>OZ038483.1:25621224-25996224 GCA_964036315.1 Acanthosepion esculentum | reverse complement strand
TATATATATATATATATATATGTGTGTGTGTGTGTGTGTGTGTGTGTGTGTATATATATATATATATATATATATATATATATATATATATAATTCCACGTTTTTAATAAGCAGCTCTAAAAAGAGTCTACCCAAAATTAGCCTTCTAGCATAAAAGTGCACTTTATCATAAAATGACAGAGCATTTGCATAGTAATTCAATAACCAGGTAGGCAATTACTAACCACGACTTTTATGTTTCATGTGTTTGCAGCAATACAATGATTACCTTATATACCACCGGACGAGTACAATTTGACAAGCAAACCAAACTCGCACAGTGGGGAGAGTAGATCATCCAGCCAAGATCTAAAATGGCAATATATATATATATATATATATATATATATATATTCTCTACATTCATGAATTTATACGAGGGTGGGTTGAAAAGATGGCTATAAATTACATGCTAAAACTGAGGGATTTTGCTTTCATTCCTTGCAACTTTTCTTATTAATAACTGCATTGTTTATTTCCAGATAAACTGACATCCGACAGTTCAAAGAAGATTTCAGAAATAACTAGGAGCTACTTCTCTTGATAATGGACAAAATTTGGCATCGTGATGTTATCAGTACCTGCAGAAAAAGGGTTTAGCCTCCAAGGACATTTATGCTTACATGGTTGCTACATTAGGGAATGACGCCACAGCTTTATCAATTGTGCAAAAGTTTGGGAGGGGAGAATCTTGAAAATGACCCACGGTTTGAACATCCTGCAACTGCCTCCACCGAAGAAAACATCGATCGTTTTCACCATCTCGTGGTGATGAATGACATGCGATTGACTATAAATTAAATAGCTAATACTATTAGCATACACTATGAGAAAGTTGCTAATATTCTACACAATGATCTTGGCATGACAAAGGTTTCTGTTCGATGAGTGTCCCGTCTTCTGACACCTGAGCAAAAGCGTACCAGGCTGATGATATCACAAGAAAATCTGACATTGAGGCAAATCCAGCCTGGTCTCATTGAACATTTCCTCACTCAGGATGTGTGCTGGGTTCAGTATCCATGCCTTTCTCAAGGACATTAGTGCACATAAACATCCTAAACCTGTCTTCGACCTCGGTTCGTCGATTCTGTTTTCATTATCGATAACGATTAAGCCAATCTTCCCCATTCTTTGTAATTACTGTCATATCATTAACAGTAAATTAATCAATGCTATGTTATATCACCACTCAGAGAAATGGTATATATATATATATATATATATATAAGTGAATATTGAAGTCAACATTCAGAGGCGACAGGCTGTTTCATGCCAGACGCAATCGTCAGGCTGTGAGTGTTGGGTTTCTTCTGGAGAAGAAGGTCGTGAAGAAACCCAACACTCGCGATCTGACGATTAAAACTTAAAACTATATTTCTTCATATATATATGTGTGTGTGTGTGTGTGTGTGTGTGTGTGTGTGTGTGTGTGTGTGTGTGTGAGCGCATGTGTGTGTGAGTGTATGCCGTTTAACCTCTTTTCCTTTTCTGAACATTTGAAATTTTAGTCCCAATGATGTTAGAACATTTCCAGTTGGTACGGTCTTTTGCATGTGGTTCAAACGATTTAGGCTCAAGTCCAGTGTGTTTTTCAAACGATTTGGTGTCAAGTACATCGTCCGCCACCAACATTACTATGCAGTCATCGACATGACTATGCAAAAATTGGTCTACTCATCATAAAGGAAGCGATCAGAAAAGAAGAAATTAAATTTTTGGATACAATATAAACCCGACGAAATATATATATATATATATATATATATATATATATATATATATATTTAAAACTTCTCTATTAAATTTTAATCCCCACATTCACCTTTAGGCCTTCCTGTTCTTCTTTCTTCTGTTACACCTCTCTCTAGAGCTTTCATACACTTCCCTCTCACACTTGTTTCCCACACATACACTCTCACTAAAATTTTGTTTTTTATACTCTAGTTATATTTTCCGATTTCTTTTTGAATTTGTAGGTTTGATGAATTGGATCGTGATTACGATTCCAATGTAATAAATTATAACCATGGAATATTAATGTTTGAGCCTTTTATATTATATATATATATATATATATATATATATATATATATATATATATATATAGGGAGAGAGAAAAAGATAGACATTATGAACATATGCATCAAGAGTGCATGGTAAATCTCGATTACACGCCTCATCATTAGTGCACGCTGCTTATATCTACAAGCGGTCAATCTTCAATATTATTCACTCCCTTATAAATACACCAACATTTAAACTATCAGGTCATCCCATAAGTTCTGTCCGAATTTTGAATAAAGAAAACAAGTGACCAAATGTTACATTTAATTACAGATTCAATCAACAATGTATTTTCCCTGATTTTCTATGATCCCTTCCATCTATTAACAAGCTTACTAATTCCATTACTGTAAAATTCATTTGGCTTTGATTCGAAGAACTCACAAATGTCAGTTTTAACCTCTTCCTGTGTTACAAAAGCTGTTTCTTCCAAATGATTCTGTAAGCTACGAAACAAATGGTAGTCTGAAGGAGCAAGGTCGGGAGAATAAGGTGGATGAGGAATTTTCTCCCAACCAAGTTTTTCGAAATTTTGTGGCGTGATTCTTGCTGTGTGTGGTTGCGCATTGTCCTGATGAAACATCACCCGTTTTCGATTCACTAGAGCAGGTCTTTTTTTCCTCAAAGCTTGGTTCAAACGCTCTAATTGCTGACAGTATATTTGAGCATTAGTTGTTGCATTAGGTGGTAAGAATTCAAAGTGGATTATTCCTTGGCAATCCCACCAGATTGAAAGAAGAACCTTTTACCCATGAAATCCCCTTCTCGGCTGTGGCTGGGGTCCTTCCTCTTTACCAAGCCACTGTCTACGACGCTTAACATTTTGATAAAAGATCCGTTTTTCGTCGCCAGTCACATGCCTATCCAAAAAAGTTGGCGAGAATGGAGAGAAGAGCAAATGTCAACTCGGGATTTGAGGTTGTTTTCAGACAATTCATGAGGCACCCATTTTCCAAGTTTAGGAACTTTTCCAAGTTGTTGAAGATGACGATGAACAGTTGTATGGTTTGAACTGAGAACCACTGCCAATTCCTCAACTGATAAAGGAGCATTTTCTACAAGGGCTGCTTCAAGAAGCTTTTCATCAAACTCAACTGGACGTCCGGTTCGATCTTCATCTTCAAGGGTGAAATCTCCACCTCTGAATTTTGCAAACCATCTTCTGCAAGTTCTTTCATTCACACATTCCTCTCCATAAACTGAGTGAATGTTTCTAGCCGCTTCGGCTGCTGAGTTTCCTTTCTTGAACTCATAAAGCATTATGTGCCTCAAATGATTCTTGGGTACTTCCATGTTAGCAGGGTTTTAATCAAACAAAATTTAATTTTATTGTTCTCTGAAATAAAATTTGATTAGTTTAAATGCATCTAAACATAAAAATAATCGTCAGCTCCATTAGACATTATAAAATATTCTTTAAATTTCGTTCATTTTAACAAAAAGTTAAAATTCGGACAGAACTTATGGGATGACGTAATAGATAGATAGATAGATAGATAGAGAGAAGAAAGGAAACAGGAATCAAAATGTCTGATGACTCAAACGATCTTTAGACTGTAGTTTGAAAATCGCATGAGGAGAGAAACAGGCAGTCGACATACCGCGTTGATTCTTGTGTCCACACTGCCTATATCTACAAACACTCTATTTCTAATATTGAGCATTCTTTCCCCATAAATATAACAAATTATAAACAACACACTCACACATACACACTGGATTAAATACCAACGGATTTATTATTTATTACCTGTACCATATATATATACATATATATATATATATATATATATATATATATATATATATATATATATATATATATATTAACCTGCAGTTAAACATAACACCGCAATTGATACAATTGATCTTTTTAAAAATCGCGCTTACTGGATTATCAATAACAAGAAGTCAAGACGCATCTTTGGTTAATCGTATTTTACCAAAGCTATTATCCATTTTCGCCAAACTAAGATAGACGATTTAAACGGTTGGATATCTCGCCTGAAAACGTTCGCTTTTCATTTGGTTGATGCTTCCAGTACATCGTGAAGCTATGATCGATCTTTTTTTTTTTTTTTTGCTTGTAAAAGATAAACTGTTTTCCAAGTTTTAAAAGCAATCTAACCAGGAGCTTCTTGATTTTCACATCGCCACAAATCAGAAAGTGTCGAAGCAAGCATCGATTTCGTGTCTCTTTATAGCATCGACCAGATGTAACAGCATTAGTAGATAAAGCGTTGCTAATATAACATTTTTTTAGCCAGAAAAGAAATGTGTTGCACAAATAATAGGCGGTGCATTTTCAGAGACTCAAATCCAAATAGTCTGGTATAGTCAATTCATTTGTTTGAATCAGAACAATAAGTCTAGAACACGAAAATATAAAGAATATTTCAAGTTATGATACAAGGTTTGTTACGATATATATATAGGTATATGCAAAGGTAGGTGACAGACGTATGCTACAATATATATATATATATATATATCGAAGGAGACGTCTGTACCTACTTTTGAATATCACTATATATATATATATATATATATATATATATATATATATATATATATATATATATATATATAAATACACCAATAGGTAATTAGTAATGATAATTCCAAGGAGGACATTAATCCAAAGAGAGCTCAATGTAAGTAACAGAGCAATATAATAATAATAATAAGTAAAGACATTCCTTAAAAATCCATTTCGGTTATAATTTATGTCATGAATAGATTTAAATATTCGTCTCTTCAGACCGAAGGTATTTTTAGAAATTATATATATATATATATATATATATATATATATATATATATATAAAGAAATATAGTTTTAAAGTGTGCTATATTTATGGGATAAAGTGCTCACTATCAGAGATAGAGCGTGTGTAAATATAAAAGTGGACATGGAAGTCAGCATTTAGAGGCGACAGTCTGTTTCATGCTAGTGCAATCGTCAGGCAACTGACATATATATATATATATATATATATATATATATATATATATACTGATATTCAAAAGTAGATACACTCGTTTCCTTCGACATATTTACAGGGATATGCAAATATAGGGACATAACTTTCATATGATATATATATTTATATATACAGGGATATTGCAGGAATAGATAAAAATGTGACCATAATCCTTGTCTTCAGTTCATCTTTGGTGTCACAAGGAGTTTTGTTGCTCTCTCGCTCAACTGCGCGCCACATATAATAATCAAGGGTGTTGCAGTCTGGGGAGTTGGCCAGATGTAAGTGGTAATGTGGTCGCAGAAATTGTCTGACAGCTATGACTGGCTTTTCCTTCTTGTATAGCATGGTGCAGAGTGATGTTGCCAGATATTGGATCTTCCAACAGGACAGCCCTACCTCCTCAAAGCACTTAATGTTGGCCTCCGTGTTAAGTCTGAAGCCCTGTCGGAATGGAGGCATAACGTCGCCATCACTAGTGAACACGCAGTACAGCATACCGTTGTCAAATTTCTGGCGGAGTGTATTGCGTCACGGTGCTCTCTTTCTCACAGACTGTACCCAACTGACACTACTATACTGTGCAGAAGACAAAATCAAAAACAAACAACGTGCACGCGCGAAATTAAAAATATAAAATGGCGACAATTTGCCAATTGCTCCCAGTATATATACGTTTACGCAAAAGTAGATGCAGGTGTGTTCTTCTATGTATATACAGTAATATACAAAAGTGGGTACAGACGTTTCCTCCGATATATATATATATAATTATACGTGAATATGCAAAATTATTGTACACCCGTTTCCTACGATATATGTATATGTGTGTGTGTGTGTGTGTTTGTGTGTGTGTGTGTGCAAGCATATGAAAACGTAGGTACAGACGTTTCCTTTCATTTAAAAGCGACTGACAAGGTACTTCGGTTAAGTATTTTATTTAATTTTCTTAAGCCCAAATGTCTTCAGTGAAAAACAAAAACAAAGGGACTGGACTTGCTGTTCCAATACTTTTGGAGGGGGCTGTATATATATATATATATATATATATATATATATATATATATATATATATATATAATGTGTATTTGGGCAGCAATCGCTCTTTTAGCCAAGTTTCATTAAAAACGACTGACATGGTACTGCGGTTAAATTTATTATTTAATTTTTCATTTTATAGTAATAATAAGCAGTAAAATCAACAATACGAAACTCCTTGCCAGACATCCGTATTTCTCTGATCCATGCATATCCGTGTGTGTGTGTGTGTGTGTGTGTGTGTGTGTGTGCTGATTTTGCATCATATTTTTTCATCTTTTCAGATAATTTTGGTAGACTTCGTTATTGGTAGGCACAACCTTGGCAACATAAGATATGCAGATAACATAATCTTGGTAGAAAACACAGGCAGGAAACCAAAGAGACTCCTACCAAAATAATAAAGGAAATCGTGAAGAAAGATTGTAAGAGGACAGAATACATGGCTGTCAGCAAAAAAAAAAAAAAAAAAAACAGCCCAACATGCAAATTACAAATTGTTGAGGCCAAAATGAAGCAAGTACAAAAATTTAAATATCTTGGATGTCTTTTAACAGCGGACAGCAAATGTGACACCGAAACCCGAAGATGCATTGGTATAGCGAATGGTGCCTTCCAAAAGCTCAGCAACATATCTCCTCACAGATGAAGAAGAGAATTGAAGTAATAGAAATATGGTTCTACAGAAGGATTCTGAGAATACCATGAACCGAACATGATCACCGACGAAGTTTTAGAGAAAAAGGAAACAAAATATACTTATACACTTATACTTTGAATCAGAAAAAAGATAGTTGAAATTTTATGCCATATAACACAGCTTCACGCTTTTGTTTCTTCATCTTCGGCGTCTTCATATTCTTCTTCATCTTATTATTATTATCATTATTATTATTATTATTATTATTATTATTATTTCTTTTAATTTCTATCTCTGGTTAACCCGGAGAGAAATGTATACATTTCTTTCCGGATCCCAAGCAGAGACCTAATGTCAAAAATGGCTTCATGACATTTTCCACCGATCATTTTTGTAACACACATTTTATATAAATAAAGCTCTTCGTAATGTGTGAGCTGTACTTGTGAGTACAATTTTTTGTGTTTCTTTAAGGGAATGGCTACCAGGAATCCCGTCAATGAGTCTATCGGAATCTTTTCCAATCAATCCGAGGACTCCAACTACAACTGAAATTATTGATGTCCTCATGTGCTACATTTTTTTAGATTTCTTCTTCAAGATTCTTATATTTTGATATTTTTATGAAGATCTGGAAAGATGCAATACAACTTTATTATTTATTTGTTTATTTGATTACATCTCTGATACCGTCATGTGCCTGTTCTGTCTGTATTATTTGATCTCGTTTTCTATCAGTCTTGGTATGTGATACTACGTGGATACTTTTGCATAATGGCGGGAAAAATTACCGGGAGACAGCACGGCTTCTTTTCCTTTTTCTTTTTCGCTGATTACTTTTTGTTAACGTTGTGGAAATGGAAGGCAATGTTCCGTCTGGTGTTGTCGATATTTCCTGACTAACAATCAGACTCAGTGGATGGAAATCTGTTTTTGTTTTGTTTTATTTTTTGGTTTGTTTTTTGTTTTTTTTAACGGGTGGTTGCCCTGAGAGCCCGCGTTGGTGCTGGCATTGTCTATTGTCTTTGGCAAGCTCTGACTAATTGAGAACCTTTTTTGCCGAAAGTACAGCAGAGTTCCCAGCAGTCTGGAGCGTTGGATTTGTTTTCGTTATTGACAGCTATAGAGACTATAAAAATCAAGAATCTGGGGAGAGAGAGAGAGAGAGATTGTATGATTCACAGATTCACTCATTGGAACTGTTGGGAAGGGGGTAGGTTGCATGCTACCTCCTTCAATCGAGTTTAAAACAAACTGAAAAAAATACGCCCTCGTTGAAAAATATTAAAATTATATAATTTATTAACATGGATAAAAAATAGTATGATATTAATTGACAATACATATCAATTGACCGTCAACAGCTCCCACCATTAAATGAAATCTGTAAATGGACATCAAGATCAGGAAACCATATCTTCATTGAGTTGCATATATGCCAATCAATAAATGTGATTTCAGGTGTATCAAAGGCTTAAGCCCGAGCTAGCTGATTAAAGAAACAGTATCGTGTTACAATTTTCCTTTTTATTATTATTGAGAAAGCGAACAGTGCGCCAACAAAGTGACGCTGACGTACAAATATAGGAAGTCCAATCTTGGCACCCAATTTGATAAGGGTATATCAGGCACATGCATCACAGCCAAATGTGAGCGATATCTTGACAGGTTTTGATAAAAGCAGTGCAGAATCTTGTAAATGGAGCCCAATTAGAAATGCCTTCAAGTTGGGTAACCCAATCCGCTTGGTTTCTGATTGAGATTTTCTACAAGTTTTTAAATGTGACTCCGAATTCGTGTTAACATCTTCATCCTCCAAACTTAAAAAAAGATAACTCTCTCTCAACATACTCTCCAATTACTCCAGCTCATGAACAGAGATTCAGAGGGCATCATCTCTTAGGGGGGGGTTCAACTGATTATGGTCGGGTAAATCCGTTGTTTGAACAATGTAGCGTAATATTATTATTATTATTATTGTTACTCCATTTTACAGAGATTGAGAACTAGATATGCACTTATCTTCCTCCTCCTTTAATGTAATTAAATCAGACCGGGAAAAATAACCACTGCTGTACAAGTAGATTCTTACGGGATTGAGTAGCCAGCACCACGCCCAGTCGGTTCTGAATTCAGAGTTGTCTATCTCCGAACCTGCTAGTGGTCCAAGTCTGCCCTGCTATTTAACACATGGCGGAAAATACAGATTAATAATTTTCCCAGGAGCAGGGGTTGCCAGAACGAAATTGACTATGACATCCTACCGACTCAGGGACCCCAGATTTGAATTCAGAGTTGTCCTTCTCATACTCTGGTTGGCAACCATGGCTACAGAGCCAAAACTGTCTTATTATTTACCCATATTTGGAAGTTTTTGATTAGGAATTTTTTCTTCTCCTATACCGGTTGCCACCCAAGGCTATAGAATCTAATCTGTCCTGCTATTTACCCATTCAAGTTAAATGAATTTAATGAATTCGGCTGAAATTCGAATTCGGCTCTCCGATTTCTCAATCCGAGCCGCAATCTATTACTCTACCTACCTCTATATTTTCTCATAGTATAACAATAACCTGCCCTGAAAGTAGTTTACTAATAAAGAAAAGTTCGATATAATACGTGTATCTGTCTTCATCTCAATGTTTAATTTAGATTGTGAATCAAATCCAGACATGTCATACCTTAGGCAATTTCCACAACGCCGAATTTTTGTTATTTGGTAGGTTGAATATAAGCCTACAAAGCGGCCAATTTTGATAAAGTATAATGACTAGACATTAATTCGATGCATCATTCAAGAAAACATGGCGATTTTGTGCGCCTCGCCATTGGCTAAACATGGCTGGCTTGCTAAACTCTGACTGCTATGAATCTATCGTCATACATTTCTCTAAAACTACTCA
This sequence comes from Acanthosepion esculentum, assembly GCA_964036315.1. NCBI lineage: Eukaryota > Metazoa > Mollusca > Cephalopoda > Sepiida > Sepiidae > Acanthosepion > Acanthosepion esculentum. Next base: position 25,986,553 of record OZ038483.1, on the reverse strand, counting down.
GCTCAGAGAAAAACAAAACCTAAGAAAATTCAAATGAAACAAATATTTACCAAAAACAAAGGAATATTAATTTGGTGGAAGCGTTTCGATACCCAAACATGATGCACCTCCGCTACTCCTGCTCTTGAACAAATAACGACTGGCAAAATTGTCATCTTCATGTTTCACAAGTTCCTCAGCAAGGACGATATTTATCTGTCTTTTTCCCTTTTAGAGATCTACTGAGGTTTGCCGAAATAGCGAAATACAATAATTGGCAGGTTTCCTTCTTGATTAAAACTAACACATCTGGTCTTCTGGGTTGATTTGGGTGATTATTTTTTCTTTACCTGCATTTGTTTTACATACCAGGTCATAACCAATGACCTAGAATTTGATTTTTTGATGTTTCAACTTAATTAAACAAAAGACACTTATGAAAGAAAAAAACTCTTCGCAGGATATGGACTGCGATTGTTAGAACTATTTTTGGGGATTTCCTGGAAAGATGATGAACCAGAGATTTTGTTAATGTGCTCTTGAGTTTCTTTCTTTATCAGACCCAAAGCTCCAACTTACAACAGAAGTAGTTTTAGTTTTTGAGTGTCACGTTTGTTTTTCCTATTTCCATCTCCAGGTCATTGTATTTACTTAGTTTTAAAAAAAACCTTCGAAGAGATGTTTTTGTCACTTGTTACGCTCATGTCAACCAGTGTGCAATTTTTTTTTCTTTTATAATAATGTCGGGGCGAGTTGCTTGTATAGTTCGATCTGCATTGATAGAAAAATTCCAGAGGATTGTAACATTTGCTCCCACAGGTAAAGATTCAGATTGATGCTCATACCAGTTTCTTGACAGATCTGCCAATGCAGATATTTTCCTATCTTGTCATGATGGTTTTTTTATTCATTAGGTGTAGCATTGAGCATCCCGAGATAGGTGATCAATAGTTACAATGCATTGGTCAGAACCTACATTTTGGGCTCGTTCTATTATTTTTATTATTATTATTCTCAAGAGAACAATAAGTAATCAGAACAAGAGTAAACATAAAACATGCGCAGTTCACCTTCAAAACTAGGTATTGCACCAGATACGCTGACTTCCTATTGTCTGGCTGTCCTAAATCCGCAGTAAGACGCAAGTAATCGGTGGTATAATCCTTATTCGACTGACGTTTGACAGCGTGAAGTTGTTTCCCGCAAACTCAAAAGAAAACTGACAATACTGTCACGATTTACATAGTCATGTAGATATAAACACTGGAACGATGCAGAAATATTAGTTCAGGATTTCAATGCATAACAATCTTTATCTGCTTGACCTAGTGATATTTTTATATCTTTCGGCAGAACTACTCGTCTCTCAAACACATTGACTTTACTGACCAAACGTTCTATCACACCTATCATGATCATAAAACAAATCGAGTCAAATAAAAATAGAAAACAATATTTATATGTCTAAGAGCTGCAAATTGTTTTAATTTTCAAATTGAAACATTTTGATGGTATTTGCCCTAACAAAAACCTCGCTAGGCTGTACCGTGTTTGCTGTATTTATATTAATATGTTCGGAAAATAATTAAGTATTTAACCGCTATGAATTATAACTCAGCCAAACAAGGCAGCGCCAAAGCTGAATGGTAGAAAAGTTCGTCCAGAATTGATATATCATCTGTTCTCTCCAACAGTGTGTCGTTTATAGTGTATTTCAGTGTTTAGCCACATCGCAGATTATAACTTTAAAAAGCAACTTATTCGTCATTAATTACTATATGAATTCCAAAAGTGTAGTATTACTAAAGAGAATTTTTTAAACATTTGCACGGTGTATACGGATGCAGTGAAGCCTAATACATGTCAGCTGTTGTTCACAAGGTTTTAAAGTGGTGATTGTGACATATCCAACAATTCCGATCTGGAAGATGATCCACTCTGAAAGTAAAATGTTTAAAAGAAACCAATGAATTGGGCCCACGTTAAAGCACCAAATATTTGGCGCCCAAAATTAATGTGTCGTGTTCAACTATCCACGAACATAGCAACCAAATTATGAAAAAATGCAAAAACGAAATTTGGGGCCTCACGAGCTTTCGTGTGAAAACCGAACGGAATGTCCTACCATCTGCAGCAAACTTTTAGTCAGGAATTCCAATTTATTATTTTGGCATCGTATTGTTACATACGATGAAAAATGGGTTTTGCCTGTCAACAGAAAACCAAAAAGCCAGTAGTTATGACAAAATGAGAAACCGGTGTCACCAACAAAACCAGTACTCAGTTCACAGTTCTTCATGCAGGATGAAAGGTGTCACCCATTATGAGCTAGTAGAACATAGAAGGACCATCACTGCAGACATTTATTGCCAGTCCCTTGATTGGATAAAGAAAGTGTTCTGTCGAAATTGTGCTTCATTGGTAAATTGTGAAGGCGTTATTTCCCTGGCATGACAATTCAAGGGCACACAACTCTGCAAAAGAAACCCAAGAAAGAGTTAGAATTAGAAGTTCTTCCATATTCTCCATACTCACCAGAATTAACATCTACAGATTTTCATTTGTTTCAATCACTGGAATATTTCATGTGATAGAACATTAAAAAAAAAAGAAGTTGAAAATAGCATCACACACATACACATTAAAACGATTATTATCACTCACACACACACACACACACACACAAACACACACACACACACATACATATATATACAGTGTTGACTTCAATGTTCACTTTTATATTTACACACGCTCTATCTCTAATATTGAGCACTTTATCCCATAAATAAATATAGCACACCTTAAGACAATGTTTCTTCATATATATATATATATATATATATGTGTGTGTGTGTGTATACATATATATATATATATATATATATATATATATATATATATATATATATATATATATATATACACGAGCTGGTGTGACTCTAGGTCATCAGTGTTATTCAGGCTCAGACCCGTTGCTAAGATGGCAGATGACAGAATTGTATGTGATAATTCTTATTCGCCGATGCACACCTCCTCCAACTCAAGGGTCGCTCTCTCACTCAAAACACCCTGGTGACGAGCCTGTTCTGGCTCATTACATTTTCTAACAAGACTTAATTTAGTTCTTAAGAAGAAATTTGACATCTAAAATCTGTCCTAAATATAGTTATCTCTAATTTTCATGATGGAAATGTGACCCCTGAGTCAAAAAAGGAAGCCATGAAGCATATATAAAGCTTATTTTTGGGGTCACTTTTTTCTGTAATTTGTCAAGTCAGGTTTATCAAATAATTTTCTTCAAAGTAAACTAAATTATGTACAATTAATTATTCCACGTCAACTCGCGGTAGAATAATTCTAAATAAAATTCTTAACCTTTCTAAATCTGTTTATGTATATAAATATACGTTAGTATATGAGTATCTACACGTGTTGTGAGTGGTGATATCAAACATTTTGCCGCGGTCATTCATTCCCTATTTCTTATCTGGCCGAATAACGACAATTCACGCGTGCGCGCCATTAGAATTTTTTATCACTCAAGTAAATTTTTTCAGTCCGAATTTCTATGTGTTTTTTTTAAACTTCGTTTAACATTATAATGAACGGAAAAATGAATTCAAAGTGAAGATTCAAAAATATGAAATTGAAGCAAAAACTATTCTTTGAAAAAAGAATTAAAATCGTTTGAAATTTTTTAAATATTTTTGATAGTTGATCATAAACAACATCTACTAACATAATAACAAATGCTATATAATAATAAATGCAGTATTAATGCTATATAAATGTATTATCGATATTATAATGATTTCATAATAATCTAGCTTACGGCCACATCAGGTTGAAACACCGGTTCCCGCCCGTACAATCACTGAAGTTATTCAACATCAAGACTTATCATACCTAGATGGATGGTGTAATGGATAATCTCGAAATTGCTAATCGGAGAGCTGAGTTCCAATTTCAGTTGAGTTCGTTATATTCGCTTACGCGCAAATACCCTTGGGAATGGTATGAATCCACCTCTTCTACTCCCAGCTATGGGTTAATTAGTAAGACTTGTATCATTAAAACCATTATTATCTCAAAAAAATTTAAATAAAATTGCGTAGAAAATATTTTAAATTCTGCATTAATTTTGATATGCTGCTAAAGAAAAATAACCAACCAACATAATGATCTCATATCTGCTAGTGGTGTATTTGTTACTATAATACAGCAAAAACAGCCCAACATAGCGAGGTTTTTACTAGGATAATACCATTAAAATGCTCTAATGTGAAAAATAAAACAATTTACAGACCAACATTTTCTAAATAGTGAGTAGGTTTGTTAAAAATCATTCAATAATCCACCTCTGCTGTTTAGGAATTAGCAGCACTACAGAGAAAGCTGACTTTATATTTTAAATTATTAAGATCATTAGAAAGTAACTAACCATTATTTATTCATTTACAAATAATTATAATAGAAGACAGGCGCCTAAGACACCCATTAAGCAAATATATTATAATAATATGTTATATACCATTTTCAAGGATTAGACTCTATGACTGTGAAGGTAAGCTCTTTTTGCGGTTATCATCTTGGGCAGGTAAGGCAATTATGAGGGAATGATTTTCTGGCATGCTAACGGATAAAAGATTTTCGTTAACACCGTTTTTTCATGTGATATCCATTCAGGATGTAGACGATCATGGCTGGCCACAAATTCATTTTCTTTATTCCCTGTGAAATGACATGGCCTCTTTGAAAAGATTGGGGGTGACTTTGCGTTGACTCCGCCATCGTTTTTTATTAATAGTTGTTCTTTTCGTAGACTGGCTGCTACATAAGACTAAACTAAAGAATCCCGTCTCTCCTACTATTTAACCTATAGTTGGGAGAAAAGATGTGCATTAATGCGAAAATGAACGCAACAGGCAGAACGGGAATGCGAACACGGCTCGCCGATTTCACTTTCCGTGTCAATAACCGTTATGCTAACCGAACAGGGCCGATGGAAAAGTAGAATTATACATTTTCCAACAGCAGTAGAGCAAGGTGACGATTAACTTACGCAAAATTCGAACCCTGCTCAGTTTCATGGACGAGAAACGTTTGATATTAATGATTGGACAAATTCAATGAAGCTGTGAAACTAGACCCAACTGAAAGCCTAATGTATAATGCGTTAGTTCAGCACGCACAAAGGCGTGAGCGTACGCATGCGCACCCGAAGCCGTTCTTGCAATATCAAAACGTGACTGCAGTTGAAGGCAATGCTTTTGTCATTATCTGCAGACAAAACTGCTTCTTTAAATCATTGTCCACTCAACTCAATCAACTCTTTTCTCGCCATTTAGACATGATTTCAAGAAAACCAACAAAAGAATTTTCCATTCTAAATTTTCCTGCTCTTTTTCTTTTAATATGATTATCATTAACCTGAAACTTTTTTAATTCGTGCTGAATCAACTTGTTACACGTTTTTGTGTACTCTTCTTTTCCCAACTTCGTTTTTTTTGTTGCTATTTTTCTTTTGTCTTTCTTTTTTTCTTTCTTTTTTTCTTTCTTTTTTTCTTTCTTTTTTCTTTCTTTTTTTCTTTCTTTTTGTCTTTCTTTTTTTCTTTCTTTTTTTCTTTCTTTTTGCCAAATGACTATAGATGAAAACACGCTCACAGAAAATACTGAAAGATGATGGTATAGACATCTTTCAAATCAAAACAATTATTAATACACCATTCTTATCGAAAAGGCCGAATTTTGATTTCTTTTAAACTTGTAATCACGAAATAAATACCATTTCCCGTCGAAAAATAACGCTTTAAGAAAAATTATTCGCTGAATGAATGCCATTACGAGTTTTTTTATGGTCACTTTTTTCTCTTTTTTTCTTTTGCTTTTTTTCATTTTTTAGCACCAAACTATTTTTCCTCTTTATTTTTAGAATCGTTATTACCATTCTATTACGTCTGGCCCCATGAAAAGATTATTGCTAGGTACTAAACTTATCACAAGTCTACAAGAGTTAGAAACACGAAGAGGAACGACTTACAATAACAATTGTCTGCGAGACTAAAATGGTAAGCATTGTGCCACAGCAAGCCAAATCCACAAGAACATGATTACTTCTACATTTCTTATTTTTCCCAAATTGAATTATTATTAGATTCCCATAAATGTCACTTCAATTTTGGCTAGTGACATTCCAATCTATTAACTATATACATGTGTGTGTGTGTGTGTGTGTGTGTGTGCGCGCGCGCGCACGCGCGATTGTATTTCTCATTACTATAAACGTTATATTCAGTGGGTACATGTATTTAGGTAGATATCTCATATTTTTTAATTTACCTCAAGATAGGCTCGTATATTGTGGTATATTCTTAAAATACATTTATAAAATGCAACAGTAGAGGCCATCAGTGATGTTACCCTGGCTTCATTACGGATTTCAGGCATTGCAATATCAAATCCGTTCTGCCACGTACCCCAGACCTGTTAAAAGGCCGCCTCTCCGCATAATTTGCTCCACTTGGTGAGTCATCGACACGGCTCGAGGTTGGCTTTCTTACGCCGCGTTTTGACAGGATTCGATTTTGGAGAAGAATGTTAGGGATGCCTTCCCTAGCCTTACTATCACTCCTCCCATTTCCTGGGCTAAGCGCCGTCGTAGGCCCAGGAAACTGTCGACTTTCCTCTGTGAGTGTCGAGCGGCCTTGAGGGCCTTTCGTCGGTCCAGTGACCTTTCACGGCCTTGAAAGGTCTTGTATCGTGAATTAGTGGAGGAGGCCGCAAAGGATCCTCTCTGTGAGCGGCTCGGCTTGTCGTTGGCCGAGTTGCGCTCTTTCTGGTCTTGGGCGCCAGCGGTGAGTTACCTCAGTAACCCTGAGTTTTCGCTTACCTAGCGATTGATTCGGAACGTGCCATCTCTCAATGACAGGTTCTTCAAATGGGGCTGGGCGGATTCGCCCGACTGTCATCGGTGTGACCTTGGATTAGAAGAAAAGGTTTCACATACCTTCTACCATTGTCCTCAGGTGCGCCCTTTCTGGGATTATGTCGGCGAGTTGACGGCTTGTATCGCTCCCGATGTTCTCGTGATCATTGATCTCGTATATGTGTGCGATAATGTGTCGCCCCCGTTTTCTGGGAAGAAACGAATGATGTTTCTGACGCTGCTAGCCGTGGCGCGAATGGTGATTTGGACGTCGCGGATGGAGGGAATCTTGCAATATTGAACGTTATTCTCATCAAGAGCTGGTCAAATTCTTTCAGCGTCAGTTGAAAGTGATGATCAGAACTGGTAGAAAGCGTTTGATATCGACAGATTTCAGCGAAAGCTGGGTGAATGTAGCGAGCTTGGTTTGTGTGAAAGGGACTAATTTTGAGTTCCTTTTTTAAGTCCACTTGGTCACAACGGGGCGGTTTCCTGTGATCCCTCCCCCCTGGTTAAGCTAGATACTCTTGGTTTTCCTAGTTAATATGAATAAGTGTTGCTCCTGGCCTGTTCCCGATACTATCTTTTGTTATGATCCATGTCGAGATTCCCAACCCGAGGACCTGGTCATGGCGTCAACGATACCGACCATCCCCTAAAGCCTTGGGGCAGCTGCTTAATATGTGCTGCAACGACCCTCTTTATGCATAGAGCACAGTTGGGTGTTTCGTTCATTTCCCATACATTCAGATTTGCTGGACTTGGGAGAATGTCGTAAACTGATTTTATTAGGAACTGAATTCTAATGAAGTCAGCATACCAGCAATCTTACCAATTTATCATACGCTGTTCAATTCCTTCCCCATTTTGTTCATGCTCCTTGTTGGCAAAGCCCAACCATTCTACAGTAACAGTTTTCCTCGGCGCCTGCTCGAACTTCATTTAATAATAACTGGCGCCTTTCTTTGCCTTGGGCCTTATCGTAACGTTTACTGGTAAAGTAGCCCAGTCCTGCCTTCCCTTTTGCCGTGATCCCTATTAAGGGTGTGTGTTTTAGCCTCTCTTCTGTCACAGCTAATTCCTTAATGGCGATCCATTTTCTCTCTGTCAGGGGCCCTATTCCTGCTCCTCTCACTTTCGGGTCTTTAAATTTTCTGAATTGGAGGACCTCCCTCGTCCGGCTTACTAGGAACTCCTCTTTCAGGTCGCTAAGTGGCAGCTTTAGCATGTTTCTGTTACCATACAGCGTAGCACAGCTTAAACTTCTAGGTAACCCAAGCCATCTTTTCAGGCGAGTTGTTATTCTTCTCTCCGGAGTTTCCACCGTGATAGGGACTTCATATAGCTGAAGCGACCAAAGCAATCTGGGCAATAATGAGTGTTGAATTATCAATTTTTAATAAGGCTGTGTCTAGGTCTTCACTAATCTGGCGGATATGGGCGGTATCTTTCAGACTACTGTCGAATGTCTTGCCTAAGTTCTTGATTGGTTTCTCTGAAAGCGTTGTGATATTAGTTCCCGCAACAGTAAATCTATATTTGTCGGTGACCTGGCCTTTTTTAATCACTAGAGACCTTGATTTAGCTAGTTTGAATTTCATCCTAGCCCAGTTCATGTTCCTTTCAAGACCACTCAAAAGTCATTTGTTACAGAGATCGTTGTGATTGTAAGCTCATCCACGTAAGCTCTTATTGATGGCAGCCGGACCCCTGACTTTCACTAGTGTTCACGGTACTCCCTCTCTGCAGCCTTGACAATCATTTTCATAGCTAAGGCGAAGAGTTCTGCCGATATTGTACAGCCCTTTATTATACCTCTTTCAAGTCTGTGCCACGCAGGCGTAATGGTTCTTAAAAATTCTTGTGCATCTAGCTACTTACACATTTATATATACATAGACACTCATGTACAATGTTTGTTTATTTTGCTATCATCATCATCGTTAATATTACTTTTATCGTTTTTTATTCATGTCACATTATCCTCCGCATTCCGATAATGTAGGAAACACTAAAACTATTTCTACACACACACACACACAAACAAACAAACAAATTTTATCCTAGTACATTAACCCTTTTGGGATTACCACTACGGTTCAATAAAATTGAATCTCTGACATTTGTACTTTGTAGTACTTAATACTTTGTTGCCATGAATTACTTTACACTTTGCCTTTTATTAGCTGCGCACACTGAACTATGACACTCCCAACTTTTGACAAAAAATCTTATGATCATCAATTTTTCACGCAAAAATTACTATGCCTTATCACGTAATTATAATCAACCAATCAGATTGCATTTTAAACAGATAGCAATCGAACCCACCTTTTTCCTGCATAAAACGGAAAGAATTCTCCAACTCCAGTCAAATGCGAAACAGATCATGGCATAGCCACAGGCCTCTCCATCTCAATTTAACTTTTGAAAATCTTAGAATTGTGAAACCGGTAAAGTTACTCTAAATAAATAAATAAAAACTCCAATTGCATTTTCTGCTTCTTTTTACTATATATTTTAACCGTGTGATATATATATATATATATATATATATATATATATATATATATATATATATATGCATGCTTATCCAGACGTCTTACGTTACACCTATCTGACCACAACTCCATTAGAACGCATTTAAACACGCACACAAATTTACCGGACTCCATTAGAAACATACTCGTAGAAAACACAAATATATTAACTGCATCCACCTGCAAAAAAAAGATTAAAAAATAATGGAGGCTTTAATAATAAAAAAGAAAAAGCCAACTCTTAACAATATTAACTACGAACAAAGCCACAATGTGCTCACCGTATTCGGAAATTAAAACCATCCCTACTACACTCTAAGACATACACATAATGCACACACTTATTTAAGCTGAAAAGTCGAATCATCCTTGATAATGGCTAAAGGAATAGCCGAAAGCGCTCGGAAACATAAAACATTTGTACAGTTCTTACACACCCTTTGTCCTATAAGGAAAGATCTTGTTCGAACACAAGAAAAATTAAATAAAAAGCTCAATCGTAGTACCTTGTCTGTCCCTTTTAATGAAACATGCATATATATATATATATATATATATATATATATATATATATATATATATATATATGAGTGAACGAACAACTGATATATATATATATATATATATATGTGTGTGTGTGTGTGTGTGCGTGTATGTGTGTGTGTGTGTGTGTGTGTGTGTGTGTGTGTGTGTGTGTATCACTTGTTCGTTCTCTCATTCTTGATTTCGTAATGTGAGATTTTCGTAGGAAGTATTTCGTTTTCTTTTAAGATAGAAGTAATAGCAACAATTTTAGCGATAACAACGATTTTCTTGCTCTTTGATTAAATACATAAATTCTCGAATATTTAAAATTAAAATTCGTCAGATAATTTTAATTTCTAATTATTTACATATTTAATTTTGGAATATCCGGAAAACGTATTTTCTCATCATTTTTTTCTTCGTCTGTGTGAGCATTTGCTTTACATTTCTATTCTATTTACATTCTGTTTTGTTTTTTTGTTTTGTTTTTGTTATTCTTTGCATTTCCTCATTTAAAGAAAGAAATTTCTTGAAAGAAATCGACTCATCAAGTCTTTGAAACTGTTGTCTAAGAAAGTGAAATTACAATTCACTTTCTCTAGACGATGGTTAGTTTCAAATAAAGGACCTGCCATTTCCGTTCTCCTTTCACTTTTATTGGATCTGCGCAGAACCGGAAGGTCAGCGGCAAATCCAGGAAGAACGAACAAGCGTAGGGACATTTCCTCACGGTCCCATGGCTTGGTTGCCCATCACTAGTGAATAATGAAACCTGACAGTTAATAATGTCTCTGATAGAGGTACGCGTACGCATATATACAACTGTCTATGTGACTGTATGTGGGTATATGTACGTGTGTGTAATCATTTGTTTATATGTGAATAAATGTAACTGTATATTTAATTATTTGTACACACACCCGTGCATGTGTATGTGTACACGTGGGCGTGTGTGTCACTTTACGTCTCTTTGTATATACGTTTATATGTGTGCGTTTGTGTATATATATGTTCATGTCTATGTAAGTGTGCGTATATATATTTCTATATGCATGGGAATGTATCTTTGTGTATGTATGGTTTATATCTATATGTATATTACTGTTAGTGCATATATATATATATATATATATATATATATATATATATATATATATATATATATATATGCGTGTGTGCACGTGTTTACATGTGTCTCGATGTATGTATGAATATATGCATGCGAAAGTTTGTGCAGATATGCTTTCATTTTTGTATGCGTGTATATATGTGTCTGTGCATCTGTAAATGTATGTTTGCGTAGGTGTATATATTTGTGCGCATATACATGTATATACATGTCTCCGGGTGAATGTACGTGTGCGCATGTTTGTGTGAGTCTGATCAATTTCATTAGTGACAGTAGTGTTTGCAATTTCAATGATTCTGTAAATCTAAAATAGCCATTTCCGGTGTCTCCTCAGAGGACATTACGATAACTTTGTTGTCAGAAGAGAGAGGGTCTGGCTTTCTAATGACTACTTGATAAAAAAAAAACAATTCGAAATCGATAACACCCTAATAAAAACAACGATATTTTTAATAAACAATTTATTTCCTAATTATAGACAGGGTTGTGCATACGAATGTACTAAAGTGTAGTCGCTTTAATTTGGGCATTATTCAATAAAATGTTGACATTAGTATCTTTGTTTATCATGTTTTTTTTGGGGGGGGCACAAGGTTGATATGCTCTTCACAGAATGCCTACACGTTTCGATTTTTAGCTCAGATCAGGTTTAACGTGGGCGTCCTATGCGTTGGATCAGAGTTCAAAAATATTCAAGTTTTTTTATAAGTTTATATATTTTCTATAAAGTACGTTCCGGATATGTGCTCTGGAGGAATCAGTTCGGAATGCGAAATCGAGGACCCAGGTTCGAATTCCAGTTGGATCTGTTACATTCATATGCGCAAATACCATTGGGAAAAGTATGAATCCATCTGTTCTCCTCCAAGCTATGCGTTGGGTATCAGGACAGACTATGTCCTATAGCCCTGTTTGGCAACCAGTCTACCGCAGAAAGAAACGCCAACGTTCTGCCTCAATCATGACTCGAAAGAGACATGATCGCCCAAGCGTGTATCACGTATAGCATGTAACTGACTGAAAGTACGTCCCAGTATATAGACGAGGACGCATCAATAAGCATATAGCCCGAAAGAACTATTAGTTTCATTTTTATCTGAAACTTTTACTGTATAATGTCCGATTTATGCGATTATTGAAAAAGTATCGGATTAAGTGCGATGACAAAGAACGAGATTATGTTGGTGAACAAATATTTGTAGTGTAAAATAAGCGCTTTCGTTATCATTAAGCTACAGGCTTACTGATGGACTGATGTACTTTTCTGCTCTGCAAGTCGCATTACTCTACTCCCAAGCCAAAAAAAAGTCTCCAAAAATCCTGCTGTGTATTATACACTGTTCAGTGAATTACCGATACTAGACTAAAACCTACAAACTCATATATGAGGTGCTAGTCTTCTGATGACTTTATTATTAAATATATATAAATCTGACGACTATCAACGCGGAAAATGAAATCGTCAAACCTATTTCAAATTGCCGCCGGTTTTGTTTTACACATTTCGCATTATGGATTAATGTCTTAGAAAAGAAATGAATCCATCTTCCTCCATCGATAAACAAAAGATCTAACTAGGCTCTCTAGCCTTGGTAGAGCAGGAAAACTCTGAACTGGAATCTGGGTAGGGATAATTGGAGACTTTGTGGCAAAATGTACACCATTTCTCTGCTGTCAGTTCTCACGAAAATCGTGACTGGTTCTACACACGCCTTCAACCCTAGAATCAAATCACATGTGTGGGTAGGCTAGCGGCTTAATATATGCGCGCACACATGCGTGTGTGAGTGTGTGTATTTAGGGATTATTAGTTTTATTTTATCATACTAGAGGTGCGTGTAATATGGCGTGAAATACAGTACTATATATAGGGCAGTCATGGAAAAACTGCAACTCGCTGTTCTTTCTGAATGGTTCGTCTAATTTCACGAGGAAAATAACATCTATTAAAATTGTATTTGTCTCGTTTCATTCTCACTTGTTCACTCACACACGCTCTCACTCAGAAAGATTTACAGAAACTAGTGCCAAAGGGGAATAACTTCTATATGCTCGATTCATATTCAATTTTTCTTCTTCGATACACGGATCATATTTCTATTGAACATATTGATTTTTCAAGTACTTATTTTTTCTTTTATTTATTCCGTAATGTATCACAACAGTAGTGTGTGTTAATCACATTGATGTCAGTGATAATATTAGACCAAAAATTCATTTCTTTTATAGAAAAATCTTTTTACCGAAGAGAAAAAAACTTTTTTCTATTTCTAAGGTAGATGCTTACGCTTATGGCCTTCCGTAGTAAAAATGGTTGCGGTACCTTCAACGAAAAATTACCTTTAACTTTTTTAGTAGTGCTGCCCGCCTGATGATTAATTATATCTCATGCAGCACGCTTCTAGAGCAAGGTTCTCCTGATATGGACCAGCTATGAGATTGATAGATACATAGATAGATTGGTTGCATATATATTTATATATATCTTTGTCTATGTGTATGTCATATTACAAACTCTTGTTTTTACTTGAAATCTTCTTTTTATTCTATGTGTCGTGTCCCTTCAGGACGTGAGCGATCATGGCTCTCCTTAATTTTCTCTCCTTTATAGCTCGTAGTAAATGTTGTCTTTTCCTTATGACTCTCGATAATATTCCTTGAAATACTTATTTAAATTAACATTTTCATTTTTCGTCATTTTTTCGCATGCTTTAGTTTTTGTCTAATTTTCTGCTACTAAATTGAAGCGTAATTTCAAATTAAATTGTGGTTTTGAAAAGTGGTTCTACAGAAGGTTGCTGAGAATACCATGGCCGAACATGTGAGCAGCGATGAAGTTTTAGAAAAATTGGAAACAAAAAGGACACTTATACTTAACATCAGGAAAAGAAGACAGTTGAAATCTCTATGGCACATAACGATGAAAGAAAGCTTTGAAAATTCGATACTCACAGGACAGATTGAAGGCAAGAGGGACAGAGGAAAATAACGCATAACCTACCTAGCGTGTTTGGATGACAGTAAAGAAGTTAAGTGAGATAACAAAAAGTCAACATTTATTAAGAGCTACAAAGAACGGGAAATTGTGGAGAGCCATGATCGCCAACGTCCTAAAGGGACACAGCACGTAGAAGTAGTAAGAATCAGTAAAAGTGCACTGCATGACTCCTCCTAATGGTTGGAACCAGAAAACAGTGATTAAAGAGTTAGTATATGAAGGGGAGGAGGAGGTGGGGATGGGGAATGAAATGCTTAAGTAAGAGTTTATAGTAATTGACGAACGCCTGAATTGGTACGGTCTATGACCCGTATGTGGCTAATTAACTGGAAACTTAATTAAAGAAATCGATTCTTATATGCTTAGTAATCGCGTAGCAACCAGTTGGTCATTTTTGTCTTTGTTATATGGGTTGTAAAGTATTATTTTCAACAGAAACACAAAGAAATTCTTCAATAAATGGAACATTTTCAGACTTCTACACGAGAAAATAATTGTTTGTGTTGCCTAACTTTCAAATTCAGATCCGAAAAGCGGATTTTATTTTCCTTTAGTTCTTCTGAATGATTGGGTAAAAATAATATCGAATATGACGTCATTCAGAACCAGAAAGACATTGAGTCGAGCAGAAAATTGTGGCAAGATGCTTTGAAAGAAATTCCTTTTCCTTTTTCTTTTTCTTTTTTTTTTTAATATTTAAAAGGGTTTGACAAGCTTTCTTTCAGAATTTAACGATTTATGAACATTTTATGATATTATGCCTTTGCTGAATATTCAAGTCAGTCAGCGAGCAAGCGTCATTATTATTGTTGTCATGGTAATCATGATTAACTGCTGCCAAATGATAACCAAGATGAATTCTTTCCAATTTAGTTTGAAATTACATTTCAATTTAGTAGCAGAAAATTATACAAAAAAAAAATGGGCTAAAAATGACGAAAATGAAAATGTTAATTTAAATAAGTATTTCAAGGAATATTATCGGGAGTCATAAGGAAAAGACAACATTTACTACGAGCTATAAAGGACAGAGAATTAAGGAGAGCCATGATCACCCATGTCCTGAAGGAAAAGGAGATTTCAAGTTAAAAAAAGAGACCGTAATATCAATGATATAATGTAGGAATTCAGTACTTTTTTCATTGTTTCTAACGAAATTTTTAGTCAACGCAGAACAATGACCTGCCATTATCGTTGCAATGTCGAAAAAGGAATCTTCTTTACATAATTTAATTCTATTTAATTGAAGATTATTAACACGTTACTGCGATTAAGCTTTCTTACATTCGTGCAAGTATTTATTTTCTGGAGATAAAGTGTGTTAAAACTAGGTACCTCCACTGTTTTGGCATAAATTTTCGACATACAAGGTTTAAAATTAAATATTAAAAATGAAAAATCTTTCTTGAATATTTCAATTTAGCTTTAATTGAAAATTTAATAATTAAATTTATTATTTCCATTAAGTAAAATATTCTGGAGTATTTCAGATAGAAATTATATCGATTGGAATGTGAAATTTAATTTCGATTTCTTAAAATTTTCTTAAAAGCGGCCATTTTCTTAATTTTCAGAAATTTGTAAACAAATCTTAAAATTCATTTAAAAAATATATATTTCTGACACGTTATTTTAGTAAAATTAGAAAATTTAAAGTTAAATTAATCTGATTTGAAATAAATATTACTTACTTATAACATAAAAAATATACACCCAATTATTAACGATTGGTCTTGTTCATTTGATCCAAATAAAAACTTTAAAAAGTTAGACAGTTTTAAGTTAAAACTGTCAAACTTTTTAAAGTTTTTATTTATTTTTTACTTTTAAAAATCAAAGAATTTTTTATTATATATATATAGATAGATATATAGATGTGTGTGTGTGTGTGTGTGTGTGTGTGTGTGTGTGTGTGTGTGTGTGTGTGAACATTGAAGTCAATACTCAAAAGCGACAGACTGTTTCATGCTAAACGAAATCGTCAGGCCTGATGATTGCGTCTAGCATGAAACCGTCTGAGTGTTGATTTCAATGTTCACATTTATTTTTACATACGCTCTATCTCTGAGCACTTTATCCCATAAATATAGCATGTCTTCAAACTTTATATATATATATATATATATATATAATTAAGTAATTCATTGAGTCTGAAAGAAACCTCAACAGAATGCAGAAAGCACTGGAAGGCCGTTTCGTCCTATATTTGGGACTCATCAGCAGTGCGCATCCACTACCGAGAATTGAAACCCTGACAGTTAGGTTGTCAAGCAAACACCATACCAACTGTTCCAACGGGGCTCGGTGAGATAGCAAATCAGACTCAATATAGTGCCGCTCACTCACAAATTCCTTGGTGGAACTCAACTGAAGTTCTCTGTAACCATAGGACTGTGCCCCCCGGAGCCACGACTACTATCACCAAGCCGCTACCACCAAACCGCTCAAACTGAAGCATTAGAAGCCGGATCAAGCAATGATATACATATGATAGAAATTGTAAGGCGGATTTGATAATTATAATTAAGTAATTCATTGAGTCTGAAAGAAACCTCAACAGAATGCAGAAAGCACTGGACGGCCGTTTCGTCCTATATTTGGGACTCATCAGCAGTGCGCATCCACTACCGAGAATTGAAACTCTGACAGGTTGTCAAGCAAACACCATACCAACTGTTCCAACGGGCCTCGGTGACGAAGAGATAGCAAATCACGGAATATGTGAGCGAGCGGCGCTATATTGAGTCTGATTTGCTATCCCCATATTACGGCAAGGGAACATCTGTTAAATATGTGAAATGTTATATAAGAACCTGGCCACAAATTTACCGTAGATTATTTTGCAATCAATGTACTGTCTATACATTTTCGCCTTAGTAAATTGCTTTCCCTTTTAATTAGAGCGACATATTTTTAAAATTTTACAAAGCAATTTACTAAGATGAAAATGTATAGAAAGTGCACTGGTTGCTAAATTATCCACATTTTGTAAATTTATTTTTTATAATTAATTGTATTTTCTTATTCTCTTCTCATTTGATTTTCTATGATTTTTGTAAATAATTCACTGTTTTGCTGTTGTTTTTTTTATAATTAAATCGATTTAAAACATAAATATAAAGCTATTTTGCGCCCAGAAAATGACAACTACCTTAACATTTAGATCATAGCTTGTATATAAAAGACAGTAAGCAATGTAAAAGGAATAAATAATATTGACATTTTTAATAGCATATTTAAGAAATGTTCTTGGGATAGTACCTGTGAAAAAAAAAGAGAAAGTGTTTGAACTTAGTCTGTTGTTGAGTGAAAGGATGTGTGGGTGTCGTGTATAGGTCATGCGCGTGAGCTTTGAGCGTAGGGATTAGCGTACTACATTGTCTGCGGCATAGTATGAAAGAGAATAAGTTTCTTGCATGTTCCTAGTTTTTTATTTTATGCATGCCCAAAAGCTGAGAAGAGGCTTTTAACTAGCGACCTCCGCTTGTTGCGGGAAAACAGATAGCGTAATGAAAAAGGCCACAAACTTAACGAAAATAAAGTTTTATCGTCAAAATGTTTATGTTATTATTAAGATGAAAGACCAAAGTATTTTTTAATTATTTTTTGAAATTTTTTAATCCTTTCTAACACGTTCGAAATTTTGATTAAATCTTCTTTTGTTTACGTTATCGCGGGGGCATGAAAATAACATTGTTTTTTTGGGGGGCGGGGTCGCTTTTTTCCGTTGAAAACACATTGATTTGGAAATTCTTGTAAAAATCAATCGTCCGATTTTAATGAAAATTTCAGGACTTATTCAAAAAGTGAAAATTAGAAAATTTTGGTAAAAAAATTTTTTTTTAAATATGTTACCCCCCCCCCCATTTACTTAATTTCATGAAATTTCGCACAAAACCTTTCTATTTCTTGAAATTTTTTTTTTGTTAAAAGTAGGAATTCTTGGAGATTGTAAATCACCTACTGCTCTGAATTGAAAAATAATGAATCCAATAAAACTATGACATTACTTAATTAGAAAAGCTTTGAACTGCTTTTGTAAATAAGTAATATTAAGGACATTACTGTCTGAAGAAATAAAAAATTTCTGATAAATAATGAATTTTTACAAGAGTTTTTTCAGTTTTTTTTAATTTTAATTTTAATAATTTATAATAGTTTAAAATCTTGTAAAATTCTGTATTGGGTTATTTCCCGGATGTGATATAGTAATTAAATGGAAACAAAATTTACAAATCCATAATTGAAAAGATTAATCAACTTAGTTGTGCTATTTTAAAAATAATTTTTTATTTTGTATTTTTTTACTTAATACGTTCATTATTTTCGTGTACGATAGACTGAAATTGCCATTATTAGGATCTAAAAGTTTTGTCCCTTTATTATGTCGCTTCAGTTACGTTTCAACAGGTTTTCAAAATTTCTATCCAGCTTTAAAAGCTTAAAGCTTAAACTAAGTTTTACTTTTTTCAGTTACTATTTCGCTAAATATTTTTATTTTATGTATTTACATTAATGTGGGACATACTTTAATTGAATAATCATGGTATTTCATTTGTTATTATAAAATTAATTGAAGAAAATTTTATAGTATTTTAATTTTTTTTATTTTTGCATCTTCGAAAGGTAAATAAAAGTCAATAAAATATTAAATAATTGCGGAAAATATGTTCATTTGTAAAAATTACTAGGTAGTTAAAAACCAGAAATATGCGTTCACTTAGAATTTTGACAATTGGGTCATCCATAGTAGCTGTCATCGCTTCGTCTGTCAGCAGTCCATCAAACGTTGGATCAGATGAACAGGACCAATCGTTAATAATTGGTTGTATATTATTTTTTATGCTATAAGTAACATTTATTTCAAATCAGATTAATTTAACTTTAAATTTTCTAATTTTACTAAAATAACGTGTCAGAAATATATATTTATTTTTTGAAAGAATTTTAAAATAGAAAAATTTGGTTTGTTTACAAATTTCTTAAAATGAAGAAAATGGCCGCTTTTAAGAAAATTTTAAGAAATCGAAATTAAATTTGACATTCCAATTTACAAACAAGTCTTTAAAAAAACAAATGGATAATAATGAATGCAATTACAAGTCAAGTTACCTCTCATTTATTCGGCTGTCCAAAAACAAATTATGATTTGGGGGAAGGGATTATTTCTATTCATGATCTGTACTCATTTGACAGTTAATATTATTAACCAAACGCTACGCTACGTACAGTTTTCAAAGTTCTCCTGATAACTTCCGATGGATGTTGGCTGATTTTAACGAAGTTGACCGAATTGCCTCTGCTCCTTTTCCCGCTGGTTATTACTACTTTTTTCTACGAGATTTCCTTTGGTTCAATCATCTCGTGCTTATCTGTTTCCAGTTTCTATCGAATTAGTTGCTTGCTTGCTTTTGTTTAGGGTATATCAAACATTATTTAATGCCAAAATCTAAATATTTTGTACACAATTTTTTTATTTTGAAGATTATAATGGTTTAGTGATACAAGTCTTACTAATTAACCCATAGCTGGGAGAGAAGAGGTGGATTCATAACTTTTCCAAAGGATATATGCACGTAAATGAAAATAACGAACCTAACTGGAATTGGAACTTGACTCCAATTAACAACTCTAAGTTCTTATCCATTACACCACCCGTACCTGGTATTCCCAAGCGGTCACCCATCTATGTACTGACCAGGCT
Organism: Acanthosepion esculentum; assembly: GCA_964036315.1. Taxonomy (NCBI): domain Eukaryota; kingdom Metazoa; phylum Mollusca; class Cephalopoda; order Sepiida; family Sepiidae; genus Acanthosepion; species Acanthosepion esculentum. The sequence goes on along the minus strand of OZ038483.1, from coordinate 25,966,750 downwards.
CAATGTTACTTAACTTCAGTAATCACATGGGAACAGGTGTTTCAACGTACGCGATGTGGCCGTAAACCCTATAGAATTAGGAAAGCTCATGTTTATATATATATATATAGCTTACGTAACAGCGTTTACTCTTAGCTAAGGATCGTTGATTAATTTGAAACTTTTAAAACCATTTATTCTATATTCTATATTATCACTTGACAAGACACAAGAAGTGTTGAAACAAAATGGCTACTTTTGTCGTGATTTTATAACATATTTATGTTGTAATATTCAAATAAATAATTATATCTGCTCTACTCTGTATTGAGCACTCTTTAAAGAATATTAATTGTTGGTTATTGGATTTCATTCCGTATATACCAATCCTAAACTTGGGTATATATATATATATATATATATATATATATATATATATATATATATATATATATATATATATATAAAAGTGAACATAGAAGTCAACACTTAGAGGCGACAGTCTGTTTCATGCTAGATGCAATCGTCAGCCCACGAGTGCTGTTATTTTTCTTGGCTATTTATATATACGGGTCTGTGGTGCATTGTGGGTAGTCTATTTTGGCAGATATTTTACCGGAAGTCCTTTATTTATTTATTTGTGTCAAATTATTTTGCTTGTTTTTATTTAATTTATTTTTGTTTTTTATCCTTTATATTTATTTTATTTTTATTTTTTATTTTGATCGGTGTTTTTATTAACGTAGTAAAAATTTGTTTATATAGCTTATTGTGGTAGTCTATTATGGCGGCTATTTTACCGGAAGTCGTTTATTTGTTTATTTATTTGGGTCAAATTATTTTGCTTGTTTTTATTTATTTTTATTTTATTTTGATCGGTGTTTTTATTAACGTAATAAAAATTTGTTTATATAGCTTATTTAATAGTTTTGTTTTTGCTTGGGAAGATAAAGCTATTTGTTGAATTTTGGAGTTGATTGTTGTGGTTTGTTCTGACTATTATTTTGGCGGGAACAGTTTTTAATTTATTTATTTGGATTGATTATCTTTATTTGTTTTTTCTAAACGGCTAGTTTATCGGTATAGGTTAGTTTATTTATATATTTGGATGTATTTAGATCAATTTATTATACTTGTCATTATTTATTTATTACACTGTATATTTTCTCTTTTTGGTTTTCGATTTTTAAGTAACGCAGTATATTATTTTTTATTCATTTTTTTATCGTTTATATAACAGTTATAGCTATTTTGCGTCCGATTTTTTGTTTTGATTTTTTATAGTCTAATATTTGGGTCATAATAGTTTGCTAATTTGTTTATTATTTACTTTATTTATTGATTTTGTTCCTTATTTTTCATTCTATTTCGTCTATTCTAACAGGTGTGATTTGGTAATTTGTTTGGATTAATTTAAGAAGCTAAAGCAATCGCCCAAAATTAGACCTAGATGACCGAATAAGTAACATCAGCAAAGAAATGATTTACTCATTTATAGTTTTCAAATGAAGGTGTAATCTGGAGTTTGTTTGTCATTATCAAAAGGTCTCTGCTTTGAAAAAAACAATATATATATATATATATATATATATATATATATATATATATATATATATATATATATATATATATATACATATATATATATATATATATATACATATATATATATAAATAGAGTGCTCAATGTTATGAGACAGAGCTATAAGTATATATTAGTCAATATGCATAATAGCCAACGTCGATAACACGACTCGGAATTGTATGCAGTTAATGCAATCTTCAGGTGTGGAGATTCTGATTGAATTAACTGCATGAAACTTCGTGTAGTATTATCGACGTTGAATATCATGTATATATATATATATACCCCCAGAGAAGGATCGTTAATTAATTTGAAACTTTTAAAACCATTTATTTTACATTCAGCATCATCACTTGATAAGACACCAGAAGTGTTGAAACAAAATTTTTTGTAGTGATTTTATAACATATTTATGTTATAATATTTAAATGTTTATATATATATATATATATTACAATTCAGGAAGGTACTAATATCTTACAAGAACATGCAAGGATTTGGGCAAATGTCAGGCATTGCAGCTAGGAAAGTGCAAGTCATTGATCTAGCAATCCAACAATTTACATGTGATGACTGTGCCAGATGTGTCTTTCCACCGTAGGCCTCGTTAACCGCAAGAAAAGTCATATTGGTAGACATTTCATAAATTATTATCAGTACTTCGCTGGAAAAAGCTAAACATGTAAGGTGCGTCAGAAAACCCGTAGATACCGCTCCGGTTTCAACTGCTACATGAAACCCACAAACAAGCTGAACAGACGTTAAGGCCAAGTCTTGTACAAATCAATTTAGTTTACCACATCTTCAATAAGCATTGCATGTCAAGTGCAGGTTTCAAGAGCTATTGTCGTTCTCACGAGAACCGAAAACGTTGATCAAACTTGTCAATGATGGTCATACCCATTTAACACATTGTAAATTACGAAATCTGACTTCAAACGCCAACTTAGGTAAATTAATAGATACTTTTGTTCACATCCGTTCCGAGGAGGATAAGTTTAGACAAGTATGCAAAACGGTTAGATTTATTCACCCTAAATAATCTAGGATTATGGAATCAACTTTGAAATCAAAATTCAATTCGATTAATCAGAAAGTAATTGTTGTTTTTTTTTATAATACATCATATTTTCTCTCCAAGTGAATACTTAAAGAAAATGTTATTAAAATAAATAGATACTTGTGACATCTGAAAAATTAAATTAAATATTATGCTTTTTCTTACCACCTAAATAATATATAATCATAAATTATATTTTCTATCATCGATATTCACTGTTTTCTTCGGATTTATTTTCCTTGCCATAATTTTCTTTTACTTTTCTTTTCCTATGTCAAATCGCTATATTTACATTTTATTTTAATATATTTCCTATGTACAAATCTTCTTAATTTGTTCGCGTTACGATCACGAGTCCCTTGACCCATTAGGGTTACAGGGGCACCACACGTAGTGCAACCACAACATCAGTGGTGTTTCCTGTGCAAGATAACCTGACGGGGTCCAACCCTCTCCAGGCTGGTTTTGAATTCAGAGTTTCAGTGTTCGTGTATATATATCTTTAAGTTTTATTAAATGTTAAATTTGTTCAAATTGACTACGGTGTTCTTATGTAGCAAATTTGCCATGGTAGCGACTTTTTCTTAGTTTTGGGTTTTTTTTTTTATTCAGTAAAGTTTTGATAATGCTTGCGTAAAAGAAACGAAACCTCAACAAGAAAACAAAAGTTTCCAATTTGATTAATCGAACTACATCTTTCAATACTATATGTGATACAAGCTTAGACGATCATGTCTCTTTCAATTCAAGACTGACTAGGCAGAAGAGTTTCCCGCAATAGGTTGCCGTTTCTTTCTGCGGTAGACTGCTTGCCAACAAAGGATACAGGACCCAGGCCTTCCTGCTAGTTAACCCATTGCTGGGGAAAAGAGATGGATGCATATATTTCCCATTGTATCTACGCATAAATGAATGTAACAAACCCGACTGGAATTCGAACTCGGATTTGCTCATTCCGAACCGATATTCATTAGGTCAGAACGCACATCCAACCCATTTTTGCATATCTGTATGCGGTGTAATGTATGTATATATGTACGTATAGGCATGTGGCCGAGCAGTTCACTTTCTGACTATGAGACCCGAGTTCGAATCATACCAGGGTTGATTTGTCAGGAAGGTCACTTCATGATGTTATCGGTCTGGGGGAGGTGATCCCAGCGTGCGGCGCCTTTGGAAAGTGCTTGAAAAGCCTATCACGGATTGACCCAAGCCGTGTGAGTGAAATTGGGTAAACGGAACTCTTTTTGAAGCCGTCAATGGATGTGCAAGCACAAAGTCACAAGTCATCGTGACCGAGGCTTTGAGCGTGCTGGCTTTGTTCAGACAGTTGATCACGCTAGATAACACATTCTCTCACAGAAACTGTAACTACGGTCCGCTCAGCATAGTTGCAGTATAAACCACAGGTGGGCTCTGTGGGTGTTGAGCAAGCATAAACATGCCTGAGCAGACGTCTGCAACAAGGATTGGCCAACCGCCCGAGTAGTCGGGCATCCTCGGATACCAGTGGCCAGCCATTATGTGCTTGCAGAGAGAGAGAGAGAGAGAGAAAGAGAGACAATAGTTTCATTCATCTCCGTTCCGAGATAAGTTTGGAAAGTAAGATGCTGATTATAGAGAAAGCAGATGTGCTGCTAAATCTGTTTTGAAAAGCAAAGAGAAATTCAACGAAATTACGACAGCATGAAAGTGTGTTTAAAAACAAAGTTTTGTATAAGATTAAAGATAATTTTCAAGTTAAACAAATTTAAGTACTCTATGCTTAATTAAACATAAAAATAAGTTTGTAAATAGACGTATGTAAGTTAGACGTCAATCTAACAAATCACAGAAAGACTAGAGCAGTGGTTTTCAATTGCCGTGCCGCGGTACGCTAGTGTGTCGCAAAATATTGTCACGCCATATTGAAGAAATCGCGAAATAAAAAAAAACACGGACAAGTTTCACACAATTAAACAGCACAAATAGTTGAACAGAAACATTGAAGTAAGTTCATAGTTGTGCATGTATATTTTTAAAATCTATGGTTTTATTTCATAAGATTTAAAATGTATACACTTTAAAAATTTTACTATGTATGCCCTCATATTTTCATTTGCTCCTAGGTGTGCAGTTGCTTAAAAGGGTTGAGAAACACTGGACGAGAGAGACAATCAAAATTATGAAAAAAAGATAACTTTAACCATTCAACGAGATACTAAATGACTCGTTCTCAATTAAACTATGTAACGCTAAATGTCAATATTTTATTCTATACTAAAGAAACAATTTGATTAATTTACATTACAATTACAAAGAACGGAAATAGTTTATCTATCTCGTTGATCGCACCAGCGAATGGTCCTCTTTTACTGCGAGAGTGCTCTTCTTTTTCTCCTCTCTAGGAAAAGGATTTGTTAACAGCTCGTTTGCTTTTGCTATGATCCTTTTCCACCCATTTTCCATCTTCTAATCGCTTCGTAACTGCGTTAGCCTCTCACAACGTCCATGAACACGTCACGCAGCGAAGAGTTCCCAAGTGGTAACTGGCGGTTAAGGACTCATGCTTCACAATATATATCTTGTCGATCTGCTCGCATTACACCGCTTCACCAGTGTTACTTCTGTCGTTTTCTTGTTTTGCGAGCTGCTCTTTGCTATGAGGTCATAAAGAAATAAAAGAGCCCACATCCAACTGACTTAATGACTCTACTGGAAGTTGTACAATCGAGTTTCGTACACATTAGCTACCTCTATAAAAGAAGAAAGATTTCAAACCTATTATTGCTATTATATATATATATATATATATATATAAGTAATGGATTTGTCTTTATCCGACAGATTTTTTATCACTATAAACATTATTTTCTTTTAAGTGGATACTCGTATTTGAGTAGACTGTATATTCATTTATTTTCTTTAACCGGCCTGAATGTTTGAGAAATATTATTAAAGAAAAAATTTCTCGAAGATTCAGGCCAGTTAAAGAAAATAAATACAGTTTAATAAATAAACGGAGCGTCTACTAAAATACAAGTATCAACTAAAAATAATAATGTTTCAAGTGATAAAAAATTATATATATATATATATATATATATATATATATATATATATATATATATATATATATATATATACACACACACACACACATCTATACATATACATACATACGCACACATACATATATATACATACACACATATATACGAGAGTCATTCAATAAATAAGGTGAATTTTTCGGTATAAGGACTTCTAATACAAATAGAAGCTTACTCTTTTCTATTTTCTTTTGTTTTGTTTTACTTCTTTTTCACATGAATTTAATTTCTTTTGCAGATTAAAAAAAAACTTTGAGAGTTTTGGCGATTAACAAAGATGGCCGACCAAGAAGCCTGCTCCAGGATTGAACAGCGGTCAGTTATCAAGTTTTTGGTTGCTGAAGGGTTCAAACCAGTTGAAATTCATAGGAGAATGTCAACTGTGTATAGTGCCACATGTTTCAGCCAAAAAATGTCTACAAGTGGGCTAAATTGTTTAAATAAGGACGGAGCAGTGTTGAGGATGAAGACAGGCCTGGGAGGCCTATAGAAATGAGGTCTCCTGAGGTGATCGAATCAGTCAATGACCTCATTCAGTCTGACAGAAGGGTGACAGTAGATGACATTGCAAGGACTTTGAGCTTATCTGTTGGGACAAACGCAGGGGTCATCAGTCAGAAGGAGTTATCTTGCATCATGACAACGCAAGGCCTCACACAGCAACCCAAACGGTGCAGACCATCAACGAGCTGGGGTGGGAACTGCTCCCTCATCCCCCTTACAGCCCAGACCTTGCCTCTTCAGACTTTCACCTGTTTGGTCCCTTGAAAGCGTTCACGAGAGGCACGAAGTTTAAAAGTGACGATGAAGTCAAAAGTGTTGTGAGCGACTGGCTGAGACATCAGTCCAAAGATTTTTACGCTGAGGGAATACGGAAGCTTGTGCACAGATGGGGAAAGTGTGTGACAGTGCTGGGAGACTACGTTGAAAAATAAAAAAAAGTAAGCTTCTATCTGTATTAGAAGTCCTTATACCGAAAATTTCACCTTATTTATTGAATGACCCTCGTATATACATACACACACACACACACACATATATATATATATATATATATATATATATACACGCACACACACACATATATATATATATATATACATACACACACACACGCACACACACATATATAATATATATATATTGCGTAAGTAATTTTATAAATTTACTAGCTTAGTCTTTTTATGAGCAAAGTTCTTTCAGGACATAGGTGAAAATGGTTCTCCACAACTTCCTGATTTTTATTACTTTTTTTAATTTCTGATCTATTACTATCCCTCTTTGTTCCTATTCTGTAGTTCATTCACACACTTATTATGTAGGTTACTTTCTCTACCCCCCCACACACACAACACTGTTTTTCTTGCCTTCAGTATGCCCCAAGAGTAATACATTCTGTCGGCCCTCTTTTCTCATTATGTGACCCATAAATTTATATCCCTTGTTAATTATAAATATGTCTTTTTTATTCCATTTTCCTTAAGAATTCCTTGTTCACATGTTCTATGGTATTCTTTGCATTCGTTGGTACCTGTGAGTAAATTGTCCAGCAGTCTCTACCATACAGGAGATTAGATATTGCATAATATTCTAGCACTGTTTTCTTTGTTTGCAACTATATCTTCCGACGTCTTACTATTTTGTTTAGCTTCTGAAAGACAACTTTTGCTATTTTTATTAGTCCACAGATTTCTGTGACACATTTTCCGTCGTCTATAGCTACCTTATAGATAGTTAAATTTCTGCACCTGCTTGGTTTTGACGTCCCCCACATGTAGCTCACGCCTCGGGGTGCCTCTTTTGCTGGCGACTATTCATTCTGTTTTCTTACAATTAATAATTGGCCCTTTCTTCTTGCTTTCCATTACTACCTGAATATATCATACTTTACTACCCGTCAGCAATGGCAATATTATTTGCATCTCAATCGACACTTTTGCTTAGTATCAGAATATCTATGTTGTAGGAGTCTGGGATCAAAGCGAATACTCCCGAGCCTTCTGGCTATTATTAGAGTTCAGTATCGGTTCCTCTTCTGCTTCTGTTTTCTTTTACTACAGTGGGTGATACGTTTCTATGCTTCTGTTTTCGAATTGCTCACGTCTAAGCAATGAGAAGTCTGGTCCCGGGGATTCCAAACCTGCAGCAGCACCTCCCTAATTTCACTATTACAGCAAAGTAAAGGCTCGAGAAATGCATAGTTTTTGTCCATGATCCACAAGGAAACTACATGTCATATCCTACCACCGTGATGGAGGAGGGATAGGTAAATATAGGATCGGAGTGTAGTATCTGTGCGCTCTGTAAAAAATGTTACACACACAGTATATTGCAGTGTTTTTCAATTTTTTTTCTTTAGGCTTACACCTACATCATGTTGAAACACCGGTTCCCGTACGATCACTGAAGTTAAGCAACGTCAAGCCTGATCAGTACCTAGATAGGTGACCGCATAGGAATACCGGGTGTTGTCCTAGATGGATGGTGTAATGGATAATTTCGGAATTGCTAATCGAAGATCCGAGTTCCAATTCCAGTTGGGTTCGTTATATTCACTTACGCACAAATACCCTTGGGAAATGTATAAGTCCACCCCTTCTCCCCGCAGCTATCGATTAATTAGTAAGGCTTGTATTACTAAACCATTATTATCTAACAAAATCTGACAATCTAAAAATTATTTCTGGCTTTTAATAACCTGCAAACGAGTGGGTAAGCCGTAGTAAACGAAATGACACAATCAAAGACACTACTTGGTTACAGTGAGAAAATGAAAGAAGGGAAGATAAAAGGATTTAACGTCTCCTTCAGTAAAATGGAAAAATTTGTCAATTTCAAATCTTTCATTAGTACCCTCTTCTTAAAATAACGACCAGCATTCATATTTATGATTGTTATCGCAATATCTTGTTAAAGTTAAGCTAAAATATTTAACGATGCGATAGGGGAATTTCTACAAATATTTTATTGTCGTAGAACTCGCCATGAGCTTATTCAATCATTAACTGAAGAATTAAGATTCATCAGAAAATTCAAATAGGAAAACCGTGATAGTTTCACAGGTTTTAAAACTAGTAACAATAATTGTGCCGACTCAAATAATATCCTTCTATTCAATCCTATGTAGGAATGCTGACCAAACGGGATTTGTAACAAAGAACGGGCGGTATGATTAAAAACGAAATTTTCAAACGGAAAATTTTACTGTTTAAAGTTTTTCAAGTTTACCCAATGTGACAGTGCTGAATAGATCGTGAAAGGGATACCTGGTGAGAGACTGTCTTTACTCTAATTGAATAGCAGTCCATAGGGGCATAGACCCTGGAATTCAGAAGAGCCACATACATGTGAAAATCTTCACCAGAAGAAAAATAAACGAATAAATGTTAAAGAGTTTAAGACAATTATCCCGAATATCAAAATGAAACAGACTCGATTGATTTGTTAGCATCAGAGGACGGTCACACTAGAGTATCATATTACAATAAGGATATTAGTCCAGATTCGGAGATTGGTATCGGTCAGCACAATAACAAAAATGTTTGCCTCTTAGCGAACACTATTGCTTGAAACTACTAAACATGAACGAGCAAAAAATATTAGATCTCTCCCCACCCCCCAAAAGGCAGAGACGAGCAAACTAGACCATATTAGCCCCAAGAAAGTCTTGATAAACGAAAGTGACAATACAACAGACTCGGCCCATTTCAGAACAATGATATCGGTCGCTAAACACCTTTTCAGGTCACTACGACAATCACCAGAACTTCTTTCTTTCTTTTTTTTTTACAGCATATCAACCTTAATCTTAACGCCGTCAAGATTTTTAGGATAGTTTCTTATGAATAGAATGTGCATTCTTTATAAGAAATCAGTTAGGAGATCAGGTTTCATTGACGTATTTTTGTAAAGAGAGTTTTGGTCGAGAGTCCACCTTCCCACGCTACCAATTTCTCGCCCGTATACACATCTCGACTTGTGGCTGGTAATACGAACGGGTGACATCGTAGCTACGTGATGGACAAGGCCGGATCAGAACTGACTCCCCGATACCAAGTATAACTCTTAATATAGGCCAGCATCCGGAAATAATCAATGTCCGGTTTGTTGTCGCTTGGTCTCCAAAAGCCTCATTCGCACCTTTACTCTTCATTCCCCTTCGGTCAAAGTGAATGACACTTTCAAAAACACATTTCCTGGCCAAAACACTTGAGATCAAAATAATATCACATCTTCTCCCCACCCACTGTACGTGGGTGACCATAGTGTCACATAGTGACCAGGTTACATAAAATATTGTGACAACGTCAGACTGGATGAACTTTTTAAAATTATTAAACTTTGCATCCAATAAGATTATGAGTACGTTAAAGACAAACTTCCCTCAGCTGAATATTCTTTACGCTAATTCTGAACATGTTCCCAGAAGAGGTCAAGTATATTATATCCTTTGAGATATGCACATAGTACATTTATTCTCAATGGATAACGGCGAGCCGAGTTCCAATTCCAGTCGGGTTTGTTATATTCACGTACGCGTGAATACCATTAGGAAAGGTATTAATCCACCTGTTTCCCCCCATCTATGGGGTAACAGGACGTTTATCAGTAAACCATTATTATCGCCCCAAAATTCTTATAATCTAAAAATTTGTTCTGGCTTTAAATAACCTGCAAAGGGTTGGTAATCTGTAAAAAAAAACAAATGAAAAAATGACTAAGTTTTGGAATTAAATGCAAAATATAAAAAAGATGTTTTTAAAAATCAGTTTCTTATCTTGAGTAAAAGAAAAATTGAATATATGTTTTTAATTATTTCACCCCAAGCAAGGCAATAAAGCCACTAAGACACAAGGGGGTTACTAAGTGTGGAGAGAATATGAGAAAAAAACAATAAAAGAACAGGAATTAGAAGATAACGATGGATATTGCATTTACATTTTTGAATATCAAACTTGACTAGAAAGCTAGAAGCCGGAAGAGAGTTCCACAAGCGAGAAGTGCGATAGAAGAAAATGTTAGCATAGAACGTATGGTTATATCTATCCATTTCAACTGTAAAATGAATTTTACATTGTAAGTCTTGTATTGAGACGTCAGTTTCCTATATTATTCCAATGAACAATGGTTATGAAAATAATCCCGATGATTTAAATGAATACTTCCACCGGCCGTGTCAAGAAGTGGACTAAGCGGTCAAACAGATTCTATTTTCGGGATTTTAAAATCAAGCATTTATTTTCTGTGCTCGCAGAATAACACGTCTAAAAACTGCAATATTATCTATGTAATCTATATATTTTTTTTATTCTTACGCAAAATAAATTATTGCATGTGCAATCTCTTACGTTGATGCCAACTGCACCTAACCGAGGCTAAATTTTCTCGTGAAAGAAGAGATGCTGGATTTGTAATGTCAAGTAAAATATTTATATTTGCAAAGTCGGCTTTTTATTGCATGGTCTGAAGTAGGTATATTCAATAATTCGACGAAAAAACAGCATAGCCTGATGAAAAAAGGCCCAAAATTTAATAAAAACAAAGTTTTATTGTGAAAAAATTTAAAGTGCTATTAATAAGAGGAAAAACCAAAGTGTTTTTTTAATTATTTTTTTTTATTTTTTATTCCTTTCTAACACGTTTGAAATTTTGGTTGAAAATCTTGTTTTTTTTTTTTTGGTGGGGGTATTTTTATACGTCAGCGGTCGCGTAATATTTAGTTTTTTTAGCGCTTTTTTCAGTTGAAAATCATATTCATTTGGAAATTCTTGCAAAAATCAAATAATAGTCAGATGTTAATGAATCTTTCAGAACTTATTAAAAAATGAATGAAATTATTTTAGACATGTTTGTTTTTTAGAAAATCATGGTAAAAATATTTTTTACATCTGTTACACCCCTCCCCCTTACTTAATTTTAGGAAAACTTGAAAACTCGAACATGAGCATCTCTGTAATTTTTTAATTAAATGCAGAAGATTTTAAAGAATATAAATCATTGATTTTTTTTGTAAATCGTGGAGCGTTTCTACCCAAACTTTAGCACTGAATTGTAAAAAACAAAACCCAATAAAGCTAAGACATTATTTAATTAAAAAAAAGTTTTTAATGGCTTTTATGAATAATATACATTAAAAACATTTTTGTCTGAAGCCAAAATATTTTTTCGATGAAAAAGGAATTTTTACAAGAATTGTTTCCTTATTTTTTTCAATTTTAAATACAAAATGTGATAAATTTGTTAAATATTTTAAAATTAAGTTTGAATATGCGCATCTGTGGAAATGTTCTTATTAAAAGATCTATTTTTACAGATTGTAAATTTGGAAGCTTATTACAATCTGCGAAGCGTTTCTATTTTTACAATAATTTTTTAATATGTCAAAAAATGTATTAAAAACGTTTCCGGCAAAACTAAAGAAGCACAATTCAGAAATAATGAACCGTGTTTTAAGAGTTGTTTCTCCTGATAGCGTGGATCCGGCCTCATAAATTGCGTTGATTTCGTATCAAATTCTCTGACTAACCGACCATCATCGTCGCATTTTCAAAATTTTTCATTTTCTTTTCTTTTCTTTTTTTGGACATATTTCACTAAATATTTTCTTTTCAATATAATCACTTTTTTTTTCTTTTTCAGTGAGAGACATACTGCAATTATTAATCTTTCTTTTTTAGATTCAACTTTAGGGACGCAAACAGTGCAGACTTTTGACATATCTTCGTTAAAAAAAAGTACCAAAAAATTAATAAAATATTAGACTTTTGAAAGTATTTAATTTTTAAGAATTACTGTATAGTTAAATAAGCTGGTTCACTTAAAATTCGAAAATACTATCATTTCTGTCCTTCCGTCCGATAAATTGCCCTAACGTTAGTTGTCGATACATTGACGTAAACGTCAATTCACACCTCTAAAACCAATCATTACGGGTAAACATTCTTCTCTTATTTCCAACTAATTTTTTTCTGCTAAAAAATTAAGTAATATTTGTTTCAATTTAAAGTATACTTTAAATTTTCTAATTTTCGTAAAATAACTTTTGAAGAAAGTATAACTGAATTTTACAAGACATTTAAACGGAGAATTTCACTTTTGTTTACAAAATTGTCAAAAATGGCTGACATGACTGATTTTATGTAAATTTTGATAACTCAAAAAAAACACGCTTTTTAAGTAAAATTTCGGACATGCTACAAAGGATTAAAAAAAAAATTTAAAATACTTTGGTCTTTCCTCTTAATAATAACAAATATTTAGACGATAAAAAATTGTTTAATCAAGTTTGGGGCCTTTTCTTATCAGGGTATACTCTTTTTTTACCGAAGTATTGAATATACCTAGATTGTTCTAAGGCTTTTCTTCGGGTAGTCTCATTACATATCTTAGGAAAGTGAATATTTTTATTTTGATAGTATTTCTCCAAGATTCGCAATTCCTCTTACAGTATATTTCTTTTGTTTGAGACCCTGCAAGGCTAGCCAATAGTGAGGACAATTAAGTATTACTAAAGCCTCGTCCACTACCACTAAGGATTTAAGAACTTATCCAACACAAGAATGACAAATTACTATGGTCATCGATTGGCTTGTTAAGTACAAAGCTGAACAGCAAGAGAGACATTGAAAACAGAAAGTGACTTGCACTTCTAACTATTCAGAAATGCAAAAATATCTTCAAATTAAGCATCATCTGTTATGAACTAAAAATCAGAACATTGTGTTTACATCTTAAACTACAGGTGAAAAAAAAATAGTCAAGGGAAGCAACTGATGATTGTAATGATTCTGTCCCTTGGATATAAGTAGGCAGCCAAAGTTAAAACCATTACTACTTGGTTATTTATTTTAATGAATCATTTTATTTAAGATTATTACCATGTGACGCAGACAAGACAGTGTATTATTTAAACAAATTAATCATAAGTAATTAATGTTTTTTTTATAATCATCTATCACTTATTGCAAACTAAGACTGTTTTTACATCTAGGTAACACCAAAAAATGGATACTTTTTTCCCGCAATGAAAACAAAAAATGACACCCCAGTTTAAAATATTTGCCAAAAAATAAATAAATAAAATGAGGAAATTATCAGAGTCAAACGAAATTTTCAGGAATTATTAATTTTTTACCCGCACCTTTTCGACATTGCATGTATACTTTATAATTGGGGAGAGGCGTCTAACTTTTTCAGTTATATAAAAAAAAATTCCCTGGGTGAAGTTATTATTTCAGTGAAAAAAAATTATGCAATATCAAGCAAGTGTAAACATGCTAAAAAATTAGCCCGCATCTTGCTAAAAACAATTGAATAAAACTGAAAAAATAACTTTTGGAGGAATTGGTGCTTGCATAATTTAATTCAAAAATTTTCAGTGTAATTTTAAAATTAAACCCATTGCTGTTTATCACAAGAGTTACATTTTATTAAAGAAATGCTTGAAGATTTAAAAAATGTAAAGTTTACTGCCATTTTTGAGTGTGAACAATTTTAAGATTTTTTTCCTTTTAGCAACTGTTAGATTATTTTTGATATGGGTGTACAAAAAGGAAAATAATTCTTACTACTATTCAATATCGGAGGAGTATTATAATTTCATATCTCTCGTCCAGTCAGTATAAAAATAAAATTATTCCTTATATTTCCTTATAAGTTTAATAAAAGCATATAGAATAAAAAAATTATATTCTGAAACTACTGGTTATATAAGGTTAAAGAAAATTCAGCTTCAAACATAAATAACAAATTCTTGATTATGGCACTGCTGGCCTTCCGCTTTATTTTTACTTTTCACCCGAACTTTTCGAGACAGGAGTAGAATTAGTGTTTTTCTATTTTGTCCTTTAAGCTTACAGGCTACCGCGCGTAAAATATTATTTTCATTCTGTTGTATGTAAAAGGTAAGCTTTACTTTTAGAAAATCCAGTTAATTCTTAAATTTACTAAACTTCGACACAAATTTCTAGGACATATATTGGATTTTGAAGATTTAAAATTTATTCACATTTTCGTATATAATGCCGGCTCGATGAGTTAATATGACGAAAAAAAATACTGTTTTAAAAATGCCCAAAAGTTTATTGATATATGAAAATTAATTTTTCTTTTAATTCGGATTTAGCTTTAGGTCATTATCTTTCAAATAGAACTGGAATTTAAGTTCAAAGAAGGCATTTGAAATTAAAATGTATTTTTTTTTTAGAAAGTCCGTGGCGGTATCTAATATTTACATAAGTAACAAAATAACTGTTCTAAGTAACGCAGTTAATCGAAATACATTCTGTGTAATTTGTTGAGTTTTGTGTATGTATCGATCTTACTGCTATTAATATACATTTTTAATATAAATATTTATATATAAATGTCTGTACTAAGTGATTCCAACTTAAATTTCCACGATTTAAATATTTCTAAAAAGCAAAATAGAAAAAGCTAATTTATAAATATCGAAGAGAAACTGTTTTAATAAATACATATCAAAAGAATTTGACAATCTTTCAAAACAAGGATCTGAAAATAAAGGCTGCAAGAATGGGACATTCAAACTTTTTTTTTTAATGTCATGTCGTCCACACATTCAATATATATTGCTTGTGAATTGTGAAATGCCATGGCTTCTTGGGAAATATAATGCTTTCTCATTTCTTTCTTCATGGATTTGCTTCTACTCTGCTATTTGGCCATAGTTGCAAAGGATAAGATAGATAATTTGTGCAAAAGTGAACGCAACTGACTAGCCCGGAATTTGAACTCCGTTCACCAATTTTATTTTGTGCACTGCACAATGATAATAGAAGCAATTGGAATTATTAGGTTGGTGCAAAAATAATGTCGTTATTTACATAAGTAACATATGTGACAAAACATTATTTTTGCACCAACCTAATAAAAGAATAATGATACACACATTAAGAAAATCCGCTATTATCTTTGTATCTAAGATAGTGAAGACGGGGGCTGTGAGACTACCCACCTCTGCAACTCGTTGCACAAAGATATAGACCCCACGTCGTAGAATTTCTGTGCGGTGGATCGAGCGAGAGGTAGGCTCACAGGCAAAAGAAAAACACAACTACAAACTTGGGTAGGACGAAAAGAGGAGGGAAGGCGTGTGACTTTTTTGTGGACGACCAACTCCGGGCTGACTCTCGGCTGGCGGAAAAAAATATATATCTTAACTAACAATGTCCGGCTGCTAATGGGTCGCTCTTCGTCGTTACTTGCTCCGGCCTAAATCAACCTTCCTCGAACCTAAACTAAGTCTAACTAACTCGTGGCCCAAAGCGCTCCGTATATATGGAGAATCCTCTTTCATCATTTCCGGACAAGGGACACCCACGAATAAACCCATAACTTTTTCATGACCATTTCTCTCTTTGAAGAAAGTGGACATAAAAATATTTCTTAGCCTAGCTGACTCCGATTCAGGGACATTAAATTCAAACCCTTTTAAGTTTTGACCAGAGCCGGTCTTTTTCCTATCGTCGTATTTTGACAAGTACTTAACACTTATCTACCCTTTTCGCCATATGTTTTTATCTAGATTCCTAATCTAATCATTTGGTCTTGAAGTTTGATGCCCAGGTCAAATCTAACTAATCTTCTCGCACATATGTGTGCGCGCGCACGCACACACACACAGATGTGGGGGTGTATATATACACACACACAGATGTGCGGGCGCACACACACACACGTGCGCATATATCCAACTCATAGTGTCACAGGGCCCTCACTATCTGATATACAAAGGATTGTGTTTATGGACACAGTTCACATACTCAGAAAAACTCTCTCAAGGTAAAATGCTCAATAACTTTGTATCAGACAGCAGATCAGGAAAACTAAAGATATATAGGTGTTAACATGTATAAGTTTTGTCTTGATGAATTAATAAGGGCTCCAGTAAATATCCCGTTCAGTATCAAAAGTTTGCTTGTCAATTGTCTGACTAAAACTAGTTGGGCACATCTCCTAGGGAGGGATTGACGCATGGTGCATCTCTATGAACAGGAATGGTGGAGGAGTATCATGGCCGGGTATTGAGGTTTTTTTTTTTTTTAGGGTATAGCAGCCAATACTTTTAGAATCACGCCTGGATATTTGGGAACACCATCAGAGACCGTCTGAGTGAACTGGGTTACCCGATCTGAAGATATTTCTAAATGGGCCCCACCCACTGAAAGGTTATGAGCTGCTTTCATCAAAAGTTATCAACATATCACACACAATAGGCAATGATTCATGTGCTTGGTTTCATCTTATCCGTCTGGGTGTCATGATAGATGCATTGGATTTCGTATATTTTTACCCCAGCGTCACTTTGTTGGCATGCTGTAATCTCACTCAATAGTAATAAATTGGAAGAGAAGAAATAAATATTTGACTTATGCACAAGGACCTTAGCTAGGTTATACAGGACACATCCAAGCTAATTTATTGCAATGTATTTTACGTATTCAAGCAGAATATATTGGACTAGTTCCTACATTTTTAAGATCATGAACGAGTTCGTAATTATAACGTAAACGTATTTAATTTCATTATATCAATAACAAAGAAAAATCTTATCCACCGGAAATCACAGTTGACCTTTCTTCTAAGCTATGCTATTACCAGATCGATTTTTTTTTTAGTTTATCAACCGTGGGTTATTTAAAGCCGAAACATATTTTAGTTTTTTTTTTTAGTGGGGTGCGAATGACTATTGCAATTAACAATTTTTTGGCAGTAATTATTTTTTCAGTCCATTTAATCCATAGCAGAGGCAGGAGAAAAAATATGAATTCATACCTTTCCCAAGGGTACGTAAGTGAATGCAACAAACTCGACTCTTCGATTTCTCATTCCAGACCACTGTTCATTACACGTGGGCGCGTGAGTGGTGAACATAAAACCATGTGCCATATTTCAGTGCAGAGTATACTTGGTCCCCAACGAAGTCAACTATTCATGAGTTGATAAATTACACTGCACAAACTCAAGGGAGCGAACTAGAGAAAAACAATTCGCTCAAAACACTACTCACTCTGGGTACATTTCTATTCTACAATCTGCAAGTCTTAAAATGTTAAATCATTAGTCTTCAAATGATTTCTTGATAAGAACTAGTTATTCATTTCTACAAAATACAGAAAAGTTTACACAAATTTTTATATGAATTTATAGAATAAAACTATTTTAAATAAATAAGCAACTTTTGATGTTTTTCAGAAAAACCGGTGTTTTTTGTCTTAGTTATTATTCAAGGTTGATAAAAAATATAAATTAAATGTTCAAATTATTCGAGCTGAGTGGTGACCCACTCATACAGAACAAGTAGAGGTTAACAGCAATCAAGGGACAATTACGTTATACACAATTATTCCTCACACTAACATGGGATAGACCACTGATCTCCACCTCAGCTCAGTCTGGCTTCTATGGACAGAATGCAGTCTGTTCTGAGCCCAGTATATGCTACAATGTAAATACATTTCCCAACACTGCAAAATGCTAGTTTTCATTTTTTACAAAGGACTTCCAGCACATCCAATTCACTCGGTTAACATCAGTTAAAGGTGCAATGTCATGAAAAGCAATTTTTCTTTAACGGCAATTTATCAGAGAAAATATTTATTCTTTTGGCTATTGCCATTACACTGCAGATCTATATCTGCTTTTATGACCAGATTGATACAGGCTATTTCATTACTTTCTTCACCTATCTGCCAAATATGTATTTGAAAGATTCAGAACAGGAGAAAGCATGAATTCTTTTAAGGAAACAGAAAAAGAATTGAAAACTTGCATTCACAAGACATGATTATTTGATCATTTAGTCTTTTACGGGTAAATTCCCTGGCATCTAGGCTGTAAATCAAAGCTTTGCACTTTTTCTCTCCAAGCAGTACCTTCATATTTCAAGTCAAGCTAATACACATTTGGATACCTGTATTAATAACCAAAGCAACAAGGCCATTTTCAAATAATTTTCCATACAGCCAGACCACATCAGAAATGTCAGTTATTCTCATTAACACAAAATTGGAAGTTGGATATGAAAAATGTGAAGAGAAGTGAATACTTTGTATTGTGTCCATGAAACAATGTCTTGAAATTTATAGATGTAATTTTTTTTTTATATATTAGCCTTCATAGATGCAGATTGCAGAAAATTTATTTCAAGAAAGTCTAACTGAATGTTTTACAGGTAGAGTAGAAATAGGCACACATCTCTCAGCCACTGTTAAGAAAAAAGTTTTTACTTTGATCAAAATTAAGCATTTGGGTGCCAATTAAATAAAAGAAATCAAAATACCAATAAAATGATTTGCTTTGTATGTTTCATGCTTCCTACCAGCACAGTTGGTGCCCAAACTAATGTTAAACCCAGGATATTAACTAAATGAGTTATCAAACCACTTGATAGATTGGTTCAACTCAATCTTTCTATTCAGATGCTATTAAATAGAAGTTAAGTGATCACATTGTAATTTAGCATTGTTACTAGATACACAGTGTATCAATTCATAAAGAGAAAGTAGATCCCTAAAGATGCTTGACAGCCGCCAACTGTTAGTGGTATAGAGCCAATAGTAAATGTATATAACTAATGCAAGCTCAACAGTTCAGTTTATTTCTAGCTGTCCAAGTGCAGACAAGTCATTGTTGAAAGATGCATTAGTCACAAATATCAAGAGGTTGTAATATATATCAGTACACTTCTAATATCAAAGAAAAGAAAAGGCTCATTTAGGTCAATACATGAAGTTAGATTCAGGATAGAGCATTTCCAAAAGTTCAATTCAGTCTCAAAGACACTTTGTGATGAATGCCTTGCAAAAATGAAATCAAGTGATTTAATTTTGCTCTTTCAAGATAGCAAAATTCCTAAAAGTATCCATATGGAGTTGAAAGTAGTTTATGATTGGATTCAGAGAAAGATACCAACTGGCAAGAAAGATATCAATCCCTAATCACATGAGTGGAGCTGAGTGAATAAAATGTGGCTGATTCATAGCTTGGAGAAAAGGAGAAATAATGTACGTTGATCTTTCCAGTCATTTTGTGTCCTACTCCAACTTAGGTAATTAGTCCTAATTGTGCAATACTAATCCCATTTGAAATTGCTCATATTTCATGCCCACAACAGATCTATTCAGGGTCAAGATCACAAGCGACCAACACCCAACATCTGAATAGACAGCATCTAAGGTAGCAACCTTGAGTCAATTAGACTATCCTTGAAGCTAAGATGACCAGTAGTTGTTCTAAAGCAAGGGTCATAGTGTCACATCTGTAGCTGAGCCAGGATTTGGTCCTAAGGTTACCAGAAAGGCTAAGCATGGTGTCAGTGTTTTGTAAGAAACATGCATGAAAACCAGCCTTTGTGCAAGAAAATAGGGAGGGGAATATGACGCTACATGTGTCAGAGAAGTTACACTTCATGAGCCAATTAAAATATAGCTCAGCCATAAAATCTATAAAAATGCCATCATTAAATAAATTAGATTGCTGCTATATACAATTTTCTATTTTAAGTACAACTTAAGTCAACACATTTAATATCAAGAATCAAAGTATCTTTGCCCAGGATTTTTAACTATAATTTTATACCTACCCACCCAACAAGCAAGCCCTTAAAGACAAGACAAGAGATTTATTAAGTTTAATTTAAATTGTTGGTAGTCTAAAATATGAAATTCATTTTCTATAATTGAAGAGCTTTAATATACGCACACACAAAATCTGCCAAGGAGAAAATTTATCAGAAATTCTTTCAGCCAAGATATTCTTTAATGTTTAAAAAAAAAAAAAAAAAAAAGGAAAGGAAAAAATTAAGGAAAGAGAAAGAAAGAGAAAAGGTCAATCACTTTAATTGCTGACTTAAGCTCTGATGTAGAAGAGATGTTGAGAATAATCATTACATGACAATACATGAAACAGAAGAGGGAGAAGTCTAAGGTATTATTAGTGTTGTTTTTTTTGTTTTTTTTGGTTATTTTATTAATTCCTTTTGTTCTCCACAATCTTGATTAAAAATAAGTCTTTTATTGTAAGTTGAAAAAGAAAGATAATGAAACAAAGAAATGATCTTTTCATTAACAATTGAATAAAAGAAAATAAACATTTACCTGATCTTACATTTCAGATACATCTTTTATACATCTTCAACATAATTAAATGTTATAGTCTTAGAAAATATACCAAAACACAGAAAAATTGATATAATAGCAAAAATTTTAAGTCTTTGTAACAGCCACAATACAGACTATTATTTTAGCAGAGAAACTAGTGATGAAACAAGAAATACAAAATGTTTCACATTGAGACAAGGTTTGGCTCTGTTCAGAAAGTTCCTCTAAATAAAAAAATAAAAAAACAATAAAAAATAAAATAAGTTTTTCAACTTATAGATATTTTTTTGTAGCTTTTAAGTTTCATCCTTCTATATAAAAGACAGATTTATAAAAAATTTAAAAAGTTTCGAATGAATGTATCTAAAGTATAAATCAGAAAATAGTTTCATTAACATTGAACCAGCAGGATCAATGTCTTATATGCATAGACAGAAGGGAAAGAAATAAAGACAATGGACACTTGAAAAAGTACAAATGGACTACTTTTTAATAAATTTTAGTTGGAACAATAGAAAATTTATTTTCCCTATAATTACCTCATGAAATTATGTTCACATCATTTTTATATAACATTAATTCAATTCTGATTATTTATGAATGCCTAAAATAAAATGTTTAAAAAAAAAAAAAAAAAAATAAAAAAAAAATAATGTAAATATATTGTTGTAAGATTTACTTATTACAATATGATCAATTACATTGTAACAAAATTTTGACTTTGTTTGTCTTTGGTCAGTAAGAGTTAATACCTAATTGCTTGTCTAGAAAGAAAAGGAAATGACTTATTCCCTTCAAACTTTGCTCTTGTGACCTGGACATCAACATTTTGAAACTATTTTCCATTACATTCCAGGCAGATTCAGCACGGAGTTGTTGAAGGAAAATTTTCTAGAGCGTTTTGACAACATAGATGGCAGTATAGATACAGGAAATGCAAGCTCAACAGTTCAGTTTATTTCTAGCTGTCCAAGTGCAGACACATCATCACTGAAAGATGCATTAGTCACAAATGACAAAGAGGTTGTAAGTATCTGGCAGATGCATTTTGCTGTCTGTGGTGATTCAAGAGAGGAGTGAAAAGTAGTGTGGAAACATCTAAAATGTGTGCAGCATACAAGGTATATTTCAGCATGCCTGTCAGGGATTAAGACAAATTCTGGTCACCTCATTTCACCTGCAAACTCTGCAAAAGAACTCTAGAAGGTAACATGGAAAGATTGGTTTATTTGGATATTCAAATTTTTAAGTGTAAAAATTTGGGGATTTTTTTTTTTTTAATTTTTACTTTTATTAAAACCAGTATTATTGAAAAATATATTAAATATTTCAACAATCACACATTAGCATCCAGTTATTATGGAGGTTTTCTACATTGGATCACTGGCAAATGCCATAAAAATATGGATTAGGGATTTTGAGTAGTCAAAATTACATATTTCCGTTGCATTTGCAACATTGAGGTCCAAAGTCTATTTTAAATATCCAGCACACTATTTTTTACAAATTTAAGAAATTAAAAGATGTAATTTTTCAGAATTGTTCAATAACACACTAGGTGGAAATATGTTTGTATTTTTACACTCATATTTTTATTTTGCGGGATGGTACAGAGGAGAAAAGAGCCATGAAATTTGCAAACCCCATGAATTCAGAGGGAACCAACTGACCACTCAAGCAATTGCTTCTTCTGCATAGTGGAAACTTCCAAACGTAGAGCAGGCAAGAATGTGCCTGCTATCATATATCCAGATTTTCTGTCATCCATTGCCCCAGTGCTGAGGTCCCTGTGCCCAGTCCTCCAAAGAGAGAGCAGCTGTCTTCAGAAAATAATTCAGAAGAGGGACAAAGTCAATAATTCATACTAGAGGTGAAGCTGAGGAGAGAAAGCCATACTACTCCAACTAAAAAAACCTCAACGACCTGATCAGAGATCTTGGTCTCCTCAAGTTCAATGATGAGCTTTTAATGTCAAGACTCAAGCAGTAGAATTTTTGAGATGAAAACATCACAAGCGTTTTTATTTTTTTTTAAAAGCTGATGCATGAAAGTAATTTATAGTATAAACATAAATCATGAAAAACTAATCACTTCTAAATTTTTTAAGGTCTTTCTCTTGGGTAATCCTAGAATAAGTAAAAGCAGCTTTTGTATCAAATCATTTTGTTCCTACTTTGCATGAATGAGAAAGTTCACATTCACTTGTTTTCCCAATGGGAATACATAAATTTCAGAAATATAATTATGTTCAATAAAGCAAAGTTTGGAGGAAATATTAGCCATTTTTCATACTTTTTAGACAAACAAATAAGAAATAACAGTTGCTACCCAAGGACAAAAAGCATGTTATAGATTACACAATAAAAGATGACATCTGATCTCTTGAGAAAAGAGTAGTGACCATGGCAAAAGAAAAAGAAACAAATTTACCAAAGAGTGGGAGAGAACAAAATTACATAATTCCTTTGTTCTGGGGGGGAATATTATTTTATCCCTAATAAACATCAGTAATTCATACACCACCACCATCACCACCACCAAATGGTTTCTGGCTAACAAACTGAGATCCTATGGTTAACTTGAATCTAGAAAAATGTTTGAAAATTAAAAATTCTTGGACAGTTAGGGCAGTTACATATTTTGAAAAAAAAAAAAACCCAAACAAACATCAAAATGAAACCAATCCACTTAAAGTTGGTTCTCTGATTATTTACTTAACACACAATTAACTAAGACTAATGCAAATGATTCCTTCACTACAAACAAGACATGAAAATAGGGAAATATATCAATATTTATACACATATACATATAGTATAAAAAAAATTTTCAGACTAGTCTTAATTTTATATACCAGCATAGAAAATAGGGGGGGGGGGTACCAGTAAAATTTTTATCTACAATTAAAATAAAATACATATTTGCTCTTTAAAATGCTATGAAAAAGAAAAAGAAAAAGAAAAAGAAAAAAAGAAAAAGAAAAGAGAAAAAAAGAAAAAGAAAAGAGAAAAAAAGAAAAGAAAAGAGAAAAAAAGAAAAGAAAAGAGAAAAAAGAAAAGAGAAAAAAGAAAAGAGAAAAAAGAAAAGAGAAAAAAGAAAAGAGAAAAAAGAAAAGAGAAAAAAGAAAAGAGAAAAAAGAAAAGAGAAAAAAGAAAAGAGAAAAAAGAAAAGAGAAAAAAGAAAAGAGAAAAAAGAAAAGAGAAAAAAGAAAAGAGAAAAAAGAAAAGAGAAAAAAGAAAAGAGAAAAAAGAAAAGAG
This sequence comes from Acanthosepion esculentum, assembly GCA_964036315.1. Lineage (NCBI taxonomy): Eukaryota > Metazoa > Mollusca > Cephalopoda > Sepiida > Sepiidae > Acanthosepion > Acanthosepion esculentum. The sequence goes on along the minus strand of OZ038483.1, from coordinate 25,942,658 downwards.
AAAAAAGAAAAGAGAAAAAAGAAAAGAGAAAAAAGAAAAGAGAAAAAAGAAAAGAGAAAAAAGAAAAGAGAAAAAAGAAAAGAGAAAAAAGAAAAGAAAAAAGAAAAGAAAAAAGAAAAGAAAAAAGAAAAGAAAAAAAGAAAAGAAAAAAGAAAAGAAAAAAGAAAAGAAAAAAAGAAAAGAAAAAAGAAAAGAAAAAGAAAAAAGAAGAAAAAAAAGTCATGTTCAGGCAAAGTAGAGACATGCATAATCTTTTTAAAACTTTTATTTATTGAAATGCACATAAAACTATTAGAAACACCAAGTAAATTTTTTTTTCTGGACAAGGAGGGACTTTAGAAAATTACCTGATTCTCTTGCAGAAATAAGAAATAGAGTGTGTCTATGTGGGTGTGGTTTCGATGGTTACATATAGTTGAGACAGACTGACAGACAGGATTTGTCCAGCAGTTTGGATGCCACTAACTACTCTATCCAAGAAAATCACCAGTCGAAATAGAACATTGGAGTGACATGTTTTTCTTATACATTTTCATTCAATAAAATGATATTTGCATATATGGTAGGTTTTTCAACATTCATTTCTCTCATGCTCAAATAGAGAGATTTGAAATAAATTTCAGTCATAATTCAGAACATCTTTCAAAAGCAATAATTTCTTTAAAATCATAAAAATGATTTAGAAATGACCAGATATATTTAATGATTTAAGAGATTCATGTTTAAAAAAAATAATAATAATATATATCTCAAGCAAAATTTTACAGATTAAACAATTTTAAAAAGCTAGAGAAAAAAAAAAAAAAAAAAAAAAAAAAAAAAAAATGGTCAAACATCAGCACTAGTAATTCTCCCCCAAACCCATTAAATACAATTAATCACCAACCAGAGATGGAGGGAAATTAAAAAAAAAAAAAAAAATAATAAAATAAAAATAAAAAACCAACGATTAATAATCTCGCTGGTTACTCGTTGATGTCTGGTCATCTAATGGCAATCATCAGACAACTGGATAAAGGGTTACAAACTGGCTGGACATTTTTGGCCTCTGCTGGTCAATTAATGCAGTTGGTTGTCAGAAGAAAAAGTGGAGTAATAATAAATCATTTCTTTGCTTTTATGATGATGAGAGTGATGATTATGATGATTAATATAATTGTGTTTCATTGTAATTGTTTATTTTAGTGATGAAATTTGACACACGGTTTCAGGTCAACTAAAGTGGTAACTAGTGATAGCTGTGTTGGTGGGAGGTGATGACAATGACGTGGAAACTGTAATGCTAATAATGAGAAGAATGAAATGAGAGGAACAGAGAAAAGTACAAGAGAAATGCGCTTATGTATAGTAAGGATGTTTAGAGAGAGCAGAAGGGATTGGATAAAGTTAGGGATCATAAATTGACAGGAAATTGCAGCAGGTAGGGAAGGAAAGGGGGAGCAGGCCTTTTTTTTTTTTCTTTTGGTTTTGTTTTTATAATAATGTATAACTGGAGCCCTGGAATCAGGAAATAATCTGAAAAAGAAAAAGTTATCTTAATAAGGAATAATTACATTTTTTGTCAAGATTATACAAATATTATAAACGTTAATAACTATACATTAAAAGCATTTAATTCACAGATTTAAAATTTGCATCTTTGTCTGAATGTGTACTTACTGATAAACTCTTCCAACTTGGTTTTTCCAAACGAGAAAGACATGGAATATGTGACACCTTAATTGACACACACATTATATATATATATATATATATATATATATATATATATATATAGAGTAGCCACTTGCACATCAAGAATTAACTAAATTTTTTAGAGGGCCTAATGGCAAGCATTGATGGAAACAAGGTACAGAAAACAATTTTACTTCAAAACCTGAAAATTATGTAGAATATTTTTTGCATAATTTACATTATGCAGAGAAAAGAAATTATTCATACATAATTCAAATTCAAGTCTCAATCAAATACTGACTACTTTGTTACACGTTGAAACTTACATTAAGGAATAAGTTGTTTGCTAACAATATTGTAATATAAGTTTTTAAAAATGCTAAAAACATGTCTCTGCTGAAGAAGATTAACAGTACAAACTGACATCCCAAAAAGTTTTCCTTACTCATTTTCAAAGACATCAGCTATTACAATGAAAGTGTATTTAGTCCTTAGGTGAAGTTATGAAAATTTGAAATGAAGTGGCGTGGGGGGGGGGGGACGCAGTAAACACTTAAAATAAACTAAATGAACACAAAAGATAGTACAGCAAAAATAAACAAAAGATATACACAAATAAATTTAGCAATAAATATAGAATTTCTTTTTAATAAAATACAAGTAATTAAACTTAAAAAATCTACAATGGTTAATATTTTTTAATGCAAAAACCTGGAAATATGAAGTGATTTGATCAAAAACTAGTCAAGAAATACAGTTTGATATAACTGAATGAGATTGTCGAGGTGACAAGTCCAAATTGCCAAAGTAGGCAAATTAATGAAAGGTAAAAAAATGAACATTTTAATACTCTTCTAATTCATAAATAAAATAAAAAAGTCATCTGAGATTAAATCTAGTAATCAACAACTGCATTTCATTAAGAGGATTCCTAATTACAATCAATCTTAAATACACTAATAGAAGAAATGATTAAAGATAATATGTTAGATATGCTTCTGCATACATGTGTAAATAATAGACACTTCCATCAGATGATGTTTACAGTCAAAATTGTTTTAGTTCTTGAGTATTTTTATAAGAGATAGCATTTTACAATAGAAAGATCTGTTAGAGAAGCATCACATCAGTTAAAAGTAATGAATACCAAATGACAACATGAAAAATAATATAGACATTCATCTGGCACAGGGTCATAACAGAAGTACACTCAGTAAGGACAAAACTATCCACAACAGTAAATAGTGTGTGTGTGCGTGCGTGCGCGCACATGAAGCTTGATAACCATCACTATATCAGACAATGTCAATGCAACATTCAAATAATTAGGTAAATGTAAATCAAAACAACTAACCTGTTTTACAGTTGACTTAATAAATTCTTTCCTTGGTGTGAGATCAAAGTCTGGATACTTAGCATAGACCTAGAAAGGAAAATAGATAAAAGAGGGGAAAAAAAAAAAAAGAAAATTACATACAATAGGAGGAGAATGGAAAAAAGAAAAAGCAAAAAAGCAAGAGGACTTTCAATATATTAACCCCCTAAAGGCTGGAATCAAACCTTTTTATACAATAACAAAAGCTTAAGTATTTTCTAATATTTGCAGATTTTTAATCTATGCTAACCAAATAAGCAAGCTAGCATAATTATGGTATTCATTTTTATTATATATGCAAGATGCTGTTCTTAGCTGCATAAATAGTAACAAATTAGCATAGACTGGAAACCACTAATTACACGAATGTACTTGTATCCAAATGGTATACAGAAAAATTGTTTGCTCAAACCATGACACTGTGTATTAACAATGACTTGATGGTTTTAAGTCAAACTCTACAAATCAAGCTTTGCTAAATAGGGAATTACTCTACTCTCAACATCAACCATTTATGCACCTTGACCAAACAGAATTGATAGGAGGTAATATTTTAGTAGCACTACCAAAATGATATTCCAGCTAAATCCAATAAGGGCCTGTCCTGAAGGTCCTCAGATGTCATCCAAATTTTCACTGTTTGTTAACATTCATCAGCATGACATCTCAAACAGATTTTACACCACTCAGAAAATTATGAAAATATTTTCTTTTTTTTTTTTTTCATTTGTTGCCTTTGGAACTCTTTCCTTCATTACAACCATTATGACTCAAATTCAATCAACTAATCACACATATCTGTCACTTGTTACAAAAATCTCAACTGAAATTTTTTTAAATGTGCAAAAAAAATAAAATAAAACAAAAAAATTAAAAAATACTTTTACAAAGTCCTGGATATCAGCTTGCTATCACTGCATGAAGACACATGCAAACCACCTCATCTTCTCTTATGCAGTGTGTCAAAAGCTAAAATAAACCCAATAAAACAGATCTACTCATGCTGCATTTCTGAGCAAAAGAAGAGAAAGAGAAAAAGAGAAAAAAAGAAAAGAGAAAAGAGAAAAGAGAAAAGAGAAAAGAGAAAAGAGAAAAGAGAAAAGAGAAAAAAACGCAATTTTTTTCATATTTAAGCCATTCTAACGCATTATCACTTGATTAAAAATATGTAAACTATACATTTTTTGAAAGATGTGAATAAGAATGCAGAAAAACTGAAATGAAATTGAAAGAAGTTATAAGCATGTAGTGAAAATGGGTGAAAATGAAATTTTCCAATTTTTGAGGAAAATCAAAGCCCCCAAAAATTAATATGCACAATTTGGGAAAACTTTTCCACCAATAACTACTTGTACATCAACCTTTAAACTGTACAAAAACATATATGGTTGGCAAATGCTGCTTTACATTTGCTTACCGGGATTTTACATTCCTGATGTTGCGAAGGTGATAATTTTCTTCAAAATGCACATATAGCACAGACATGACCAGAAATAAATTTTTCCTGGAGAAATAATTTCCTCTGAAAAAATGTCAGAAAAACAGCCAATATGTCAGTTTGGATGTCAACAATGTGAAGTAAAACCAAAATATAGCAGAAACAATCAATAACAAATATGTCAGTTTTTTTATGGCCAATAACTATATCACACCAAACTCAGCACACCATGAGCATCCAATGACAACCAATATGAGTGGCCTGTGCTTCCAGATGATGGAGGGCCAACTGTTCTCATGTTTTCAATTGGAACCCAGCAGATGTCATTATTTTGTGGCCAAACAACTGGCTTGATGGGATTTGGGGGGAGGAAGGAATTTGACATAGAAATCAGAATTTTCCACAGATACATAATTAGCAAAGTAGCAGTCGTCGTCATACTTGCAAGCATAATAGGACCCAGGCAAAATATACTCTATAGGCAACATATTGCAAGCACTGTCCTACAACAGCGAAGAACCATTTCCAGAAATTCTGGCTGATGTTATTGGCAGAAGACATGAATTAATGGTTTCTGCGTTTGCCTCCAATTCGATTCAGATGACGGCTCAAGTGGTGTTTCTTGATTGCTCTCTTCAGTGCCATGAGGCTCAGCAATGAGCTTTTACACACAATTTCTGCACAACTTTTGAACAGGTAAAATCATAAGGCTTTGTGACAAAAGTTCCTTGTGTTCTACCAATGTAATCTCATGCAGATTTGTATTGACTAGGACTTAATGAATTTTCAGTGGATCCTCAGAGCCATATGGTGATTGTAAACATCAACAATTTCATCCTTGATTTTTGTTTGGATTCTGATAAGTTCAATTTCTTGAATTGGAAGATCATCTGCATTGATAATCAGAAACTGTCTGCCAGCATGGCAATTTAAGTCCAAATCCAAATCCTGTCCAATTGCTCAACTACAATTTTCAATTTTTGACTGCGATTAAAAGATGTAATGATCACATCGAACGAGAAATACCATCAGAGTGGGTACACACAAAAATTGGATATTTGAACAATCCAATATATTCGTCACTTGTGGGTTCTTCTGGAGGAGGAAAAAAAAAAAAAAAAAAAACTCACAAACACAACATGAGCACAAACACTAAAAACATTTCAATCACAAAGTCATGATGTTCACATGATAACTCATTAAACAAAATTTGATATGGAAATGCAGTGCATGGGTTTCAGAGACCTGGTTTCCACCAGTTATGTGGTCATTTTGCCTCAGTAAGATATCAATTTTAGTTTCATACTCAAATCAGTCAATATCACACTGATGAGGGCCATTTTCCCAGAACCTCTATTTACTCCTCACACTCAAATCAATCTTATGTGATGTTGCCTGGTATTAGAAAGAAATTGCTTGAAAAAAAAAAAAAAAAAGCTTAATGGTCTGGCCCACTACTCATATTGTGTATTTATTCCACATTTGTTCACTTCACAGACCATGTAATGTTACAAGTGGTGATCATTTGCCAACCATGTTTTTGTGCAGTTCAAAGGGTTCAAGTAGTTATTGGTTGAAAAGTTTCCCTAATGGCAGACATTGACTTTCCTCAAAAGACTGGAAAATTACACCCCCACCCTCAGGCTTAAGGCTTCTTTCAATGGTTTAAAACATTCCAACTTTTTTGCACTCTTGTTCTTTCAGAAAACGTATAGTTTTACATGGTTGTAATCAAGGGATGATATTACAATTGCTGAAAAATGAGAGAAAAATTTTTTAAAAAAATAAAAAAAAACCTAAAAAAATTGTTTTTCATTTTTTGCCTTCCTATTGCTCAAGAATGTAACATGTGAAGAGACCCATTTTATTGTATTTATGTGAAATTTTTGAGACACACTGCACGATGAGAGAAGATGGGGTGGTCCTTATGTTTCATCATGCAGTGACAGCAAGCCAAAGTCCAGGATTTTGACCAGAAAAGGAGTTTTTGCACATTTTAAAAATATCAGAAGTGTGTGATTAATTGATTGAATTTGCGATTGAATTTTTGGGACTCATAATGGCTGTGATGAAAGGAAAAGTTCCAAAAATAAGCAAGTTGTTTTCAGTGAGAAGTTTTTTTTTCAATGTTTTCAAAATTTCCAATATCTTCAGTATATTCAGAGTGGTGTAAAATCTGTTTTGAAAACATTGAACCAACTCTTCTCATGAATGTTAAATGGTGAAAATTTGGATGAAATCTGAGGAGCTTCAGGACAGACACTTGTTGAATCAGGCTGGAATGACCCAGTGAAAAATAGTCTTCAATCAATTATCCAACAATTAAATACGATCTGTTGACTTAATAACAATGTTCAAGAACTAAACCATTTTTAACTCACTTGTTTTATAACAGTCTTCATAGTTACTTCTTCCAAATTGGCACCTTCTAGGATCTTTTTTACATCCTCATGTATATCATCATCCTAAAAAAAAATTCAAATATTTTTTAATGGAAGTTAAGTTAAAAAAAAAATATATATTAACAATAGTTTAACAAACTATTTTGGTTTTTACAATTATCTATAATACTAATGTCTAAGACAACTTTTCTACAACAATTTTAAAAAAATACCATTGATGGAAAAACCAAACATGTAGCCGTCAAACAAGTGTAAAGGGAGATAATTCTATCAACCATAATTATCACTGAATTTTATTAGTTTAAAGCTGTTGGACATTCTGTTCATAAAAAGAAAAAAGGAAGTTACATTAACCATTACAATACCAAATAATGAGAATTCCTGTTATTAAAATGTGAATGACGAAAATTGCTGATGCAGTTAATAGGCTCAAGTAATAACAGGTGCAACAGTGAAAATGTGTGGGATGAAGAAATTTAATCAAAAACCTCTTAGAATTTCCTGTTTTTCCTTCAACAGACAGATAGCATACCAAAATTTGAGAAAATTTTGATAATTAGTTTGTCAATTGACTTGGCAGAATATTTAATAGTAAATTAATCTTGAAGTTTTCATTTATATGTATGAAAAAAAAATTTGTATTTTGTTTTTAACAATTACGTTGTAACTGATTTTTAGTTTTGTAGATATGAATTTTCGAAGTTGAAAATATGATAAATTGATATTTAAATAACCATAAACTATTTACAAAAAAAGCCAATCTACACTAAATTAAGGCTTATTCTGCTAAAATAAAATTTTAGAAGAATAAAATAAATTCAAACATTGATTACCAATTTTTCTCATTTTTGTTAAGATTAGGACTTGCCATTATTATATATAGATTTGTTTGGCTAAGTATTATGACCATGACAACCAAAGTTTAAACAAAGCAAATCACAAAGACAAATTAACTGATTTGTAACCCTTTAGCATGGATACTGGGATGAGAACATTCTACCACTATGAATTGAATAAAGGGTTCAGATAATAATTTACAGAATGTTACTTTTAACAGATATGGAAAGGCCAAATAGCACAATGATCAAAGCTTTGCAACAATAACCAAAATTGGGACATGCCCAAACAAATTAGTGTAGAATATTTATTTTCAATTTGAAGCACAATCAATTTGTTAGCCTTGAGGCTGTATGAAGATAACTTTAGCAAATATAAAAACAATTAACTGATAATTATAATTTAACTTATTTCACCTTCCACAACATGACTGCTTAGTACTCAACTTATCTCAGTGATACAGTAGAGTAAACAAAAAATTAAGGGAAAAGTTTAGGACCAATTCTTCATAATTTAATCAACATGACATAACAGCCAAACAAATTGAAAGGTGTACAAGCAAGACAAGCAATAAGATTTTCCTCAGCAAATACTAATATATAGAATTGTTTTGCTTTGTGAAGTTCAACGAATTTCACATTTTCAAGGTTTAACTTTAATTCTAATTTTTTCTTGGGGGGGGGGTAAAACACCAATCTTAGACTGCTAAAATTCTACATGTAAATGCAGTTGCTAATCATACAATCTTTTCTTTTTGTGAAAGAATCAGTATAAATTACTTACATACTTAACCCTTTGAGCCCTGACCACCGCTTTACTGGTGACAGAGAAAAATGACTTAATGCCCAGCCACTGTTTGAACAGTGGGTAAACACTTGTGTTGTGTTTTGCTATTCTTGTGCATCAAGAGAGGCAGCACCTGCTAGGTAGACTGACACACAAAGAAAGAATTTTGACAATAAAATGAAGGCATATAATCATACTCTTTCCCTGCTAAGTATAATGCTCATATTTTTTGTAACTATTTTTATATCTACATTACAAACCAATTATTTGCGAATTTTGACTCAAAAGTTCAGGCAGAAGGGTTAAAATTATTCAGGAATGCAGGGTTCAAAGGATTAATGATCATAATTTTATTCTACTTTTACAGTTTCTGTCCTATAATTTTTGAGTAAGTCCATTTTTATTAGGCATATGAAAACTTTCACACAATACAAGTCAGGGTTAAGCATATTACTCTTGCAGAACAAGATCTTTCTCAGTTGAGATATGTAGAAAAAAGATGCTTCAAATTTAAATACTGAGCATTTAAAGGGTGATTAGTTCAACAAATCAATGACACATTATATAAGTCTATGTTAAAAAAAAAAAAAATAAAAAATTCCCAACCCACATAAAAAGAACCTTTTTATAGCAACTTACAGATGGTGGAGATTTCTTTTTCTTTATGATAGGTTCATCATCTGAACTGTCTGAGGAAGATTCAGAAACTAAAAGAAAAGAAAAATTAATCTCAATATTTGCTTCATTCATTTTATAGTCTATAGAATACAAACTATATGAATCTACAAACATACACGACATTACAGATAAAAATTCATATACCTAACATCAAATTTGAATAGTTTCTGCACAATGATACTTCTATGCATGACTAGTGTACCAATTCCATCAAAAATGACAGCAATTGTTAAAGTTTTAATAGTGAGATGCAATGAAACTAAAGTCTTGAAACAATGTATTGAGATTCAATAAAGCAGAGATAAAGAATTCACAAATAAAATAGCGCCCAATGAACCACTTAATTAATCCATTCCCCTTTTTGTTTTTCAGATGTTCAATGGTACATAGGATTCATTGATTACTTTTGGTATTATATAAATTCCTTTTTGCTCAATATCTTTTTATGTTAAAAATTTTGTGTTTAACAGAACAGTGAAATGGAAATCTCTCAGAAGAAAAAGATTAGCAACAGAACAAGGCCTATTTCAAAAGTAATAGGAAGCAAGGCGATTACTTAATGGACAAAGGTAACTAAGTGCCTCACATAAAAGGCTTGAACAAATAAGATTGCAATCTAAGAAATGTAGTAGTAAAGGAAATAAACGGTTCATTTTGTTCAAGGAGCAAATTTGTCTAAATGCCGATAAATATTTTATTTGTACAGATTATTAAAATGACTAAGGGAAGTAAATATTCATAAACATAAATTGATTTACCTCCCTTGCCACGACACATTGATAATTATTAAATGTTTTGATGAATCTAGCAAGACTCACTTTTACGTTTTTTCGGAGTTGATTTCTTTTCAGCTTTTTTCCGTGTTTGCTTCTTTTTCTTTTCAGCCTTTTTTTCTTTCTTTGAGGACTTCTTCTCTACTTTTTGTTTCTTCTTCTTTTTGGGTTTCTTTATAAAGAATAAAAAAAATAAATATAAAATTAAACCTTAAATCACAAATACAAAAATTAAAACGTTATGCATCCAAGCAATTATCTTTACAAGTAGTAAAAGTCAGATGCTATCAAAATATAGCTTCAGAGTGGTCTAGTGAGGTTCCTCATATTGAATTATTTCAAAACATATCAGAGGTACAAGTAGAAAACGAGAGCCCCAATCTACTTCATCTCTAGACCAAGCTCTGCATGTGTACATGTTTATGCACGAACATGAAGAGATGGGCCTAGATCATTTAGGCATTCCATATAACATACTAAACTAATCTACTAATAGAAAACAGCATTCTTGTTTTCCCCTCCCAAAGCCAGTGTAGAGATTATGAGCAGATTTATGTGGTCAACATTCTCTACCAAGGTTCCCAAGAAACATGACTGAAGATAAACTTTTCCAAAGCAGAAACTATGATCTAGAATTGAAATGAAAGCAACTCTGAATCCATTATAAAAATTCAGGATATGGAATTAAATTCTAAATCCTCTTAAATACCTTTATGTATGAAACAGTTTAAACAATTTAATATAGGATATAAGAAAATTGAATATAGAATAGGCTGTGCTAAGGGTAGTTTGTCCAACACTGCAAAATGCTATAAAACCAAAACATTAAAGTAAGAAATCAAGTCATGTTCTTAAATAGCCTCATCAGACCTAACTTCTCATGTGGATGCCATAAATAGCATCCAACTCGTTCAGAAATGAGTAACCATTTTCTCAGATCAATGATTAAAAAGTTTTAACCAAATGAACCATATCAATTTTAGAGAGGACCATCATTCATCAAATTTCATGTACTCGCATTACAGAATCACAAAGAACTTTGCCAAATAACAGAAACCATATCTCTAAGACTCAACAGAAGCAACAAATAAAATGTTACAATTTTGTGTTCAAATAGCAAAGAAATAAACTGGAAAATTATTTGTATTCAAAATCTGAATCATTCATATTTCTCAATTTCATATGATAACGTAGATAGTAATGGTAACAGTGAGACTAACATTTGGCATTCATTGACTCACCTGTGAGCATTACTGTTATTCATAAAATCTTTCTCCTAAATCAATTTTTCAAGAAAAGTTTTCAGGTTCACTGTTATTACCCTTTTGTTTAGGATAGTGTTGAGTTACATGTGCTATCCATTTTAGTTACAATTAACATGTAGCTTTCCAAGATAGTGTTGAAAATGTAACTGAAAATAATGTAAGCAACAGTGAATAAATTGTTTCCATACAAGTTTTCATTTAATATTCCTTTTGTATTAATATGCCATTTTAAGGTCAAGCAATTTAGCAAATTTTGCTTGCCAACCCCATGTAAAGAATCTACAGAATTAACCAATTATCAAGGAATATAGATATGTAGGTAGAGTAGCTTATCAGGGGGGGGGGGTAAAAATCCCAATTCCAGGCTCATATTTTATATTAATGATTTGAGAAAAGCATAAATCCATCTCTTTTCTCCCACCTACATGTTAAACCACAATGTAAATAACCTTGGGTAGCAGCCAATCTAGAAGGCCTAATCTCAATTCAAAACCATGGAGAAAGCAATGGGGACCAACTTCACTATTTTTCCTAACTCATGACAATTCACAGATTATAAAAAATTTTTTTTTAAAATGGCAAGTCATAATCACCTAAATGGTCATGGCATTAAAAGAAAAAGGACAGATTACCAATTAATAGCTAACAATATTTTTAATATTACTGAACTTAAGACAATACTCCATTTTAATAAACAATCATACAACAACTTTGATTTAAACTGCATGATGAAAGTGTGTGTATGTATATACATACACACAACTATTTCTAAATAGTTACGCTGCATTTTTCTAAACAAAAACTGCCATGTTGGTCATCATTTGCTATAGACAGTAAGAACCCTACCTCCTCTTCACTTTCCTCCTCAGATTCCTCACTACTGTCATCGTCATCATCTTCCTCATCATCTTCCTCATCCTCAGATTCTGATGCAGATAAATCTGATGAATCTGAGGATTTCTTCTTCTTGGAAACAGATTTCTTTTTGTTATTTTTCTTTCCTTTGCTCTTGGCTTTAACACTGCCAGATTTCCCTGAAAGAAACCAATACAAAAAGAGTTAAATCTGTCACTGGAAGTCATTTATAATCTACAACACAGAGTATAAATTTGAACTGTTACACAAAAAAAAAAAAAAAAAAAAAAAAAAAAATTTGTTCAAAATTCCAACAGTGACAAATTTATAAAAAAAAATAATTCCCAACATTTGTATGTGGAGAAGGGAGGAAAGCCGGAAAGTTCAGCCAAACTAAGAAACCCCAAAATAATTCTGATATTTGCTCAAAGAGCTTAATGTTTTTATTGTGTGACAAAAATAACAAGCAGCCACTCACGTTTCTTTTTTGGTTTTGGTACACTTTCACCAGAACTCTTTGGTGCAAGCAAGAAATCCATCAGTTTGTTTAGAATATCTTCTTTGGAACCGCCTCTTTCCAAATCCAAGATTTTACACATCTTTTTCAGACCAGCTATTGTGTTTCTGAAGAAAAAAGAAAAATGTAAGATCACTAATTAAAAAAAAAAAAAAAAATAGAAATGTTTTATTAAGTAAATTCAAAATTATAAATATTTCTTAAATTATAACAGGTTTATGATCTCTAAACATGCTACTGGCAAGGATCTTGTAAATGTCATAAATACCCTCATGATATTTCAAAAATGGAAACAAAAGAAAATAAATTGCAGCAACTAAGTTATCAAAATTCCTTTTTGGGATACAGATAATATAATAATCTTAAAAACTAAACTAGATTTTATGACCCATCTTTAATTATTTGCTTTACATAAAGAATATTGATAAACTGTTAAAATACTTAGGATATTGATGACTTTACATACATAAGCATAGAAGGAATCCCTCTTGAAAGATATTTTATTTACTTACTTGGATAATTGAGCTCTTTTCTTTTCAAACCGTTTATCATCTTTGTCAAAGTCAAAACCATTAAATTTTCGAATATTCTTTTTAATAACTGCCACCTGAAACAAGAGAAAATTTTCAGAATCAAGATAAATAAAAATCTGTCTATTGGTCCATGTTCTATTAATACCCAATCCCAAAGTCAAAAGATAGAATAACATGATGGCAAGATGTTAATAGTAGCACTAACTACATCAGTATTTTCTTTTAAAGCACTTTAGGCTTTTTACACCTAGTCATTTTTTCATCAAAATAAAGCAATTAACATCTCAAAATAAATTTATTTCTCTTTAAACAATTGTTTACAAATTAACTCATTTATCCAAGATAATTTACAACCATATTTAAACAAACATGTACTTATAATTTTTTCTGAAATAACTATTACACAGGGTCTTCATATAAACCATTTTACTATAACATTAATTGTGCCTAAGAATAATATGCACAATAACCTTGACAGCTAAATTGTTTATCTTATTTGTTAACTCTCAAATAACTAATAGCTACTTCAGAAAATACCCACTTTGATTCAATGTATTTTCAACATCAACTTTAGGTGTTAAAAAAATGATATATCAAATCACATTAAGATTCAAGTAATAACTGGCCAGAAACCATTATTTTTTTTTAACTATAATAATTATTAGTATAAAAAAGTTAACCTAAGGGAGGTAACTAACATTTTTTTATATGACCTTCAAAAGTTTATATAAATCTGTAAAGACCATGCTGTCAAATCTGAAGAGATTGGAGACACTTAATTAAAACCAAAAATATTACTAGTTTTTTTTTTCTTTCATAAAAGTATTTATGAATAACACACACACACAATTCAACAAAATTTAACCTTCATACCCACAATAAAATGGTGGACCAAAAGGATAGTTTTTACCTTGACACCATTACTACCTTCACTACCTTTTAAAAAGCAAGGATGAGAATTTTAATAAAACCCAAACATATGGAAATGAAGTTATACATTTTCTTTGTTCTTTGAGAATTTATGACTAAAATATTAAACACTACTTATTAGATTCTTTATTTACAAGAATAATCTTATATTTGCAACATTCTAAAAAAATGTGAATCAACTAATGCAATGTTTATCATTTACTAATTTATAAAGAAACCATTATTAATCATAAAAATATGTGAACGCTATAATAAAATCTTTATTATCTACCATTTTATAATTTTCAAATCAATTGGCAATTCACCAATGTTTTGCCAACTATTTAAACCCAATTCAGTTTTAGTTTACTCCAATTGTAGGGGGGGGGGGGTCGCAATCAAATTTTCTTAGATAATTTAAACTTTTCAGAACAAAAAAAAAAAAGAAAAAGAACATGTTTTAAAACATCTGGACATAAAATCATATACATTTAACTAGGCAGAAAACAATGATTTAGCCATCCCCAGAAAAGGAATGGGGAAAGCATTCTCAGGCAATTTAGAATCCCCAGTTCAAGGACTCATCTTTTCTATCAAAAATATTTGCATGAATTAAAAATTATATTTTCTTAAATGTGTGTGTGTGTGAGAGAGAGACAAACCCAATGTTGCACAACCTTTTCATTATTTCTGACAAGTAATTAATGCAGGAAAGGGACAACTCAACGCTGCCAACTCCAGACCGAGACAACTCGGCACCAGAAATACATGAGTTGGCAGTGTTGAGTTGTCCTACATCCATGTTTTTTTTTTCATCATTGTTAAATGAAATCTTAAATGATTAAACATTTTCCTTTGTTTTAAGCAAATATTTTGATACAAATAAAAAAGTTGAATATTTTTAAAAATGCTGTCAAGAAAAACATGAACTGTTCTAGCATTTGTCACCTTTGATATTTCACTGTTTATACTACACTAGAAATGCCTATGGCTACAAGTTACGTTTCAACACATCTAAAGTTTGTCATTGAAATTGTGGCAATTTCATCACTGTATAGAAAGAAAATATAGAATTTGCGATTTGTTTTAATTTCCAAGATCATTCTTAACATTCAATATGAAATAAAAATTATCAAATTTTAAAAGTAATGTTGAAATTATGAGTTATTTAGGTTCTATAACACCAAAAAGACTTATCTAAAGCATTCAAAACCTCACCACAAATGTCAAGTGTTAAAAAAAAAAAAAAAAAAAAAAAAAAAAAAAAAAATCACTTACAGATCCAGGTCGGTCAAACAAGGTTCGATGAATAATTTTCAAATCTTCAGCTTTCACTTGGTTCAATTGGTATTCGACTGAAAGGAAATACAAAAAACACACACTACATATTTTTCCTTCTCTTCTAAGAAAAAAAAAAAAAAGTAAAAATAAAAAACAATCACAAATTACATCATAAGAATTTACTTACTTCTTGGACAGTCACCTAGTTTCTCCCCAGTTCCTTCTGGAATATGGAGCTCTTTCTTATCATTAGATATCTCCAAACGCTCAACTTTTCGTTTCTCTCGTTTGCCTGACTCAATAACAACTGGCCTTTCCAGCAAGCCCACTAAAAGAAAAATAAACAGTTAATCAGAGTCAAAGTGGAACCAGTTACCAAAATCTTGACTGATCGTTATTCTATTCTGTGCATATTTAATATGACTTGCATGAAAACAACAAAAATGAGAATTTGGATTTCAGTAACAAAATCAAAATGACAAAAATAAGCGAAAAAGGAACTCAGCCAACATACTTCCAGAAGTCCCATATTAAATGACACAGAAACATATGGCCAGGAGGTATGGTTTGGTAATATCAGGACACCAGTTTGAATATAATCACCATATAATGATGATTCTACATAATCTCAAAAATGCAGATACAAATATTGCCATTGTTTACAAAATTATTGCTTTTAAGCCTTCAAGACCACCTCTACACTTTTCAGATTAACCATTTGCCTAATTTTAGAGGGCAAATTAAAGGGAACTATAAAAGTTAATATGGAAAATATTTTGGTAGAAATGCTGTTATGTTTATATTTAAACAAATTACATTTACAATAATTCTGCATTTTTATTTTCTTTGGTACTACATCATTTGTTTATAGTATGAACTTTTAACTGCACATTATATACCACTTGTTTCTTAGGAAAATGTTAAATGCATTTCAAGACAACTGGTTACAAATAATTTCTTAGATTAAAATAAATATTTAGCATTTCAGCTGGATAGCAAATATTTTAAATAAACAAAAATAAATTCAATTAGAATAAACATTTATCACATTAAATTTTTCATCCAAAACTTCATTTCAAAACCATATTTGAAGGTTGGGGCAAGTCATCAATATTCTTTTGATTTCTATTTGTAGTAATCAACACTGTACTGGTCAGTTCTATTAGTTACTTTCAGATTTAAAACTTATTCAACACTACAATATCTATAAAAAAATTTTTTTTAAAAATAATCAATGTTTACAACATGGAACCATTGCCCAAATATTTTTTGCAAAAAGCTTGAAGATTTATTACATTCCATTTGCAATTTTGAGGTGACTCATTATCATTCCAAAAGTTAAGTGGATAAATGAAAATCCTTTTTGAATCAAAAGCTTTTAGACAATCCATTCTACAGCCTTATTCAAGTGTACAATTTGTATCAAAAGTGGGAGAGCAATTTTTCTTTTCTTCTTTACAGATTGTATACCCAAATATAGCCAAAGGACAACAAAAAGAATGAAATCAAATCTTGAAAGAATATTACTATTAATTTAATCTGACATATTTCTCATATGAGAGGAACACATTTCGATCACAATTTTTCACATGTGACATTTCCCATTCAGTATCTTCACTTATAAAAATTGTTCAATCAATAGTCATTATGGTTATTTTTTTTTTTTTAATTATCACCAATTTTCAAACAAAATAACGACTTTAAAGATAGAGAAAAAAGTAATCTCAGGGAAAATATAAAGCATGAAATTACAATTGTGTAATTAATGTACAATTTATGTAATTGTAATCAATGAAGAAAACAGCTGCAGAATTGACAAAAAAAAAATGGAATAAATTCATTAGCGTGGCTCAGATTTCTTGTGCAATATCATTAGATCAAACGAATGACTGCCACCAATAAGGCGATAACAAGACGATTGGTATTACCTCCCTTGTGCTTATATTTACCTACCTTGCCTTTGTTCAATTTTCTATTTGATTCATGTTGATACAAACAACCATCTGTGTTTTTTGTTTTATAATTCTAAATCTGCTATAGAGTATGTGGGTTTATTTCAAAGAGCTACTCAACAGGTTGCTTGCCTACTTTTAATGGAAAAAGTAGGCTCAAGTTTAAACCTTACATTGTGGTTCTTCATCCTCATTTTCAACCACCTCCACTTGTTTCTTGGAAGTTTTTTTGTCTTCAGCAGCTTCTTCCACTTTTTCTTCTTCCTTCAAACTATCTTCAGTATCAAAGTCCTTAGATACTTCCATATCTCCTTCTACACCTTCAATCTTCACCTAAATAAAATAATCAGTTTTAAAATTTACTGAAACTGATGGAAACAAGTTCTTCATATTCAAAAATGGAATAGTTTAGTAAATGAATCAAATATCACATTGCTCAAAATCAAATACAACAAAAATTATACAACACAATTTCTAAAAGAAACATTTTAAAGTGGAAATAAATTTAGTTATGATCAGTGCAAAAAAATAGACAAACAGAAAAGAAATGACAAAATCATATTTTCATCACTGTCATTCACAAAACAATCCGAAGTATTTACTAGTTTACATCAAAAACTATCTTGCCATTACATAACATTATGAACATTTAGTTTTAACTGTTTTTAAGAAAAAAAACTTGATTTTATTGTGACAATTCTTACACCAATTCAATATCAAATATTTTTAAAAAGTTGCCAAAATTGAACTAGGGCTATTTTTACCGATTCTAACATTAAAGCTTATAATTAATAGTAGTAGTATATTTAAAGAAAGGTAAAAATGCAATGCAAATATATATATATATATATATATATATATATAGATATATATAGATATAGATATATATAGATATATATATATAGATAAATAGATAGAGAGAGAGGATACTGCAAATGATTAGATATATGAAAAGTAGTTTGAACAATTGTACAGGTTTGTTTCTCTATGAGTTTGATAGCAATCAAATCATTACTTAAGAATAATCAATATCCAAATAGTGTTGGAAATCATTTTGTAAGTTTAGTTATGTCAGTCCTTTTGATGTGTGACTTCCACAAAAGGGATATTACTTTCTGTAAACAAATTTTAATGGGTGATGAGACAAGTGCTACTGTCACTCAATTAGGCCAAATGAAGACATCAATTGATGAAACACATCCAGGCAGTTAACAGAAAGGGCATAATATCCTATCACTAGACTGCCTGTATTTTTGCTGATCAAAGTTTTACAACTTGACAAATTTTCATTCATTCACCATGCATTGAACCTTCAAATTTATTAGATATTCCTGTATTATTCTTTTTTTTTTTTGAAAGAACAAAATTCTCTTGAAATAAATTTAAATTTGCTCGAATACTGCTAAAAGTGCCTACAGCAGTACTTTCCTCAGAAATCTAAAAAACTTTCTAAGAGTGTAATATATCAAATAATATAAAGTTTTCAGTGTATGTATATATACACACACAAAAGTTTTACATGTTAGATGTTTATTGACTAAAGCCAAATTTAGTAAAAGACCATATTCAAAAGCATCAAGGAAGAAAAACTCACTAACAAATATTTGCAAGATTAATTCATTAACATTCAATACTGTAACTGATCTGCTACAAATACAGGTTTGTCCTTACGGGATTTTGCACAATGACACATTAAATTTTTTTTATTTAAAATCAGTTTTAAACTAATAAACAGTTTTGTGAAATCAGAACAGCTCTCTATATATATAGTTTCATTTCCTCCTTCAGCATTTAAGTGCAGCAGAAATATCTCCCACATAATGGTAAAGCATTAGCTAGATAAAAACACTATTGCTACTAATGTCCTATGAGAGAGGTACTTCTGGCACACCCTGTATTATCCATAAATACTAACAGATTCTGTTCTTTTTATCAAAATTTTGCTTAGAGAAGAACATTCTCTCTCTCATATATATATATATATACACACACACACACACACACACACACATATACATACACAAACATCCACCCACCCCAGTGCTTTAACAGGTTTTCATTAGGTAACATTGTGTATTAAAAAAATAGATTACAGACATCTACATTTTTAAACTACCCAAGAATATTGTGCAAATAAAAAAAACTGGACTTGCTATGACCAGATTATTGAAACCACACACAAAAAAAAAATAAACAGGTTTTCTATGAAGATCACAATTTAAAAAGAACCAGTTATATTCAATAGCATTCATGTCAGGAGATTGATTTGATTGTCAAACTATCTTTTTAGGCCTGATATTTTAAACTATTTTGATTTAAATAAGAATCTAGTAACTATCAGGAGAAATCCCTCATGCAGGTATTCTTCTAAACTGATATTCTTTCCATGCTCCAGAAACTTTGAACCTCCATAAGTGAAAATCTGGGATATTTGATAGTGGACTTCAGGTGATAGAAACCATTTTTGACTGGACAATATCCAGCTCTATAGATGCTGTTTGAAAATAGAGCGATTGGAGGATTCATGTGAGATGTTAATTCCAAGCCCCAATTGCCCATTTCTTTCTGAATGGTGGCTGCTTTGCTATTATGTCATGAAAATACCATATTACTGGTCCCTAGACATGTTCTGCCTTACAAGGTTGTTTTTTTTTATTTTAATTTCCTGTTTCAAAGCAAAACATCAAGCTCAAAGAAAACAGTGATTTCCTTTCATTACCAAATTGAGAGAATTTCAATTTCATGGTTAACACTGGCTCATTTCACTTTTAGATAGACAAGCAATATATATATATATATATCTGCTCCTGAAATATTAAGTAGTTATTCCTCTTGAATTTTTATAGTAAAAATGACAATGAGAGTACTTCTCAGGATATGAGACTTTTTTGTAATAAAACCTTTAAATGGTTGCATCAGACATGCACTTGGTCATATAGTTTGGTTCTTCCCTTATATTTCCTCATCAAAATTAAAGTGTATATTATGCACTACTAAACAATGCAATGTATGAATTTATTACCAATTGTTTAGAACAACTCATTAACTATTCTAAACAACTAATACTAATGACAGCTATTTTTTATCTTGATATTTTCATACTTTTAAAACTTCATCTTTATATTTGTGACACAAAGATTGATCGACATTGGATGCTTCATAGCATGAAAAAAATAAAATAAACATTCACAATTAAATTTTACAAAAAGTCCACTAGTAGAAATATTTCTGAGAAACAGGAAAAAATCTGGCCAGGAGTCCAACTTCAACCGTAAACAAAAAATAACCTAGTAATCGAAATTGCTTTTTCAATGTTTGTTACTTTTTCAATCTTGAAAGAGATTTCTCAATATCAAAATGCTATGATAAACACAATATGAATAATTAATAAATATCTATTAAATCTGAATTTTATAATTTATAAAACATTTCCTGCATGAAAAGGAAAAAGAAATCATGAATTCCGTCGACTATTATAGCTTTTTAGTTCCAATCCAACTCTTTTTCTAAAGCGTTGGATTGGAACGAAAATTAAAACTGTATTACTAAGTTTTGTGCCCTGAATTTAAACGAGTGTCCTAAAAATTGTCAGTCACAAGACATATCCACCCACAAGACAAATTTTCAAACTTATTTTTCTTGAAAGTGAGTGTAACTTATTTTGCTGCGATTTCAAAGAGAGTGCCGGCAAAGTTTACAGTGAAAAAACGAGGTGGAAAAAAAAACAAAACAAATAATTTAATAAATTTAAAAATGAATATGAAAAAAAAAAGTTACATTATCCAAATTTTATACTTTTCTAATTTTAAAATAACAGTTACGCATGAACTCTTTTTAACAAAAAAAAAAATTCAAAATAAATCCGTTTCATAGGAAAAAAAAGAAAATATAAGTGTTGTCTAGTTTACATTAAAAAGAAAGCGATCACATAACTGAATATAAAAAAATGTTTCTCTAACAAAAAAAACAAAAACAAACAATAAACCAACGGCCGGGATATAAAATTATTTTAGACATCAATGAAGGTATTTTCAATGTACAAATATGAATTTCTGCTGAAATGAGTAGAAAAACATTTTTAAGAGGAAGCAGGAGCCACTTATCAGTTTTAAACTGAAAACTCATAGAAAAAAGAAAAAAGGTCTAGTTAGAATTTGAAATTTTAAAAATACGTTTTTATTATAATTTTCTTTTTTAATTAAAAAAAAAAAATTTTAAAATTCGATAAATATAGATACATAGGTAAAATTTTTTTAATAAAATCTAAAAACGTTTATTGCGTAGATATGCAAAAAAAAAAAAAAAAAAAAAAAAACTGACTTTTTAATATTGTTTGCTCATATTTTCCAGATATTTTTTTTTACTTGCTTGCATTTAAAACAAAACAATCCATTAATGCAACATTATCAACCACAAAAAAAAAGCTTTTCAAAATTTTCAACTAAAAACTTATTCCGTTTCTCTTTATGAAAAAGATCTAAATGCGGCCAGCAGCATTTCTTTGAATATTTTAACTGCCGATTTCAAAATTAATAATTTGTAGTTGATCCGATGTAAACAGAAAACAATGTTTTATCGATTATGCTAACCGTAAACTGAATTCGATTTAGCACGTGAATATTGGATTTTTCCCAATCATATTGCATAAACTTTATTCAATAAATGTATAACACACATTTCGATCGAAGCTGTTTTTTTGTGTGTGATTATGGCCCTTAAACCGCTTTCTGTGAAAGCATAACATACAAAACAAATACACGAAAAAAATATATATAAAACATTCTAGGTTACCTATCGATCTAAAAACAAAGAGGGAAGTAAAGGTTTTTTTTCTTCTGATCAAGTGTGCAAGAGAAAGTTTTTTTTTTTATGTGATATTGTTAGTTAGAAAGTTCTTTGTAAATCACCGATTTGAGTGTTTATTTTTTTTTTTTTTTGTAAAAGACTGAGAATTTGAATTTTTTTTTGTTTTAGGGTCAGCCATAATTTGAGTTCATATTTACAGGAAAAATATAAACTAATGGTTGAGATTCCTAAAATAGGAGCAGAATTTCACTAACTTGAAATTTTGTTTAATGAAGAATAAGATTTTACAGTACACTATGAAAAAAAAGAATTTTTTTTTACTTAAAAATGCATAAAAAAAATAGTGGATGGATAAATAAATACACGCGCAAAATATAATTTTAAAAGATCTCGCATGAGATGCAGATATAATTAGCGAGGTGAAGACATATCCTGGAAATAAGAATCATCCACATGTAAGGATGTAAATTTGGAAGCAACTACTACATCGCCATGTGCATTTACATGAATTTGAAACTCCTAAGCACCCGGCATTTTAAAACTTAAAACTTATTTCTAGGCAGAGGAATTAAATAATCGATCAGAGCAACATTAAATGGAGTGTGAAAATTATAAAGATGTTCATTCGAGAAAGAAGAAGACACAAGAAGTAACACCTGGAGAGGAAAATTATTTCAAGATCTGACAGTCGCTTGCATAAACTAGATCCCTCCGACATTAAACAGTCTGCAGAAGGGCCCCACCGAAAAAAAATTGGGGCGGTTTTACTTTGAGCCCTCAACAACGATCGGTATATACAGAGGAAACACGAAGTCTGAAGCATTAAAACTCATGAGATAGGGATTAAACTTAAATATATATGTATGTATACTGTAGAGTAGAAAAACTAACCTCTTCCTCGGAAACATTGGGGCTGTTACCCTCGGACATTTTTAGATAATGTACAAAATGGCGGCAAACGACAAGCGGGAAGCACACAGCAAATCAGAGTGAAGGATTTAAATGAAAATCGGACTTACCGAATGGTTGTACAAACAGCAATTTCATTGGTCTATTTCCCACTCCTCCTCTCCACTTTCTTCATTTGCCAAGCGTCTGGCAACGAATACATCACAGTTTACTTTTAGGCGTTATTTAAAATAAAATGCATGAATAAATAAAAATAAAAAAAATTCACAAAACACCGATAACAGCGATCACTTGTTTTTTGTTGAGCTTTTCTTTTTATTCCATTTTCTCTTTTAAAAATATCATTGTACATATCATCAGTAACTGACTATATAACGAAATCTTGAATTTTTCACACTGAGAAAAAAAAAAAACTAAGACACAGGTAAAAAAAAAAAAGAACAATTGCCACTGGCTTTAAAAATTTAATAATTAAATTTTTAAGAATTTAAGTTGGGAGAATTTTTACAATAATTTTCTAATTCTATGTTTTTTGGTGTTTTTTTGTTTAGTTTTTTTGCAAAAATTTTTTTTTGCTTCATGTTTTTATTTTATTTTTTCGTGCTTTTTTAAACCCTTTTTTAAAATTAAGAAGTGTTATGTGTTAATTTAATTTTAAAGTGTTAATCGCTATTAAATAGCCAACAAAACTTAAAACAGATATCAATTATAAAGAATAAAACATAATGTTGCCGTAATTTCTAGTTCACGAATATATCGTCTGCTAAGTGGCGGTGTGCATGAAAATAATTCCCTTTTTCATAGTCTACCGGGTTCGCGCAATTTTTAACCTACACAATTCACAATTTGAATTAAGCTGAAACGCATATAGTTATATTATTAATTATTATTAGTTAGAATTTATTAAATCGACATTTTACTTATTCGATTATTTTTAAGTACTAGCATAATACCAGTAAAGAAATTACTGATTTGTTTACATATAAACTAGCATATCTACCTAGGATCAGAAACTGTATTCTGGGAAAACACGGGTTACACTGTGTACTGTAGTTACACAGACGCAATAACATGACGCTTCAACGTGATGTAATGGTTAGCAAGCTTGCCTCTCTAGATCAATTACAGCTGAATATGGAGTTCGAGTTTTACTGGGTGCTCCTTATTTTCTGCCTTGTTTTCACATGTAAGCTATATTTAGTAAAGCAAAAGAAATGGTCGGGGGGATATCGGCAGGAGTGCAAAGTTGGTTGCAGGGACCAAACGTTTTTGGCCTTAGCCCAGGTGTATGCACTTGAACTCCTCATTTTAAACAAGCCATGTGTCATATCCCACTACTAGGGGGGAGGGAGTGTCGTAAATAACTAGATCAGTTACAATTGAGAAGTGAGTTCAGTCTTAACTCTGTGTGTGTGTGTGTGTGTGTGTGTGTGTGTGTGTGTGTGTGTGTGTGTGTGTGTGTGTGCGTGCGTGCGTGCGTGCGTGCGTGTGTGAATGTATGTGTGAATGTATGTGTGTGTGTGTGTGTGTGTGTGTGTGTCAGATTACTTTCTGAGTACTAGAATTATACAATCCAGTACTACCTACCACATGACCAGGTTATCAGTAACTAAACTGTTTCCACAACCAGGCTTTTCAGGTGAGTACAGTGGCTAGACACCCAGCAGAATTTTCTTGTCAGATTAACAACCATCAGAGCCCTACTGAGAGTGAGAGATTCCTTGTTTTCATTAAGAAATCTATCTAAAAGGAAAACTCTCTAACATAATGCCTGCAACTTGCATCCAATGATGTAAACCAATTCTTCTTTTTGGAAAAATGTATTTAAAGTTAAGAGATTAAGATTGGCTCTGTGCAAGGCATTTCCTCACTTAAAAATTTTCAAACACAGGTATCACAGGTATAATTTTTAAAAAGTTTTTGATATATATTGCATACTGTGATTGAGTTTGATCTGATATTGTACAATGAATGTGGTTGCATCCATCTAAGTAGAGGAGACCTTAAAAATAATCAAAGAAGCCACATACAAAGTGAAGTCATTCACATTACACAGCATTTCTAATTGCAATGAGTGTGGAAAAGAATGATTTTCAGTTGGTGGATTAAAACATCATATGAAAGTTTACCAAAATATTACTTGTTTACTCACATAGAAACTATTACCAACTTTGATTTTAAACTGAAATTATTTAATGATGTACTAAAGAATGTGTTACTATTTGCTCCTGTCTTAATAGTAACTCAGATAGGTCCAATAAAGAAAAACTGGCAGCTGATCTCAAAAATGACATTCAGCTTGTTGTTAACTGGGGCAAGAAATGGCATGTTAATTTTAATGCCTCCAAACAAAACTGCTCTCTTTTAGACATCATAGAGAGAACCATGTTCCATCAACATGGCTTAAGCCAACATATAGGAGAGCAACTCATTATGTCTTTTTGGTCTCACATTTTTCACTGACATGAAGTTAAATGACTACATTGAGCCAATTGCTAAGTCTGTCGCTAGGAAAGTCAGTTCACTGAGTCATGCTAGACAGATTTCCTTGTCAGAATCCATCTTGCAATTATTTGTCCTTTTCGTTGTTTTTTTTTTCACTTTACACTCACTCTTTAATATCTTTCCTCTTTTTTTTTCTTTTTCCTCTTTTGTTTCAATTGTTACCATTTGGCTTCCAATTTTCTAGACATGTCATTGTTAATCCTTGAGCATTCTAGTTTTTTCTTGAGTTAGAAAAATTACATTACTTTTTTTTTTATATAATTAATTTTAATGCTTAAATAATAAAGTGAATATTTATATGTCTTGGCTATTAATTCATTTTCTTACCTGATTTGGTGGCATCACAAGTACTATTAGGGTATTAATTGTGAGAGGTTAGGTTTATAATAAAGTTTTTATTTATTATTGTTTGAATTTGTATTTGAATAGCAAGTATTCACCCAAACAAGTTTGATTAAAAAAGAAACTGACAAAGTTTGTCTGTTAAATTTATAATTGTATTTTTCCAGTTTTCAATTAAGGTGTTGAGTATCTTACTCAAAATTGTGGATAAACTGTCCAAATTGTATCCATATTGTGTTATTGTTTTGTTTAAGTACTTTCGACCATCTCAGTCATTTTCAAGAACCAGTTTGTTGTCTGTGTGGTAGTTAGAATTCCTTTGTCTACATCCTGGTATTCTTTGGAAAGTTGTAAGTTTGAAATAGTTTACAGTAACACCATATGTAAAAGTTAGTAGGAATGAGGACGCACAAAATAGAATGCAATTATATCGTTCACCACAAGAGATAGTATCTTGAAACACATATGATATATTTAACACACACACATATATATATATATATATATATATATATATATATATATAGGAAAGTGAAAGATATATATTAAAATTAAAAAATAAAAAATTCTTACATATTATACATATATATTGTGGAGTTACCCCATTTACTTTCCTAAAAAAATGCTGCTAGGTGACACTCCCTAATCCTATAAATAGGGAGTTACATTCTCTGTCATCCTTTTTCTCCTATTTCACCCAGGGACAGTAAGATGTAGGGCAATCATGGAGAAAAGTGTGCACATGTGCACATGCACATAAGCACCATTCCCTTCACTTTCTTCAATGTAACACCTTTCTCTAAGACTTCTTCTTCTACACACATTTTACGCACACAAACAATTCACTAGTTTAAATGTTTTCTTCTTTCATCTTCATTGTTTGGTCAAACACAACAATCTTCGATCGTCTATGTATACCCTTGTTTTGTTAATACATACTTATCATTTGTTTATTATAGTTTTGTTGTTACTTTGTCATTTATTACCCGGACTCACATTCCAAGTCCGCCATTTTTGTTGTGGGATAAATATACCAGGAGACATGTGTTTTCAACCCAAACACAACAAGCATACACCTACAACAATATATATATATATATATATATATATATATATATATATATATATATATATATATATGAGGAAATATAGTCTTAAAGTGTGCTATATTTATGGGTTAAAGTGCTCAATATCAGAGATAGAGTGTGTGTAAATATAAAAGTGAACATAGAAGTCAACACTTAGAGGCGACAGTCTGTTTCATGCTAGATGCAATCGTCAGGCCTGACAATTGCATCTAGCATGAAACAGACTGTCGCTTCTAAGTGTTGACTTCTATGTTCACTTTTATATTTATATATATATATATATATATATATATATATATATATATATATATATATATATTCTTATATGATAGAAAATATAGTTTTAAGGTGTGCTATATTTATGAGTTAAAGTTCTTAATATCAAGGTTAGAGTATACGTAAATATAAAAGTGGACCTTGAGGACAACAACCAGTGATGACAGTCTGCTTCTTTCTTAAGCGTAATCTTCAGGCCATCTTTTACATATATAGTGAGAGATAAAAATTTATCTCCTCTTGACCAGACAAAAATAACAATAAAAATTAATTATAAATATTCGCGAGAATTGAAAACAGTCATGTGACCTGACGAGAAACACACAAGATATCATTACACGGGAAAGTGAAATTTTCACTTTTACTCCGTAAATTATCAAGACACATGCATTTCTGGCTCATGACTAACCAAACAACTAAGTACAAACATTCATATTGTTTTTTGACATAGTCTTTTGAAAGTAGATACGTACTTTGTATTAAGAATTTAAAATTTAAAATATATATATACACAACTGTTTTTATACAAAGACTTTTGTGTTTTTGTTTGTAAATATATTATGTGTAAATATATATATATATATATATATATATATATATATATATATATATATATATATATATATATATAGTCATCCACAGACAGACTGTTTCGCTGTATCACAGCTCCTCAGTGTGGCTAGATATCCGATCGCTTCAAGCCGGGAACAAAACCTGACCAATTTGGTATCAGTCAGAGATTCTAATTCCTAGGTTATTGACACCTGGCTGAGAGAAAGACGAATTTATTTTTTCATTAACACACCAGTCACTTAGAGAACTCAATCACTTGGAGAGTCTTGCATATATATATATATATATATTAATTTCTCCCAAGCTTTCAATTCTATCTAGAATCATCTTCAGGGGAAGGAACCAGTGACAAATGTCTGCTTCACAATTTTCTTCTGCATGTTAAGTATCATCAGCTTTTTCATCCATTAATTTTCAATATTTTACATGTACCAATTGGTTTCATTGAATTTTTAGTTGTCAAGTAATTCTTATGACTTCTAAAGATTGAGCACACTTGACATGTGACTTGTGTGTCACATGATCAACCTGCTGCCAAACAAATTAATACACAAAATCTAACTGGATTAATGGATTCTTATATATTGTGTGTATTTGGACACCATTTTCTCATTTATGCATGTTTGTCTAAAAACCAATGAAAGTTCTTTGCTTTAACTTTTTCAATTTATTTTTTATTTGGTTCAGGCCATTTTTTTTTTCGTTTCTTAGACGAGTTTGATTATTATTGTCCAATGTCTTCTTAACACCTTTGACTTTCATAAATCAGAAGTTTTTGTGTGTTAAATAAAATTAGGTTTCTAGTCATGCATTCTATTGTTATTGCATGTCACATCTTTATCCTTCAGTTTGTGGGGACTATTTTTTTTAGTGGGAAATATATTTAATGTGTTTGTTTTGTAAATTGAATGCAATTTTGTTGATGGTTTTTGTTTGTTTTTGATTAAAGGTTCAAATATTTGTAGTTTTGTATTTGTTCAATTTATTATTGCTTTGTGTTTATCATGTATGATTAAAAAGGCCAGAGTCTCTGCTAGCATTTGTGATGGTGAATCAGGGATTGATCTCACCTGATTAGGTTGGCTTGGTGATGGGGTATGATGTTGAAAGATCCGAAACTTCCTGATGAACCAAATCAATTTACATTACTGACGACTCCCTCCGTCGCCTATTTAAAAGTGTATATTTAAATTTAAAAAAATATTTCATAACTAAAAGAAAATACATACTACAAACTAATGTGTGAAGATGTGATTCTTGAAAAAATAGGGAAATAATTGTGAAGGAAGAAAGGTAATTTTCTTTTTTTTTAAATGGTAAGTTCCTTCGGTACATAGATAATCATAGCTCACCACAGTTTCCCTTTTCTTTTTAGTATATGTGAATTACTTGTAAAAGTAAAAGAGTGGGGTGGTTTTCCATTGCCTTCTCCACAATTTTGAATTCAGAGTTCTTCTTCTAGACTAGCTGCTACCCAAGGCTAGAAACTATGTTGCTATTTAACCCATTGCTTTTCAGGAGAAGAGTTGAATTCATTTATTTCCCAAGAACAGCAATGTAAAAGTGATGTATAAGAGAATTTGAACTGGCTAGAATTTTAACTTGGCTCACCAATTCTACCCTTCATGATATTAACTGTTATACATCCTACACATCCAGTGAGTAAATAAGAAAAGTAGAAAAAGAAAAAGGAGCAAAAGGAGAAGGGATGCAAACTTTTATTATTCCTTTAGCCCTTTGATTTTTTTTTTTAAAGTGGGTGAAACATTAATATTTACCTTTTGGATCATGATGTATATAGGAATGTAATTAGATGCAAAGATACCCATATAGAGATATTAAATGCTTCATTAAAATTGATGTATCCTTTTTTTTTTTTATCATTTCCCTCCCAAAGCAAGGTGATAATACCACTAAGATGCTAGGGGTTACTGGGAGTGCAAGAAAATGAGAAAACTTTAGAAGAAAAAACTGAAAGCCCAATCCTAACAGGAAACAAGGAATAATCCTCTACTCCTGTTCAAAAGACAGGGAAGGAGTATAAACCAGCTGATGGGCAAACCTATCTACTCCTATTGAAAAAAAAATAGTTAATAAGATTTTGGAGTGTAGGCAGAGATATTAGAAATATAGAGTTAAATTTCACATGTGCACTTCAAGTGCATGTATTAGGTAAGTGCAGTTAATAATGTAACCAATATTCCTTAACAAATTTTAACTTCTTATTTAGATTTTTATAGCGTTTGTGCTAATTTGCATGCAAATATTGATGCTTGGTTACCAACAAATCATAATCAATCTGTAGTTGTGATTACAGGTAAATAAGGTTGATATTTTTCAGGATTGAGAGGTACTATTGGTGCTAATGGTTAGGAGAACACTGCTTGAAATTGGAACTGTTTTTTTTTTTCAACAACACTTTTATTTCTTTTTGTTCTTTTTAAGTTGGAATCGACTACATTATTTCTATGGTGTATGTTATAACAATGTCAATAATGTTGATTATGATTATGATGACTGTAAGCATTTCTGGTTCCCACCCCATGTCTCAGGTTGTCTTTGTGTTGATTTGACTTTTCAACAGCCAGTCTCATATAATTTATCTTTTTACCCTAATACCAGTGGAACATGATGTCAGAGAGGGATTCTTTCTAAAACAAGAAAATTATTTTCTAGAACAGGACCCAATTCAAAAATAAACATTTTTTATTAAAAAAAAAATGTTCAAATTAACTACACCAGAACCATTTGACTTTACAAATCCCAGAAATTGGCAGAAATGGTCACTGAGATGTCAACGCTTTCAAGGAATATTAAAACTCTGGAAAGAAGATAACAAAACACAAGTCGGTCCTACAGAATTAATTATGGGAAGGAAAATAAGAACTGCATTACATTTGCATCCAAAAAAGTTATTACCAAAATGGCCTGATTTCATACAAATCAAGGAGGGAGACAGACTGGCAAAAACCAGAATGGAAAAGAATTTTAATAGATTCCATGGTACCAGAAATTTACCAAATCTAAAGAGAGGAGAGAGAATTAGAATAAAATTAGATAAAGAAAAATATTGGAACACTGAAGGAATGATCAAGTCAGCAGATACTGACACAGTTATATATTGTGTCAACTAATAAAAGGATTTCCGAAGAAATAGGAAACATATTTCAATTTCAGGTTTTGAAAATAGACTTTTAAAAAAGAAACTAATTAGTGATCTAACATGGATCTTCAAACAAATAATAATACAAGAGAAAGTACTGGAAAAACTCAGAGCAGATGAACAATACAAACTCAAAAATGTCTGATTGATTTAACAAAGTGAGAGAGTTACTACCCTTGGACTGTAACCAAAGCAAACTTTGATTTGTAATTATTTATTTTGTAATTTGGAAAAGTTAGAAATAAATCAATAAAGAAAATAAAAAGAAAAGAAAGAAAGGTGGATGTTATAACAACATCAATATTGTTGATTATCATTATGATGATTGCAAGCACTTCCAGACCCTAGGGAATGCTGGAAGCAAAACAGATCCAGTGAGAGTTTGAATAAAACAGTTAAGTTTACCAGACCTTGAGTCATTTTTGTGTTGATTTGTCTTTTCAGCAACCAGTCTCATATAATTTATCTTTCCACTCTAATCCCAGTGGAACAGTGTACATTTCTAAATTAGAGAGCAAGTTTATATAACTTGAATTAGAGCTTGTCTAATTGTTTGTTTTATTACAAGTTATAAAACCTGTCTAAAACTTTAAATGTTAATGTAAACAAGATTTTTTGGCTGCTTTCTCTGAACAATAATTAAATAAAATATTTCCAGTGCACTGGCACTGAAAGTCAATAATAATTAAATCAAATCTGGTCTTTCCAAATATCTTTATCTTTAGGTATCAACTCATTTTGTTATAAATACTGCAGTTGCCAACTTTAATTAGCTAGGATAGTTTCTTGATTTATTTTCTTCAATTTTTTCTTCACTTCTTACGGCAAGTAGTCATATAGTATATATTTCTTTTTTTAGCATGAAACTTATATGCAGAACAAGGCTCAGATCAAACTCAAAATTAAGCATATTTGAAGCATGAATCAAGTCTCAAACTTTTTTGTTCATCATCATCATCATCATCATCATCATCACCACCACCACCACCACCATCATCATCATTATCATTGTCATTGTTAGCTCCATTACTTAGGGTTTCTGCTAAGTAGAGCACCTGACAAACTCTCTCCATATGTCTTGTTTGCATGTCAATGTCTGAGTCTCTGTGAACGATCTTCCAATTCACTCAGTAATGTTGTCAGCTCATTGTTCCTTATGTCTACCTTTCCTTCTTTTACCTTGTAAGATGGTAGTAGAAAAATCGTTGGCTCTTATGATATGCCTATACTATTTCAATTTCCTTTTGTTGATGATAGTGATGAGGTCTTCCAAAAGGCCCGTTTCTTGTCTTCTGCTTTCTTGCACTGCTCATTTGTGTTAATAAATATCACAGTCTTTGTAAAAACAAAAATCTCATGTCTGTTCGCTTCTACTTCCAATTCTTTTCTCTGATCTTCACCGCCGTTGTATACCGCAGGTTGTCGTCCTCGTATACCAATGACCGATGTTCATAAAAAGGCTCAACATCACACATACAACTTGGACCTCCCGTAAATGGCAGTTCGGTAGGCCAGACACCTTGGGTGCGTTGGATCAGATAAGTGAGAATATTTGTTGTTACACTCCGCCCTGATCATATGATCACACAGGTGATCATTTCACCCTAGCACTCCTTTGCAGTAGGACAAGTACTTCTTCCTCCCCAGCCAAATCATCAGATGTGCTGGAGTCTGAATCAGAATCCATAGAATGAGGGGGCTCGATAAAGGTCGGTCCCACCTCGCCCTTGCTCTCAGATGGAGTGCCAGGAAGCCCCCGCATGAACACGCATACCATTGCACAGTCTGTGATTCCTCCAAAAAGGACCGACAACTTCTGTAAATCCGCCAAATAGATATCTAGTCTCACCCAGATGCAACACACATGCCTCAAACTTCTCATACACCATAAATCTATCAGCAGTAAAGGCAGTGATTAGTGTTTCCTTGATTCAGGCTGCGTCTGATTTCTCATCCTTGGTCAGTTATTGGTAAACCACGAACACTCCCCAAGTTAGGCAAAGAGGAATGACACGATCAAACTGCTTCGTCCCACATATGTTGCACACCCATTTCAGCTTCTTGATCCAGTCAATCACAGCTCCAATCCTGTCAAATTCAGAAATAATTTTCAGGTTGAACAAACTGTCCATCCCTGCCAAAATAGCTTGTTAACGAATAGCACAGTCTTTGCAAAGACAAAAATCTTACATCTGCTCACTTCCACTTCACATTTTTTTCTCTCTGCCCTTCACCATCATTGTATACTGCCTTTTAAAGTAGGAGGTTGTCCTCATATGCAAATGACTGACATTCATAAAATGGCTCAACATCATGCATGCACTTTGGATCTCTTGTAAATCGCAGTTTGGCAGGTCAGACACCTCGGGCACTTTGGATCAAATAAGTGCCAATATCTATCATCACAATTTATGATGCTGTCTATGTAGATGATGCCTTGGATGGTTCTGTAGCATCTCATTTCTAAAGCATTTTTGTTATTCAATACCACAAATATATCATTACCATAGTAATTGAAACAAAAATAACAGAATAAAATTATGCATGTACCATCACCTTAGATAACCTCCCAATAAATAACATTACAACTGTGATCACCCTCACAATTTGATTTGATAAGCGTAACTAGACAAAGCTAAAATTATCAGATGTTAATAAACAAAAAACTATGTATATGATCAATATAAATCTTTTATCAACAATCAATCTGAGTGTTTGTGTCTTCACATTAATTAATTTTAACAATAATATTATTGTTTATACTCTCCAAACATAACCTATTTAACATCTTAATTTACTTACATGGCAGTTATTACCAACTTTAAATTAAAATTATTTAATTATGTCCTATAAAATGTTTTATAACATTTTATGCTGTTGGTATGAACTGTGCTTTTGTTTTCAACATTTATTAATTATGCACAAAAAAACCTTTACTCTAACTGAATCCTAATCTACAGTCAATGCTCATTAAAAAGAGTCTACTTATTGAAGATTACAAAAACTTTTTTCTATTTCTTTGCAGACATTTCCAATAAAATTATACCATTTTCCAGTTGTAACAAGTGTCTAGATCACTATTAGGTAAAATTCAATTTAATCAAGTTAAATTTGCTAAATGAATAAACTAGGCTTTTTACCAATGTATCACTATCCACTTTTTTATTTAGTTCTTGAAGAAATGAGAATCTTATTCATAAAGATAGCGATAATATTACAGGAAATCTGGTTATGGGATTTTAATCAAAGCATATTAAATACATTTTGAAAAAAATTTACAAGAATTTGAAATATTCATGCCTATAAAATTACTAGTCAGAGAAAAAAAGGCTCAAAAGATTTACAAAATTTATTAAAAAAAAGTTACCTAAGAAAGAATTGTAAACATTTCTCATAAAGAATATAAAGTAGATGCTAATGATGAAAATTTTTTCTTATTTTCTTTAGCAATATGAAAAGGAGAAATTTTATCAAAAACCCAAAGTATATTTTTATGTGATTTGAAAGAGTATCTGAAAATTCTTTAGAGTGGAAAAAAAACAACATTGAAAACAAAAAAAAATTCAGTGACCCAAAATGTTTGTTAACTGAAACTGTTTTCCCCAAAGGAATCAATGTAAAATCATTAACCCATTCATGGACCCCAGATGATTGTGTATTTAAACTTTTACCAGAGTTCTTTGTGCACAAGTTCATGCACAAAGCCAATGAAAATCATTAACTTTAAAAAGATAAACACAATACTGAACAGATAAAATAGATGAAAACTTAATTCAGTTTTACCCTACCTGTACAGAGGAGAATTGATGGTGTAAGTAGAAGGTGGTGAGAAAGGGGAAGGGAAGATATGTTATTGTCTGGAAGGGGAGTCCCCTTTGATAAAAATATCAGGCAACTATCTTTTGGGGGTTCCTTCTTTTCTATTTCTTAATGCCATTCAACTTTGCTTGAGACTCACTGGGCCTCTGTCTCACTAAAAATTGATCCAATGAGATTTGTTTTTGATTACATTTTAAAATGTTTTTAAATGGAGATCTGGCATTGTCCTGGAAAATGTTTATACAGCAGCTTGCTACTGCTTTATCAGTGATATCATTCCACAAAATTTTGCACCTGACCGCATTTTTCACAAATTTTGTGGATCATCCTCCCTTCCTACCTCTTCCTCTGAAGATATTTCCTCCATAATCGCCTTTTGCTGCTGCTCCTGAAGTTTTTCTGGTTCTTCCATGCTGAGCTCATTTTTGTAGTCCTCTATTAATTCTTCCATGTCTTCATTGTTAACATAGAAGTCCATGCTTTTATCTAGAGACACAATATCAACAACAGAAAAATCTTCATTATCAAAACCCTCAAATGAGAGGCATTCATGACCTGAGGTTCCATTGGATATAATTTCTTATTTTACTAAAATTTGACTCGTTTGCTGCCTATGTTTTGGTGCAAATTTACGACACACTTTTATCCACCTTACCATTTCAACACACTTTGATCCACCTCACCATTTCAAAAACAACTTTCAATTGCTCCTGTTGGAGTGTGTATAGAATGTCTTTTGATTAATTGAATTCTTTCACCATTCAAAGACTTCTCAACCTTTATGTGAATTTAAAAAAAAAAAACACCAAGAACTTTGACACATTCCAACATTGATTTTTGACTTACCTATATGTAATTTAGTATTTGTACCTTTTTGAATCTTTTCCAATAAGCTCTTGGTGTAAATCAGATAGACTGAGACAATTTTCTGGTCATCCTCCTTGACATTTCTGTTTCCACCTGCAGATGCTAATGTTATGTTTGTTATTCTGAAGAGTATACTTGATGCTGATCATTTCTCATTGGTATATATCTGGGTTGCCACTTATGATTTTTACACAGTGTTATAGGCATTGGATCATCTCTTTTTTCACACTGCATGGCTGATGGGAAGTGAAGTTGAGGTATTGCCTGGTGGAGGTTGGCTTGTGATTTACAGCTATCTTAAACACATTTTCTGTGCAACTTATTAGTACATCCAGGAAGGATTAACTGGTTATTATTTTCTTCTTCCATTGTGAACTGGATTGAAGGTATTATTGAGTTTACATGACAAATGACGGCAGGTCTTCAACAGCAGCAGCAGCTGTAACAAAAGAGAAAACATCTGTGAGGTCAGTCAAGCATGACACGCAACAGCAGCACTCATCAGCAGGTAGGTTAGGTTTAAAGCTTCAAGTTGACCACACAGGAATAATAGCCTAGTGGATTACAGCATTGGTTTGTGAATTTGGTGACATAGTAATTTAGAGTTCAATTCCTTGGCTGGGCAATGTGTACTTGGATTCAGTGGAAAAAGGACAAGCAATAATTGTGCAGTACTAAAATTAAAACTAGATGAGATATATGTAGACATGCACAGTGGCATGTGAAAAATTTACCCCCATAGATTGAATAAAGTGTTCAGTTTGAAATTCCTTGTAAGTTACTCATAATCCTGATATACAAGATGCTTGGACTTGAGATACAGATATTATATATGTGTAAAACAAAAAAAAATAATTTCAATTATGGACGATCCTCACTAGAAAGTGGTGGTCTAGAATAAAACTGACAACAATAGGAATTGGGCCAAAGAGGTGTATGAATGGATGGATACTGTTGTCAAAAGAATATGCTTCTATACAGCTAGCAGATAAAACTGCACATCATACTGTTACACTGGTAATATGTCTGACTTTACATGAGGGTTTTTCAATGATCCAATACACAATTGTGTTGATTTATCTGTCTGTTGATGACTCATTAGACCACAAAATTTGATCCAGTATTGATTTGTCATCTTGCACCAAAGCCAAACTTGTTTCTGTAAATTGAACACACCATTCACCATTATGAAGAGTATGAAACAATCTTACAGTTTCAGTTGCCTCTGCATTGATAATCAGAAATCACTTAGCTGCCAGTTCATTCACTCACCTTACTGGCATCAATTTTGACCTTGAAGATAGTCAGATCAGAAACAAACAACAACCCCTACAACAACAATGCCTCACTTGTGCTATCAACTGCAGTTATCTCATACTGGTGAATCCACACTAGATAAGTCCTTTTTATACAACTATGTAGCCAAGCATTGAGTATTAGGTATATATTCTGAAAATTGGTCAATACATGATTGTTGAAATTTTAATGCTTGTTTGTTCTTTCCATTGCAACTATACAGGATTGTTCTCAGTAAACTAAGTGACAGCACTTGGTGAGTTCAATCCTAGGTAGGACCACAAGAGTCAGCATAGTTAACATACTGGATATAACAAAAATAAATAAATAAATGATCTTACATTGGATTATATATCCACCATATTATTTTCTCTATTAGTAAATAGAGAGAGAGAGTGGGGGGGAATACTAACAATAAGTTTAAAAAAAGGCATACTCCCTCATTTACTTTTGGTGAAAGACAAAAACCAGTATTTACCATTTTTGTTTTCATTGTCATGGCCACCTATTCTGTAAGCACAAACTCTGTGGAACTATTCATAGCTCCACTTATCACTTGTAAACTCTGTTTGACAGAATGTCTGTTACAAGATAGTTATGAAATCTACAATTGCAGATGCCTTTACTGTGAAGCAGTAAGTACATAGCTGAGTTCAAGTTCCAGTCCAGTCAGTTGCATTCACTTTCACACAAATGCCGTTAGGTATAGCAGGAATTCACTTCTAGCTATTGGTTAAATACCAAGGTAGACTTTCCCAAGAAGTCATGGTAATTCACAAACAATTAAAAAAAAAAAAAGATTCCATGGAGAACCAAGAACCTCTACAGTCCTGGGTATGATGATAAACTACATCCACGTGCTGGGTAAGACAATAAACTACGTCCAACAGCAAGGTCTCTGATCAGGAGGTTTTGAGGAGCATGTAACCACCTCTTAATTGCTGGTGTTCCCAGGTCCACCCTGACCCGGGGTGGTAGCACCTATTAGTGTCCCAGCTATGGGCAAATATTTAACCCCACAAACTGGGTCAAAACACTATGAAAGTGTAAAAATAGGTTTTAATACCAGAAATACTTTGTAAAAATAATTATTACCAGCAATAAATTTTTGAAAAAAAATATTATCAGCAATTTTTTAAAGGAAAATATTACTAGCAAAAAAAAATTGTCAGCATTAAATAACCCACTGAGGTGTTGATATGCTATAAAACAAAACAAACCAAACCAAACCAAGAACCTTTACATCCTGAAAGGACAGGACATTAAAAAAAATAAAAAGTGCACACTACTCACTCACAGGTTTTTTCTAGTGGTGGTGGTGGGGCAGGGCTTGTGCTTTAGAAATCCTTTTTTTTTTTGTAAGAAATAAAAAGAAAATGTGCCATTAAAATTAACTGATGACAAAATCGATAAACAAAGATTTCAATGATTAGAATTTTGTATAATTTTATTATTCAACAGGTAATGCTTCTCAATGTATCAGGTTGTTCAACATGAAATTGCAAATTTTAAATAAACTGAAAGAAAATTTAATCATATCACTGTAACAATTTTAAGTTTTCTAATCTTTACGCAGCTCTTCAATAGTCTTCACCTACAGACAACTTGGTCAGTTTCTTGGAATTCTAACCTGTATTAAAAACTGAAAATAACACATACAAAGGGGGTAGGATAAATAATGGTGATGGTGCATGCATGAGGAAATAGTGTATCAAGATTTGGAAAGGAATAAAGGCAAAGTTTAACATAGAATCAAGGAAAAAAAGAAACGGTATCAAAAGGACATTTTTATCTTGACATTTCTATTACCATATAATCCCTCAAAGATGGAAGAGGTTAGTTCACTATTGTTATATATTCATTGTAAAATGAACAATTACATTTTCAAAATTGTAAATTGAAACCTGCTTAAACATTAAAACAAATAGATTTTAGAAAATTTAAAAATTTTACCAGGAACTCATAATTTCAAATGTTTGGCCATGGTATCCACAAAATATCTGTTCAAATTATTCCATCATTATATATTAAAAAAAAACTTGAATGAATAGGAAAATACACACTAAAAATATTAAGTACTTTGTGACTTAAAATCTAAAATTAAATTGGTTCAGAGGAAAAAATGTTCTCAATCTATTTTAATGAATTTATGTGTTAAGAGCAAATAGATGAAGTGTCTGTAAAATGCATTTTTTCAAAATTTATAATTACAATTACTGTTCATTATGTGTTTATTTGAATTTTTCTTGTTTTATAGTTCATTGACATATACTTTTATGAATTAAAATTTATTTTCATAGTTAATTCTTTATAATATAGAAAATAATAAACATTCCATTATATTCTGTTCCTATATTTTTTATAATCTTGTAAATATTCTTGTAGTGAACTTGTTGTGGGATCTGAATGTTGATGTTGGATGGACCCCGCAAACATTAACATTTAAGAATGTGACACAGGCCAAGGAAAGGATAACGAGAACAAGGAGTTTAGATAAAATATGCCAAAATTTATTATTGGAAGAAAAAAAGGGAAAATACAATCAAAGAATCTGGATGTTTCAAATGTCCTGGGTGGTCGTGCTGGTAGTTTACTGTTGGTCTTAGATGCGTCGACAGTTGATGATGACCGGAGCGACTTGAGTGATGCCGAAGGTTGATAGTTGGTGTATTGGATTGGTACTAGCTGGCAGTTGTAGCCCAGGGTAGACAGTTGTTGGTAACCAGAAGATGAAGACGAAACAGCTTAGATGTCAAAGGACAATGGGCAGTCAGCAAAGGTTGATAGACAGTTGGTGTGTTGATCTGGTACTAGCAGACAGTCTTAGCCAAGAGTAGATGATTGAAATCACGGTGATCCATGAGATGATGGGCATTAGAAAGAGAGAAACCTGAATTGCCGAGTGGATTGGTAGAAGACTTGGTCAGCAGGAGTCAGTTGTTCACTGGCAATCGCTGATGATCGTTGGTGGCTGCTGCTTATTCTGGTGTTTGCTAATGATTGCAGGTCCGGATACTACCCAATCATTTTCTTCTCCCCCTATTCAAGGAATGGCTGGTCACTGCTGGTTTTATGGCATAGAAGTGTTACAAGAGCGCAGGGTTTTGACACTTTATTTTCCAGTTATAATGAAAGTCATAAAAATAACTCTAGGTTATGAATTATAATGTAATTGGTCATAATAAAACTATGAACAGGAAAGAATTAGTATTGGTTTTGGATAACCAGCATAAAATGTTTCCAAAACAATGTATAGAATACAAGTAGCATGTTGCTATGATAATTTATACAGAGAACTAAAAATGTTAGTTTTTCTGAATTTTTAATAAACTTCAGGTTAAAAAGTCAATGTAAATTATTGAGGTTGCTAAGTGACATAATTTAATGTCTAATAAACAAAAGTGAGTAAATGTCATATATTGAATATTGTCTCCTCTTGGGCCATTGGTCAATTTTTTGTCTAAGCTAGTCATAGCTTGACTTAGTTTTACACCACACTATTGAACAGATTTGAGGAGTCTGTCCAAGTAGTGGGAAGTGAGGGGAAAGAGGACCTGCTCCTCAGATGGGAGTGGGTTGCTGCTGGTTTTATGGCATAGGAGTGATACAACAATGGATGGTTTTGACACTACTTCCGGTTATAAATGAAAGTCATGAAAATAACTCTAGGTTATGAAGTATAATGTAACTGGTGATAATAAAACTATGAAGAGGAAAGAAATAGTATTGGTTTTGGACAACCAATGTAAAATGTGTGTAAAACGGTGTACAGAATTAATAAACTCGCACAATCTGTTCAATGTTAAATTGAAAGTGTCTGTTTACTGAAACAAAAATAACAGAGTAGCATTCACTATGATAAACTATAGGAATATTTTTATAATTTTATAAATAAATAATTTACTGTTATAGTTCACCAATTAAATTCTATATTCTTGTAAAAATATTGTAATTATACTCACATCTTTCTTTTATAATCTTGTAAGTTAACAATTGAATTGTGACATTACGTGACACCAGCAAACAGCAAGAAAAGGGTTAAGTTAAGAATATGATTTGGAACAAGATGAAAAGAGTTAAAGACTGGAACAATAGATAAACTAAGAGAATAAGCAAAATTGATTTTATTTTTGAAGCAGAGATGGCTTGAAGAAAGTGACTTTGTTGTTTTGGGGAAAGACACCATCTGGAAAAACTGGGCTGACAATTGATTGATGGGGCTGCCTTCAAGTGGAAGTTGCAAAAACATCTTCTAAGGAACAGCTGGAAAAGAAGGTTGAGTGAGGAGATAAAATTTGGTAATTTTAAAGTGAAGACAAATGGAGAAAAACTGATTGATGATTGCTGTCAAAAATCAGAAGACTGTAAAAACAATCCCAGAGAAATAACTTTATACTTCAACTAAAAGAAATAAAGGCATGAAGATTACAGTAAAAAGGAAGCAGCTAGTTAATTTCTGATTATAAAGACAAGACCCCAAATTGAGAAAATATGTGCTGACAATGATTAAGGTAATAAATATGATTAATGACCAAAAGATAAGTCCAACCCGTTTGCCCACAGAATTTGAAAATCAAATTTGTCAAGATAACAACCAAGGGGAGATACTTAAGTGAAATACTAAGGGAGACAGAGGGATTGCCACTGCCCATTGACTGATAATGGCATGAGGCACAAATAAGAGAAAGAAGGAGTTATTGGGGCAGGTCAGTACCTACGACCATTGTCTATGGAAAAGAGGTCTCCCAAATTTGGAAGGTTAATTAACTTTCCAAAACCAGACAACAAAGAACTCTTGACTTAAGCCTTGTTCCAGACTTAGCTAAAATGAGCAAAATGTCTCAACAGAATTCAAAGTAGGAATAGTTAATATTTCTGTACAAAGAATGATATAAACTACATAGAAAATTGACCCATGGAAAAAGAGGTCTCCCAAATTTGGAATGATAATTAATGTTCCAAAACAAAGAACTCTTGTTGGAAAGCCTGGAATCCCCAAATACCATCAGTCCCATGCTGATCTTGAGTAAAAGTCAATATAAGCTGAAGACTGAAGCAACCAGCCAGTTGGAGAAGCAGACGATGAGAGACGACCACACTACTGAAGCCCACATGACTTGCTGCCAAAGAGAACTCCTGACTTAAGCCTTGTTTCATCACATGTCAGCCAAGTATGTTAACCTGGAGGTTAGCATCAGCCATGTTTCATATAGACAAGTAGAAAGGGGTCTCTCAGATGTTTAATGGAGAGCAGTTTTGTTTCAGAAGTGTTAAAATTAACAAGCCATTCTTTGTCACAGTTAACAACAGACTGCAGGTTATTTTTGAGATCAACCATCAATTTGACCTTATCAAACTGATCAGACTTAACACTAAGACAGGAGTAAATGACTGGGTCATCAGGGTAGATATCAAGTTGAGAGCTGATTTGATCTTATAACTTCATGGTGTGCTACACTATACTAAACTTAAATATTTATTGGCATCAAAGCAATTAAACACTTCCTTTCATTAATAGATATATTAATAAGTGTTATGGGTCCTTACCTATAACTACAGAATGAACTCTTCCTAACACTATGTATACTATGCCTCTCAAGAGAGAGAGACGAATCGAGTCGAGCTGATAGTAGTTCACTCCAAACCAGACTGACAGTCATACTAACACCTTTCACATCTTGTATTATTATTCCGTGTAATATATCTTCGTTATTTCTACTCTTGTGTTCGTGTTGTTCTTCCTTGGTCCTAACCTGGACCATAACAATAAGAAATCACAGTTATTGACAACCAACATATAAATGCATATGAATATCAATATATATAAATACACTTATATCAAAGCCCATGAAAATATATACTAATGTTAATATGTACTGCTTACAAGAAATAAATAAACACATACAGGCATGCACACACAGAGAGTATGATCAAATCATGTTAATGTGCAAAAAACTCAAAGCCCAAAATATAGAAATGTTTATATTTGATTTAATGCAGGAGAATCTCTGCTAGTAATGATTAATATGTACGATTCATATGATACCATTAGTAAGGCAGATCCTTACCAGGTTACTCGATGAAACTGGTGGTGGGATTAAAATTGGTTTAGTCCTACAAATAATTGATTTATAGATTTGTAGGTGAAAAATAAAAACAAATAACAGGAATTTACAATTTACTTCAATTATTAACTCTTAGGAATTTGTTATGCACAAACAAAACAATATTGAAACTTGCTAGGAATGCCAGAAATAATATGAAGTTAGAATTAAAATTTAAAAAATTAAAATTCATCTATGATAGTTTTTAGATGGTAAAAAAAATAAACAAAGGACACCAAGAAAAATTACTGTATCTGAAAAATAAAACAATAACTACAACCATACAAGAGATTATCTCAACCCTGACTTTTGTTAGGAAAAGTAGTAATTTCAAACACCAATTCTTACAATGAGCAATGATTAGATATTTGACATTGAAGTGATGCTAAAATAATTTTAAAATTTTAAGTTTGATCTCAACAATGCCAAAATGTTTTCTGAAACTAGATATAGAATTAAGATAAATTTTAGTCATTACATGGTTGTTGGGACGATGTAAAGAAATATTGTCTTCAAATGTTATTATACGGAGAAAAATAATTCTGGGCAAATTAATTTATAATGATGCATGAAAAACTTACTTTGTAGCTCTTGATTTTCAACTCTCCAACCAATTCCATGATATCTACAGTTATATTTTCACTCATATCTGAATGAAAGAAAAAGAAAACATTATAATGAAAACATTTTCTCAAAAATGTTTCACTGCCATTGTACATGACAAAAACTATAAAGTTCTTTCGTAAGCGCAACAATTCAACTTCATGTTAGTATAGTAACCAAGACCTAAAATCATTTATCTTAAATACTGCAAATAATAAAAAATACAAAAAGGTAATCTTGATTACTTCTCAAAGAAGCTATATATTTTGAACAGATTGTATGATCTATGTAAATCTTATTGCATAGGAATTGTATCAGAATTAAGTTGTATTGCTCATCACCCCAAGTAAAGCAATAAAGCCAAGACATAAGGGGAGGGCTAGATTATCCTTTAGGCTAGGATAGGCCACAGCCTAGGCTCTCTTAAGCTTGTTTATAATACTGGTTATAAAAAATCTCTTTCTTTTACTATGGTTGTGTTGAAATATGGGTTAATTTGATTTGCAATGAATAGTAAAATAGTGGTTATTTCTTAAAGAATATTTTTTTACAAAAAAACATAGCCATTCTAGTTTATTTAAAGAATTTGCAATAGATTTACTTCAAGCTATGTAAATATTGCTAAAATATATCACATTCAAGACAGGTATGGTGAAATTAAACGGTGGCT
Source organism: Acanthosepion esculentum (assembly GCA_964036315.1). NCBI lineage: Eukaryota > Metazoa > Mollusca > Cephalopoda > Sepiida > Sepiidae > Acanthosepion > Acanthosepion esculentum. Next base: position 25,898,362 of record OZ038483.1, on the reverse strand, counting down.
CAATCTGAGGGGAGGGTACCCATAATTTCCTTTATATGAGGCCCCAAAAGACCATAATCCAGCTCTGCACAAGGGGTTACTGAGTGCAAAGTAATAGAAAAAAAAGACATTATTAAGTGAAGAAGACAATAAGAGAACAGGAATTAGGAAGACAGAAGATGACGATTAACATTGCATTTACATTTTTGAAGATCAAAGTTAATTGGAAAACAAGAAACCAAAAGAGATTTCCACAAGTTAGAAATGAAAGAGAAGAAACTGTTAGCATAGAACTTACGGTTGCATTTAGCTATTTCAAATGTAATTTGATGAGACCCAGCTCCCAATCTAGTACTGCTCTTAAATTCATACAAAGTAAAGGTACAAAAGAGGAAGCTCATCAGAACACTTACCATGAAAATATTTATAGAAAAAAACATGAGAAAGCTACATTACAACAGTGGGAAATTGGCTAAAGCTGAGATGCCAGGTCAGAACTGATAACATTGCTGATTCTTCTTTGGATTTTGTCAAGATCTTTAAATACATAGTAAAAACACCACACCAGATATGACAGCAATATTCAATGCATGGAGGAATGATAGACTTATAAATGTTTAAAGAAAATGTCAAGAAACATGTCTGGCATGACACAGTGAACTAGCAGCAGACCTAGAAATTGATTCACTATAATCTTCCCACTTCATGTCATCAAAAACCTTAGCCTGAGAAGGCAAAATGAGTCACTCTCCTGTAGTTTAGCATCAGACCTGTAGATGGAAGGCAAAAAAGGTTCTTTAAGCCATTCAAATGATAGCAGTTTTATTTTGGAGGTATTAAAATTAACAAGCCATTTCTTGCCCCAGTTAACAACAGATTTCAGGGTAATTTTTAGATCAGCTGCCAATATTACCTTATCAAACTTTCCATTAAGACAGGTCTAAATAATGTCATCAACATAGATACTGAGTTGAGAACTGATGACATGGAGGTCATTAATGAAAATTAGGATCAACATAGGTCCAAAGATGGAGCCCTGGGGAACACCCACATTAATATAAAAACATCAAGAAGAGTAGCAACTTTCATTTTTCAATTTGATATGAAGGATCGAATCAGGTCAAAAATGAATCCAGAAATACCATAACCAGCATGCTAAACCCTGTCAAACATCTTCAAGGTATTTAAAGCAACAGCTCAAGCATTGCCATTCTTATTTAAAGCTTAACAAACTCTTTCAGAAATAACCAATTTAGAATTTATTAGAGCCTCTAGTACTTGCCAAACAGAGGTAAAATGCTAATAGGCTGATAGAAAGATCAGGGTTCACCTGAGTTCTTAAAGACTGGAACTGCAGAAGAGGATTTCCAACAAGCAAGCCATTTATTGTAGAGTTTAGAGAGAACAGGAGCCAGTTCATAAGCACATTTCTTAAAAACTTTTGCAGGGATACCATCAAGTCCACATGCTTTGTAGAGATCAACTTTAGAGATGATAGCAGGAACCATGAACAGAATTATATGCATATCACACAGTTCAAAGTGAAAAGTCAGGCAAAGATACGCCAGTAAAATTGGAAGAGAATTTACAAACAAAATATTCTGCCTTTTCAGCAGAAGATGATAACAACACAAATTGAGTGAAGAGAGGATGGATGGAAGGCTTACTCTTATTTAGCACACTATTATAAAAATGCCAGTAGTCATGAGAACCAAACATGTGCCTCATTCTCTCAGCGAACAAAGACAGCTCTTTGAGGAGACATTTATAATTATTATGAGCAGACACAAAGTGCTGTCTGCTATGATTGAAACTATCACATTGGCAGAGCAAAAAAAAATTCCTGTGGGCTATAGCAGCTGAACCATAGAGAAGATTGTGGTTCACTTAGTGGTTCCAAGAATGAACAAAAGTATTGATGCCGGCTTTTACCCAAGAAAAACTGTCACAATTCTCAATGAGAATATTAAATTTATCTGCAATACTATTAGAAAATTGAATTTGATGTAGATGTAACATTACTTTTCTAAAGTAAGTAAGTTATACTTATTCATTTTATTAAAGTAAAATTTTGTATTGAACCGTACTATTGTCAGAATATTTACAAAAAAAAAATCAGTTAATAAAATCTGGACAACAACATAAAACAAATATATTTCTTCATACTTCAAGACAATTTTTAAATATGGTAATTGAAACTGTTGTCTTCTTAAGTAAATTGTATGTTACTAGGCCTTAATGTAATATCCCCAAGATAAATAGGGCCGACTCTCTGGCAATATATGTCTCTATATATAATTTTCCCCTCATGATTTTTATCATTTTACACATTTTTGTCTTTGATTGAGCACTGAAGAGTGATGAGCAATAACAGCCTTTCTTTTTTTTTGTTATATTTTTCAATTTATCACTTTAAGGTAAGTAATTTTTTCCTTGTCTTTGCTCTTCTTTTGTTTTCATACATTTGTATACATTATGTAAATATATACTCCTTTTAAATGTCTGTTTTTAAAGCCATAATAATCTTTTGTGTCCACCACAGATTATTTAAAAGTCAAAGAATAAATAAGTTCACAAAATATTCATTCAATCCCAAAGAGAAAAATCTATCTACAAATTTAGTACTGTTAAAAAGTAAAGTAAAGAATCTTTACAGCCAGTTATATAACTCAGAAGGCTAGAATGATCGTGATCATGGCAACAAACTAAATTTAACATGGGTGGCAGGCAGGCTCATCTTTCAGTCACTGGCTTCATGATGACCTGACAGGAGCCTTTCCCAACAACACAGTGTTCACAAAATCTGAAGAAGTCCCAAGCTCAGTGCTGAAGCATTGCAAGCCCAAGCCAATCACATGTCACACAAAACTATAGTTAGCAGATTCTCAATACCAATCAAAGTGAAAAAGACTAAAATACTTAATCAAGTTTTTAACAAAACAGTCTAAGCTTCCTTTCCCCAGCTATAATGCTTGACACTAGTATGCAGCGGAATTTGAATTGTTTGATCACAACAGTGACAATGATATGACAACAGTCAAATGTGTCCACTTCCTCATTCTCCTACTGTTCAAATGTTGAGATGATAATCTGGTAGTCTTGGTCAAATGCAACTGTTACTCCGTTTTTCTCTTTCAGTGTTTCTATTCTGCTCACATTTAGTATCTATCTTCTCTATTCCAACTTTAGTAAACTGGGCTAAAGAGCACCACACATACACACATATATATGGAACCCAACCCAGCAGCTTGTTACCAGTTATGCATTGATACAATTTGACTATTAATTTTCAGTCTTAATGTCCTCTTTTGTTCCAGAAAGCACATGGCCAGTTAACCACTTGACTGAATTCTGATAACCTACTTCTTGAAAACTATTCTTCCTATAAGACTATTGGTGAATATGCAAACAAATCACCGACATTGGCTAAGATATTTTAAAGTCTTTCTCTGAAATTGTCTTTAAAGATAATTTTGAATGAGGAAATAATTTATTGATTGCCATCATTTTCACCAGTCTTGGCAAGCTTAGCAGATAAGTACAGGGCCATATCCAATTATACTAAGTCATCTCCAAATCAATATTCAAATTTGATTTCTTAAAAATCTCTCAGACCATGTAATTTCACAAACTTTTTTAAATAATTCTTTTTCTACATTTAATTCTAATCATCACTAAACATAATTGAACCTTTTTTCATGTCCCTCCACACTTTTCTAAATGATAAAATCTGGGTCTTTCTAGATTTAACTAATTGCCAAGCCTACGTACAGTTCTACTAATCTCCATAACTGTGGGTGTTCACTCACATCGTAGCCATCATTACCAATGTTTTTCTAAATAATAAAAACAAAAAGCACATCATGTAACTTGAAATGAAAACTTTATCCACAAGGGAGATTTGCTATCATTATAAAGAAGGTGAGAATTTAAAAAATAAAAATAAAAATAACAGCTTAACAACCAGCCAAACTTGATTCCATTAATGTGATTAAACATGGTCAGTTCTATTGTTTGATAATTACAAGTTCTCAACAATCATAAAATTCAAGCAATAAATCTGTTAACCGAGATATTTGCGACAAAAGATTTAAATGAGCAAAATACATTTGAGTTTTCTTTTAATGCAAATTCTACAACAGAGGTCAAAGGTGAATGCACAAGACAATACTCGTAATCAAAAAGTAATTTTCACTGACTGGATTTGACTAAAGATTTCTACTTAAAGAATCTCACAAACTAATAGCAAAAAAGATATCAGCTAATTTACAAAATTTCCAATTATAAGCAATGATTAAAGAGATACTTGACATTTTTTTGTCTTAAATTGGTAAATAAAAAAAAAAGAAAAGAAAAACGAAAGGGAAATGCTACTCTCACCTGATACTAACACGGTATTGCCTGAAAAAAAAGAAGGTACGTTATTACACAAGCCAAAATTGCTGTAATTAAGTGTGCCTAAAAACTTATCGTAGCCCACTATATATATATATATATATATATATATATATATATATATATATATATATATATATACCATTTAAGCATTAGTATATATATATATATATATCAAAATAATAAGATTTATAAGCCGGTGTTCTTATATATATATATATATATATATATATATATATATACATATGATACTAATGCTTAAATGGTATATATATATATATATATATATATATATATATATATATATATATATATATATATAGTGGGCTATGATAAGTTTTTAGGCACCCTTAATTACAACAATTTTGGTTTGTGTAATAACGTATCTTCTTTTTTTTCAGGCAATACCGTGTTAGTATCAAGCTACTCTAATCTATGAACGGCAATGAACGTTCGATTGTTGAATTTCAACGCGGGCAAATAATATATATATTAAAATAATAAGATTTATAAGCCGGTGTTCTTATATATATGTGTGTGTGTGTGTGTGTGTGTGTGTGTGTGTGTGTGTGTGTGTGTGTGTAAATATTTATCATTTAAGTATTAATTTTCAAATATTTATGTAAATAAAAAAAATACAATTTCCCCAGCAAAAAAATTAAATAAAATAAAATAACGCCCCCAAATTAAACTCGGTGGCATGCCTAGAGATTGGAACAATTCGCCACAAACCGCAACTGTCAAAAGAAAATTAGACAAGGCGAAAAAAAAGAAAAAGCCAAAGAACAAGTGTAAAGTAAGAAAAAAATTAAAAGGACAAATGATCACGACACCCTACACGTACGCAGATCCGAGCAAACGGGCAAAAACGTGTGAATGCACATCCTCACAGACGGGCGCATGGCTGCACATACAAAAACACATGAACACGAAAATACAGAAAAATCTTACTCCAACTATAAGTGTAAAAAAAAAAGAAAAAATTGAAAGCAGTCAATTGTTGATATCCACTGAAGTGTGGATGGACAAGTCAGTCAACGAAACTCTGTAGTCGGTATGCTGAAGATAACATCAATCAGCTAAGTGGCAAACGTTTACTCATATTAATCATATATATATATATATATATATATATATATATATATATATATATATATATATAAATATATATATATATATATATTATGAAAAATATGGAAAAGACAAAACAAATTCCGAATATGCAAGTTTACTGTTTTAATGTTGTTTTACTGTCGGCGTCGGACGTTTCGGTCTAGTAGACCATCTTCAGGACATCTACATCCACATATTTGCTTACACACACACACACACACACACACACACACACACACATATATATATATATATATATATATATATATATATATATATATATATATATGTATATATATATATACATATATAGACCTGGTCTTTTGAACAGATTATCACTTGTTTCTTGTTAAGGATTGGATTTCGGTTCCTTCTAAAGTTTTTTCATTCTATTTCACTACCAGTAGCCGCTTGCATCTTCATGGCATTATCACCTTGCTTGGGGTGAATCGATTATATATATATATATATATATATATATATATATATATATATATATATATATATATATATTAAAATAAATGTACGTATAATTTAGTAAGGTTTAAGACATTTTTAAAATAGTCACAGTCAATTTATTATCTATCTGCCATTTTATATTATTTTAAATTTTAATTTATATTATAATTTGGTTTCTATAGTATGTAAGAGCAAACATCAACTCTTCACAAAATATTTTTGTATTTTATTACTTTCATTGAATTATTTTTCCAAGGTTTCAGGACAAATTTTCATGATGTTCTTATTTGATATTGCATTTTTTTTACTGAAATAACATCTTTACAGGGATTTTTCTTTTTAAAACTATAAAAATATTTTTCATCAATGTCCAATTTTAAACGTGTTCACAAGATAATGAAAGTATTGTAACTGATCAAGAAATATTTCCACAAAGCTTTGTAATAAAATAGCATGTTTCTTACAAAATTAATGAATAAATTCTGAAAAATTTAATTTAAATCCGTCTAACTGTGGTTAGCTACGGAAGAATGATTTATTCTTCCATTTGTATTTCCCTTATTATGAGCATTATTATATCCATGATATAACAACACTGTATTTCACAGACAGAATGGAAAGGCTGAAAGGAAAAAGAATGAGAAACATGCTTTGATCTCAGAGATACTTTTATACCACTAACATATACACAAAAATATATACACCTATATACACATGTCCCATGCGGAGAATAATATATCACATATATCTACACAGCAAGCAGAGGGTAAGGAGAAACAAAAAGGATGGGTCTTACATAAAATATGAAAATTCTTCTATTTCTGGAGAAGCCATGTTTAGTACCTACTGAGGGGTCTCCCCTTTTTACACAAATGGACTCACCCAAGGTATACATATACTACTACCAGTGAATACCCGGACAGTCTGTAACTGAGGAGATGGCGACGCCTTCTCGGCCAGACGGTCGAACTCTCTGCCTCTGAGTAGAGAGGAACTCGGTCGAGGCTCCGCCGAAGGGCAGAGTCTCGTTCGGGGAGATTGACCAACCCGATCCCGTTTATACGGGTTCTACGGGCATTTTTTGGCCGAGCCTACGGACTCGGGAATACCCACGTTAAACTCGGCCTTGTGCCACATCTATCCCTCGTGTGTGGGGGGGACAGTAAATACTGTCTGTAATAGAGGAGGGTAGCACAAGAGTCACGTTAGCGAGCACGTAGACTCAGTAAGGAGTCATGCCGCGATACTTCAATACCAAGACTGTATATATATTATTGCTACTAACCCGCATTCCTGGATCTACTAACCCGTATTACCAGTTTGTATTATTACATTAATACATTTATTTTCCTTATCCATTCCTGGCGTTTGTTATTCATTGATATCGGATTCATCCCGGAATCCACAACAGTACCCCAGATTCAAAGGAGCCGGTTTCATGTATTATGTCCCAAGCATGGACATATTCCTCAACAGAGAAACAGCGAGTCTTGGGATTTCCCAATTTAACGACTGCGATCCGGAGTTTCTTTCTATACCTAGGGAAGATATATTCCCAAAACAAACGGCACCGTGGACTTGTAAGCTGTAGCATTTGCTGGAGGAGATTTAGCCTTATCCTGGACTCCTTGACGTAAAAAAAAAAACAACCACTCGGTTTGTATGTTGTAAACAAACAGAAAGACAAGCCACTCTGGTCACTGTATCAAGTTACGTCACTAAGCAGCTGTCATATAACCCATATGACTTATCTCCACCAAACAGAGATAATCGCCTTCTGTAACTCTACATCGAATAATTTCCTGATTTTTGGTAATTAATTTTTAAAAATCAAGGGTAGCTTTATTATTTTTTTGTTTTCATTTCGGAAAAACGCGTGTTTTTTAAGGTTGCTTGCAGATTATTATTTTTTCGATATATAATTAGGGATAGTTTAACGCATTTTTAGTTAACATATATATTTTTTCCTTTTGATGTGTTAGTTAATTATATTTTGAACAGAAATCATTTATGACTATATAAAACTACAACTTTCGTCAATCTTTCGGTTCATATTGCTGAAAAGAAAAGCAAAAAATTCAATAAATAAAATGGCGATGCTTTATTTAGTTGCGCACTAGATGCTAAAAATTCATTTTAACTATTATTAAATATTAATGCAGTCATTTTTAAGACAACCTAAATAACGAGATATGTATTCCTGATTATTTCAGATTGTGTAACGCTAAGATCTTCTAACAAAAATAATACAACAAAAAAACCTTTCACTCATAAACTGGCTCCTTTAACAGTTGTTCATTTCTATAAATAATTCTAGTTGTTATAGGACATTTTTGTCCCACCACAAAATGGATCGAACGTCAATTTAATTTAAATAAAAGATCTAAATAATCATTCGAACAATTTCCATTTCCATCAATATTTTTCTATATAATTAAGATTTTCTTTGACATATTTTAATATGGGCAATTGTTTCATCATAATCTCAATAGTACCGTGTTTAACTGGCCCACTTGTAAAAATAGAGAAAAAGTCAGAGATCGATTTTACTTTTAGAGTTTAACTCTAGAATATAAACATTTAATTTTTCATTTTATTATTCTTAGCAAGTCATAATAAGCACAAAATAACAAACAAGACTCAACCGCTGCATAAAAAATTTAAAAGTAAAACATTTATTACACAAATTATATGAAAAAGGTACAAAGAAAAAGTTTGCTCAAAAATTTCCTCTTGTGCGCCTATTAAGGCAGGATAAGAAATCTCTGATAAAAAGGATTACCAACGAAAAATGGAAAAAAATATGATTGCATTTTAGAAGACAAAGATTCAATGATAAAAAAGAGAAAACAATTAAAGAAGGTAGTAAAAAAAAGAAAACAAAACAAAACAAAACAAAATTGCAACCACCATTCAGAAAAAAACGAAAACACCTACTCTTACTTGCTCCACGAGTGTCCCTGGAACATATAATAATTTTAGAAAAGTCCCTTTTAAATACACTGTTTATGTGTGAGAAAATTTCTTATAATTCTTTTCGTTCTTTGTTGTCCAACCACAAGAGAATTTTCACTTGAACTTCAACATTTTTTAATCTATCTGGAGCTGGCTTGTAAATTTATGCCTTCTTGTTGCTCTTTTTGATGTCAAATGCCTTGTGTTCCTTGATTTACCTTGTCCTCTTGCTCTCAAAATGTCTTCCTCTCTCGTCCGTTGAGCTGAGTTCTATTTAATTAGAAAGGGTGGCTCACAGAAAACTCCATCCAAGTTTTCACAAGAGCATGTGGCTCTCATTGGCCACAAAATACGAAAAAACAATTCCATAAACTTGAAATAGATACTTCACAGTTTTGGCGGTTTTAAACACCTGAAGCAAAAAAGATATTCAAGTGTAACAATTTTTTACACAAACCGTCTGGACTTCATAAAAAATACACTTCTTTCAAATGAACGTGTACTAAAAAACAACGTAGACGTTTACACATTTATTCAAGACTAAATTTTTTTATTTTTATAAGAGTTCAATGATGAACTGAACCCACCTTCCAAAATAAATTTTCAAAAAATCAATATTTTTCGGTTCTGACAAATGTCGTGTTAAGTTTAGGTATGTCTAATGAATGCTAATAAACAAAAATTAATCCCAAAAATGTGTTCCCTTATATTTTTCCAGCAAACAAGTTAACCTCAGTTGTTCCATAATTTCTTCACAGCAGAAATCTATTTTTCGACGCTGTCAAGATAAATGTAAATGATTTAAACTTTTCTAAAAATTAGAATACCCAAACAACTTCAGAGAGTTTTAATGTTGAAAAAAATATTTTTATAGTCGAAAATAGAAACCTATGTGGTTGAAGGTTAAAATATAGCATCTTTCAGTTCGAGTAAACTAGATGACCCAATGTCAAGCCAGAGTTGTCTTAACGCATGGGCCCGATGGGCACTTGCCCGAGGACTCTACGAGTATATGGACCCCATGCTAACCTGTGTATGTTAAGTGACTTGTGTTACAGAAGCCCCTTAATACGACAAGCCACGCGTGTTACGATTGGTGAACATGTATGTCATAATAGAAAGATCCATTTCATTTGAGTTGGTTCTCGAATAAAACAGAAAGTGGCAGAATTCCCCCTTTTGACCTAGAAGGCATCGGAAATGGCGAGGACTTTCTTCAAAGAGGCCGCCTACCTATATAGATGGAATCGCTGGTTTGTCTCGCCATTTCAGTTGACTTGCAGACAATTTCGCTATCACAGAAAAGATCAAAGAATTGCCCCTGACTCCCGACAATCAGTCTTCACACAGTCCTAGTACAGACATACCGGTAAAACTCCCATTTCTATCTTTTATTTATGACCAAGACTACTGTTGTGTGTTGACTTTCTGTTGGAGACAATATTATCTTTTTTTTCTACGGTTTGATTAAATTACTGAATTTCCCCTAGACTGAATCAATAAGGTTTTGAATGTTTAATTGTAATATATTTATATTTTCACTTTTGTAAATAAATTATTTTCATTGTTATAAAACTCTAGTGTTGATAGTATAGTGGAATCCCTCATATCTGGAGTGTCTTATATCCGGAATCCCGCATATTCGGACATGATTTTGATGTGTATATTTGGGCGATATGTAACTGATTTGAAATTTTTGCTTTTCAAGAAATTTACTTTGGATAATTGCTTATGCTTATTTCACCCTAATGGCTTGTATAGGTGCAAAAGATGATGGGAATAGGAGGAAAAGAACAACTTTGGAGTTACCGCAAAAAGTGGAAATTTTAAACAGACTAGACGCTGGTGAAAGTTCATTGTAACTAATGGCTGAGTTCAACATAGGAAAGTCAACATTGTATGATATAAAATCTCCCAAAGAAACTATTCTCCAGCGTTCACACTATCACAATGAACAAGGAAATAAAAAACATGTGATGAAATCTGGACTGAAATTGAAAAAGTTATTAAAAAGGTTGTTAGTTTTATGGAAAGAAAGCCAGCATTCAGCTATGATGATTGCAATAATGATGATTGAGTTAAAAAGTGTCTTTCGTTTAAAATATTTCAAGAACAAAAGCAAAACAAAACGAAATGCGGAAAAAGTTGAGAATGACATTAGAAGAGAAAGAATCATCATGCAACAGCGATTACAAAAATCATAGTTACATTATTTTTTTGCATACTGGGCATACTTAAATTAATGAATTTTCATTACATAATTTATTTCTTTTTACTTAAAATCAATTCCGTTATATTTCAGTCACCATTAGCTTATTTTGTTTACTATAAAACATTCAAAATAAATGTTAAACCTGATTTCACTTCTTTTATTTTAATTTAAATATAACCCCTCATATCCGGACATTGTAACCAATTCATCATATCCAGAAGGCTTTCTTAGTCCCGTTGTCAGAGATATAACTGTATTTCTTTATTCTCTTTTTTTCACCTTCTCTCTGTCTCTCTTTTTTTTCTTTTTTTGTCACAACCGAGACAAAATGGGGGCTCGTTCTTAGTTTTGATGTTCATTTCAAAACAAAATTAGCTTTTCAGTTGTCTTAACTAAAACAAATAATTTTCTCATTCGATGTTCATTATTGAGTCAGCAAAAAATCGCAACTATTTAAGTATACTAGAACTGCTGAGTGAATTTGACCCTTTCTTGGAATAGCATCTCAAAATATATGGAAATCTTAGAAAAGGAAATCAGTCATATTTATATGCAAATATTTGTGAGGAATGTATTGAATTAATGGGGCAACGTGTTCTTTGTCCTATTCTTGAAGAAGTAAAAGAGTCAAAGTATTATTCAATAAGTGTGGATTCCACTCTAGACATCTCATACAGTGATCAACAGACACTTGCTGTCCAATATATTAAAGTCTGTGAGCCTGTGGAATGTTTTTTGATGTTCATCCCCATCTTTTCTTGTGGAGCAAAGGACACTATTGTGGGTTTTCTTAATGAGAACAACATTGCACTATCAAACTGCCGTAGTCAGTCACACAATAATGCCTCAAAAATATATAGACGATATACTGGATTGGATGCACAGATTCATCAGCTCAATAAGTTTGATATTTATGTCCCCTGTGCTGGACACAGCCTGGACTTGGTGGGAGTAAAAGCAACAAAGTGTTATCGACAGACTGCAAAATTCTTTGACTTCAGCATTTGTATTCATTTTTTACTGGTTCTACTTATCGCTGGAATGTATTATCTCGGAAAAGATTTTATGGTTAAGCGTCTGTCTGACACACTATGATCAGTACATTTTGATGCTGTTCATGTTCTCTATGGGGGTTTCAAGAAAATAAAAAATGCGCTGGATTCTCTATCAACTGACAATGAACAGCAAGTGACTGCAAAACAAGAGGCAGAAGGATTGAGTAAAAAAAAAATGGAAAACATGGAAACAATCTTTCTCATAATTCTTTGGAATGACATGCTAGAAAGAATAAGCAAAACAAGCAAGGTCCTGCAACCAAAAGATGTGAACATCCTTGTTGCCACGAAATTCTTAAGTATGAAAAACTACCTTGAGGAAACTAGAGACAAATTTATTGAATATGAATTCAAATCCAGGGGTATGTGTCCAGATACAGATTACAGTGATGCCCTGTACAGAAAAATAATTTCGGACAGTTTGAAATCTGTATTCCCGAATGTTGAAATTTCACTCAGAGTGTGCATGCTGGTGACTAACTGTACATGAGAACGTTCTTTTTCAAGACTGAAACCTATAAAAAAATTTCCTTTGGAGCACAATAGGGCAGCATCGTTTGAACTGGCTTTCACTTATGTGCATGGAAAATGACATCCTATTCCTGAAGACCATTGGCTTCAAGACAATAATAAAGCAATTCTCTGAAATCATTTTTTATGTCTTTGTTATGATTATATGATCGGCTCTCCTCTTTGATAACTCAGCTTCGTGAATTTAAGCGTAGTACAAGATTAGCAACTAGGTCTCATCATGTTATTGTTGAAATTGCTAAGTGTGGCCATGAGTTCTATTCCAATAGTTTTGTCTCTGACACTCTTCTAGCTTTTTACTTTTCTGCCAACTACAAACTATAAAAATTTAAGTGCCACATCAATCATCATTTATCATTATTTATTGACCTTTCCCCTCACTGACATTTTCTCAATTTCTTGCACTCTATTGTATTTCATCTTCAGTAACTTATTGCATCATAATGGCTTTATCACCTTGCTTGGAGTGAAATGCTTAAAAAAATAAAATCTATATAATGAAGAATGCTGAAAGATGATCAATAAACCAGCAATGATTAGTTTACCAGTTGGAATAACTTATGAAGGAATGATAATGCGTTATATAAGCACTTATAAAAATGTATTTACGTGCTTGGGAAGTAATTATATATTTCACTACTATGAATTATGAGTCAACCAACAAAGGCAGAATTAAGTTTGAATGGTAGGAAACTGTATTTAGAATTAGTTTCTCATCTTTTCTATCTGATATGGGTGTTGTTTATTCTGCATTTTGGAGTTAAATTAGGAAAGCTTGCAAAGATAGAATTTGGGTTCCTTACAACATATTGCTTCAGAACCAAATACGATGTTCCACAATCTGCAATAGACTTTTAATCAGGATTGGTAATTTCCATTTTTGCATGACATTGTTACAATTGCCACAGGTGATGAAAAATAATGGTTATCACAAAATAAAAAACTAGTTCCAACACTAAAACTAAGACTCTAGCCACAAAAATCCTTGCTTTGTGTTTGGTGGAATATGGAAGATGTTGTCCATTATGAGCTACTGGGGCCTGAAAGAACCATCACTGCAGATGTTTATTGCCAACAACTTGATCGGGCAAATAAAGTATTACATCAAAAGTGTTCTACTTTGTTAAATAGAAACGGTTTTATTCTCCAGCATGATAATGCAAGGGTACACTCTGCAAAACAAATAATATAAAAAAAAAATTTTTGGAAATTCTTCAATATCCTTCATACTCACCAGAATTGTCACCTACAGATTTTCATTTGTTTTAATCATTAGAACATTTCATAAATGCCAGAACATTCAGAAAAACGTATAAAACAGACTTTCAAACATTGGGGGGGGGGTGTAAAAAACCTATACTTTAAAAAAAAATGAAGAATAAAAACTTTGTCTTCCCATTGAGCTGCAGTCATTGCAAATGAAGGTGATTACATTTCTGATAAATAATATTTAAACATTTAACTTATATTTGCTTTTATATCCTGTCTAATGAAACTTAATTACTTTCCCTAATATTTTAAAAGCTTATCATTATTTGTATTAAAAACACATTTGCAATTATTGATGAAACTTATCAGTACTTAATCAAATATTTCCAGTTGAAAGCATGAATTGTTTTTGCATTTACATTTTTAAGAAAATGCTCACCCAATACAAATACAAGTCACAAGAGCCACTCAATGTAGAGCTTTAATGAATGAGGCTGTTTTATGTGTAAAAGGTGCAATATTGAGAGTACATCCAATGCTGTTCTTAGAAAGTGTTGTTAATGAATACAATTCTTAGTAATTGCTTTAAAAATGTCACCTAATTATCTAAAAAAAAATAATTTTAAAATGTACCATCCTTAATAAGAGTTAACTAAATTCAAAAAGTATTTGAAAACTGTGCTTTTATAGTAGAGTAGGAAATTAGAACCGGAAAAGTTTGTGTAGAAAGCAAGAATAGGAAATACTCCCAGTAGTAATATACATGCTGCTTACTTACATTGAATTCTGCTTGGATTTCAGGAATTTATATGGTGGGAGAGCTCAAAGGATTAGATTGTAAACGTCATCTGGTATGTAAACGTCTTGAACCCATGCACTTGTCCAAGAAGGATATATGAAGTGTGTCAATGGCTTTATGGAGATCACATGATTCAGCAGTGTTTGCAAATTTTCCTGTGGTCAGTTAATTTCTATTTTGCTATTTGCCATCACTGAGGAAAATAGGAATTCACTGACTCGGTGGAGGAACAGACTGATACTATGAGAATGTCAAAATTAACAATTCTAATTTTTTTTTTAAATCCTAGGAAATATAGCAGACATTGAAGAAAGCAAAAATACAAAAAAATTACATTCCAGGATAAGATTAGAAAATTCTGTTTAAAATTCATCGAATACTGCCATAACTGAAGAAACTGGTGAGTATATAATTATCATAAAAATAACAAAAATGAGGATGCTAGTCCAAAAGAATCATTGAATAGTAGCAATATCTTGTTTGAGGAATTCTTGCTTTAGCCTTATTTTTCCTTGAATGGGACCTAGAGAAAAATTATATTATTTTCTACCAGTATCTTGAAAACTGTACATTTCTAAACAAAGGTAGCTTTATTCCAAAGATTTAAAAAAAAAAAAAGATTTAGCAAATTTTGCAGAGGTAAATATTTGTTACACTCCCCAACACCACTTTTTAGACAAATAAACTTAAATTTGTCTTCTTAGCCTCAATCTATACAAATACTAGTGATTTGAGTTGTATCATTTGTCTAAATTCATTACATTATATTTTCCATTTTTGTCTGTCAAAATATTAGCTTCTAAGGCTTTTATAGATATGCATTTTGAGAAAAACTTGAAGGCGTGGGTGTGTTTAAAAGGTAAAATAGGACCTTGCATGATTTTGAAGCTCTTCGTGGCTGAGTGGTCAAAATACACCGGATCAGGGGGTAGTTCATCCTGCAAATGTGGACGCAGGTATCAATCCTGGTGAAGTGCACATTTTCTTTATTAAGTTTTCTCAAGTCCACCGGCCCGTGGACAAAATAAAAACAGTTTAAAACAAACGGAGCGTCTACTCAAATATGGGTATCCACTAAAAATAACGTTTGAAGTAATAAAAATGTTTTATATGTAGAAAAGGTCCATAGACCTCATTCCAGAAAATAAGTAAAGGTAAAAATAAAATATTTTTAAAGTAGGATAATGACTCTAAAAAAAGACAGCAAAGCAATTTTTAAGATTAATTAGCCCCTCATGCCAGTTTTATTTTATAGTGCAGTGCTTGCTTACTATATTTTTCAGCAATGAGAGAGATCCTTATTTTGAAGACAAATGTTTAAAAAAAACTACAGTTGCATTTGAAAGACTTTTTTAAAGTAAATTTCAATCGGATACATTAAAAACTATAATATAATATATATTGTCCTAAACATGAAAAAGTTTAAAACATTAAAATATGAAAATATTGTAAACGAGAAAAAAACGTTTTTTTACTGTTTGGTTCAAACCCTACAAAATCTTCACTGATTTGAATTTGAACTTAGCCGTCCATGATAATCTCTTTTTTTTTAGACATCGTAAGGTGTGAAAAAATAAAACATGAATGCAAAAATGTTAAAATGAAGAAACAGACTATTTTGTTTCCTAGTCTTAATAAACAATACTTCGGATTTCAGTGATGCATCAAACTTGACTGTAAGCATATGCTTGATTGCCGAGTATCCAATGGAAATTGAAATACCAATTAGGCAATTGATGCTAATTGCAATAAGCATTTTGATTTGTCAAGTGTATGGCACAATTGAAATCCATACTATTGTTGTATAACATATTAAATGAAGTAAACTACGCAGGCCGATTTATATTCACACACTAGTATAAATAAGAGTAGGTAGGTTCGCCTATCGCCTGGTTCATATCCGTCCCCAGTACTTTAAATATAAATAGAGGTTTATCCCTTGTTTCATATTTAGGATTTGGTTTCCAGTCCTTTCTAAAGTCTTTTACATTCTCTTTCACTCCAAATAGCCCTTTACGCCTTAGTAGCATCATTACCTTGCTAGGGAAGAATTAAATTATATATATATATATATATATATATATATATATATATATATATATATATATATATATATATATATATATTGTCATCCACGGACAGACTGTTTCGCTGTATCACAGCTCATCAGTGTGGCTAGACGTCCGGTTGCCTTTGGCTAGAATCGAAAACCGTCAGTCGGAAATTTTACCCTGAAGCCGTTGGCGCACGGCAGAGAAGAAGGTGAATTTAAGCATATTTTTAGATAAACACACAGTGACTGAGAGAACTCGATTCGATTTACCGAAGAGTCTTGCATTATTAGCCGTAATAGTCAGTGTTTACAAACCCACACATCCTCCCCAGAGAGCTCAACCGAAATAAATTTTTCAGGAGCATATATATATATATATATATATATATATATATATATATATATATATAGTATGCATACATTCAGTATATAGGGTACAAGCAGATTTTTATTCATTTAAACTATTTACATACAGATTATTGTCCTCATTTGTATTCTTGTCCTCACAATGTTTCAGCAGTTGTGCCCTTCGGCCTTCATAAGTCGATCCAGGTAACCTGCAGGGAATTCCGAACTGGGTGGAGGTAGATTGTTCTTGTTCCACTGTCTATGTTTAGTTCTTATTTCTCCATTTTTTTCAAGGCCTCTGATCAGGTGGGTTTGAGGAGCGTGGAACCACCTTTTAATTGCTGTTGTTCCCAGGTCCACCATGACCTGGGGTGACACCACCTGTTAGGGTCCCAGTTATGGGCAAATAGTTAACCCCCAAACTGGGATCAAAACACTATGAAAGTATAAAAGATTTTATACTAAAAATACCAGCAATACATTTTCATAGTAAAAAAATATTACCAGCAATACTTTTTTGTAAAAAAAAAAAAAATACCAACAATATATACGTCAAATAAATTACTAATGATCCCAAGAAAATTAAATTTCAGTATTAAATGACCCATAGGGAGTTGATATGCTGCTAAACAAACCAACATAGTTCTTACTTGTAGTTTTGTTCACCCTGTTTCCATGTTCACACTGCTCGGATCAGGAATTGAACTTGCAATTACTATGTATAGGATACAAATCCTATATCATCCCAACAAAATACTGAAAACACAAAGTAGATTTGCACACCCGCAAAATCGGATCAAAACGATTAAAAACATTTTTTCGCAATAAGGTGTGAAATTAATTTTCTGACCAATGAAAGGAGGTGACTTCCTAAACTGAGAAAAAAGTAACGAGCCAGTTTTAAAAGGAAGTCAGCCATAAATAGAGACATTCAAATCAATCAGGGCCAGAAGGGCGCAGATATCAAAGAGGACATAGGACTGACAGTCAAGTCCATTACTGACTCAAACCGGCACTAAGAGCAGAAAGTGGGGTAGGAAAGCAGAACAACAACACCAACAAATTTACAACTGACTCCAAAAACAATTCCACCCGATAAGTACATTTTCCTCTTATCTTTTATTTCTCATTCACACTCTCTTTTTCAACATAAATTGATCGCCCCTTTTTCCTTTTTCTTCAACTCGGCGGATACAACAAAAACAAGGAACAGACGTTATTACCTTCGTTGAAAGACAGTGAACACATAATTTTTTATTCAAATCGCATTTACTTAAATGAACTAAAAAACATTTAACTTTTATGCAAACAGGAGACATTAATATACAAATTTGTTTATTCTGTATGAATGTTATTAAATATACTACTGTATATTCTATTTTTCTACAAACATTCCTTATCGTGTTGTCTTTTCTTGAAATTTGCGTGTTTTGTGGACAGTGTATCCCGCATTAAATTCTCATTTTAATACGGGTATGCTGTACCCCACATATGTCACCAAATTCACAAACCAACATGGCAACCAATTTAAACTAGGCTATTGTTCTGTAGGACAATTCTCTGATTTTTATATCTATTTTGAGGTCAAAAGGTGTGTTTTATACATCCCAAAAATTCAGTAAATATAATTCTATAACTGATTTATGAATTAGGGTAATGTAAATCAGATTTCATACAACTGTTATTTACCAATGATTTATGTGTCATTGGTGGTATCAAGTGCATGACCACAATCAATATTGATCAAAGAAAAGATAGAACCTTTGAAACGTTGAAACACAAGATGTTTATTAAATGGCTTAGAATTTCTTTCATTTGCTGTTTTCTTTCTTCATATTTTTGCTACATACTCTCCAGCCTTCCTTAAATGTAAGTCATATCACAAGAAAAAGCAAGCCAACATATGCAATAACATTAGTCTCAACTAAACATATAATTCTCAACACCTCATCTAACAAAATTCAAGCAAAAAATATCTATTTCCATTCATTTTACATTCACATTGAATCATTCTCTTTTTTAAATTGATATTCCCAGTGAAAAAGAACTCTCAAATTAAATTTGTGATTATTTGAGACCAAAAATCTTCGTGGATTCTTATAAGGCAGAGGTTCTCAATCTTTTTTGCCTAATACTCTTTTTTCATCATAAGTCAGAATGTCATCCCCCTACCACTTACCAAATTGTCCGATTCTAAAGATCTATGAAGTATTGAAAATGTTTGTGTTGCAATTTCCGAGTCTAAAATGCCTCTTTTCCCCCAAAGGGCGTTGTTATTTATGGCTGTTTAAGTGATGTCCTATTCAGTTAAAAATATGTGGTTATATGCTTGGATTAAATCCAACTTAGAAAAGAAAAATGCAGTGTTCTTTTGTTAAGGAGATCTAAAATTATATAGCTATGAATAGGACATCTGGATTAGGATATCCTGTTATGTGCTCAATAGTCGCTAAATGGTTTCCAGTTTTCAGTGTCTATTCTACGAATAATGTTTAGTGGTGATGTCCAAGGCCTGTTGGATGAACAAATTATGTTTGAACCAAATTTTGAATTTATCATTCTATGAAATTCGGCCTTGGCGATCTTTAGCTTTGTCTGGTGACAAGCGTTGTGGTGTTTGTGTGTTCGCTAAGGAGCTTATGGGATTACCCCGCTTGTCTTCTAAAGAACTTCTACTAAATATCGAAAACAAAGTAGTATATGAGGAAAAGGTGCAAAACTCTCTCCATCTCCCCCCCCTCTCTCTCTCCATCTCCCCCCTCTCCCCCCCCTCTCTCTCTCTCATGCCTTTATTGATAAGACATATCTTATTTCTCCTCTGGAAAACTCTTCATTTTCCAATACATTTTGTGTCACATTAAAAACAACAAAGAATAGAAAACA
Organism: Acanthosepion esculentum; assembly: GCA_964036315.1. Taxonomy (NCBI): domain Eukaryota; kingdom Metazoa; phylum Mollusca; class Cephalopoda; order Sepiida; family Sepiidae; genus Acanthosepion; species Acanthosepion esculentum. The sequence goes on along the minus strand of OZ038483.1, from coordinate 25,878,371 downwards.
GCTTACTTAACTACATGGAGAAGTATTTAATAATTTTACTAAACCAATTGATAAACATCTCTTTTTAAATGTTGATTTCTCACAATATTTCATAGGAACTTTACACACATGTACTTATGAAATACTACATACACACCTACATTTACCTCTTTTATATTCATACCATTTATTTCGCACAGGCAATAAAATATATTGTTATTCATTGTACTTAATTGTTTATATATCCGATCTTACTGTCCTGATAAAATTCAAATGTGTCAACTGTCTTCTTGGGTATGACGTTAAACTATGTCCGGTAGCAAGGTCTCTGGTCAGGAGGTTTTAAGGAGCATGGAACCGTCTCTTAATTGCTGGTGTTCCCAGGTTCACTCTGACTCAGGATGGTAGCAACTGTTAGGGTCCCAGCTATGGCAAATAGTTAACCCACAAAACTGGGTTCAAAACACTATGAAAATATAAAAAGTACATTTTTATAGTAAAATTACCAGCACTACATTTTTGAAAGAAAAAAATTACCAGCAATACATTTGACTTTCAACAAAAACCCTCTCTACAAAAATCCATCAATGAAACCTGATCTACAAACTTATTTCTTACAAAGAATACATATTCTATTCATATGAATCTATTCTAAAAATCTTGTCGTCATCAAATAACCCATTGATGTTGATATACCGTAAAACAAAATAAACCGTTGATATATCGTAAGACAAACCAAACCAATGCGTCCACGATCATATCAACAACCCATTTACAAAATATTGATCAACAAATTGGATCATTTCTTTTAATCATTTCACTCCAAATAAGGCAATAAAGTCACTAAGATGCAAAGGTTTAATAAGAGTGTAAGAAACAGAGATGACAATAAAAGAACAGGATTCAAGGAGACAGAAGATTGACATAACATTTAAATTTTTGAAGATCGTAGTTGATAGGAAAACAAAAATCTAAAAGTGTGTTCCGCAAGCGGAAAGTATGAGAGAATAAAAATTAGTTTTGCTGATAGCTAAGATATATGGGGAACATTTCAAGAAAAATTATTCGACACTACAGAAATTGGTACGAAAATCATGGATGCTGAAGAAAGAATGGTTGAGGGATTTTGGTGATATTTTTGCAAACTGGTATAACTCTATTTAGTTTTTGTAACCAAAGGAAATTTTAGGATGAAAAAGATAAAAATAATTATTACTGTCCATCATCTAAGGCAGTACAAACTGACTGAACTATGGCTAAGATTACAACATAATATGACTTCATTGTTGTCCACCAAAGATGCTTGCATGGACACCTATCCATGTGTGACATGGCACTGCAAAAACCCAGATATTATGCAACTGTTGACTAGAACAGCCTCTAACAAAGTGTTCGTCTCCTTGCTACCAGTCGGAATGCAGCAACCAGAAAACTGCAAACCCAGTACCCCCAAAATGAAGAGTTGCATCCACCAATCAGTCATATCAGACAATTACTTTCATTAAGGCATCGGAATAGGGAACTGGAATCCACATTTTAAACAGAAAACAAGGATGGACCTCCACTAACGTTCAGTACACGTGGCAGGAATTTGAACCGGGTGATAGTTGAACCTATCTACTCCTATCAGCCTATTCACAGCACAGGAGTCTGGGCTTCTTTTTATCGAGACACCATCTCTAGGAAGGTAGCTGAACAAGGCCACCCCCCTCGACACTAAAGGTGAATTTAATAAGAATTTTATGAGGACATAAATGTTAGGCAATTAAAATTTAGTTGAGGTTAATAATTAGGTAACTCTAGGTGTTTTACCTTAATATTAGTCAATATAACTTATACTAAGTTAAAACGGGATGGGAGGAAGTAAACTATCTTACGCAAGCAAAAGAAATTTAATTATATACATGCCCGATCGCACACACGCACACATACACTATGAAAACAAAAAAAACTTGTACCATGAAATGCGCATATAAAAAAGAAAAATTGATAAGTATAAGCAATCAATCGCTGATATCCCCTGACGAGTGGACGGTGAAAAAAACTTGCATCAATGAAAGGTGCATATAAAAAAGAAAAATCGAGAAGTATAAGCAGTCAATTGCTGATACCCCCTGACAAATGTACGGTGTAATTCCCGGAGGGTCTGTCTACGAAACTCTGGAGTCAGGATGCTGAAGGTAATGTCAATCAGCTAAGTGACAAACCTTTTATTTATATTAATTCTTTCTCCCTCTCCCCCTCTCTATCTATCTATATATATATATATATTTATATATACATACATACAAACACACACCACACACACACACACACACACACATATATATATATATATATATATATATATATATATATATATATTAGATAGACAATTTAGATTCATGACTAAAAGATCTGTAGAAAATTGGTGAAGTAATGTAGTTTTTTAAACGTGTGTTAATAGTTGGTAGTATTACTATAAAACCCGCATCCAGAAACACAAAAGAGATTTGCGATTAGATAGACATTCAAACTCTCTCGTCTTATATCACAGCCTTATTATAAAAAAAAGAACATAAATCTTTAAAGAGAAAATATTATGAAAACATATTTATAGCAATGCTACCAACTATTAACACACGTTTAAAAACTACATTACCTCACTTTTAGGCAGATCCATTATTCACACACACACACACACACACACACACACACACACACACACACACACACACACACACACACACACACATATATATATATATATATATATATATATATATATATAAAATAAAGCAAGAAATAGATTAAAAAAAAAAATAAATAGAAAAATAATCCCAAAGCACAAACATAGCCAGAGACCCTTCTATTTGGTAAAATGTCTCGTCTTTTAGTAAGTTGGCGTCACTTAAGAGAGTAATTATCTATCAAAAAATTCTAGCTCTACCTCTTATACCCCTGGGGAGGTAGATTGTGAGAGGATCAGAAGAAAGAAAAAATCGGTCATACAGTTACCAGAAGATCAAGAAACAAAGTTGCAAACTTTTACAAAAATTAAATAAGTTAAAGAAATAAAGATGAAAAACTTCTCTCTTTAATAGTTCGACACTAACCAAACTGAGCAGTTAGTAGAAATCATTTACAATTAGCTCCTAATATCGTAAAAATCCTCAGCCTAAAATGGGTAATTTGATGTTGGCATGTAGAAAGGACGATGGAAAAGATCGTTTGAGGCCAATGTTGTTTTCAATTATTTTTCTCCTTATGTATATATAACAATTTTGTTCCTTGCTTTTGAAGAGTATTTATAAAACGATTGTTCTTTTCTGCTAATATACTGATATCGTCACCTGTGTCTACTAAAAATCGAAGAGCATATATCCTGTTTATAATGAAAAAGAAAGGATTTGGTAGGTGCAGTCGCCATTGTTACTGACCTACTTTACTGTTTTCCTGTTCTGAAGTGGAAAAATCACACATGCCAATGTGCATTTTACTGTCCTTTATCCAAAGCGCCGGTGGTGCCAACAATAGTTGCAGTTTCGACTGTTGCTGCGGTAACTACTGAACGACCTTCGGTCTATCGTCCCATTTCCGTCTGTATGCTGGATGGGGTTGCGTCTTTCCTGAACTAGTTGGTTTATTATTGTGATTGCCATATTTGCGACTATCTGCTTAAAATGTTCTGTTTTAGAAGATAAATCCGTCCTTGTTGAAATGTTAACGATGGGGGTGGGGTGTACCTTGTGGATACTATCCGCTGTTCGGCAGGGTTAGGGTTAGTGATGACGGTCAGCACGGTTAAAATTTTTACTCTTTTAGTCGGCAGTTTGTTTAGCCATAGGCAGTAGATTGTTGTCCATAGAGCTTGTACCCAGAAGGCTTATTTCGAATAGAACGCTTTATTTAATTTACGGGAGTAGAGTATTCTGATCTTACTGTTCTTGTATATGGATATTACGTCTTGTTCTTATTTAGTACTGTTAGGTTTGTTGCGAGCCGGTGCGTGCGTTTCCTAACTTAGTGCGAACGTTAGTAACGTTGGTGTTAGGGTTGAGAAATAAACACGTGTGTCTCCTGAAATGCCCACAACAAACATGGCAGACTCTGGATATGAGTCCACGTAAATAAATGAAAAAGGCAAGAATATATATATATATATATATATATATATATATATATATATATATATATATACAAACAAATAATAATGTATTAACAACAAAGGTATACAAGCGACATAGACAATGTGTGTAGCAAATGAATGTGAAAACCGTTTGCGTCCAAAGTATGTGTAGTGAGTGAAAAGCGTATGTGTGTGTGTGTGTTTGTTTGTGTGTGTGTGTGTGTGTGTTTGTTTGTATGTGTGTGTGTTTGTTTGTATGTGTGGGTGTGTGTGTTTACTGTTCATACGTTTCCCAAAGGGAACGCGTTCTCCGTGGGAAGTTACATGTTAACGAATAAGCAGATAAGGTGAGAAGAGTATTTGTAGTCCACAAAGAACGATTCACCCAGTTTTAGATGGCGAAGAATATTACGTTGAACGGAAAAATTATTTATATATATAGCAGTTGTCTACAGGTCTTGACAAAAACAAATAAGGTTCTGCAGTTTATTTTACCCTTACTGGACACGAAAGAGACTGTTTGAGAGATATTTCACATGAAAATGATATTACGAATATTACCAAAAGACTGGACACAAATTGGGTCAGGCACTAGACACTGGATTTTTAATTGTTTCTTTGGTACAAGAGATTTTTAGATTGAGCATATTACCATCTGTTCAATACTATACAGATATTAAGTCAATAATAACTGTTTTTATAAACATCAAGCATTGTTAGTGGCAAAGATTACGAGTAAATATAACAATATTAAAGGAGATTGTATCAGAGGAGGAAGTTAGAGTGCGTTGAGTGGATGGTAAACTGCAGTTGGCAGATTCCTTACAAAAGAGAGTTCCGAAATTGTTCTGAACCTCCAGAAGCAGTATACTTCTGTTTTTATATCCATAAGGGAGATTCAAAATCTATTTTCACATAGAGGTGTGAACATTTTGAATACAAGGTTTTCATTAGTTAGAAAATAATTTCACATTAGCTCTCGAAAATTTTTTCTTGAATTTGCGGGAGTGGTGAAAGGAGTTATTATTGTTATTTTCTAAATGGTCCAAAAATAACACGTGGTAGGTCTACAACTACGTCCGCAAGTATTTTGTCGGTATTTTCCCTAGTAATTATTGTTTATCAAACAACATTCTGATTGGTTGGAAAAATATGTATAGGATTTAATTCCTATAATATTTTGGTTATTTCCGTCTTGGAAAAAGGGAGGGATTATTTGCGTTTGGGAAGAGTTGGACCTTGGAGAAAAAGATGGGTAACGCGTGTTGAATGGATTACCCATACGAACTTGGACAAGAATGTCCCTAAAATAGTTACAATGTCCAAGACGTTCAGTGAATTATACATATATATATATATATATATATATATATATATATATATATATATATATATATATTGTAGAAGTTTGTTAATTGAATTCTTTCCTTATGCCAACAAATGACACAAATCTGATAACAATGACCAAGAGGCTCTGTAGATGGTAACTTAGAACATTGACAGTTGATTTTATTAATAAATATTTAGGAGGACCTACATATATGGCAGCTTACGATGATAATTACTTAATTCCTTTGTTTTAGAAATCATCTTTCTTCTTCTAGATCTGGGTCATTTTTATGTCATTTGTGAATCACTTTAGCTTATTATAATTACCAACTTCAATGAAATTTTCCAGTATATTTAACAGATCGCGACAGCTATTAGGGACATGTGATTAAATATATTTAATATTTAAAAAATTTATTCACTATTATTATTGTTTAGGTAATAAGCGTCATAACATAGCACAAATAACTATATTGTGGAAAAATAAGTGATATTACCTGCGTGTGGGGGGTTGGGGTCAGGCGTGGGGGGCTGAGTGTTTGCCATATCTTGTTTTTCAAAGCGAGGCCGCTCCGAGCACTGGTTTTTGTAAATAAATTAAAAATTATACATTAATTACTATTTTTGTAAATTAATAACTATTTCTGCTCACTTGTTAACATTAATAGCTATCTGCAGATGTGTTAAAATTTTGGAATAATGCAATAATAAAAATTTTAATTTCATCTCTCTGCTAGATGTCACGATCTGTAAATATTCAAACATTCTATAACAACAGCCAAATTAACCTGTCAACTAGTAATATAACTATCCTACTGTCTCTTCCTTGCTATACACCTGAGGAAGGTCAAAAAGCACATCAGCCAAAACCGATAAATACAACAACGACGAAAATAATAATCTACACCATGAATGAAAGAATTTTAGCAAGCTTAACTCCTTATTGTTTGTTTTGAGTTAGTGGAATCTCATCATTAATTTCATTTGGCCTAATGCCAGTTGGTGTCAACAGGATTCTGTGAAATCTCTCTCCAGTAGAATTACCGATAAGTGTTTATGTTTTACATAGTATCTACAACACATATCTAACCATCTTTATACAGTTTCTGGTAGCTGATGTTTTCAGTAAACCATCTCATGCAGTTTTGAATTCAAAATTGTCCTTCTTCGAGACTGGTTGTCAACTATGACTAGAGAGTCCAGTTTGTCCTCCTATTTAACCCATAGCTGGGGGGAAAGAGATGGATTTTCATAAACTGACCCACCATCAACTTTTAGTGACCTAGGAGGAATCAGTGAAACGACGTTATGAAATATGGCTACGCCAATCAAATTTAGGGATTTTACGAGTTTTGTGTGAGCTTTGTGTATGCCTAAATATATCTAGCTGATACTCTGCCAGTTGTATAACATTTTGTACAGTTGTGAGAAGGTTTTGTCCCTCATTGCAGTCGTAATCTCATCTATTTTTAGCGTCTGCTTCGATAATTTAAAATTTGTGACTATTCTGAATCTGATTATATTAAAATTCTATTCTGAATTCTGATTATATTAAAAATATTTAGCTTTGTTTGTTTAAAATCAGTAATAATGTCCACATATGATTCCTGCCAAGTATTCAAGAAATGCAACTTGATGCCAAAGTTGGTTTAATCCAACAAATACCGCTTTTGTTTTGAAAACAGTCATTTTAGTAATGCTATTTTATTTTAAATTTTACAAAAGTTTTTTTTTTATATGTCAATTTTTTCATTTGTTTTACATCAATTCCTTTTAATGAATATATATAAAATTAAAGATTAGGTTACACATAACAATTATGAAATATGTCAACTTTTCTCTCTTTCATTTCCTCTCAATTATTACTGTATTGATATTTTTGTATATATTATATATATGAAGTTATTTCTCCCACTCTCTCAAATTTTGTGCTTTCCTTTTGGGGTGGGGAGATGGAGCTTCAGCATCAAATTGATCAGTGTTGCTGCCGCAGTTTCCATAGCAGGGAAGTTTTTCACGGGATGTGTTTGCTAGCCCTATTCCCAAACAGTTTTAAATTCATAGTTGTTCTCCTAAACTGGTTGTCAACCAAGGCTGAAGATTTAACCCATAGCTGGGATGGGTGATGGATGCATTCCATTCCCAAGGGTATTCACGCGAAAGTGAATGTAATCAACTTGACTGGAATTCGCACTTGGCTCACCAATTTCTAATAATTTATATGCATTTTAGAATCGATTCCTTTCTTTAAAAAGTTCTGACAATATGAAAATGGCTGATGCAAGAACTAACATGTAATTCTGCGTTTGAACAATGTGTACTTTATTGCTAAAGAAATGCTAAAAAGACTTTTTCTTAGATTGATTCAACATCAGTAACAAGGAACTAAGTCAAAACAGAATTAGATGTATCAATTTTGAAATTAAGGTTTAAATAAAGAAAAATTTCAGATTTACATGGGAATAGAATGCCTGTAAAGCGCTACTCTCAACATATTTTTTTCAGGCCTCATACAATGAGAAATTGGGTACAAGATGCAATTTATTTAATGCTGTTGGCTCAAGAATACTCTGAACCCTCCCTTAAAAGGCAACAAACAAGTCTTGAGCATCCATGGCATAATTAACATTAGATTCCTTTTTCTTTAGTATCTGTGAATTGTCATACTTTCTCGTGAAAGATAGTGGAATAGTTTCCCATTGCCTTCTCCACAAATAGGAATTCAGTTTTCCTTCTTTTAAAGTGGTTTCCACACAAGACTAGACAGCCCAGTCTACCCTGCTATTTAACCCATAGGTGGAGAAGATAAGGGCATTTTTTTTAAAGTGAAGAAAACAGGCCAGGCTGAAATTTGGTCTCAGCTTGCCAGTTTGTGTTGATAACCGCTACATTGCCTGCACATAATTTTTAAGAATATTGTTTTTTTTTTGGGGGGGGGTGTTTTGTTACCTTATTTTTTCATTGGCCGTAATTTAAAATTGTTGGATTTCTGTTGATTGGTGAGATATTATTTTTTTTTATATTAAAATATCTTTTTTACATATTTTATCAAATCTATATTATAAAAATGACTTTTGTTCACTATAGGACTTGTCGTTTGGGTCAACACTCCACTTTGGCCCTTACTTGGGCTAGACGGGCGGTAAGAGAGGCCCCAGCCGACAATATCGGCTTGTCATATCAAGCGCTAACACATACATAACTGTTGCAACTACACTATACCCACTAATAGCTTTATCAATTGATTTACCATCATTATCAACAAGAGCTATGTGGCAGAGCATTTGATTGGTTTGAAAGTAAAAAATATCAAAATGGTTTCATACCCCAGAAGTTCCAACTATACTTGGGAGGAGAAACCAATGGCTTAAGAGTGGCTGAGGACGCTTTTAAACACGAATATATAATCCACGTAGCCCTGTAAAAGTCAAAGTGAATAGGTTTCCTCTTTGACATAAACCATTGTCATACTTTCTTGTGAAAGATAGTGGAATGGTTTCCCATTGCCTTCTCCACAAATTGGAATTCAGTTTTCCTTCTCTTAAAGTGATTTCCACACAAGACTAGACAGCCCAGTCTACCCTGCTATTTAACCCATAGGTGGAGAAGATAAGGGCATTTTTTTGAAAGTGAAGAAAACAGGCTAGGCTGAAATTTGGTCTCAGCTTGCCAGTTCGTGTTGATAACCGCTACATTGCCTGCACAGGGGTAGCATGGATGAAATCTCACATAATACATATGCCCTATAAAAAGTCATTCAAAAGACTACATACTGAAACTGATTCTGACAATGAAATCGAAAAAAATCCTTTTCTAAAGTCATAGTTCTCGAATCAACAGGAGATAATCCAGTAACGAATCTGGCAGCTAGAAGAAAATATAAAATATAAAAATAGAAATGATCATATCTTCAAATCTAACCACCAAAAATGTTAAAGAAGTAAAAGATTGCACCTTACTGGTAGAAGTCGAAAAAATAAACATGCAGATATACTAGTAAAAATGACAACTTTCTATAAAAACAAGATAGAAATATACCCACATCGAACGTGAAATTCATCCAAAGAATTAGTGTAAAGTAAGGAACTTTCGCTCTGCTCTATTGAAGAAATAAAAATGAACTAATAAACAAAAACATCAACGTAAAAAAAAAAAACTATAAAAAAGATAAAGAAACGATACAAACGTATATAATAATTTTCAACACCCCTTCAATCCCAAGAGAGATCAAAATCGGATAGGTAATAGAAAAAGTCTAAAAGTATATTCCTAAGATATTTCAAATATTAAAAGTATGGGCATCATGAAGATAGATTTACGGGGGGGGGGTCGACCAAAAATGGGGTGATAAGGAGCAAGACAATCCAGAGGACCAGTTCAAGAATAGGTTTAAATGTGCAAATTGAGGTGGAAATCCTGCAGTTTATGTATGAATATGTGAGTCATGGAGAAAAGAAAAGGAAATTTTGAAAATAAATTACTGCCAAAACCTTACATTCCCTGAAGCAAGGAAAAAAGGAGAAACGTTAAGGAGCAGAATTACATAGTCAAATGTAGAAGACAAAGAAAATACATCCTGTACAAGAGAAAATGAAAAAATATAGATCCCCGGTAGAAAACTGCAACAACTAGATCCAGATAATTGGTCAAAATTTATAAAAGAATTCAAAACTAATCTTAAGAGACACGAAACCAACTCTATTGACAACCTCTCCACCCACCCCCAATTAGCTCAGCAATCAAAAACAACCCAAACCTACCCAGAACCAGGAAATTTTTTTAAAAAAAGTACCAAAAAGGAAAGGGTAAAATTGTCCATCAAATTGCCCATCAAACTGAACCTTCCCAAACAAGGGGAAAAATTACAACAGATGAAAACAAGAATTGACCAAACCCCAACACAAAACCAATTTGAAAATCTCGATACAGATGACACAAACAAAAATGAACGCGAAGAAATTTCACCAAGACAAAAAGTACCAGGAAAAACAAAATGAGAGAACTTTTACAAAAAAAAAAAAAAAAAAAATAAACGAAAAGATCAAGTTCACAACCAAGAAAATAAATGGACAGATTAGAAACCATGGAATATATGGACACGGAAGATCAAACCCCTAAAACCTAGAAACGTGAACAAATGCACAACACATTTACTGATAATATACCCTTGCTTACCAATCATTTACTCACAAGAAACAATCTCAAAAGAACTAAAAATATACACCATTCAAATGACTACCTAAACAACTAATACAGGGTGACCCCAAAAAACGGGAACTTTTTAACAATCCAATAAAACCAAGAGTGATGGAAGAAAAATATTTAATTCATAGTAATTGAAACCTTAAAACATGCCATGCAGAGATATCAAACCAAACTATGAAGAAATAAAAAGTCGCATGCTTGAGTACAACGAAAACATAATCTGTCTCCAAGAAACACTACTAAAAAGTAATAACTACTCCTTGAAAGGATATGACATCTACAATAAAAATGACACCTCAATAGTATATAGTGATTTTCCAAGCGTAGCTCAGATGTGGCACAAGGCCGAAAGTATGGGGCACCCAGTGAGGATCGAACTCACTACTCAGTCGTAATTGTTCTAGCGAGACAAGCTTGCTAACCATTACACCACCTCGAGGTGCCCACCTCAATAGTATATAACAGGCCAACTGGTGGCTCACCAATTCTAGTAAAAAAAATAACTCCAACATGAAGTATTCCTACTGAATACGGAACGACAAATTATTGCAGTAACGTTCACCCTGCATTACACAATAACAATCTGTTCAATATACATTCCACCAGAAAAAAATAATCTGAAATTGATGATCTGATAGAACAACTTCTCCCTCCTAATTTTAGGAGACGTCAATGGCCATAGTAACCTCTGGGCAGTACGCAATCCAACTCCAATGGCAAAATAATCGCCCATACTAGAAATAACAGATATATGCATCCTAAATAATGGAACACAAACCTATTTTCTCCAAGATACCAGATTTATATCAACGATAGCTTTATCAATCTGCTCCCCTACAATATTCAAAAACTTTCAATGAAAAGTTCATGAAGACTAATGTGGTCGTGATCACTTCCCAATCTTTACCAAAACAAACAGCCCAATACCAGAAGAGAAGCCCCCCGAATGGCAACTGAAACAAGCAAACTGGCTTGCATACACAAATAAACAATTAAATACTTGAAGTCACAGGTCCAATATCCTCCTTCACAAAACTAGTATTTAGCATAGCATCACAAACAATTCCGAAATCCTTCACTAACTAATACCACAAACACGACGTATCATCAAAAACACCAAACGAGAAAACTGGAAAACTTATGTCCCCAAACTAAACAGCAATCGATAAAACATGTGAAACAGTCAGAAGAACCAGTGGGAAAGCATCACAAATTACCACAAACCGAATCGAAATAAATGTGCAGAAAAAAACGCCATAGTTAACCTATTAGCAACAGAATTTTTTAAAAAAATCTTCAGCAAATCAACACTCTCCAACTTTTGAAAGGTTAAAAAATAATGCAGAAAAGAAAAATAACATTACATCAAACAATACCAAAGAATACAATGCACCATCCACCATGATCAGACTAAAACCTTTCTTAAACAAAAACAAAGATACAACTACTAGACCAGATGAAATTCACTATCAATTTATAAAACATTTACCAGAAACATCCCTTAACGTGTTACTCTCCATCTATAATGATATATGGTATTCGTGAAAATTCCCAAACTCATGGCTAGAAACAACAGTCATATCAATCCCTAAACCTAACAATGACCCCACAAATCTAACCAATTACCACTCCATCACACTAACAGGTTGTATATGTCTGGATATTAAAGTGGATACTGACAGAACCAGAATACTATCGACCAACTTGTCTACCTCGAAACATTTGTACACGACGGCTTTGTCCGATGTCTGCGTTCTTCGATTTCGAGAAGGTATTTGATTCTACTTGGAAATACAGAATAACGAGGGACATGTACAACTTAAATATAAAAGGAAGGATGTCCATATTGATTAGAAATTTCTTAGTACATTGGGTTAGCCTTGGGAACACAATATCCGAAGGGAGTGTGCGCTCTGCCACACTGTTCATAAAAATGTATAACATCATTAAAGTAATGAATACTGGAATTGAAAAATCCCTGTTTGTGGATGTTTTTTTCCATCTATAGAAAGAAAAATGCAAAACAACCTCAACAAAATCCAAAAATGAGCAGATGAAAATGGGTTAATGTTTTCCAAATCTAAGACAGAGTGCATGTATTTTTGCAATAAACGATCATACCACTACGATCCCCAATAAAAAATAAAAAATTCCACAATTCCAACAACTCAAAAACTTAAGGGCCTAAGGCTAATTCTTGATAATAAACTGAACTTCAAATCACACATTGATGCCCTCAGACAAAAATGCCAGAAAAAAAGACTAAATTTATTAAAAGTAATATTTAAGACTTAATATCGAGCGGTATTTAAGTTAGCTCCTGCGGAGGGCTCTTCACTGGGCCTTCATCACAATAGGTAGGGAGCAGTAGATGGGATAGGCAAAAATAAACTACAGAACTCAAAATTGATTACTGCATTTAAGTATTGCCTTAATATTTAAATTTACATTTTAAAAGTTCAACAATAATTCTTCTGTCGCCAATTAATTTCAAGACAATTTGATGTACATAGGTCCTTGAATTCCGTACAAATTATTTTTATTTCATGGATGACTTTCGCTGGATTTCACAATTAATTTTGATTATTCCCAAATTTATTTCCAAGTTATAAAAATTGTTATCGTACAAAAGATTTGGCGCAAAAAAATCACCTAAAAAAAAATCGCCGAAAACAATCTTAGTAATGAAAACCTGGGAATCCAAAATTTCAGCATTACGGGTCTGAATCTGGCCGGGAATATTTTTAATTTGCTTGTTGTCATCCTGATTCCAAAATGGTATGACATGTTGGGCTACGGCCTCTGGGAGTAAAGTTGAAAAAGTGTGACACACTGACATTCGAATTTATTATATAGAAAGGCTGGAGAGCAGACCGTAAAGTGATGCTCCATCTCTACAAAGGGCTCATCAGATAAAAACTAGATTACGGTTGTGTTATCTATAGCTCAAACTCATAAATCATCTTTAAAAAATTACAACCTATCCAGAATCAAACATCCGTACTTTACCTACACAAAGACATATATAGAAATCAACGAACCCCGACTACATCTGCGATGGGAAAAGCTATCATTACAATGCACACCTAAACTAAAAAATAACACAAAACGCCTAGTATATCAAGAAACATATTATTCACAGTAGACACACTTGTATACTAGCAAACCAACAAACTATACGTTTGTGGCAATTGTGTTCACATCAGGTCACCAATTTGGATAGGTGGTAAGATAATTGTTAACTGGAAACTTTGGAATAAAACGAATAGATTCATGGGTTTAAAATAAATAATATATTTTTATTTATTTTCTTTAAAGTGATGAATGAGTCCTTTCGCCGTAGCAAAAGTTCGTTAATAAAATGGATATTGGTAGCAGTCTGGAGAAAGGTTCGGCAGTTGTGTTTTGAAGTAAGACCAAGATAGGGGTAGTAGTAATATCAGAAATTAGGTCAATGTCAATCTACTGTGTTGTTCTATGCTCTGAGCAGGGTGGAAATATCAGTAGCAAAGGAAGTCTTAATTGCTTCTTCATGCGTTAAGAAAGGCTGATTTCTACGCGGTCACGTTTTTTTGTTGCGTCTTCTCCTCGTCCAATCTGCCTATAGTCCAGAAGTGTCAAGTTTATATCCTTTTGACCAGGCTCGAGAATTTAGTGCGAACATTGGTTTCAGCTAACATCAAAAGTCTCTTTGTGTCAATTTTTTTTGATTGGCTAAAATTATTTTTCCAGCGTTCCTTTCTTTATCATTTTCTTATAATGGAGGTTATGCGTGGAGCCTAGCTGATTTTTTTATATTTTTTAGTCACAAATAAATAAGATCTGCTCCTGCAAATTTCCGTTGTTTTGGGCCGGGTTCAGTCTTTTCTTTCTCTTTTTATTTGAGGGCTGCCTTCTCGTTAGTTGAGAGAGAAGCATAGAAAGAGAAGTTTAGATAGAACGAGAAAGAAAGATTTAAGGGTTTTAAAGGAAAATGCAAATGCCTTCTTTTAATTTGAATTCTTTTTATTTTGTTTATATATTTTATAATTTATTTTTATCGGGACTCATTATACGTTCATTTGGCCCTCGTATCAAAGAAGTTTCAACACAGGGATATAAAAACCCTGAAAACGCATAATTCCGTTTACATTAAACAACGCCCCACCATGGATGATCTCCCAAGCAAATAGTACTTTGTATTGGTAAACAAATATTTTAATATCTAAGATTGAACGGGCAAAAAAAATCTTATATCTAAGATTGAACGGGCAAAAAAAAAAAAAAGAAACAATCAATAACAAATGTGTCAAAATAAATTTGGAGAATTCAAAGAAAGGCTCTATAAAGACGGGTCAAAAATCTTGAACAACTACATCAGATCAGACCCATAAACAAATCGGAGTAGGTGATAATGCATCCATTTACACTGCTGGATTACAAGCTATAAAGGTGGCATTTGACCTCATCAAAAATTAAACTAAGCAGCAATTTATCATTTTTACTGATATACTATCTAGCCTAATAGCACTCAAAGGAAAAAAATAAAAACCACCTATACATTCAGAAATTGCTAGGAACATATCACAATATAAAAAATGCAAAGATTCTCAGCTTGGATACCAAGCCATGTAGGCATAAAAGGAAACAAAAGCAGATATATTAGCAAAAAATGTCACTATTATGAAAATTACAAATATTAAAATACTATATACAAACTTAAAAAACAAACTACATTTATCCAAAGAAAATGGTAAGAAATATGGGACAGTTACCAAACTTCATGAAATCAAACTAACATTTGGAATTGTGACCGCAGGGCCGTTGCCTGAACAAAGGCAAGATACTGTGCTGACACAAGTTCGAATTGGGCACATATATCTCACCTTTGTAGGCTGAAAACACCCGCTAATGTACACTTTGTGTAAACCGATTAACTATAAAACGTATAATGAAAGAATGCAAATGATATACATATAGACGCCGTAAATACTATAAAATACCAAACTTCCAGCTACTATTTTAAAAAGTGTTCGTTTCCCACTTACTAGGCTCCCTGAAGGAAATAGGTTTTCTTAAACTCTTTCAGATACAACGCACACAAAAACTTCTACAAAATATTTGTTTACCAATACAAAGTACTCACATCCAAAAAAACATCTGTCTACAGTTACAGAAGAAAATAAAAAGGATTAAAAATTACTTGACGCGAAAACTACCTAATTCGACATGAAATGATGCATAAGTTTGATGCTGCAGTAAACACCACACTTTACCTTACCTTACCAATAAATACCTTACCTAAACTTACCTTTGTTCACTATAAACGAAATTTGATACCAGAAATAAAGACTTTGTAAAATTGCCTTTCTGCTACAGATATGCTTCTACTTCTAGACCAATGGAACGCTACTGTTTAAGGAATAGGTATCCAGAATGAATGTTTATGCTTCTTTGTCAAACAGTCAGTAAGCTGTCCATTGTAAATATACTTTTATTTTTAACTCATAATTAATTTTGATACTCTGAACTCTGTTTTTGCAACGTATCCGAATTGTGATATTCTCGCGGTGTGACATTTTGTGGATATAAAATAGAAGAGAATACGTTAAAGCTAAGGATTACGAAAATAAATTAACAAAAAAACAATTTCACAGGTTATTGGAAATATATTGTATTTTTGGAATATGATATATCTGGTTGACAGTCACAAGTTGAAAGAAAAAAAGGAGAGTATGATAGTGCTTTTTCATTGGCCCATGAACTGACTAATCAGCAATTAGTAATGGAGGAGAAATTTTCTGATAAAAAGGAGTTTCTCCATTCAAAATCTTTCAATGAGAATTTTTACGCGGTGGCGAACACATGGGTTTGCAACTGCTACGATTGGCAAGTCTCTCTCACTTCGGCCATTCCGTCACTGACAAATTGTTGGCAATATTTTCCTACTGGCGACAATAAAAGTAGCCAATATGCGTTGTACTGTTTAATACTAAATAAAAAAATCCCTTGGTAAAAAGATGGCTGATTTGATTCTCAGTAAGAGGCAGTGCAACGTTAGTTATTGGCCCGAAGACAGCCACAGATACTAACGTAGTAATACAGTCAACTCGGCCTGCTACAGAACTATGACCATAATTGACAAATACCATTTTGAGATACTTAATTATATATGATGCTGTTACAATATCACGGTAGAACTCATTCTTTTTCTCCTTATTTAATATTTTATTCTTATATCAAAATAAAATACTGATCATCAATAGAGATTCCCCACTGCCTTTGAGCTCAGAAAAAATCCAAACAATTGGAACCCAGGATCTCTACTCTAAGCAACACTTCCTCCGTCCACCGTTCTATAAAGTGGTTGAATCAGCGGAATATCTTAATGTCTTCAGCAAAAAATGCGAGATATAGATGGTATTTTGTCATTAACCACATCAAAAACCTGTTATGAAGATGGTAGTTACTTTTTTTTCTCTTTCAAATGTTATATTTATAGTTCTAAATATTTTGGCATTCTACACTCTTATTAGTTTTGGTCATAAATCTTTGATAAAATGTCTGCATTTCCCACCTTACATACCCTTCCCCACAGACGCAATGTCACAAACCTATTGCTACTTCAATGGCAAGTGCCACCAGCTCAGACTTTTACAGCCAAGACCCGCCTTGGTTGAATCACCCTGATTTCCTACATATTCTTTTGGGATAGAACCGCTACTTTGTGAAACAGACTCCTGCGATGGATGCTTCCCGGAAGTTACGATCTTAATCTCTAGATTCAATCATTATCTAACTGCCATAGCCTTATAAGCTTCACTTTCTACGTCCTCCTATTATGTTCATATCACATACCTTATTTAGTAACTCCCTATTTTGAGCGGCTATTGAGCCTTATATTGAGTGAACTTTAGTAAAAAAAAAATGTATTTTTTTTAGTCTTTGAAAATCTTAATTATATATTTTTGTTAAGTGTAACTTGGCATGCCTATTGTGTAATATTTGTCAATAATAATAATAATAATAATATGAAACTAAATTTTTCATGTGTAAAATTATTGTTTGTTCACTTCTGGAATTTGTCAATTAATGTTGGCATAGGAGTGTATGGTTTGGAGGGAGGGGGCTTTCTTCAAATGATGATCTCCTTTAAAGAATCTAAAAGACTCTCCTCAGGTGGAGCACTTATATAACTTCCTGGCATCTGGTTGTCTTCTGTTTGAACATCCCAAGCTCACCTGGCTTGACCTCCTGTTTACATGTCGGAGAAGCCACTGCATCCATCGAGACCTGTTCTGCGCCTGGTGGCTCTGATGCACTTTCCGGGCTAAACCTCTGATGCACCTGGATCCACTGACGTTTTGACATGACACTGAATGCAAACCCTACTTTGATATCTGTTAGGGCGAGCCCAGTCATATTAAGTCATACAACGATTTTCCTTAATTCTATCTGCTTTGTAAATTTTAAATCACTATTACTACTGTAACTTGTTCAATTTTACGTTCATATTGGTTTTAGTTTCACATTCCAATGATTTTAGTTATATTAACATAGGATTATTAGCATATATGGTGATAATTAACACAACGATCTTTTATATCGTATTTTGAATGAGTGAAGATGCAAAACACGACTATTCATAAAAATAAAATAAGAACACATAGTAATTGGGAGTTCAATCCCTAGGTCAAGCAGTGTGTACTCTGGAAACAGAGTGAGCAATAACCGAGCAGTACTAAAAATAAGAACTAGACGAGACATCCCTAGACATGAGCAGTGGAACAAGAATAGTCTACCTCCATAGATTAATTAAAGGATTCAGTTCGGAATTCCCTGTAGATTACCCGGATCGATATACACCTGATTAAGGCGGGGCTGGGGGACAACGGACAAAACGTCCAGATAACAACAACAGCAAAGATGTGATAATAGTACAGATGTAAATAGTGTAAATAAGAAAACTAGTGTGTTATTTTGCATTGGAATGAACAAAATATTTTCCTATAGTGTGTTATCAGTTATAGTGAAGTGTATGAGTGTTGAAACAAATTAGTTTGATTTGGCCTTGTTAGTTAGATAGCCCACCATAAGAGGGGTATAAAACAAGAAAATCAAATTGTAAAGTGAAACAACAAATTTATATACACATAAATCAATTTAGGTCTTTACAAATAAAATTAATGTATTTTGGATGATACAATGTCGTCAAAATGTTCACTCATCGAACTGCCATTATAGATGAAAAAGCTAAAGAAGAAATTTTTAAATCTCTTAAAAATCCAATATTTGTTCAAGAGATACGTTTCAAAGTCATTCAGTAAATTTAAGGATTAATTAACAGGCTGTTAAAAGTAATGTTTACTTTTTATTTAAAAGTTAATGAAAATAACATTTATTTACGCACGGTAGCCTGTGGGGTCAGAGATTAGAACAAAAACTCTATAATTACATACCTAACTTAAAAAGCGCGCGCGAAAAATTAAAAATAAAGAAATACAGAACACCAGCAGTGCAATAATGATGACATTTGTATTCATGCTTAAAAAATAAATCGTCTTTAACTTTATATAACGAACAATTTAAGAATACATTTTTTTTATTTTATAGGATTTTATGAAACTTAGTAGAATGAATTATTTTATTTTTTTATAGTACAATAAAAGTGTTTTTAGTTAAATGATACTTCTGAGTGTAATACATTGCTTTTAATTTTTAATTTTCATATCTTTTTGATGTCATAAAATATGTAAGTGTACCCAATGTGTGTGTGTGTTTTTTAATTATTCTGAATTTAGGAGTTATTTAATCATAATATTAATCTTCCGATAGGAAAAGTAGTCAAAGAAGGCAATTCAGAATTATTTCCTGTTTAAACATGTATACAAAAAATAACAGTTGACAAAATGAAAAAATAAAATTAAAATTCTCTTAAAAATTTTACACTCGAAAATGGCATTAAACTTTACATTTTTCTATTCTTCAAACATGTCTTTATTTAACAAAAAAACTCTTACGAGCAGCAATGGGATGAATTTTAAAATTGCACCTAAAAAATAACTTGTAATTATTTATTGACACTCCACGAAAACACTAAAAAATCAGCATACCGTGAAGAAGACATGCTCCAAACATAAGGAAAACAAAGTTTTATCTTCAAAATCGTTGTTATTATTAAGAGGAAGGATCAAAGTATTTTTGATTATTTAATTAAATATTTTAATCCTTTTTAGAACATTCGAAATTTTTCTTGCGTCAGCGGTTGTACTAACTTTTAGTATAACAAGTTTGGGCCTCTTTTTGCGGTGGCAGACACATTAATTTAGAAATTCTTGCAAAAATCAAATAATTGTCGGATTTTAATTAAATTTTCAGGTCTTATTCATAATGAATGAAATTATTTTTTATTACAAAATCATGGTAAAAATATATATTTTTGACATGTGTTTCAACCCCTTACTTAATTTTATGAAAACTTGAGAATTATGTAGAGGACCGTGCGGGGTGAATTATGAGGAGATATCTCTGGGTTAAGATTTCCTGCTAGCCGGTCCAGCTACATAGGAATGTTGGACTATGATTATTAAGTCCAAAGAAGACAAAGAAAACAAACATGACCAATATACATGGGTAAACAAATATATTAATACACGAAGACATGAAAAGTTACATAGTGTTTGTATGGAGAAGTTATGTGTGTGTTTTGTATTGTGTGTCCGTACGTACGTGTATTGTCTTTAGCGTGTTCCCAGAATATGGGAAACGCTGTCTCTGTGAGA
The DNA here is from genome assembly GCA_964036315.1 of Acanthosepion esculentum. Lineage (NCBI taxonomy): Eukaryota > Metazoa > Mollusca > Cephalopoda > Sepiida > Sepiidae > Acanthosepion > Acanthosepion esculentum. Next base: position 25,857,989 of record OZ038483.1, on the reverse strand, counting down.
TGTCACATATTGGCCTAAGTGAAAAAGAGAAAGTTTTACCTCGCCTCCACGCGAGGTTGCGGCCCAAGGCCTGAGTCGAAAAAGAGATTTTACCTCATCTCCACGCGAGATGGCCGCCCGGGGCGTAAGTCGGAAAAAGAGAGAAAGAGAGAAAGGTCAGCCAGTATTTATACTCGTGGGAGAGAGACCACTGTTGAAGGATTAAGGAAATGAGGACGAGCTAACTCCGACAAATTCAACGAGTTGATTTTTTGGTGACGATATTATTTAAAAGTAGAATTCTTTGAAAAATTTAAATCACTGAATTTATTTTGCAAAATCAAATCCGGTCTTACCGAAAATTTGTTCTGAATCAAAAATAAAAAACACAATAAAACTAAGATATTATTTCATTAGAGAAACTTTTAATTCCTTTTAAAAACAATATTGTCTGAAGAAAAAAAAATTTCGACGAAAAATAAATTTTTATAAGATTTGTTTTCATTTTTTACAATTTTAAATTGAATAATTTATAAAGCTTTAAAAATCGTTAATTTATAAAGATTTAAAAATCTTTTAAAATCGATTTTCAATGAGACAATTCTTAGGAAATATTGTTATTAAGTAAAACTATATTTACTAATCATATATTGTAAAGCTTATTACAATCTGACGACCCTGAATATTTTAAAAATAATTTCAATTTGTTTTTGCATGTGTGATTACGTGCAGAAATTCTGAAGTATGGATGTACAAACCAATAAATCTAGCATTTAAAGGTCACATGTTTTAAGGGTTGTCCCCCTTACGGCAAAGTAAAAAAAAAAAACAAAAACAAAAAAGACTTTATCGTCTGCTTCCCCATACCTAACTATGAACACATTCGGCTATCACTCGGATGTAAATAAAATCGGTTAACACGTCAGAAAAACAAAACCCCGTAAGTTAAGAAATGTTTGTATACAACATTTTGCGCTACAAGTAATATTTGTTCCAAATCAGATTAATTTAGCTTTAAATTTGCTAATTTTTATAAAATAACGTTTCAGAAATATATATTTTTTTGCAAGACTTTTAAAACCGAGAATTAACTTTTGTATATAAATCAAACAAAAACGACCGTTTTGTTCGATTTTACTGGAAAAAAAAAATTGATTCCGATCAATATAATTTCTGTTTGAAATACACCACAGAGTATTTTACTTACTGGAAATAGTTAATTTTAAATTCTTTAGCTTTCAATTACAGTTAAAATGAAAGCTTAAAAAAGCCTTTTCATTTTATAAACCATACCGAATTAGTTGAGCTACCTATTTTTTTTTTTCTGAATAAATGTTCATGTTTTTCTGTCTAGTCAGAAAATGTGTTGCAATAATATGCAAGCAGCTAAGCACCAACAGTCAGACAAGTATTTTTGTTGAGTTTTTTTTATTTAATTATATTTGGTAAAATTAGGGACAAATTTTCCATATGTTCGCACTTGATATTACATTTTTTTTATTTTTTTTACTGAAATAACATTTTCAGGGATTTTTTTCTTTATATAACTCAAAGTCAAACTAAAAATTAAAAAACTAACGAACAAATTAAACACCAGATATCGAAAAAGGGAGGTGGTGAAACAGACCCAATAACCCCCTAATATTTCCGCAAAGTTTTATAATAAAATAACCTATTCAGTATATAATTCAAATTCATTCATCAATAAATAAGTACTGGAAATTTCGTTTATCCGACAATTTCCTGTTAGGCAAATAAAACAGGAGATGAGATAGCGAATTTTCCTTTCAGAAAAACGCATCCATGGTGGTACCAACGCATGCTCGCGCGCGCAAAACCATATATCTATTTTGCATTGGTGATTATACCAAATTATATCTCAAACCCGCACAAACCATGTGTTTATTTTGCATTTGTGGATATGTAGTAAAATAATCTTCGATAATAATACCATGTGTCTATTTTACATCCGTAGCTATGCAAAATAATAGTGAAACGCTGAGCCGTATATAACTAGCCAATCAGGGTAGCAGGTTAAACTAAAAATTTTTACTTGCCAAGATACGTGTAAGCGATCTGTTGATTGGCTGATTTCGAGCCTCTCCCCTTTCGTTATTATTATTTTCTCCCCCCCCCCTCCTTCTCATTTTCCGAGCGTCCAGCAACCTGACACAACATGGTGGACTATTCTTGTTGCTTGTTGTGCGCAAACAATTATTACCCGCAACAACAACAACAACAACGCCGGCCTTAGCTTTATTTTATTTGTCTTAGATTATATTTCTCTTTTAAAAACCCTTGTCAGCAACAACTATGACTGACCAATTAACCGGATTACATAATAACCTTTGGATTCTCCGGCAAGAAGAAACGTAGGTAAACATTTCAATCATTTAAGAAGTGAAAGATTTTAAAAGGCAAGGATAATTCACTAATTGTAATCATGTAATCTTAGTACTTGTTAATCTCCCAAATGATTTTCTTTAATTTATAAAAAGAAAAATGGAGATCCTAATTTTTTTAATTTAATTTTCTTAAATTCAATGAGGCTTTTTTTCCCTGTAGTAATAAAAATAAATAAAATTTTAAAAAATCTGCAATCGTAGATTCGTTTGAACTATAAAAATAAAGATTTTTCTCTTACATAGCATTAAAAAAAATGAATACTTTTTCTTTAGTTTAAAATAAATTCTTCTTTTTTTTTTCACTTTATTTCAAATAAACCAATTAAATCGTAATGTCAGTATTTTTTTTAATTTAAATTATCATTTAAAAATTAAAAATAGCAGTTGCTGTTATTACACTGTTATTCTTTCAGAAATGATTGACAGAAATTAAAAGTTATAAATTCAGTTGCAGAAGTTGCTAAAGAATTTTAAAAGATGACTTTAAGCCTGTTTGTTCGACGTGCTGACTTTCATTTTGGACATGTTTTGTTTTGTTTTCTTGTCCAATAAAGTTCTAAGCCATGGTACTATAAATAATGGTCCCAAGACCCAAATTATTTACCATCATGCAACTGTTCTTAACTACTAAGATCTCAAACTGCTTGAGGATAAGGAACTATGTACCAGACCATTGGCATTTTTAAGGGAATCGGTTTCTAAATAGAATGACCACACAAGAACGGCACCCAGGAAACGCTATTTGCAAGTCAAGTCACTTCTTAATTTTCAACTTCACAACATTTCTCAAAGTTAGCCTTGGAAAGCGTTTTTGATCTTTACTTTGTATTAAGTGGCCACTTCATGTTCAAGCATTGTCGCAGATACTTTTCGCTTTTCAGTACTTTTTAAACTGCAACTTTCTAGTGCCCCCCCCCCCAGATTAAAAAGATTATCAGAAATTTAACTTTCCTTTATCAAATAAAGGAAAGTTAAAGGTAAAAAACTAACCGCAGAGAACGTCACGAATAAAGCTTATTTGTATTTTGTAACGTTCTCTGCAGTAAGTTTTTTTTGCCTCCTTATTTTAGGTGCTAAGACTTTACTTAAAAGCTGTCCGGAGTAAATTCCGGGCATTTAAGGATGATAAAATTTCAGATTCAATAACAAATGTCTTTGTTATTTCTCTACGTGCGTACCTTCACGCAATTTTGAAGAGGGAATGCACAAGACTTGTATGAAAGTTAATATTTAACATTTCTTAAATTTGCAGAAAAAAAACTGATAAATTACTAGATAAGACCAGGAAGAAGACTAATTTTCTGGGGGGTGAGACTGCAGATGAGTTTTTAACCACGATTGTAAATCTACAAGATAATTTTTCAGTAATTATGAATTCTTGTAAGAAGTTATTGACATTTTTTATTAAACCAAGTCCCCTCCCCAATTTTTTTTTTTTAGTAAGGCTAACTAACCGCTAACGCGTATGTACAATGAGACGTTAACTTTCTACTGCAATATCAGTTTGCCAACCATTTACGCAGGTGCCTTTTTTTTTCTTTTTCTAAGAATTTGAGGAAATGCTTACAATTCAAATCCACTTTTTAATTTATTTTATTAGTATTTATTAAAGTTTTAATAAATACTAATAATTTTACTAATAATTTAAAAAACTAAACTAAAGTTTAAAAGTAACTTTATTATTCAAGTCTTTCTTTATGCTCTACCCACTCATTAAAAAAACTCCCGGGCACGTTAGGTTTGGGTTCATTTATTTGAGATGTAAAGTGAGTTGCACGGGCGCGAAAGGATTGACAAAGTTTATTCTAATTTCCCAAATACATGCAATAAAGGTGTTTTGTTTTTTTTCTTTGCTATGATGCAGTAGCAAAATATCGGCATAAGGAAGTAGTAATTAATTGAATGACAGAGATAGTTAACTTATTAGACTTAGTACTTAGAGGAATATTTTCTACCTAGGATTTGTTTAACATAGACAAAATGAATAAAAGGGAAAATATAAAAACTTTAACAAGTTTGAAGAGAAGAGAAGTTTGACAGTAAAAATAACTATCCGACCAGAAATTAGGAAGGAACTAAAGATATCAGCCAAGGGAGGTAATTACCTTGTGTCAAATATGTCTGGAGCTACCGGGAAATAATGTAGAAATAATAAAACATTTTCATGATCAAATATCGAAATTAAGCATTTATCTGAACATTAAATGTTTTTAACATCCTTAAATACCCGGAGCAAAAATCCGGATAGCTTTTTGTAGCACCTTTTATTAAAATATAGGATACAAAGTTGGACACTAATTCAAAATTGGAATAGTTTGACAAAGACAGGATTTCTTTGTTCCAAAATGTTCTTGGAAGTTTCAGTTCAGCATAAAAACTGCAAGAATTGGTAAGATGGTATTGCGCATTGAAAGTCTGTGTTTGAAAGTTTTTGCTTTTTACCTTGTATCGAACTTTTAAAAATTCGATTATTAACGGACCTCAACAAATATGTAGATTTGCTTACTGCACGATGGTCTTGTCATTAGTCTGTGATTCTACCCCCAACAAAGCCACGCACGATGGTGTATTACTAAAAGTTAAGTATTTTACACACATGCACACGCAGATTGTCGTTGGAAACTTAATCTCACTACTTGTGACCTAAAGTGTTTTACTTAAACCTGTTGATTGTACAAGAAAAAAGGTTACAAAAATTCTTTAATGAACCTTCATAAACGGTCACAAACAATGAAGTTACTTTTCTTTTTGGTTAGGCCTTCCCCTCTTATTACTTCTAATAATAAAAAAATGAAAGAGAAAAACATCAAGGGAACTTTTTATTTTAAGAAAAAAAAAATTAAGGAAAAAGACTGCTTTTATTTATTTTGTAAAGTCCATATTGGTAACAGCTACGTGTCTTCGCTGCTAGTGGAATTTAAATTAAAGCAACCACTTGGAATCTGAAGATTAGGAATCGAATGTGTTTCCCTTTGTTTTTGGAAGAAAACAGATGGTACTTTTACTTACTTGTATACGTTGGAAAATTATTGACTTTATGGATGCGATGGGGTAGTAGGGGAGAGTACTAATTATATTAATAATTTAGACTTTAGACTAATGCACAATATGAGGCCTGATATTTTTATTTTTTTTTATTTTAAATAAGTTAGTTAGCTTGCTTACTTTAGCCATTCTAAACGAACTGGCTATAAAAAACCATGCAATTTTTCTTTACCTCCATTATTTAACAAACTGGTTTCAATCACTGTTGCTCGTACTTAGCTCAATTTCTTTTTTTTCTTTTTACACAAGTCGTAATTATTTTTCTCGTGTCTTTGTCTAGACTACATTATCTTTAAAAAATAAAGGAGTGAAGTTTTTTTTAAGGCTTAAAATAAAAAAAAAACTTCACTCCATTTTATTTCCTTGCAGTATTGTTTTAAAAATGTTTTATCAAAAACTGCTTTTTATCTTCATCATCACAAACTTCGAACTAATTTTTCGATACTTATTTATTACGAATTGTTGGCGTTGTTAGTCATAATTTTTCTAAGATTTCGTGTTACAAGAAATCATGGTAGTTTTTCGTCCGAATTCATCCTGTTGAAAATTAAGATGTATTTCTTCCTTGTCTGCTTTTACCCCACAAACCAAATATTAGCAATAAATCTAAAAGTTGAAAAGACTGACCGACTATAATTACAACTTGAACTCTTTACCTTTTTCATTTACCGTACACTGTAAAAATAACAAGTTCTCTTCTGGCACCGTTTTTAATTTAATTTAATTTTGTTGAGTAAAAAAAATAAAATCTAATTAAAATAAGATAAAAAAAAGAATAGAAGCCATTTCTAAAAAGAAAAAAATGATTACTTCTAAAAAGCGTTTTTAATTTAACACTGTTAAAGTAAGTAAACTAGTGTAAAACTTTTACTCTCAACAAGTCTCAAACGTAAGAAATTTAGTAAAAAAAATACATTCTCATTTTTTAAAAATATACTTCCTTCATACACCCAAAATGCGATTGTAGTATTTTTTATCGGAAAAAGTCACTTGTTGAAGATCAGATAATAAGAGACATTTTGTGTTTAGTAGTGTTACTTATTTCTGTGTAATGGGCTATTCAATATCCAATACTTCGTGTTTTCCGCTTGTTTACTCATGTTATTGTTCATGTATAGTTTTCGAATTTTTTATCTAAAGATCTGCTGTATATTTAATTAATCATCTCCAATATTATTTAGTCTTCATTGAATAAATTCCACTCAGAGTAAGCTTACATTTTTCATATATATGAAAATTGTACAATTTTTCTCCCAAAGGGAGACTACTCCATTAGGTGCAACGAGTTAATTACTATAATCTAAGGAAAGGAGGGCATTACAAAACAAACAACAAAAGAAAAAAAACTTTCAAAGAATGGCTCAAATTCAAAACTGAAAGTAAACATTTCAATACAAGTGATTAGATAATTTTGCAGAATCTATTAACGTGATAACTTAGATCGTCAGTTGACAGTAAAATTATCAAGCCCAGATAAAAAAAAAAAATGTCCCTGATCTATTTTTTTGTGCATATGCTACAAAATATTTCTATAACTTTGCGATATGCATTATTTTTCAATGCACCCAAACCATACACCACGTCATGGGCAAATAGTGCTTTCACGAAGTGGGCATTTCGTTTGCGGTTGCTTTTGGAAGCTTTTTAGACAAAAACTGTCCTGTCGTGATTGTCACAACATAAAAACTAAAAGATTTAAGTTAAACAAATTGTGTTTTTTTTTCTCTTATCCATGGGGGTAACGTATATTTCAAGGGTAACTTAATCAATGTTTCTCTTCAATACAAACACTGTTGTCAGTAGAGTTGAAATTAACAAAATACAAAATCTCTTTAAAAAACGTGGGGTGTTATGGCTGATGATAAAAAAATACACTGGAATCTGAATTGTATGAAACTGGTTTCAATAGTGATTTATTCTAATTCAGTGTCGTAATTATCCTAATAAATGCTTTGAGTATTAATCTTACTAGATGTTGATAACTGTTCATTCTTCAATGTGTCCTCTAAAATATGGCTTTGTTGAGTTTGCTCAATTTTGTCTTGAACAGAGATGCTAAAAATTCATTTGAAGTAATTTTCTTTGCATTCGTAATTATTTTAATTAGGCGATCTTGTATTAACTTTTAGCCTTGGGAGAAATGAATTTCTTTCATCTTAGATGACCATAAAGTTTTTGGATTTAAAAAAAAATTTCCCATGTTCGAATTAATTTTACATTGTACAATTTGTACATTTTAGTCTACAGTTGATTGTCAGCATTTTCATTAATAATTATTAGCGTAATATTGGCTTCACTGAAGAAATGATAGGGTGTGTACGTAATGACTTTATTTTTTGTATTGGCATGACTAATAAAAAAGAAATAGTATGTTCAAAAATGGAAAAGGAATACATATTTATTTAGGACATAAAGAGAAGTCAGTTATTGATTGTACTTATGCACCATGAATTTGCTATTAGAACCGTAATAGTTCTGCTCTCATGAGATCATCTTTTGCCAAGTAATTTCATCATGAATATTGTTTGAGTAGATTTCTATTAGCATAAAATTTCTAGCCTTCATACTGTGTTTTAAAAGGTTTGGATGTTAGTACAGATGTAATGTATTTTATAACATTTGCTAACATTTAGAATCTTTTATCTATCATGCTACTATGAACAGTTGTAATGGTCTAAGCCAAAACTGAATAATACTATTTTACAAGTTTCTTCAACTTAAAACATCTTTTTTAAAAATGTTTGAGAAAACTGCTCTTCTCAGCAATGTAAAAAATGGTTTTATGATCCTCCTCATACTAAGTAGTTTTATTTACAAGCTTTCTCTGATCTAAAACAAGTGACATGTTTTTTGAGTGAAAAAACTTTTCTGATTACCACTGCAACAAAACAAGATTAAGTAGTCTATTTTACATAATTTCAGTGCCTTGTGTTTGTGCTGAATATACTTCTCTTCTATAGAAAGATATTTTGTAAGAAATATAAATCGATTTGGGCTATCAACTGAAAATGGAGTATGAAATATACAATAGAAAGTTCATTTGAAAATTTGTAATTTGGAAATGTCGGTTGTGAATACAAAGAGCATGAAATTTTCACTTGATCCTGATTCTATTGGCATCCTAGTAAACATTTAGAAACCAGGAAAGGATGTTTGGAGGGAAAATGAAAAATAAGTTGCTGTATTCATTATAAATTATGTTTATATTCTCATTTTTATAAAAAATTATCTGCCCTCTATACACACATACACACACACTCTCTAATAGAAAGTACAAGTTGCAAATCTTTGTGTCTTTTTACTTTGTTACAGTTTTATCAATATTTCAGTTATATATAATCAACAAAAACCAATTGATAAGAATGGCAATTTTTAACATGAACACTGACAGTAAACTTAGTGTCATGTTTGAGAACAAAGGTGGAAGAATATTTCAGTCAGACTGTGTGTGTGTGTATATATATATATATATATATATATATATATATATATATATATATATATATATATATATATATATATATAGCCTTCTCCTAGTTGAATACAAAGGTAAACCTTGTGACAAATGTCTTAAATAATTCTAAAAGGCAACAAGGGACATTTGAATAATTGTTAATGAGTTTCTTAACTTTTGTCTTCTACATTCACAAGATATTCTATTTATTTCAAAATCTAAGAATGTGGCTTTTATGCTTAAAGAGATATCTTTGAATATTTCTCATCTCAAAGACTGTCTCAGCTGGAATGACAAAGCATCTTACAATATTGAGAAATCTCAATCCACCCACTTATTGCTTAGTAGAAATTTTCAAACAAACTAGCTTCTCACATAACTATCCTTAATAATCCTGAGCATATTCAAGAGAATAAGTTTTGTTCCAAAGGTTCAAATTACTTTCTTGAAATCTAGCATCAAAAGAATAATAGTTACCAGTGAGAATAAAATTTGTATTAAATTCCTGGTCTAAAAGCAGCTGCCATTTTTAATGTTTTCTGGATACCTTGATTGGTCATTACTCAAGTTGTCTTTCATAAGAAGCTGCTTGCAATAATCAAGTGTGTTATTACTATTTTCTTTCTACTGTTTTTTGCAATGCAGTTATTGTCATTATGACAGCTGTACTTTCTCACAATGTAAGAAGCACATTGTCTTCGTTTTTAGACAAGCTTGCAACTTTAAAAAAAAATTGTAATTTAATTTTGTGTATAAAATTTAAAGTATATTTTCACTTGAAATGTTCTAATTCCCCAGTGATCTTTTGCTAATTTAACTAGCAGTAATACAAGGGGGTGCTGAAAACTTCTCATGACCAGAAACCCTTCCAAAAAAAGGTTGATGTTTGGTCAGATTTTCAGAAGTGAGTTGGACTGAACTTTCCAGCACTCTTTTGTAAATTAAGGTAAACAAATATTGAATTGGGAGTCATTGATCGCCATTCATTTTTAATTCAAAACAACTGAACACCCCACCCTCCCAATAAATTTGTATTTCCATCCCAGTTGGTTGATAAAACAATACACCACAATTTTTTTTTCTTTTTTTTTTGCAGATTATTGTAGATAAGTAGATAATGAGTGCATGAAGTATACTTAGTACTGAGTGCCAAGTAAAATGCATAATTTTCTAATTTTGCTTTTAGGATTTTAGAAAATTACTGTTGACAAGCACGTGTCCATCTGCTGGAGATAAAGGTAAGTGTATATCTATTGGTCTAATTATGATTGTTTACTAACACTTTTATTGTTTTAAAAGTTTCTATTTTCTTCACCAAATCTCTATTGGCTGCTGGGACTCACCAAATAGTAATTTTTGGGTTTAAAACCTATTAAAACTTTGCCCATTTTATTTACTATTTATGAATTGAAGTTAGTTTTTTGGGACATTATCACTCTTATGCTTTTAAGATCTATGAATTTACAAGTTTTTTTCTCTGATTTCTTTTTTCAAATGGAGACTCAAAAATAAAAGGAATAATCACTGTTTTATTAGTTTAATAAGAAAATAACATGCTTTCTATATAAATGCTGTTTAAATTGAAAGCATGTTAAGAAGCTTGTAAACATACAATGGGGCTTCTCTCTCTCTCTCTCTCTCTCTCTCTCTCTCTCTCTCTCTCTCTCTCTCTCTCTCTCTCTCTCTCTCTCTCTCTCTCTCTCTCTCTCTCTCTCTCTCTCTCTACTGAAATTAGAGAAAATCATTTTTATTTTTCTATATATATATATAATAACTAACGAGGTTTTGTTTTTAAATGCACACTTTGAGTGTTAGAAACACTTCAACACTAATTGCATTTGATCTGATTTTTAGATAGAGATAAGAGGGTCAGCTGAAAAGTTCATAGGCTGGCCAAGATACTCTTATTTTTAAATATAGTAACTCTTCATGGTCCACACATTTCTTTCATTGCTATTGCAGTGCTTGGATCATATTGATGAAGAAGCTTTCATCCTGTTGGTCAATGTCATCAATAGCAAATATGACATCATCACTGTGATACTGGCTCCCAGCCAAGTGGGTTTTTTTTTTCATGAGGAATAGAGGATAATCAAATCAGGAAAATAGGGAGAGTGATCAACCAGTTCAAAGCTACAGCCACACACAGCAGACATTGAAACCAAGGACTTGTGTGTTGGAGTATTGTCCTGATGGAACAAGACCCCTTTTGTCAGTTTTCCTTGGTGTTTGATCTTAATAGCCTTTTGTAACTGCCTCAGCAGGTTGGTATAGTACTCTGCATTGATGGTGTGGTCCTTTTGAAGATAGTCAATAAGCACAATGCCTTTTGCATCCCAAAAAGCTGAAGCTATTACTTTCCCTGCAGATGAAACAACCTTGGCCTTCTTTGGACCAGGTGAGGAGTGTTTCCATTGTATGGATTGTCTCTTTGTCAAAGTGATTAACCCAACACTAAGAAAACCAGATGGATCTGCCTCAAACAATGTCAGATTTTCCTGTGCTATGATCAGCCTGGTGCACTTGTGCTCAGGTGTCAGATGTGGTACCCACCAAGCAGAAACTTTCATCTTTGTGCAGAATATTCTCAACTCTCTCATGGAATATGCTAACAATATTGGCTATTTTGTTTATAGTCAATTGCCTGTCATCCATCACCATGTGGTAAACAGAATCATTGTTTTCCTCAGTTGCAGAACATCCAGAACTTGGGTCATCTTCAAGACTCACTCTTCTACTCCTAAATTCAGTTTCCCACTTTTGCACAGTTGATAAAGCTGGAGTATCATCTGATGTAGCAACCACATCAGCATGAATGTCTTTGGGGGCTAAACCCTTTTTCTGCAGATACTGTGATAATACCACAATGCCAAACTTTGTCTTTTTTCAAGAAAGTCACTACCAGTTACTTTCAAAGTTGTCTTTGAACAGTCAGATGTCAATTTAGCTGAAAAGAAACAATGCAGTTAATTAATAAGAGTTGAAATTAATGCATGCAAGATTTCACAGCTCTAGCATCATTTCTTCATTGTCAGTTCTGTACTTTTCAGCCCATCCTCATAAAATAATTGAATTTTTTTTTCTTGTCAATTGTTAACATGTTAAATTTAATAATTGTCATGAATTTTAAAATTTCTTTTTTACTTTTTACAAATTCAAAAGTTGAATTGAGATATGAAATATATGCTACCTTCTCTTTTGATTTAGATCCTTATAATTAATCAGGCAAAAATAATCTGTGAGTAACAAAGTTTTTTTTTAAGTTGTTTTTGTTATAGTTTTGAACTTGCAACCCCTCTCCCTCTTTTGAGGAAAGGGTGACACTCAGAGAAGCTACTGTGCTCTTTTTAAACTATATTTGAACCACATTTCCTTTTATTGACATGAATAGAGTTTAAGGAATTTCTCGATAAGTATTAACTGATTCCAGCAACTGTAGCACTAGTTCTACATGCTAACATAGTATATTAAATCAGCAAGTTTAGAAATCTTTCTTGTTGCTATGAAACTAATGTTAATCAAAGATTTTAAGTTGCCATAAACCAAAAGGATAAAGAAAATTGATTTGACAACAAAACAAAGGTTTTTGTGATTTTTTTTCCAGCTTTGCTCGTAATCAGTAATATTTGCACAACATGGGTTTTAAAACCTCTGTTGGAAAATATGAAAACAAAAAAATAAATTCTACTTGTAAAGTTATTTATTTTTATAAAAGACTTTACCAAATTATCTATTTCATTACTCCATGTTTGTTACATTTTTTCTTGTTTGTATGGTACTAAGAATTGTATATATTTTCAAGAAATCCTCTTTAATAATTTCATTTGTAGCATGTGTCTTAAGATTTTGATAGCAATTTTCATCTATTTAACAAAAATTGGTGAAAAATATTCATTTTTTTTTTTTTTAATATTTAATGTAATTTTTCTTATTTGGTTTTGATATTAAAACCATGGATTTTTTTTCACTGTTCACCACATGGTAGCAAAACACCTAAACTATTTTTTAATGAATATTTGATTGAATTTTATTTTTAAAAAGTTATCACATTACTGAGGATACCTTTTTATATTGTTTATTTTTTTCAATAATTTCAAAATTGCTTATCCTGCATCATGTGTATCTGCTACCTTTCTTGTTTTGTTTTTTTAAAAAAGAACAAAAAAAACCCTAAATTATCCATGATGACTGGCCGTTCTACATCTAAAGGCTACCTTCCAGTTGGTAAGTGCTCTCACCACTGGCCTTTCCTATCTGAGACTTTTCTTTTTTGAATCCTACCTCAGCCAATCACTCAGTTTGCACACACTTAGCTTCAATCCTGCCAGAATCCTCTTTATTAGAGGATTCTCTGCCCAACCCTCAACCATTCTGAAAGGACAATACCAGCTATTGTTGTCTATCTCTGGTTTGATGGCTAAGTATCTCAATTGCTTGCTGTATTCAATAATACACTTCTGATCTTGCATCTCTTTGCTATTCCCCATCCAGGCAATCCTGAATAGATTTTGCCTTTATGCTGCTTTAGACTTTGGAAATTTCCTTTTATACTGACCTACTTATCAAATATATTTGAATATCATTATGCAAATTATGAAATGTTTTTCTAATTTAGTTTTATTTGGACATTGCAATTACAATGAGGCAGAAAACCTACAAATGATTTAAGAAAAGGTTGAGTATATTTTAGGCCCCAACAAAATGTCATTATCAGAGATTGGATTACTATAGGGTCCTCCACGAAATTGCTAAAAAAAGAGCATAGCATGATGAAAAATATGCCAAACTTGAAGAAAACAAAATTTTATCGTCTAAATATTTATTATTAAAAGGAAAGATCAAAGTTTATTTTAATTATTTTTTAAAATTTTTCCTTTTTAGAACAATCTGAATTTTTATTTAAAAATCCTTGTTTCTCTTTGTATCACCGGAACTAGTAAAATAACATATACAATTTTTAGCATGTTTTTTTGTATGACGCACATTAATTTGGAAAATCTTACAAAAATTAAAATAATTGTCGGATGTTAATGAAACTTCCAGAAAGTATTCACAGATGATCAAAATTATTATAAATATGTTTTCTTTTATTAAAGTCATGGCAGAAATATTTTTTTTAATATTACCCCCCTCCCATAACTAATTTTATGAAAACTCTAGAAATTCGAATGCATCGGGTTTAGTGATTACAATAGTTAAAAGCACAAGGCTTTGAGGAATGCAAATCATGTTTTGTTTTTTTTTTAATTGGACCCCACATACCTGAAAATCAGCTCTGAATTGTAACCTACAAAACTCAATAAAACAAATATATTATTTAATTTCAAATGCTTTTATTTGCTTTTAGTTGTTTTTATGAATATGGACAATATTTTCTGAACGCAAAAACATTTTTTGATAAATATGAATTTTTAATACAATTATTTATTTTTTAATTATAATAGATTTTTACATTTAAGTTGTTAAAATATTATAAAATTAGTTAAAAGCCACATTGGGTTTTGTAAGTGTCCTGATGAGATAGATCTTTGTTTAGTGCATTGTAAATTGTATTGTTTTGACTAATCAGAAGACCCGCAGTAATATAAGAAATGTAATTTTGTGTTTATAATCGGGCTCTAATTATAAAGTATGGAAGACCAACCAGAATACAATTAAGTTGCGTTATTTGAGTTAAGCATTGTTCTCGCTGTTAAGGCCTTTAATTTGGCGAAACACGTGTGGAGAAGTTTATTTGATTTCTCAATTTCAACTGAGAAGGGTACCTAAAAGTATCAGTATCATCTTATGAAATTTATATGATCCTATTTTTATATTAATCTCAGTTATGGCATTTTTTTCCATAAATTAAATATCAAAATTAATAATAAAATGAATGAAAATACAGATAACACAGTAAAATGTAGTAAATGTACATAAAATTGTAGTATTTTATGTACACTTCTGATAAAATTTCATGAGAAAGGTACCTATAAATTAATTAGATACCTTTCTTATGAAATTTAATCTCATTCGTAACAGTCTTGTTTTAATTTCTTTATAATATATTTTCCATAAAGCATCATAAACGTAAAGGCAAAAGCTAAGTACAAAAAATTAGAGGGCTGAAATTTTTCCTTAAAAATAACGAGGTAAATAATTTGTTCACTTAAATATAAAATATTTCACTTTTCTCCTTCCGTAGAACAAATTATCCTCACGGAATCCATCAATATGTCATTCAACACCTGTCAAGTGACGCAAAAGTTTATGACCTGCTTTGTTTTATTTTCAAATTACCTCTTTCCAGCGCAGAAGCTAAGTTAAGCTTGGTTCAAAATATTTTAAATAAACATAATTTCTGATTTTCTTAAAATAAGTTTTGAAAAAATGATAATTGATATTTAAAAGAATTTCAAACCAAGATTTTCATTGATTCTATAAAATGGAAAAAAATGGTCAATTTTGCTGACTCAAAAAAAAAAAATCAAGATTTTTAACAAAATTTTTGGAAGTGTTAGGAATGATTAAAAAATGTAAAAAAAAATACCACAAAAATACTTTGATCTTTCCTCTTAATAACAAACATTTAGACGATAAAATTGTTTTTCGTCACGTTTGGCGTCTTTTTCATCATGCTATGCTCTTTTTTTAGCGATCTCGTAGCGGTACCTAAATTACTATAAGCAAAATTATGGGATTGGCAGAGTAATTTGGACATGAATTCAACAAGTTCCTTTTTATTAGAATCTTGATATTTAAAGCTTGTATTTCTTTCTGGTCAATTAGATAATGAACATGAACTTTATTGCAGAGTTTATAGAATGAGAATCTTTAATGTTTGTCATTGTAGTTTTGTTTACAGCCCCAAGACTTTAGCTACATTAGGGTTAGTTGTACTGTTTTTATGATCATGGTAATATTTGACTACGACTCTGTACTTAGAAAAAATGATTGTAATCTCATACAAGGCGGTGTTGAAAAGTCCTTGGCCTGATCCACTTGCCAAAATTTGACCAAACATTAAAATCTTAAATTTTTTTAACCTTTTCTTATTTCGGCCCAAGAATTTTTCATAAATAGAAAGGGATTCCAAATAATGCATCTAAAATCTTTATAGAAATGATTTTTTTAAAGTGAAGAGTATGCTTTTATGAAATTATTATTCTATTCATGTCATCATTGTATTATGTAAACAATGTCCAGATAAAATGTTGCTTTCATTTTAATTAACCAGACACCAAAACATTTCTAAGTCATCATTTTTCTCTCTCTAAATGATTGTTCACTAATATGTAACATAGATATGTTTTGGAATCTTCAATTTGATATTGGTTTTTTTTCAGCTTAAGTACAAAATTTGAAAACTTTTCTTTCTTAGTATTAGCTCTGAAATGCCAATGTCTTGGATTCTTTCAAACTGGAAATAACACTCTGCCTATCTGTAAATACTTCCATTTAACACACGCACACAAATTATTGGCTCAAAATTGTCTATTGCTTCTGCTTGTACATTTTCTCAGCTGAGACACCAAACAATGTACTCTGCATTTCATTTCCTTATACCCTTAGTATTTTAAAATCACTAATCCTATTGACAAAACTTTTACTTCCTCTTTCCCTCAAGCACTAAGGGAGGCAACTTTAATTACAATTAATATGAAAGAATCTTAGTTGAAGAGCTGCTTGTTTAGGAAATATATGCTGTTGAATCAACGAAATAGAGCCTTTTAAGGATCTCAATAAACTTAATTCTTCAATAAAATAGGAGTAAATAGGTTCGCCTATTGTCCAGGTCAAGAACAAGAGGTTTACTCCTTGTTTCCTGTTTACAATTGTGTTTCTGGATCCTTCTAAAATCTACTTCAACTCCATACTTCTAATATCTCTGCCTGAACTCTGAAATTTTATTTACTAATTATTTTTTCCTCACTAGTAGATGATGGGTTCACTTCTTGTTTAGTTCACACTCCTCCCCAGTTTTTTTTTTAACAGGAGTAGTGGTTTATCCCTTGTTCCCTGATTAGGATTAGGTTTCTGGTTGGTTTTAAAGTTTTCTCATTCTCTTTCACTCTCAGTAGCCCCTTGCATCTTAGTGGCATTATCACCTTGCTTGGGGGTGAATTGATTTAAAATAAGAATTTTTCTAGTTATATATGAATTAAAAACAACTGAGAACGGAAATTGTTTAGAATGAAAAACAATTTAGTTTGGTCAAAACAATTTCTAGTCTTTAAAATGTTGGCCACTACTATTAATGTATACAAAATGCAGAACGTGTATTAAATACAGAACTCCTTTGAACACTCTGCTGTTTATATTTAATTTTGCATAAAAATAATAATTATACAGTAGTCCACCTCTATAGCATGGGCTTTGGGGTCCAGGATGGCCAACCTGTGCTGCAAGTGAATCGTGGTGGTGGGGTTAATAGAAGGTTGAACCCCTACCTGATTTTTGGGCCTTATTTGTCCTATTTCGCGATATATAACATAGATAATGGCTCGAAAAGAACTTCAAAAAATCGTACTAATTTATGCCAATGATTCCATAAGAAATTTTGGGTAATTTGCTTTTTAAGCCCCGCACAAAGTATCTAATAAAAATTTCCCAAACAGTTATTTTTTATTCCAAATTTACATGCCTAATTCGAAAATAACAAAATTTTTATAAAATCTACCGTTTTGGAGTTACCAACAAAAGTTTGGACTCATTCATGTTGTTGTCGTCTACAGCCATTATTGGTGTTGTTTGTATCAGTGTGTGCGCAATAATCAAGACAAGTGAATGTCTATTTCACAGAAAATATATGCAAACAATGCCAGTAATGGCTGCCGCAACACGAATGAGTCTGAACTTTTATTGTTGATAACTACAAAAAGGTAGATTTTATCAAAATTTCTTTGTTATTTTCAAATTAAGCATGTGAATTTACACGTAAATATAACTATTCAGGAAATTTTTATTAGATACTTAGTCCAGGGCTTAAAAAGTAAATTGCCCAAAATTTCAACTTATTTCAGTGTTTAACAGGAGACTTTTTATACAATAAATTTTAACCGTCCACAAAAGTACTTCCTCTTGCAATGCATTATTGTCTAGTTTGAAAAGTAGTCTGGCATTGTAAAAGGAAAAGACAAACAAGGAAAGTGAAGTATAAGAAATTCAATTTATTTCCACAAATATCATGTTTGCTATACATATGATAAAATCAGACAATAAGCACAATAGTTATATAAATAAATAAAAAAAAATACATTCATATTAATAAAATCATCAATGTCCGTCAACTCAGTGTTTAATAAAAAAAAAAAAAGTCAGTGAGCTTCTTCTGCACCTTGCCCTTCCTAGCTCTCAGCTGGGTCCTCCTGAGAAGGTTTCTCATGTGTAGGGTGGTGATGAGTTCCTCATCCTGCTGCCCTTCCACATACTCAATGAGCCAGTGGAGGAGGTGTACTGCATCAGTGTGGCTCTTGGCTGGTGCTTCTTCTTCCTCCTTTAGCTGAGCTGGGAAGGGGTCTGCTACTGCTGCTGTGTCATTTGATCTCTGCTCCCTCCTGGATCTTTACTGCTCCTATGCTGTGCCTCTTCTGGAAATGCTGGAGCCACCCCTTGCTGGCAATGAAGTCTCCCTCAACTCCATGGAGCTGGTGGTGAAACTTCTCTGCCTGGTGCCTCACAATGGGATCTAACAGAGGAGTCCCCTGTCTCTGCTCTTTCACAAACCAGGTGAGCATAGCCCTTGTCCAGCTGTTCATTGGCTGCCAGGGGCCTTCTTTCTGCACTTCTGACCCATGAACAGTCACTGTGAACCCTCTCAACTTGGTCTCCTCCTTCACCCAACCCCTGAGGGTGGATTCAGGTACCCCTGTATCCCTGCTAATCTTTGCCTTCATTCCATATCCTATCTATCAAATGCAGTTTTTCCATTACTGTGTACGCTTTACATTTAGACATTTTGTATTACTCTTGGGGGTTGCAATTTCCTGGGAAATCTCAATTGCAACCCTTAATTACTACACGCTATTTATACATATTTGTTTATTTACGAGAGATTCTTGATGTCTACTGTTGGACAGTCAAATTGAACATGATCAACCAAAGAAAAATACTCCAATTTATACCCCATCTGTGGTATCTGATTGCAGTGATTGAATTCCTGTTAATTAGTCCGATATTATAGGAACTCTTTGATCATGCACAAAATAGAAATATAAAGTAGTCATGTGTAATTATGTGTAATTATTACCAATGCAATTGGAGTAGATGTGTAATGGCCAAGGTGTTAAAATTTGCAAAATTTTGGCTGTTTGATCATCAAAATCAAGTTAAAATGTGTGAAAAACGGGTGTAATTATTAAAACAAATTAAGACCCATCTGATGATCACTGTTTGTTCTATTGGGAAGAAGATGGCCAAGAAATTGTTAAAATGGGGTGAAATTTCTAAAGAAAAAAAAAGTGAGCAATAGTGAGGGTATAAGAGCAAAATTTTGGGGTCCACCACCCACCCACAGTACACCATGTACCGTACTAAACTGGTTCACCTAATAGCAGTGGACTACTGTAATAATAGAATAATTAATGCTTTCTCTTCTGGAAATGTTTTAAATTTATTCCCAACTTGGATTTGCTATATGTAAGCTTATTTTTCATGACATCCACTTTTAAAACTGATTTGATATAAATTCTGATTCCAGGATGCCTGAATAAATGCCACTTTTGTAAAAAAGCTAAAACAAAAGACCTTCCCTTCAAGTTAAATAATCAATTATCTCAACATGAAATTTGAACTGAGAATCCCAATGAATTTTACAGCAGTCTCAAGAAGGAAATTTGTTCTTTTGGATGTTATAAAGCAGTTTTGATCTTCTGATATCATTTTAAAGTGGGACAGTTAGTTGAACTAGTTGCTCCAAACACTTGTCTTTACTATAAGAATGTTAACCAAAATATATATAATTCATTCCCTCTGGAAGTAGTTCTCAGAAGACTTCACTATAACTTATGTTTATTTTATGCAAGATGTAATTTTTGTTATTTCATTTTTACTTTACTTTCTTTAAAGACTTTACTTACTAAAAGCTTATTAGCTTATTGTTACATGATTTAATTATTTTTTCTTTAATTTTCAACGGAAATTTTATTTCTCAAGATTTAGTCTTTAAAAAATGTTCTTGACTTCCTGTTTGGTTATGCCACCTTCTTTTTGGTTGTCTGTCCAAAAAAAAATAAGATAAAGCCAAATTTGGATAACCAGTTTAATTGAAATCATCCATACAAACTGATTGTTCTTGAGAAATTAATTCAATAAAAAAAAAATGAAGTGATGAAAGTCTAAAAAGGCATACTCCCCATTTATTTTAGGTGAAAAACAAAAACCAGAATTTACCATTTTTGTTGTTCTTACAGTCACAGTCATGGCCACCTACTCTGGAAGCACAAGCTCTGTGGAACTATCCATAGCTCCACTTATCACTTGTAAACTCTGTTTGACGGAGTGTCCATTACAAGACACTTATGAAATCCGCGATTGCAGATGTCTTTACTGTGAAGCAGTAAGTATACCTTGTTTCTCTCCCTGCCACCTTCATGCGTACACCACACTTGCTATTCACATCACAAAATAAAAATGTTTTTCTTTCAGTACTCCTTCAAGCAACTTTTCATGTTTTGTTCTATTTTTAACAATAAAATTGGACAGCCAATTGACTATTGGTTGACTAACTACAAGATAAACAAAATCTATTTGGTTTTATCAGCAAATGTTATCTGACAGTTCAGTAATTTCTATAAATTCTATTTTTTGTTTAATATAAATGTAGGTACCTCCCCACCCCCACAAAAATAACGATAACTAAAGTTTAAAATGAATTTTTAAAAATGAAAAATATTTCTTGACGTTTTTATTTTAATTTCAAAGTAATAGATTAAATTTGATATTTCCAATAAGCAAAATACTTTGCAAAAACTAATTTACATTGACTTAAAGGTCTTATTTTTATTTTTTTTTATTTTGCTAAAGTAGCTGATTAGTGCTTTTTTTTTCTTTGGAATGTAATTCTCTTTATTAAAAAAAAATCTTCCAAAAATAAAATATACTTTTCAGAAACTTTGAGGAATATTAGCTGACTTAAAGTATAATTAATCTGATTTGAAAGAAATATTATTTACTTTAAGTTTAAAATAATACAGAAATGCATTTTTAAACCACTTGGTAGCTGTGTTTTTAACTGATAATAGCTATATTTACATGTTTGACATGTGATGACAGATTTATTGTTTTACAGAGACTTTCCGTAACTCATAGTTTAAGAACATGAGTGCCTTTTTTTTTTATATAATTTTTAAGTACTCAGTAATCTTAAAAATGTTGGGAAATATTCTCCATAATCTAATTTTAGGAATGTTGACTTTAAATTTACTATAGTTCTCTCTAATTTTCTGATAATGTTGTGTATAGTCATCCATACTTTAAAAAAATGTCACATTTATTTACATAAGAAAAAAATTTGAAAATTCTTGTGTCTTGGTGTTTGATAACAGGTATTAAGCTTTATTTTGCCATTTATGATTAGTAAATATAGTTTTCACTTAATATAATCTAAATTCTAAATGGGTGAAATTAATACAGAATTTTAAGATTTAAAACTTGATAAATTTTCCTAATTAAATTTTTTTTAAAAATGGAAATAATTCTTGTAAAAATTCATTATTAATTGAAAAAATGTATTTCTTAGGACAATAGTGTCCTTAATCTATCTTATTTATAAAAGTAATTAAAAGCTTTCCTAATTAAATGTCATAGTTTTATTGCATTTTTTTATTTATGATTCAGAGCAGATTTTTGGTAAATGATGTTCCAGCTTGACAAAAACAAAATGGTTACTAAAATTCTCCATGGAGTCCTGCTTTTAACTAATATAAATATGAAGAGGCTGAAATTTTAATTTCTTGAAATTTCATAAAATTAAGTATTTAAGAGATTTAAAAAATAAAAAATAAAATGTTAAATAATTTCATTCATTTGTGAAAGTTTTATTAAAATCCAACAATTTGATTTTTGCGAAAATTTCCAAATCAATGTGTTTTTTATCAAAAAAGGCACTAAAATACTCATAATAATCTCTCAGCTACTGTTGACGCAAAAGAAAAAAAAATTTAACCAAAGTTTTGAATGTGCTAGAAAGGATTTAAACAATTTAATATAATAATTAAAACATTCTTTGGTTTTTCCTCTTAATAACATAAACATTTTGACGATAAAACTTTGTTTTTATCAAGTTTAGTGCCTTTTTTCATCATGATCAGATCTTTTTTTGCGAAAAAGTAGAAGTACCTATATTAATGTTAAAATGTTTCTCTATATTTCTGTATTTTATGTTTTACTTAAAGAAATGCTATGTTTTTATTTATTAAAATCACTGCCTTTTTAGGTGTAAAATTTAGTGTGTCATCCCTCCCCCCACATACACACACCTCTTAACTATATAGAAAAAGTTTTTATTAGACAGTGTTTGAATCCGTAATTTTTTTTTTTTACATTATCATATTTACCACTTTGTTCTCCTTTCTATCTTTCAGGTAAGTTCATTGTTCTATTATAATCTTTTTGTCTTATTCAGCACCTTTTTGTAGTCTTCCAGAGGTGACATTCTTTTCCTTTATAAAGCAGCTGTTATGCTTAATGTCAAGTCAATTCCTAGTTAAAGAATTTATCTTAACAATCATTTGCAAGTAAAGGGAGACTACTCTAATTAAACTTCCAAATATATTTTTAAAAATAGTGAGCTTTACTTGTATTTCTAATTCTTAATCAACAGGAGTCTGGTATTGAATGGTTTCTGAACATGGTTACAATTTAGATAGGCACCTTCATGAGATCGCTAAAAAAAAGAGCATAGCATGATGAAAAAGACGCCAAACTTGACAAAAACAAAATTTTATTGTCTAAATGTTTGTTATTATTAAGAGGAAAGATCAAAGTATTTTTTTTTTTTTTTTTTTTTTTTTTTTTTTACATTTTTTAATCGTTCCTAGTACGTCCGAAATTTTCTTTAAAAATCTTGTCATTTTTGAGTCAGCAAAATTGACAGATAATCAATCATGTCAACCATTTTTTTTTTCATTTTATAAAAAAATGAAAATCTCAGTTTCAAATTTTTTAAAAATCAATTATAATTTTTTTCAAAACTTATTTTGAGAAAATTAGAAATTATAATCTTTACTTAAAATATTTTGAAACAAGCATTACTTAGTTTCTGTGCTGAAAAGAAGTAGTTTGAAAATAAAATAAAGCAAGTCATAACATTTCACGTCAGTTGACAGGTGATGATTGATGGTTTCATCGTGTATTGACAGCTTACACGAGGAAAATTTATTATACAGGAGGACAGAAGTGATATTTGGAAGTTATTTAGATTTAAGTGAACGGATTATTTATTTCGTTATTTTTAAAGAAAACTTTCAGCACTCTAATTTTTTTTGTACTTAGCTTTCACCTTTACATTTACGATGCTTTATAGAAAATATATTACAAAAAACTAAAATAAGACTGTTGAGAGTGAGATTAAATTTCATAAGAATGGTATCTAATTAATTTATAGGTATGTTTCTCATGAAATTTTATCAGAAGTGTACATAAAATACTATAATTTTATGTACATTTATTACATTTTACTGTGTTATTTGTATTTCCATTCATTTTGTTATTAATTTTGATATTTCATTTATGGAAAAATGTCATAACTGAAATTAACATAAAAATAAGATCATATAAATTTCATAAGATGATACTGATACTTTTAGGTACCCTTCTCAGTTGAAATTAAAATATCAAATTAACTTCACACGTGTTTTGCAAAAATAAAGGCCTTAACAGCAGAGAACAATGCTTAACTTATAAACACAAAATTACATTTCTTAATTACTGTGGGTCTTCTGATTGGTCAAAATTATACAATTTACGATGCGCTAAAAAATGATCTCTCTCATAAGGATATTTACGAAACTGAATGCGGCTTTTAACTAATTTTATAATATTTTAACAACTTAAATGTAAAAATCTAATATAATTAAAGAAATAACAAAAAATTGTATTAAAAATTCATTTTTCATCAAAAAAATTTTTTGCTTTCAGAAAATATTGTCCTTATTCATAAAAACAATTAAAAGCAAATAAAAGCATTTGAAATTAAATCTTTGTTTTATTGGGTTTTGTATGTTACAATTCAGGGTTGAATTAAAAAAAATACATGATTTGCTTTCCTCAAAGCCTTGTGCTTTTAACTAATATAGTCACTAAACTGAATGCAACCGAATCTCTAGAGTTTTCATAAAATTAGTTATGGGGTGGGGGTAATAAATATTTTTTCCATGACTTTAAAAAAAAGAAAACATATAATTTCCATCATTTGTGAATAGTTTCTGAAAGTTTCATTAACATCTGACAATTATTTTTAATTTTGCAAGATTTTCCAAATTAATGTCTGTCACACAAAAAAATGTGCTAAAAATTTATATGTTATTTTACTAGTTCTGGTGATACAAAGAGAAACACGTTTTTTTTAATCAAAATTTAGAATGTTCTAAAAAGAAGGAAAAATTTGAAAAAAAATAATTAAAAAAATACTTCTGCCTTTCCTCTTAATAATAACAAACATTTAGATGATAAATTTTTTTTTTTCATCAAGTTTGGCGTCTTTTTCATCAGACTATGCTTTTTTTTTTTTTAGCAATCTCATGAAGGTACCTAAATTTAGACAATATTTTTTGCAATGAAGTGCAAATCTTCATAAAAGTGAAACAAAAGTTGTGGGTTCTTTTTGGGGGATTACATAAAACAATAACTATGGAATATTTTTGTACAAACCCTTCTTTCAATGTCATGATTTTCGTGTAATGCCTTTGTAACAAATAATCTCGAGTCCGATCATCATGAATGCTAATCTGAAATGTGGAAGATGACTGAAAATTTGGACACCAAAGAAACCTGCAACAAACCTGTGATGGGATATTGTGCTCCCCACCAGCCAATCTTAACTAATTCTGAATGCTTTTCATTATTGACTGCTTTGTTTAAAGGAGAACAGCAATTGTTTAAATTCCATTTCTTGGAAGGAGTTCATGGTAGACATTAGTAATAGTTCATTTTTCTTTTTTTTGATCTTGTGTGTTCAATCTTGTTTTAAAGTATCTGCTTTTCATCACCCATCAAAAGTAAATCACTTTTTTTTCTTGTGGAACCTACACTTGAAAGTGACTAACAAAAGCATTTTCAGTACTTAGATATTTTGCAAATGCTAGTTATCTACCACATTGCATCATGTGAATAATATATTAACATATATTCTTGAGGAATATCTTTATTTGATCATTATCAACCTCAACTGATTTTTGAGCATTGTTAAGTAAGAAACTTTCCAATCCACTTTTGACATGTTTATTTGATTATTCAAAATATCTTCTCCATAAAATGCACATATCTTTTTTTTTTTTTTAGGCCACATTTTTATTTCAAGATAAAAAGATATTGCTTATTTACATTTTCTTTTAATCAGTAACTAAATCTACACCAGTCTTGACATTTCTTTAAGTGCATGCCAATGACAACTGTTGCAATACATCAAACGGAATCTGTGAATTTATTTCAAACTAAATGTTCTTAATATTATTTAATGACAAAAGTAGATTAAGCAATAAACATAAATCTCATTTTGATATTGACTCTCTTTGCATAAGTTTTATCCCTTAACCCTAGAACTAAAGTGATGCCACCTTAAATATTGAAACAAATGGCAGAACAGCATTTTTTTAAAAGACCTGATCCACTTCAAGCTTGTTAAATGATAGCAAAGACTAAATGGTTTTAATAATGTTTCAAATACCATGACTTTTCAGTTTCATACCTAAGACCAGTAAAAACATGGTGTTTGCATTATTAATAATGAGAATTATAAATGTAGAATTAAGGCTTAAAATAGACTTTAGAACAATAGAAGGAATTGTTAGCTTGAATTTGTGCCACTAAAAATGATTGATTTCTCTGTAAGTTTTTTCTTTGCTTTTATATCTGAAACGGGGAAATGTTTTCATCTTTTTGCAACAAACCTGTAACTGTCATCCATCTTGCTTTTGTTTCATTCTCTCTCTCTCTCCAGTGTGTGAAGCAGTATCTGTCTGTAATGATTACAGAAGGGAATGTCTTGGCCATCACCTGTCCTGATGCTGAATGTAAAAAACAGGGTAAACTGGATGCCCAAGAAGTAAGAAAACTTTTACCTCAAAATCATAGTCATTTATCAAATTGCTTTTAAAGTACACTTTTATATAAAGTCTTGTTCTGAAAATAATGTTGATTATTTCAAAATAGTAATGACAAAAGTTGTTTTTTTAGAAGCCAGAGAAAGGCATTAACTAAATAGTCCAACAGTAAATAGAGGTATTTTCAAAACGGCCCTCACCCTTCTGACACCAGTCAAAGGTTGATGGAAAATTTTGCCCTTGTAGCTGATTGAGGAAATTATTTCTGAGAAATCTTAGATGGATTTTGAATGAGACTAGATAGAATGTTCAACTGAGGCATGGACAGACAATACAGAATGGGGGAACCTAAAGTTGTTTATGTCTTCTATTCACCTCAAATAGTGTAAGGTTAATGATGTCAGAATCGAATGTTTGAACTAAAATTGGTAAATGGGAACGATAACTTATGGATTGGGAATTGTCATTATTTTAGCAAAAGCAGGTGCCTTTAGATGTAGCCATAGGTGTCTTGGGTTGAGTCATGTAGGGGAATTCCCTGCGTTCTTGAGAAATGAACATCACTCATAATTTTGATTTCATTTTAATGAAAGATCTGCCATAATTAACATTTTGCATATTGAGTTAAGATTTTTCCTACCAAGCAGCAGAGAACAGCTCATCATTCAAGGTAGACACATCTGTCCATGATGGCATGTTTCCCCAATTAGTACAACTAAAGACGTTTCTCTCTGCCTTGTCTCATTAGTTAGTTTCAATTCTACACTAACCTAGATACTATATTGCCTGGAATATGCCATTAACTAATTTAGCCGCAGAAAGCAAACTTTTTTCCTTGTTTCTGTATATTGTTTTCTTTCATTTAGACTAAGTGAGATCTGGCCATTAAAAGAGGGGAAAGAATTCAGCAGATGAGGAGGAATCCGTATAAGAGTATATTTGTATACTTGTCTTAAGCAACTAATGATCACAATTAATGCTAGATGAAGACCTTGAAGAAACTTCAATACTTAGTAAGAACAACATTTTTTGCCTCTGGCTTAGGGAAAGCTATTGCAATGATCTAGCATTAAAAAATATATATATATAACCTTAAGAGGAGGGTGGAGGGTAAGTACAACAAATTTGTTTAAGGCAAACCTGTTTTCACAATTGATAACAATTCCTCTTTAATAATTGATTATTACTTAAAACCACAAAAATGAAGTTTTGACACTAAATTTGTCAAAGATTCTTTTAGCCTGGAATAGAGGACAAACAGAAATATTTTTTTAGTAACAGTGAAATCTTTACCAAAGTACCAAAGATAAAAAATGTTTGATTCTTTTCAAAGATTAAAATATGATCTAATTATGAAAATTTACTTATTCGAAATAGAGGCTGTTGAAATATTGCAAGTGAAAGCATACTTAATTATTAAGTTTAGTAATAATTTCTAACTGTTCCAATTTGGAGGTAAAACATGTTACTCTGTTGATGGATGGATTTATGCATAAATTCACTGAATAACCCTACTGCCTGTGCTATCGCTGCTGCTATTTTTCCTTTTCATTTTGTTTTGTCAATCTGTCATTCTCTATCTTAGCACTACTTCTTGTCTTTGTTACTCGGTGTATTTGATCTTTACGGCCATTATGTGTTGACATCAAGCTGGGAGGTAACCAGATTCTACTGGGATTTTGCCCAATGGTTGTTGTGAATCTGCAGAAATTTCAGGTGTGAAATCCTTGCAGGTGTTGTAACTTCTTTGCTAAAAACCAATATCAAAGCACAAAGCAATAGATTCTGTTGATATCTAACAATGGGCTTGAATGTTAAGAAATTGAAAAATTTTCAAGTACATAAGGAGTAAAGAATTATTAAAGTTTCTATTTATCCTGGTTGGTCTTTCAGCAGGAAAATTATTCAGAGCAGTAATAGCGGCCAGAGAAGAAAGTGAGGATTAAAAACAGACTTTACCTATTTTGTCATCTGGTCTCTATTTGCACACTATTTGAGAAAATTTGAGTACTTCTGGTATTGATTTATGACAGGCTTTGTCTAAAAAGTCATTCCGAAACTCCCTTCCAAAGCTCTTGGATTTAGCAAGATATAAATGTTTGTGGAGTTTGATAGTATTTTAAATAAATACAGCAAGAATTGTTCTTTGGAATTTGGGAAATTTTAGAAAACCATAAATTTTATACTGCCTTGGAGGCAATTGGGTAGTTTGAGGAACATCTCATCTTATTAAATCTTAATGAATTCTACTTGGTTTATTTCAGTTTCAAATCTTCCTAGAGCCTTCCCCAAACTTATTTTATGACTTCTAATTATTTTTAATGTTCTTTCCTTTTTCTGTTTTTTTTTTTTGTTTTTTTTTCACCATTTAATCCTAATTATTTTCTGCTTAACATTTGTCATTCAGCATTCTCCTGCATTAAAACGTTGAACCAGCATTATCACTGCATATTTTCACAGTTTAATGAAAAATATCAACCATTCTGTTCCTCTATATTCTACATCCTGAATAAGTAAAAGAAAATAAGAGTGCCTCCTTCAATTCTTTCAGATAGAAAAACTAGTGAATGAACAGACATTTGAAAGATATTCCCGATTACGTTTCCAAAAGGGTAAGGATCTTTTTCTTTTTCTGTTCCTATTTAATCAGTTTAACTTTTTGTTACCTTGTTATGTAAATGTCAAAGATCCAAAATTACTTGACTACTGACATAAGTGGAATTATGAATCTACTCATGGCAAAATATATTCGATTTTAATTAATATTTTAAAATGAGCAGACAATAACCATAACTGTTTTTTTCCATTAACCCTTTCATTGCTATTTGGGGTATTTGAAGCCTGATGGAATGCCAGCTTGGTTTTTGTTAGTTGACATTAGGAATTGCAATAGAAGACAAATTAAGCTTTATTTTGATAAATAAAATAAAATTTGCTAAAAGTACACCAATGAAAAATAAAATAAATATCTTAAATATGTTTTGTTTTCCCAAGATTAAATGTAGAAGTAATAGAGCTAGATGACAGTAAATACTCACATGTGAATTGCATGCACAGCTTTCAAAATAAGATTTTTATCCACATTACTCAGACTCTGTATTAATACACTGTATATCCTGAGTGGGCATTAACACAAGCCTTTATGTTTGCATATTATCACACAGATGGCAAATACCAGCCTGTAATGAATTATTCCAAGCCTCTTGCACTTGTTGACACAGTACAGCAAGAGTTGTAGGTCAGCTAAGCATGTGTCACCGTGTAAAGCTTAGGCACAAATAATGCACTGATATGAATGTTACTGTGTCACATGGTAGGTGAAAACTTAAAATTTGATCAGAACATCTACTCCATGCATGTTCAGTACTCAAGTCAAAATTGGCATCATCCTTCAGGCCCTCCAATTTTATTCTCCATCAGCATCTGGAGAATGACACTGATGTGCATCCTTGTCATTTTTTTTCCCACTATAGTGCTCTGCCATACACATGTGAGTACTTTCCATAGAGACAACATGACACCATAGTATGTACATGTCTGTCATATGGAAGTAAATGTGTTAAGCTGCCTGTTCTCATTTCATTCTGTCTCTTTTTCAATTTCCTGCCACCTTATCAGCTAGATTACTCTTCATTTATAACAGCTACTGTTTGTTGTTGACTTAATTTTTGAGTTTCTCTTTACTCCTTTCATCCCTATAAGCACTTACACAGTGCTCCTAATTATAGTATAGATTTATTTCTGTTGTATCTTTTTCTCACATTAGAGGCTCTGGCCCAATGTAATAGCTACAGTATAATGTAGCCATCTTGCAGATGAAAGAATGTCATAAAAATAATTTTCTTTTTTTTTTTTTTTGTTCGAATCATTGAGAGTTCATTCATCTTAACACTATTTCCCCTTTTATTCCACAAGTTTTTAATTCTTTCAATGTGAGAATGAATTACAAATGACCACCCCCTTATTCCCACAAAAAGAAAAAACAAATTCTCTTTTAATAGATGAGAGCATAGACTTAATGAACATGAGCAAAAGAAGAAAATCTGTGGGGAAAATTGTGAAAACGACTTACCTTGGAAACGCCCACAAATCTGCGCGCCGTGCAAAATCCAGCTGCTCAGCGGTAAAAAAAAAACAAAATGGTGGCGCCCATGTTTTATGCCACGCGGTCTCAGACAGTTAACGCAAAATCTCGTCTCGTTATTCGCATGCAAATTATGGTCGGTCCTCGGCTGTATAAAGCAAGCCGTTTTTGTTTTTTTTTTTTAGAAGAGGGAGACGTGATTTTGCTGGTGAGAAGTGAAGGTTGGACGTGTGACCCATTTTGTCATTTCTATGTTGTTTGTTGAACTGTTACGTCGGACTATCGTTTAAACTGTGATTTGGCTACAAGTGTTGCGGTCGAGAGACGGAAGAAATCTATTGCAGACGTTTGTTGCTACTTTAAGTTGACAGTTTTTGTTTTTTTTTTCTTTTACTACTACACAATCCAGTTGTCTGCTTTGTGTACTTTTATTGGGAATTCTTTGTGTGTACATATATTCTTTTTCTTTTCACAGAAGTGGATGTTGATCCAAACCGGACATTCTGCCCGAAAGCTGGCTGTGAAACTGTGTGCCATGTCTGTAGTCCCTCAACAGGGGAGAACTCCAAACCAATTCCTGTTGAATGCCCTGAAGTAAGTCAGGAAAGCTTTTCATTTTTGCATGTAAATGTTTTAACACCTGTCAATAAGTTGAACATAGTTTTATTCTGATGGCTGAAACGCTTTTTTTTTCATTTTGTTTCTTTGTCAGTGTGGCTTGGAATTTTGTTCTGTCTGTAAAACCAAGTGGCATTCAAGCCAAAGTTGTGATGAAGTCATGAACAGTGGCAAAGCTGAAGATATAGGGTAAGTATTATTTAAATAATCATTTGCATGAAGGCTTGGCTATTTAATGTCATTTTCTTTCACTTGTATGATTTAAATAACAAAAAAATAACAAAACAATTCTCTTACTGTAAGTTATGCAACACGTACAGCAGGTGCACATAAACCGAGCCAAACAAAAAGGATTTACTTAGCCTGGTGTCAAGTGAGAACAAATGATTGTGCACAAAAATGTCATCAATCTGGCCTGGCAGCAGCCATGAGGGAGAGAGAGAGAGGGTGGGGAGAGGAACTGGAACATTTGAATCATTTGAGTTTATATGCTCTCCGTCTCCCAGACTTTTTGTCCTATCTCACCTTGATTCTCCCCCTATCTTCATGCATACACCACATTTGCTATTCACATCACAATATTTTTTTATATAATAAAAATGCTTTTTTCGATTAACAAGCTGTTTTATCGAGTATTTTTTCTTTTTGTTAAAATTACTTTCTCAAGAATTTGAGACAGGCTTGAATTTCCAATATTTGAATAAACATTTAAATTCTAAAAAATTTCCACAATATTCCATCTTCCATATTCATTATCTGAAATAATGATTATATACAGTGGTAAAGGTAATTTCAACTTTTAAAACAAAGAAAATTTTAAATGTCTAAAAAGTGCTTTAATTGCCAGCTCACCGACAGTAAATTTACATCCAGATTCTTACAATGTTTCACCATTGGCAGATTTTCTGTTATCACAATATGGGATATTTAAAAACAAAGATAATGGAAAGTAAAATACAGAAGAATTTGGCTAGATTGAAAAAATTTTGAAACTACCAGCATTTCTTGTTCATAATAAGGTCAACAACCCCAGTCCGATGGAGTCCTGATGGATGAAATGTGTCACAAATAAACTTTCCATTTTGTCTTTTCCTCAGAACTGTTCTTAAGAAGCTGCATACAAAATGTTGGTATTTAAAATATTTTTTTACTTAGCTCTAATCTTGGATTATAAAAAATCTTTTTTGTTTCAGCTTACCTGAAATAATTTGCTCTCTGAAATTGATAGTGCTCTGGTGTAGAATTTTAAAAAATTATTCAAAACAAAATGGTTTATCAGACTTGACTAATCAGGAGCTGCAATTGACAAATGAATCCTTGTTGCCATCTACTGACCTGGACTGATTCCGGGCTTGTTAGATGAAGTGCTGCATCTGTAATGTTTATAAACTTGAAAAGACTCGTTGACATATGATTAAGAATGCCCATTGTTCTCTTTTCTTCCTTTTTGTAGATGTTAAATCTATTAGTAGAGAAATAAAACTGGAAAATAACAACAGAAAAATGGTCACTCATATCTCAACCAGATCAGTTCAGCAATTCCAAGAGACATTGAAAAAAAAACCACATTTCTTTCCATGTATGCAGATCATTGCAATCTATACCTTGGAGAGTTTGCCACTCCCCAAACACCTTTGCTACCAATAAAACCACACAGTGCTGAAATCTATATTAGCCTGACTTATACACCTGATAAAGAAGCTAAAAAGATTTTTAAGCACAGATTCTATACCTGATAAAGACTGAAGAATGGCTTGGCGAAAATGTTATGGTAGTGTTATGAGTTTATAACAAAATTGAAATTTGAATCTTTGTATTGCATTATGCCTGAATCATTTCTCACTATTTCTAAACTGGGTTGCAGCAGGGAACCTATTAGGATCAGTAATGCCAGTTGATTTAATCAGTTACATGTGCATGTTCAATTTTTTTTTTTTTTTTTTTTTTTTTAGAAATATCTCCCCATTGCTCTTTGCAACTTCTAGCCAAAACAATAACTTCTCTTCTTTGTTGCAGCATTCCCTATAGCAATACTGAAGATGCACAAATCAAACGCTGTCCTGTGTGCCATGTTCCAATCGAACGTAATGATGGCTGTGCTCAAATGATGTGCAAAAGATGCAAACATGTTTTCTGCTGGTATTGTCTCACTTCTCTTGATGTAAGTTCTCTTCTCTTGCTGTCTTCATTTTGATTTTGTTAATTGTTTCCATTTTATTCAAAAAATTATCTATAATGACCACTTATAAGTCTGCAAAAGATACTAGGATATCATAGGCCAAAAGAGAATTTATACCAGGACCCACTTCACAAAATTTAACTATACATTGTATTTATTTTTTAATCTCTTTTCATCAACCTTTTAATGTTTGATATTAACTTTTTTAGTATTTTAATATTGGCTAGCAACAAGTTCATTTTTATATATAAGTTCAGTGTTTGTGTGTATGTGTCCAAGCAACTTCTCTGCCTCCACTAGTCCGATTTCAATGATTCATAGCTAGAAAAGTTAGGTGCAGGGAACAATTTTCGTTGAGCTCAGATTCAGGGTTGCCAGATTATGCGAGGTTAAAAAAATATATATTAATATATTATACTAGCCATTATCATTGCTTTCATGGTTCAAGGGGAGTAACTCTTATTTTCCTTTTGTATCCAAAATTGCAGCTAGATTAAAATTTTATGCTAGCTAAAAAGCCACCTATCAGGTGGCAATTAAGCTAGCTCCTGTGGAGGACTCTTGGTTTGGCCATCATCACAATAGCTAGGGAGGAGTAGATGCAATAGGCATCAATAAACTACAGAATTACTCTAAAGTGATCACTGTATTTAAATATTAAATTGTTTAAGCTTGCCTTTTAAAAGTTCAACGATAATCCTTCTGCTGCCACTTAATTTAAAGACAATTTGATGTGCGTAGATCCTTATTTTCTGTACAAACAATGATTTTTATTTCATGGGTGACAGAACAGGGGATAATTTATAAGATAAAATTAATATAGTGTAAAGATGGGAAAATAGAAATTAGAATTAGTTATACATTCAGCATTTGAAGTGTTAGAGAAACACAATAGCTAATTAAGTAAAGCCTATATTATGGAATCTATATGAATAAATGCGAAATTGGAGCACATTTATCCAACAAATTCTGAGATTAAAAAGCCCCAGTTTTATTTCATAGTAATTTACGCACTAAAAGCTAAATATCTGTATTATATATTATCTACTTCTAGGCAATATCACTCTTCAGGTTTAAATTCTTCTAATTTTCATTTTGATTTTTAAAAAAGTTTATTGCATTAATTAACTGTCTTCCATTACTGTTCTTTTATTCGAGGATCATTTTGATTTTCATAACAAATAGTTGTTTAGGAATATTGTCCTATATAGTGCAGAAGTGTTTAAAATTTGCGTTTTACTTGGCCTTCAACAAGTTGGCATCTAGTTGTAAAACTTTCCTTAACTATAACAAGCCAATTTATGAATGAAATGTTCATTTAGAATTTGTTTCAAAGATTTCAAGTAGTGAATATATCTTTGTGAAACGATAGTGAGCAGGCAAAGCCTGCTAGTGTGTGTATATGTATGTATATATATATATATATATATATATATATATATATATATAAGTGATCTCTTGTATCTTATTTAGGCATGCATTAAATTCACCTTTTGAATTATTTTCATTGTACAAGTTGTTAAAACTTAAAATCTTTAACAAAAATGGAAATCTTATAATAAAAAAAAACATTTTCAGTATATTGCTAAATATTTTTTTTAATTTAATGTATAAGTGGTAAATTTTAAAAAAATGTTATACTCTTATGGTTTCTATAAACTTATTTCTGATCTAAATGTTAATTTTCCTCTGATAGATTTTAGTTTCAATAAAAGCTAAATATTAACCTGTCAAATATACTTCTAACTTGTTATTTTTAATATGATGAAAAAAATGATCCAAAAATTATTTTTCAACTTCATACTTGAAAAGATCCAAATGTTGCTAGTTCCTTGGAAGGAAGATTCTTTGCTTCTGCCTTGAGTGTTTCCTTTTCTTCAACTCAAGGGTGAATTTTGTCATCAACTTGGGACTGGTAATCGAATGTTTAATACCTCTTTATGAAGATACTGCATTCTAATCTAAAATGCTGTTTACTTTAAGGATGATTTCCTCCTTCGTCACTATGATAAAGGCCCATGCAAGAATAAACTTGGACATTCCAGAGCCTCTGTGATTTGGCACAGAACGCAGGTAAGTCGGTCAGTTTTTGTATCATGCGTTTGTAAACAGACTATCTCTGCACTTTCATTGATCTCTCATGTCAGTGGACAAGTGCTTAATAAATCTTAGTTTTTTTTTTTAAAACTGATTCTGGATTACGAATGAATTAATGAACTGTTTGATCCATTAGTGACAATTAATATTTGAGTTTTTCACTTGGAGTTCAAGGGAGGTGTATTCTGGCACAGTTTTAACAAATTCATTAGAGGGAGCTTATAGGAGGCAGTCAAAAGCCCAGTGTTAAGATTGAGAGATGGTTCTTGAGGTCAAAGTTAATAAGAGGCATTTTGGGCTTATTGTCTTCCCTCTTAATTTTTAACAAATAACACTTTTGAATTAGTTTCTCTGGTAAGCTCTTTTTAATATTTCAAATAAAATATGTGAATATTTGGGTGGGGAGACTATTTTTATTGTAAACTATTCAAAAAATCATAAGCTTTTTAGGATTTGTCCTTAAACTGGCTTAGTTTCAAACAACAAATAATTTTTACTCTTGAAATTTCACTTTAAATCTTTCAAAATACCAAGTAGGAAGGAATTTGTATTGGTAGATTTTTTTAAAATTTAATAGAGAAATTAAATAAACTTGCATTTAATATAAAATTTTTAAAAACATGTACATTTTTTTCTCCAAAACTTAAAACTTTTTTAAATATTTACTAAAATCCCTAATAATGTTAACTTCATTGTAAAATAAAAATTTAAGTCAAAATTTACCATAATCTTGGAAAATTTGATAAATTTTAAAAATGAGTAAGTCCAAGATTATGTATGTGTGGCTCAGAATTAATTTTAGTTTAGTAACTGAAATTACCTTAGCAGTGTTCACTTGAGACTTTATTTTACTATTGAATTTTTTCTTTTTCCAGGTGGTGGGGATCTTTGCAGGATTTGGTGTCCTCTTACTAATTGCTTCACCATTTTTGTTGATGGCCGCCCCATGTATTTTGTGCTGTAAATGTAAATTGTGTAAATGCTGTGAAGATGAGGAAGGAGAGGGACTACCATCCTAGCAGACAGGTTAAACCAGAGCAACAAAAATGCCAGCTTCACCCATTCAAATTACATCCCTTATCAGCATGTGTGGATACAAAAACAGCCTATTACATAGGGACTGCAGTACTTTCCACCATTTCTCCTTCCTCGTGATTAAAATAAAAAAAAAAACAAATCCACAAACACAAATCTGCTGTTGAAACCTAAGCATCTGTATTTTTGAGATGAGGAAAACAATTTCTTTAGATTTGCCCTCCTTGTTATCCTGTTTTTATTAGTTAATCTTTAATGTTGGGTGGAAACTGTATCCTCATTGGTCTAACTGGGTTACAAATAAAAATAGATCTCTACACCATTTGCTTGAGGATACATGTCTTCTGTCTGAAGATTACCAAAATGTTACAATGCCATGAAGGGTCAGTCTGAAGAAATATGACTCTTCAGTGCCCCCTCCTCTTTATTTTAAATTGCAAAAACAACCTAAAAGCCTACAGAAATTTTCCTCAGCTAGCATTAAATTTTTATATTTTTAGTCTTTTGTCCCATTTTGGTAGATAGAAATCTGAATGTGCTATGGCTGTTTACCTAAGCATGAAATCCATTTTAATTACAACTAGAATTCATCTTGACATGAAAAGACATGCGAGACAAATTAGGACACATTTGTTAACCTTGTCTCAAGATGCTGCCATTTGAGGAGAGGATCTGAAAGGCCGCCTTTTGGTGGACACAGACAAATGCTTATACTCTTTTGCCTTGCAGCAAGAAGAAACCACTTGATCCAGATCGTAAGTGAGATTACATTTCTTATCCAGTCGAGCCTGGTGCTGCTGTTTTGGCTTCTTTACTTGAGGAGAGGAGGAAAGGTTATTTTTGGACTCATCATTCATTTTGTCTTATTCCAGGTTCATATAAACAGCTGGCTATTACATTTATGTCAGTGTTTCAATGTTATCATACTGTAAAATGTCTTTTTATATCATTCTCAGGTTTTTTTCGCTCCTATTGCAGTAAAGTTAATCACCTGATCAAAGTTTAAACTGAAAATCAAATTGCAACAGTAATATGCAAGTATTTTCTGTTTTCTCCCCACCCCAACTTCATTGGGGAGGAAGGATACTATTTTCACTAAACTTTGCTTTGTGTGATTTATTTTCTACTTCAATAGCAAAAACTGATAGTGCTTATGAAAAGTAATAAAAGGGACTTTAATTTTTTTTTTTAATTATACACTCCCAGTTTTTATTTCTTTGTATTAAATGTTTTCATGTAATAGTTATCAAATTTTTTATAAGTTTTAAAAGCCTCCAGTGCTAAATTTTTCTTTTTCTGTTATCCCCTCTCACACAATTTATTAGAAATCAAAGAAAATTTTCTACACTTAACCTGTGGAAAGCATGAAATAAGTGAATCTAAAATAAAAACCTGTGCCTATTCAAGTGGATAGAGAATGTTTCAGGATATAAATGCAAGAGACTAATTTCTGTTAAAATTAGAATTTTTTTTTTAAACTATATAGCATAATTTTCTGTTTGCTGGAATCTTTGCTCATGTCTTTAGTCTAAAATTTCCAACAGATTGATAGCCCTTACCATGAATGTTTCGATTTGGGAAAGATTCCTACTGGAACTTGGTTTCTCCCTGTGCCTCTTTTATCTGATCTGCCCATTTGTTTGCTTAGCTATGGCATGTGCCAGTTGGAGCCAGATCAAGCCACCTCTTCACCCAGACATGTCCTATCATTTGAACCATACTCCCTATGTGTCTGAACTTTGTTTTCCATTGGTCATCCATTTTTCTTTAACTAAGGTGGCCTCATATATTCTTGGAACAGCTCTCTTGAAGATCACAGAAATATTTAAAAACAAAACTCACAAATGTTAATTAACCTGATTCTGGAAATTAATTAGAAACTACCAATTCCAGAGTAAATAGCTGTTGGCAATGTAATGAAGCCACTTCCTTCTTTTAGGAATTAGAACAAATCTATTTTAACTGATGGTCCACATTGTGCTTAACATTTGTTTACAAATTCAAGGTTATTAAATATGGCACTTTTACAATGTAAAGTACAATATTTTTAAAGTTTCTTTTCTACCCACTTTTGGCGGCACTTTCTTCATTGTTTTTTTGTTTTGTTTTGTTTTTTCAAAAATTGTCCATTCTACCTTGTTTTTGGTCACCGTCCATTAAAACATTTTTTTGTTAAGCTTTTTCTTTTCTTTTTACAAATTTATTGAAAGTTTCTGTAAAATGAAATGTGCATAGTAAGTTTCCTTCTTGATCTTTCCCTCCACTTTTACATCATTTATTAACCACCACTTCCCCAATTATCTGGTTAATATTTTAAGGAATAAAATACTAGTGGGTTCTCTAATTGAAAAAGAAATAATTAGCTGTTAGTTTTTGCTCTTCTGAACTTAAGAAGATAAAAACTTTTCAGTGTTTTTAAAAAAAAAAAAAAATCCTGTGAGGCTGGATATGTATATACATTGAAGAAACTTAGCCTCTTCCCCCCTTTTATTTAATTTTAAATCTTGCTGCTGACCCCTTCACTGCTTGACCCCTTGCATCTCAATTTGGTGCTGTGATATGGATGGCTCTCTTGCTCCCTTCTATTCTTCTCTGTCAACACCAAAATGTAGATTACTTTAGAAAATTCACACATTTTTTTAATGTTAATATTTCATTTACTTGCATTATTAGGAGCCAGACCAATCAAGTTGGGGACTGATTTGCAATGTTTTAAATATTCTAGTTGAAATTAGTAAACATTAAGGGGGATTATTTTTCTTCCTCCAAAAATATGAGCCCCAAATCTTTTCATTTAAACTGATAAAATAAAGATATTTGGCTTAGTAACATGACAGGGGAGTTGCACAATATTTTAAGTTCATTTCAATGATAACACAATCTTAACTTGAAATTCATTACTTTGCTTGAATTCTTATTCAGCAGACTGTTTTATATACAGTTAAAATCAAGCCACTTAATTCAAAGCAGCTTTTTGTGATTTTTAAATACCTTGATAAAGTTTTTTTTTTTTTTTCTTTCTACTCTGCAGTGTGACAACCAGATTGTTTCACTTTTTTATCTTGAGTTAAAGATCTTGGTACTTAAGACACATTTTTCTGCACAATTGAGCTAAATTTGCAAAAATGGCCAAGACCAACTCTCCTTGTACGACTTACATGTGACCAAATATAAGATTCTGAGATCCTGAATGCCTGCTTCAATGAATCTTCAGAAATCGAAAGCACCAATTATTGTGCTTCAATCTTTGACCAACTGAATCCTAATTAACCATTTGTATCTGAGAAATTCTGCTTTTAATTAAAAGTAAAGGGCATGAGATTATATGCCACACTAATAACTAATTGAATTTCAAAAGGAAAATTAGATGATGGGTCAGAAAGTTTACTTTGCTTCATTTGTGCCTTAAGGTACTTCTCCGATACTCTCGATTAATTGGGAATTTTTGAAGTTTATCAGTTGAGTAATAACACATGATGGTTAGAAAAAGAAAAATTTTAATTTGACATATCTCTCCCTCAATAAGATTAGATGCTGACCACTTATTTTATAGTCTCTGTAAAATGGTTTGTGCATTTAATGTTAAAATGGTTTGCGTTAATTTTCTGAACAAAACTTCAAATATGAATACACTTATGACAATTGAGAGCTATTTTTATCCTTGTAAAGGAGATATCCATTCACTTGCCCAGGATGTATGAAAGAATTATGGGCCCACTTTTATACTTGCTCCCTGAAAAACGTTTTTAGTTACTGCTGATCCTCCTCCACCTTACTCTTGTGTTGACTTTGAAGAGGGCAGGTTGGAAGCAAAGCATCACTTCTTGCCCACTCTCCATGGCAACTATTTGTTATGGTCCCTCCATCCCATCATTTTGTTGCAGGTTGTCTCTAGTCAAATTGAATAGAAAAAAATTTAATGTGGAGAAAATCTGCCCCCATCCAATACTTTAAGAACCTGAAACAATTTTCTTTAATGTTTTTTTTTTTTGTTTTAAAATGTTTTATTTTTTAAATGTTTTGATTTATTCATTGTAAATTTTTCTTTCTTCTCTTTCTTGAGATTTTATTTTCCTGTGTACAAGACTGCCTGAATGGTATATCATGGTTTCAGATCTTTAAAAAATAAAAAAAATAAACATTGGTTTTCTGTCTAAAAATCTTTTCTTGATTTTTTTTTTTTTATATATATATATAACGATTTTGATGGTTTAAAAAAAAACAAAACCTTTTCATGTCCATTAAAGCTTCCAAAAAGAACCCTGGCACTGATGATTTTGAAGGATTGTTAGAACATTAAATTATTGGGATTAGATCTAGTTTTGCCATCTTTTTCTAGAAAAACTACTTCCTTTAGTGGAACATTAACTTAGTGTAGAAGTGTCCTGCCACAATGACCACATCTTAATCTCAAATTTTACTTTTCTTTTAACAAATAAGTACATATTGTCTTAGCTGTGTGCTTAAACGTTTATAAAAAATAATATTAAGTTTCCTTTTGATCCTAAGGATGCCAAATATTTGTAGCTTTGAGTGTCACAATTATTGCTGTTATTGATATTGATCTTAGACAAGATGGCAAAAAATTAAGTTAAATTGTCTAAAAGTTTGATTTTGTTGGCTATTTTATGCTTTAATAAAATATTATAAAATCTGCAATAACCAAGTACTTTAAAAAAAAAAAAAATCGTTCATGCAGCAAATAAAAGAAAAAAAAGAACATGTGTGCAAATATTTACATTTAATGCACATTTGATTGTTTAAAAAAAAAAAAATCTTCCAGTATTTGTATGTTGGTTGGACACATCAGGCAGTAGACAGTGGCTCTTGTTCAACGCTTCACATTGCAGCACAACCATTTACCAAATTGCCTCTCACACATTTGGAGGCAGAAGCAAAGCTGATGAACATAGACTTTTCAGCACAGATGCCAAAGTTCTTTCCTTGGTAGAGTTATTGGGGCATTTTGTGGTGGTGCCATTTGGAGGGAAGGCAGGCAGATTGATACGTGTTGTGTTGCATATTCTAATGAGCTCTTTCCAACGGACATAAATATTTAGAATTGGTCAGATTGAAATGGAAGACCATCTCTTTTCTGATCCTGTTTTTTATGTTAAATATATTTACATTTAGCTTGTTTTTATCTACACAGTTGAATTAATTTGCTTTAATTCATTTAATATTAGAAACAAAAGTGGCTTGTTTTGTCTAACATGAACCAAAAAATATTAGTTCTTATTTTGAAATGTAATTTAAAGACCGAGTTACATGCTCACTTAAGCATAAAATTACCTGGAATTAATTTAAACTGCCTGCTGGTTTCAGTTCTGCAGACACAATAACTTGTACCTCCGTCCATTGCCAAAAAATATTACCTGCCATATTTTCAGGTAAATACTTTCCCTCCACCCCAGGGAATAAGACGGGACCATTTGGGAAACGAGACCACAATTCAAGCAGAATTTATTTAATGATGAAACTTGTGTTATAAGACTACTAACATCTATCAGCTACTGCAGGTCTCCCTCCCCTTAATCTAGTACAGAAAATAACACTTAGCTTTAAACTCTGGAAAATTAATAAAATTATCCTACTGAGTCTGTGACAGTTGAATTGGAGAAAATGTATTTATTGCCCCCCTTTTCCTTAATTATTTTAATTTCTGCATTTATTAATTTTTTTTTTTTAAATTTTAGAAACTAGTGAAAGTAAAATTATTGGCACCTTGTTGCTGAATGCCTATCTACTTGCCAACATAAACTTGAAAAATTTGCCTTGTCTGCCCAGTGGTCACTTTTTTTTTTTTTCCCTTGAATGGTCCCAAAATCAGTTTGTGAGTTAATAATGTACATTTTAGTTGTTGGAAGATTGTCTCCCTTATCACAGAAAGGGGTCCCAATTAATAAGTCCAAATGTACACTAGAGGGATGAAGCTCATCCCTTATGTACAAAATAAATAAGTACCCAGCTTTCCACCCTATTTTTTTTTCTTTTTTTGTGTATATTTCAAACCTTATTTTACATATAACAGCTATCTTCCCCCAAACTTAGTATGGGAAAAAAATGACAAAAACTGTACAAACATGTACAAGTGAAATGGAACCAGATCTGGAATGAAAGTCCAACACCACAGCCATTTTGTAAGGGAACATGAAATGAAACAAGGAAACTTGAAAGATATCGATTGTGGTAGAATAGGGATTAAAAGCAGGCAGTTGACAGGATAACCCCAGCTGAATGGGAAGACATCACAATGGCAACTTTAACATTATAGCTTTAAAAAAAAATCTCATCCAGCTGCCCTGATTATCAACCAGTGAATACAGGCAGACCTTCCAGCTATTCAAAGCAATTGACAAATATATTCACTCTCCAACGTCCCCAATACTTAATCTGTTACAATGCTATCTTTTGCCCTGCTTGTTGTAAGTCACTATGTGAGCTACATGCCACTAAGATTGATTTATCTCAAATGTGTGGCCTTAAAAAAACAAACAAACAAAAGAGGCTTGTATCGATAGGTGGAACTTGCTTATACTCAAGAACAGTTGCTGGGATTCAGTAGAGGAAGAAAGAGAATCTGATATATTACCTTGGACCTATTCAAACCATTGTCTGGCTCAGAATTCTGCTTTGGTGGGTCTGGCCTTCCCACTATATAACTCTCTTTACAGTCCAGTAGGATTGGTGGCAGGTAAAATGAAGCCTGGTTTGAAGAGGCCAGAGGTAACAAAACAAATTCCCCCTCCTGGCCAGAAACCATAACCTGCTAATCACTGCCATTGACTACCACAAAAGATACAGCAACTGAAAAAATATATTTACGATGTTCATTTGAAGAACTGGTTCCATCTCAGTAAATATTAAGGGAGAAAGGAATGAGATTGTTTTATCTCTTAGTGATCTACTGACAATGACTCACCCGGTACCTGGGTGCGCCTGTTGTTTTGCCACAAATTAAAATGGACCAAAAAAAAAAAAAAAAATTGTGTTAAGTGAACTTTAGTTTTTCTGAATTCTATTTTTCTCTAACCAGTTTTCAGTGTCTAGATGAGGGAATTTTGAGATGCTTTCATTGAATACCTCTGATGCTGCCTTAATTTAAATCTGAAATGGAACGTAAACAGTCTTGACAAATTCTAAGCTGCCTCTGCCAGCTCGGAAGAATATCTGGCTCCTGGTGAATCTTGGTCTGCTGCTTGTTTCAGGAACAACACTTTCACTCCTGCAAGCATGAGTGTTGTTTGCCATCAGTTGCTATTGAATTATTTGAAGGCTTAATGAAACTGTACTGTTCATTAAAACTGGTGCAGGATATTCAACTGGATGGGAATGAAATCAGTCTTGTCTAAACTAAAGAGAAGAAATAATTATGCAAAATGATTCAAGCCCTAGTAAAGAAACCTGTGACAATGAATCTAAAAAGCAGAATCAACATCTAGGAAAAAAAGGTAGCTATCCTGCTATAGGTGAGAATGATAAACATGTGGCTATCTATTGTTAGTTGTATTATCCATGTTTAGCATCATTACATTCAGATGGCAAAAGCTGTGTCTATTGTATCTAAATCTGTTTCTTAATATTATTCAATAGCAACTGAGGCTGCCATTAAATTCTAAAC
Source organism: Acanthosepion esculentum (assembly GCA_964036315.1). NCBI lineage: Eukaryota > Metazoa > Mollusca > Cephalopoda > Sepiida > Sepiidae > Acanthosepion > Acanthosepion esculentum. The sequence goes on along the minus strand of OZ038483.1, from coordinate 25,814,232 downwards.
AAATTGAAGACCCTCCCCCTCCAAAATGACCCTATGCTCACTTAATTTTGACCATTTTAATCTTTTTTTCTTTAAATAAAATCAGTTGATTTTTCTCAGCTTCACCTATTTAACAAAAAGCTACTAGATTGTTTTTTTATTTCCCATATAAGTTTGAAAACCCACAATATTCTAACATCATAGTCTTGATTTACTTTGGAAAACTTTTTTTGTTCTTCAACTTTCCCAGACCCAACTTCCCCTGGCCCAATTTGCATACTGTCTCTCCCTTCCTGCCCATGGTATCATTTAAAAAAAAACAAAAAAACTCTGAGCCATTTTCACCTAGTGGAAACTCAGTATTATATGCATATTTGTCAGCCACACATCTCCTGATTCTTTTTATCACCAAGTGGCCCCGGCCAGGAAGGGCAGCCCCCAGAGGCCACCAAGACAGTAGCAAGCCTAGTGGCACCAGTATTGCAGGTATGGTGCACATGTGGACCTTCTGCCAGTGCCAGAAACTCACAGGAATATCCTTGGAATCAAACAGCGGACCTTTTCAAGATTTGGATTTTGTTTTTGTTTCACCAAGGCGGCACTGACCCCTTTCCAGACTTTTGCTGATGGCATCACGTAACTGTTGGCTGGATTTTCACCACGCGTTAGTTGTAATCTTCCAATATGGTAGACACCTGATAAAAAAAAGAAAATTTATTGAAACTAAATTTAATTCAAATGGAAAAAAAACTTTTCTAATGTAAGGTGAAGGGCTTCAATAATATAATTTTCATTTGTCTGTAGCCCTCTTTTAAAAATTAAAAACTGGAATAGTTATTGTAAAGTTTTACATTTTGTAGAAAAATTTAAAGTTTATTTTTTTTATTACAGGCAACAATCATAATCATGCACTTATTTTAATCAACCAAAGGATAAATTTTATCGATACTAAATCAGAAAATATTTTTAGTTACTCGCAAGTTTTTAAGGAAAATACTTTATTACAAATGTAGATTATTCAAATGTTTATATGCACAACAAAATCAGGAATACCAATCACTCCTTGTATATATTTCTCACAGTAACAAAGTACAAATAGTACATGTTTAAGTGTTTGCACCACAAACGAAAAAAATAACTATATTTTTATTCAAAAAGCTTGTTGATCATTAAAAGTAATATTTTCAGTGGTGATCTGTTAGCATAATTTGCTTCAAAGCTAGCTGGTCCACTCAACAATTATAAATTGTCCCTTTATAAAAGGCAAATGGATATCTTCAGAAATGCACTTCACTGGCTGATCTCAGAAGACTTATTTTAAGTTTTCAATTCAAAGAGCTATACATAGCAACAGATATTAACAGCTCAGAGTTTTCCAAATATTAACATTTTCCTGCTTAATGCAATTTCAAAAAAATTATTTTATTTATGTAGCTATTTTACTTATTACTGATGAAGTTCATCACGAAAGTCAGAAAGCATGATGATCTGTATGAATTTTCAATGTAAATTTACAACCTGGCTAAAATGAATGATTTTTTTATTTTTGAAAAGAGCAAAATGTCACTTACCTGAGTTATAATGATGGATTCTTTGTTTGGTTTTTCTCACCTAAATGAGAAGATGAATAAACAGCAGAAAGTTAGAAACTGATGTGCAGAAAAAAAAAACGAAAATCAAAGAAAAAAATGGGCAATTATTTATAGTTGAGAGAAAATTCTAATCCAGATTGACTCATTTGTTTTAGTGGATTCAAAGTGGTTTCAGTGAAAAAATGTTGGTTGATCAATAGTTTTTAATGAGAGAAAAGTTTTAAAAAAAAAAAAAAAAAGAAAAGAATTTTGGTAACTGCTTCCTCCTTTTGCATTGGAAAAGAGATTATGGTAGTTTTAAAAAATAAAGAAAAACCTTTTCTCTTCAAAAGTGTATTTTTTTTAGAAATTTATTTTGCTTTTTTGTCACTAGAAAATGGAGAAAGAAAAGTGATTGTATGTCTACAGGAAGCATTTGGGCAGATAATTATTTTTAAGAATCAAAATTACAAAAAAAAGTAATGTTCAGCAGAGACTGATTGATTTGTTACAAAAAGGGTTCTCCAGGAGAAAAAAATGTTTGTCTGTTGACATTCTGTCTTATGGATTTGGAAGGAATAGTTGTTTTCAGTTTTGTAATAACAGCATAATGAACAGCATTTGGATTGTATTGTGTTCTATTTATTTGCAAATCACAGAAAATAAATTTTCCTTTAGTTTTAATTATTAAGCAAGACTTTGCTGTGTTTACCAAGAAGGCATAACTAATGCAGACGTAATGCTTCAAGTGCATATTTGTGTATTCAAGTTAGAAATAGTCAACTTTTATTTTAGGGGACTTGGTAAGAGGAGAAACAGGAATACAAAACGATATCTGATTTGAACTCTAGAACATCATAACTAATTTGGGAGGCAATTTTGAAAAAGAATTCAACATACTGGTTCATCATACAAAAGATAAAATGTGATCTATTATTAAGAGAGATGATGTGCATGTTCCTGACAGCATACACAATGTTGCACCCCTCTTTTTTTTTTTTTTTTTGCATTTTCTCAAATAGGGCAAAAGACAAAAGCAGCAAGACATCTGAACTCCTAAAAGAAAGAAAAAAAAAAGAAAATATGAAAAGGCATCTATTGTGAGCTACTAATATTGCCAATTGCTTGTAAAATATGACACATTTAAAAAGGTTTCAACAATATAAAACAATCTTTTTTAAAGTTAGCTTCCAAAGACATTAAGTTGGTATGTGATTTATTGAATAAAATCAAATATAAACAAAAATGAATCTAATTATTATTTTTTTTTTAGGTACAAACATTTAAAAATAAAATGAATTGTTTGTACCTAGAGGATGAATTAAAAAGGCTTTAAAAAATTAATAATGCATTTTAAAGATGAAGTTTTGTAAGAAATAAAAATTCTAACCATAATTTCATCTGCCAATCTCTAAATGTATTGATAACCCTAAGAAACAGTTGGCCCCATGAGATCAGAGCAACAACTGTATAAAACAGTTTACAAATAAAACATTAACAGATAATAAGTGAGAAAAGAAATCAACAGGAATAAATAATCTTTGATGGCAATGGAGTTTTATTTCCTGTTTGTATAGATCTATGCAGACATGTAGCAGAGGAATACTCAATGAACCTGACAAGTTGTATCTTCTGCATTAGATTAATGAGATATGTTTCCATGTTTATTGCAGTAAGAGCTGGCAAAGTTTAACATTTTTACCCACAAAAAATGGTGTGTCAAGAGAAAAAAAAAGCCCTTTTGACAGTTTTTCTCTTGACAGCTATTACTCAGAAATATTTAATTTTTTAAAAAGCTATAACTGGAATTTTAATGAAACCGGATTTATGCATTCTTTTTTTTCACAAGAGTTGGCAACAAAAATTAAATACTATTTATTAGAGTGTCTATTTTCAAGAATAATTTTATACTTACAGGTTTATAAAAATCTGAACCAACTATTTGTTATTTATCATATTATACAGAAATAACTATGAAAATTATTTTTATTCATAAATTTATAAAAATGTTTGTGAACAAGAGAAAAAGAAAATTTAAATAAACACAACTACAGGGTGATTGAAAAGTAACTCCCTATTTTATATATGATGGACTCTCCCATCTTGTAAAAATTATAGTTAGACGAAAGAGTCTATCATACATAAAATAGGGAAATACTTTTCAATCATTGTGTAGAAGTATCTAATTACAAATTTTGAAAAAAAAAACATTTTCTAGGCATTTCTTTCATTCCATAAATTCACTGAAATAGATTGCAAGCATTTGGATTTATGCTTTTTTTTTTACTAGTAACAAAAATGTTAAAATGCTATTTATTTATTAGACTGTTTAATTACAAGAATAGTGTTTAATACTTTTGTTGTCAATTCATGAGAAAAAAGAGAATGCATAAAATTCAGTTTCAGATTTTTGGATTTTATTAAAATTCTAAAAAATAGTCTTTTAAAGCAATAAAAATTGCAGAAATCCAGCTTACATCATTCATAATTCCAGTCAAGTAGATGATATATTTTACTAAGTACAAACCTTATCTTACAAATGTGTAAGATAAAAATATAATAATTGCTTTCAAGTTTCAACTCATCCTCGCTGTAATCAACAGAATTAAGAGAAATATAAACTTACCATATTTATATTTTAACTGGAAATGTACAAACTTATTTTATGAACATATGATGAATATAAAGAACTTTGGTGACCAAAACAATAATAGAAAAAAGTTCAAACCACAGAAATTATTTATCATAAGCAAGTTCATGTCTTATTGAATCCCAGCTAACAAAAATCAAGCATGAGAAACAAGAATCATTCAACATTTTTAGCTTCTCTTCAGTGCACTAAACATCTTTAGATTTCTCGGGGAATATGAAAAATGCTTGACATGAGCAACATGTAGACTGCCATTACTCTGTTGGAACAGCATCTAACCTTCTTGGTGTAAAAGTTGCAGTGGAATGGGTTGAATAGTATTCTGAATGTAGATGGCAATGTTCAACATTCCTTCCACAAATATGAAAGACAAGTGAGCATTGTAACTTATGGCATCCCACTCTATAATGCCAGCAATTTGGCCTGTGTGTTGGGAGCAAATGCACTCTGTAGAATGTTGCCTTCTCCCCGCAGAATTATGTTGTACAAAGAAATGATCATTACTTGCATGAAGGCAGAACCTGTTCTCATCACTGAAAACTACAGCACAGCATTTCATCTCCCAGGTGATCTGCTTGTCATGCTACTAGAAACATGCACAATAGTGTTGTGGTGAAAGTGGATGTCTGGTGAGAATCACAGCAGTCCTTATTGTTATACCTGGGCCCACATTTGTTCTGGTCTTAGCAGTGGACACAGTGTATTCTCTGCCATTGCTTCCTTTACACTGTCAATCTTGGTGAGCCTCTGTACCATATGGTCATCCAGAACCTGGTCTACAGGTGTAGAAATATTCACTTGACTACTGTTGGCAATATCAATGCACCACTGATTCATCATGTCCAACATGCATAGAAATTCTCTGAAATGAACATTAAGCCACTTGATGTCCTACAATCCAACCTGTTTAAATGGGTCTACTTGAACAAATGGAGCATGCGTTTCTCTGGAGCAAGACACTTGCTTGCACTGGACTCTTTCACTACTTATTGTCACATGCATCACTGTCTAATGCTCAGGCACATATGTCACAAGATGGTCAAAGACTTTGAAAATTTTTTCAGAAAATTTACTACTCCTTAACATGTACAGAGTTTTGCAATTTTATTTTTTGTAAGTTTGTGTTCAGTGGTTTGTAACAAAATTATAACAAAAATATAATTGCTGATATTTCCAAATAATACCTCTCCCACTGTGTGAGAATAAAAAGTAATAATTTACTTTAAAATCATTGTGTTGTGTGCTTGTATGTTTGTGTATATATATATATATATATATATATATATATATATATATATATATATGAAGACATATAGTCTTAAAGTATGCTATATTTATGGGATAAAGTGCTCAATATCAGAGATAGAGTGTGTGTAAATATAAAAGTGAACATAGAAGTCAGCACTTGGAGGCGACAGTCTGTTTCATGCTAGTGCAATCGTCAGGCAACTTTTGCCTGACGATTGCACTAGCATGAAACAATCGTCAGGCAACTTTTGCCTGACGATTGCACTAGCATGAAACAGACTGTCGCCTCCAAGTGCTGACTTCTATGTTCACTTTTATATATATATATATATATATATATATATATATATATATATATGGGCGCATGTCCAAGTGGTTAGAATGTTTGCTTTCTAACCAGAAGAGCCAGGTTTGAATCTCACCAGGGTTGATTTGTTATGAAGGTGACTTCTTGATATTATCATTATGGGGAGGTGATCCCAGCATGTGGAACATTTGTAAAGTGCCTGAAAGCCACCCAATGGATTGTGAGTGAAAACTATTCAGAATCTGTCAATGGTTGTTCTAGTATGAAGTAAACAAGTCTTCATGACTGAGAGTACTGGTGTTGTTCAAAATACTGATTATGACAGATTATATGCACTCTCTCCCAGACACTGTAACTAAGGACCACTTAGCACACTACTGGAGACATTCACATATTGTGTTCAATGGTTTGTGACAAACAGTAGGCTCCGTGGGTTTTGAACAAACACATGTTCCTGAGCAAGTGTCTAGCAGACAGGTGTGCTTAGCAAACAAGAGTAGCTGGTTATATATATATATAGCGATTTTCCAAGCATAGCTTGGATGTGGCACAAGGCTGAAAGTAAGGGGCGCCCAGTGATGGTTATATATATATATATATATATATATATAATAAGTAAAGACAATCCTTAAAAATCCATTTCAGTTATAATTTATTTCATGAATATATTTTAATATTCATCTCTTCAGACTAAAGGATACTTTTAGAAATGAAATCACTTTGTCCAGACAAAAGGAAAAGGGAGAGGAAAAAAGAAAGAAATGGCATTTTAAGGATTGTCTTTACTTATTATTATTATTATTATATTGTTCTGTTACTTACATCGAACTCTCTTTGGATTAATGTCCTCCTTGGAATTATCCCTATCAATTACCAGTTGGTATTATATATATATATTTATATATGGTAGAAAAACTTTGTTTAATCTTTCAAAATCGGTTCCCAGAGACATCCAACTCAGTATTAACCATGTTTTATTCTTTGTACTTATTATAGATTAATATAAAAAATGGTTTATTTTCAATCACTGAAAATATTAAATATCCAGATTTATTAGGAACTATAAAATTGCCAACCCTCTCAAGTTATAATAAAGGACATAAAGAAAAAATATATAATTAGTAAGTTTTAGTTGAATTCCTGTATATAGCCATTATAATTGAAAATGGCATTTTTTGCCTTTGAAATTCAACGAAGGACAAAGACAGAAGGAGCCAAGGACTGTGTTTTCCTATAAACGGAGTTGGGCAAACCTATATATAGAGTAAGTGGCACAATTATAAAAATGACCATTTCTGAATTTTTTGCTGTTAGAAATACTGAATAAAATATTTTCTGGCTTTAAATAACCTGCAAAAGGTTGATAATCCATAGAAAATGAATCGGTCAATCAACATAAGCATAATCATAAAACAAAAATGGTACCAATGAAAATATCCCTCATCTTGCACATAAAAGCTATTCACAGCTAGCTCTGCTATATATATTTTATTTTGGAAACAATCTATTTGCATCAATCCATATTTGGTCTTAGGGGATTTTAAAGAATATTAAAAAATATACTCACTTTGAAACTTTGAATAATTTCTTTGATTTTTGAAACCAATTAGAATCGAAAAATCGACTGCGTGGTTTCCTTTTCTCATCAGATTGTTGACTGGATAAGCTTTCTTCTCCTTCACAGCCCACTGCTTCCAGGGGCTCAAAGGTAGATTTGCAAGCAGCCCCTTCAAGAGACTGAGAACCAGATTTTGCACTCCCTTTTTCTGTTCTCATCTCTTTCGGTGTGCTAGTTGATATGCCCAAGTCAAATGACATGCTTTGTTTACAAAGCTCTCCAATGGTCCCCTTTTTCTTTTTGCCTGTACGTCTGTCAGAGGAGGTGGGTGATGGCATTCTGACATGCTCAGATTGTTTGCTTTGACATTTTGGTGAATCTTCTGCCTCACCACTGAAGGATTTTGATGATTTAGAAACTTGAGGTGAGGATATCTTATAGAAGACAGAGCTTCCAACGACTTCCCTTGTTGTGATGTCTCTTTCTGATGGTATTGTTAGCTTTTCTGATTCAGATGCAATTGTCTCAGTTGACTGAGCTGAAAAAAGTTCACTCAAAGCACTGCAAGTTGCAGACCTGCTTCTGGCACCATCACCTTGCACCTCAGCAGAAGATAAAACAGGCATCGAAAAAGAATTGGATACACTTATAGTTGAATCTGGTTTGCCTTCGTCAATTGTCCTGCCGTCTAAGTTTGTCGACGAGGAGCTTTGGGCTTGATATTCTGGCTGGAATTCACTCGATTTTGGTATTTCAAATGACCTCCTTCTTGTTGACATTGTAGTAGATGATTCTTGGGTGGTGCCTTTCCCATTCACAATCTTGACACTTTTCACTTTTTCTCCCTTAGTGACTTCTTTCAAAGGAGCACCAGCCTTTGCTGCTTGGACTTGGGTCGACTGTTGTGAAAGCAGAGTTGGTTCTGACTGACCACTAGGGATGTTACACACAATGCGGTAGCCAATTTCAGTCAGTGAATGTGGAGAATCAGAATGATGTAAAGAAATAACTGAACCTGCTTTTGGTGTGGAATCATTCGACCCAAGACTTGGTGTTGGCATTTCTTCATCGGAGAGTCTTTTTGCAAGTACATGAACAAATCCCTCGGACATGTTTTCCTTGTCTTGGGCTTTTTTGGCACTTGCCTCCTGTGGAGGCTTCTTGTCAATGTCTTCTGTTCGAGCACCTCTGAGATGGCTCCTAGTACGATAAGCAGTATGTCCCATTCTATATTTCTGACATTCCTCCAGCAATTCAGTGGCTGGTTTCAGCCTTCGAATGGGTGAGACAATTCCTACCTGTGGAGGACACACTGATGTCTGGCTACTAGGACTTGTACTTCTTGATAGTTTTAGCAGTGGGGTTTCAGAGAAGGGACCAATTTTTTCAGTTTTTGTGGTCTTCTCATGTTTTGGTTTCAGTTCTTTCAGTGTTTGTTTTTCAGTGGACACATTTAAGGTAGTTTGAGGTACATGACTACTCCTTTCTGTAGGAGGAGCCCAGGGACCAATGAGAGAGCTTTCAGATGTCCATTCAGATCCTTCAGTTTCCTGTCTGGTTGCTTTACTTTTATCTGACAGATCTTCACTTTTTGCAAGAGGGGCTGCTTTGCTTTTTTTGAGAGCTGACTTTTTGTATGGGACAGGTTCCTTTGGTTTGCTGACACTCTGCTCCCCACCTGGGGGTATAGCAGATGCAGATGGAGTTTCATCAACAAACAATGGTTTTACTGTGGTCATTCCTTCTAAATCAGGGCTGCTCTCTGGTAAGAGTAGCTCAGGACATTTTGGTTCTCTTTTTAACCAATCAGCTAGGGTTTCTCCCTGATGAAACTTATTAATGTGATCTGCTGCACTACTATCTACAGAAACTTTTGCAGGATCAACCCCAGGGCCTGGGGTAGTGGAAGTTGCATGTCTTTGAGCAGAAGAAGCAGTTTTACACAACATGCACTGAGAATTGATGGAAGTTGGTTCATGTGTTGATGTTGCTATTGTCTGTGGCATTTGCACATTCATAGTGGCTAATGAGATAGTAAATGAAATTTGTAAGTGTGACTGGTCAGGATCCTGAACACTATGGCTAACTGGACTAACATAGTCCGTCTCTTCTGATGCCCCATCCGGTATCCGAGATATGGTCTCTGCATCTGTGTGACCAAGAGTGGATACTGGGGTAGAGATTTGAGTCTCTCCTTCGGGTGCTGTTCTCACAGGGCCTAGAGGACTGGCTCCAGCTTCTCTGTCTTCCATAGCCAGTGAGTCAATAAACGGTGTTGATGTGGAACGGAAGTGAAGCTCAGGAGTAGAGTTGTTGAGAACAGCTCGTGCTGAGTCACCCTCCAATCTGACTTCCGTCAAGCTGCCAGCAAGATTGGATTTAAAAGCACCTAATGATCTACCAGTGGCTGAAAACCAAAAATAAAAGGCCAAATAGAACCAGCAGAATATGCAAAACTAGAGAAAAGTCAATCTTCTGAATAATTTGTCTTTCATTATTTTATAATAAAATTTTTCATACTTTGGAATAAAATTTAACTGCATTTTACTCTTAATCTACGATGCAACAGCAAAAGATATATTGATTATTCTAAATGGGGTATTAAATGGTTTTTAAATCTTGAAATATTTTTGAATGTCTTTATTGACATAAACTTACAGCAACAGAATGCTTTATACTTCCATTTCACTTTCTCTCAATAAACATGGTAACATAATTTTTGAAAATCTATTTTAAAACCTTTTAAATTATCAAATAAATCATGTTCATTAAATTTGTTTCAAAGTTAGTTTAGGTCTACTCAAAATGTAAAGTTCACATAACAAAGCACAGTTGCATTTTTCATATCATTTGAGTGTTACAAGTTTTCAAGTGCATTTCTAAAAACACATACAAAAATAGATTTTGTCCAGTACAAATGATGATCCCCATTTCATGTAAGAAAAAGAATAACATTTTTTCATGCTTAATTATTGACTAACAGTCAAACAACAATTAGGCGGACCATTGCCTCAAACAACAAATTTTGATAAAATTTACTTCATTTTCTTTCATCTTTTCCTGTATCAGCTTTCAACTTTGTTCTCAATATGAAATGTTTTTCTACCATTAAATCCCTTTGAAAAATGTATGAGCCATGCCAATAACTAATTCTGATTTTAGTAGTGTTGAAAAGCAACTTGAAAATTAATGTAGCAGCAGGTGAGATTAAATAGCTGAATGCATTGTCTTTTTAGTGGGTGAAGAGGTATAACTTTTTAAAGAGTTGCTTGTCAGACCAATTGTTTTAAGCATTTCTGAATAGTTAGTAAAGTAGGAAGAAAAGTACATAACATGGCTGGCAACTAAGGAACATACCATTCAGGTGCTGTGTCTTTTTATGGTTGGCTTATTCAAAACAAATTAAGCTAATAAAAAGGAACATGGTTATTCTTATATCAGTTAATTCATTCATTTTCACTACTGTAATGTCCTAAAACAGTTAGCATGAAGCATAGTGTCTTTTTTATGATAACATGTTTTTGCATAGTCATCAACAGTCTCTAATGGATGTTGTAAAGTAAGAGCTTACTCATCTCTCATTCATTGATTTAACTATAAATCTGAGGCTGTTTGAAAAGCTTTCTTTTTATATTCTTTACATATTATATTCCTATGAGATTAAATAAACAATACCTTGTTACACCATATGTATCAGTATATTCTGTATAATCAATCTATGCACAGTATCTATTTAGACAATAGTCTGAGTATGAGTGATATTTTAGTCAATGTATAAATCTTTTTGGAATTAAAGCTCAACATACTAGGAGTACAAAATGTGGCGTTCAAATATATTCTAATTGTACAGACAGATTTTGCACCATTTTAACAGAAATTGAGTTGAATACAAATTGTATAAAATATAAAGTTCTAATCCTGAAATTAAAAGCTGACCAAATTGTATAAGTTCTTTTGCCATCAAAGATGTCACTACAATTAAAATAACATTGTATTTTCCCCAAAAGATTAGAAAATAAAAAATGCAGATACATAAAAAGATACATATTTATACATTTCTACTAGTTTTCATTATGCTAGCCTGAATTTTTTTTCTTGTTAAACATTTAAAGAATAAATTTGACATGTCAAAACTTGCATTATTTTGGTTTTAAAAGAGAGGACAGAAATACCTTTTTTATACTTTAGATGTTTTCAAAAATGAGAAACATTTTAAGTCTTAAACTGTATCCAAGCACATAACAATTCTAGGAAGTACCTAGTAATTCATGACTGGGGAAAACAAATACTTGCAAAGCAGGCCTTATTAAATCTAGAAAACTTCTGTTTCATGATTTCCACAATCCATATTGATGTGTTTAACAAATCTGTCTACATTCTGTTAGGATACAACCAGTAAATTCTCATCAAAGAAAAATTTACAGAAACTTATGAGAAAACCTCGTCTTGAAAAGAAATAATTTTTCAAGTGCAAAAACTAGAAAAACTTATACTTCATAAATCAACACTATATTTATTTTTGCTTTATTTTTTATATAAAATATACTAAGCAATGAAATCTGTGTTGAATCCCGACATTTATATTTCATGATAGTCTAAATATAAGGCAAGACAAACATTCTGCAAATCAATATACAGATTATCAAATAAAAGTCACAATGAAAAAAAGATCCTACTGATATAGTTTAGGTTGACATCTTTAAATCACAGCTTTTGTAAGAAAAGATTACAGGCAAAATCTTTAGGATTTTTCTAGGTAAAGAGACTTATGATAATTTGGACAAGGCATATTTTTTTATCTAGTTTTAGAGATTTTTTTCAGAAGTTAGTGGAAATAAATGCAAGTTAGACAAAAAGGCAACAAGCAAAAAGAAATCAAATTTAAAGAAAAATTTGGAGGAAAATGTTTTTTAAATTGTTTAACAGTTTATAGACATTGCTGACATTAAAATAAAGTTTAGAACATTTTTTCTTCAACAGCCAAACTAATCTTCAATGTTTAAAAAAAAAGGAGATACAAATTTTATATTTTATTCATAAATAAAACAAAAAATTAAACTGTTTTAAACAAAGATTATTTTATTTGCACTTCCAAAATATTTTGCCCCACTTTGGCAGGCATTTTGCCATTCATAAAATATTTTTCTTTCTTTTGTGCAAATTTAACTACACAGGTAAATTTGTTTGGTTTTTATCTCACAACTATTTTTCTATTTTTCTTTCTTGGGCAGAATGCCACACACAAAATCATTTCAGCTCATTTAATTGTGGGCATCTTGCCATACAACATTATTTGCTCCTGTCCATTTTTTTATGGGCATTTTGCCATAAGACACTTATTTTACACCCCACTTTAATAGTGAACAGATTCATTTTGCTTCACTTTTTAAAATGTAGGCATTTTGCCATAGCAGATAAATCCATAAGACATCCATTTTTACACCTCCCCTGTGGGCATTTTTCAACATCATTTTATTCTATTTCTCTCTTTACTTGTGGAAATTCCTTTTATCTTCTTGTCACTAAACTGTGAAAATTTTCTCTTGAGAGGTTTACTTTGCTTCTATCTCACATTTGTGAGTGGAGTTAATTTTGCCAAGAAATACAAGGAGTGTTTTTAACTGAGTAAACACAAATTTATACAGACCTTTCTCTGATAATGTTAGTATAAAGACCAAGATATTTTTTCCACTTTGCTATTATTACATCAATTGTTTGGTTTATTATAGAGAATAATATTTCGCAATAGCTAAGCCAATTTATAAAGTAACAGTTAAATACAGAATAGTCAACTAAAACATAAGAAGAAAAGAAGGAAAAAATGGTAAAGGATTTGTTAGTTGCATTTTCCCAAAACGATGCATAACAAATGATGAATATATAAGACAAAGGGGTAAAAATCACAGGTGGAAAAGATTAAGGTGTAAAGCGGCATGGAATAGTATATTATAGTATTAATAGTATATAGTATAATGGTAAACTAATACTTTTTATAACTCCATGGGAACTGCAAATGATAGATCATCATCATCATCATCATAAAATTAAGCAATTGATTATATCTGCTACAAAATTATCCAATTATATATATATAAGTGGACATTGAAGTCAACACCCAGCAGTGACACTGTTTCAGACTTGAATGCAATTGTCAAGCCATATGCCCATTTATGCCATATGGTCTGACAATTGTGTTCAAGCATGAAACAGACTGTTGCCACTGGGTGTTGACTTCAATGTCCACTTTTATATTTATATATACTCTATCCCTGTTATTGAGCACTTTAACCCATAAATATATCATACCTTAAAACTATATTTTATCATATATGAGTTAGGATCAAATACAGATCAGAATCTGACAGAATAAGATAAAGAACAAATAGGAAATGTTTATCAATCTAACATGTTTCATGTTTATTAAAGTTTCATCAGAGAATGAGATATGGAGAAAAAGAAGAAAGAAATTCTGGTATTTTTTTTTCAAACAATGCAAAAGTAAAAATACCAGAATGTCTTTCTTCTTTTTCTCCATATCTCATTGATGATGAGACTTTAATAAATGTGAAATATATTAGATTGATAAACATTTCCTATTTGTTCTTTATCTTATCATATATTTACTGTCTGTGAATGACATAATTTAGCTCTTGAAAATACATTTCAATTGAGCACTGTTGAGTGATAAGCTAATCCTATAAACAACAGCCACCTGCACTAATGCAAAGCTCTTCAGTAAAATGAATGGAGCACTTTGGCTGATGGCATTTGTTTACATTAGTAAAAACAATACGCTAGATTTAGTTGTGTAACTCTACCGAGTGAAGATAGCTCTGGCTGACACCAAATTAGTTGTGTTTCAATCCTGGCTTGAGGCATTCGGATGTCTAGTTGCACTGAGGAGCTGTGATACAGCGAAACAGTACTGTCTGTGAATGACATATATATATATATATATATATATATATATATATATATATATATATATATATATATATATATGAATATATAAAACTGATTAATTTTGAAATATAACTAGGCACTGATGATAGCAGTTCAGTCATTTCATTTTTTCAATCATTGATCTGCTTCACACTGTAAACTTCTATTTCATTGTTGGTATCTCAAACATTTAATAGATTTGCTTGCTTATGGATTTAACCAATCTTTTCTTTTCCAGTATCACCAAATTATACTTAGTAAATGCCATTTTAGTATAAACTTTGGATTAGCAGAGGTAGAGATTGGATTACTGTTTAATTATACATTTATACAAATACGGAAGTTTGAAATAAACATCTGATGAAGGGATATAAATAGTAGGTTAATACAAAGCAATAAATAAATAAATTTAAAGGTATGAAGCACATGCCAAAAGAGAATGCAGTTTTCAACAGACAGAGTTAATGAAAAGCAAGTGAAAAGACACTTAACTGACAACTGCTCAGGTATTTAAGCAAACAAGACTACTGAATTTTTGTAGTCTAGAAAGTTTTCACAAAATTGTCAGGTAAGTAGCTTTCTTTACTGATGACAAACTCCTTTTCTTTCTTTTTTATTAACCTGTTTGCAACATTCATCATTACAAGGGGTATTGGATTGTCACAAACACACACACACATACATAAAGAGAAAGGAGTTTGGTTCAATTAAACTTTTAAGACAGCCTTGCTTTTTTAATCACTTACTGTCTGATAAGGCGGCTTCTTGTGCAGACTGGCTGTCAGGATCTGAGTAGATCTCTTTACTTCTCTCTTTCATACTGACGAATCGATGTAACAAGGTTTTGTCGTCATATTCCCGTCTGCAGGCCTAAGTGGATGAAATAAACAGAAAGCCATTAACCAAAATGTCTCATCCCAAGTGTGTTTCACTGTTGGGTGAACAAGTTGCACAACTGATGGCAACAATCTCACTGCAGTTGAACATGGATGTTTGTTTCTTCTGATACCAGTCACCACTTAGAGACTCTGTTTGAAGCCCACAAGCTTTGATCAGGAGATTATTGCAAACAACTGACCATCATTTAAAACAAAATATATCCTCCTCACCTGTCTGTTCAATGACAGTTACAGTGAAGGCTAAGCAAATAATGTGATTGAGAAAATAGAATGATACTCAGCAGAGATAAAATGGCATGACTATTTAAATGAAAGTTGTTTTTTTTTTTTAAAGATTCATCAGAATTGATTAAAAATAATGTAAATTTGAGAGAACACTGAACAGGGACTGAAAAGATGATTTAATTTTCCGTGATAGCTCTGTTTCTTTTCCACACACATGCCAATTCACCTTTGCATAGCACATCATCATCCATTTTCTCAGACTCTCTGTAGTTAAAAGGATTTTCTGATTTTTAAAGGCTATTTCTGAAAGAAAGTGTGTAAATAAAAACAAACATGGTAAGCTTATAAGGAGAGATTAGAAAGAGTAATGAAAACGAAATTGGGGATTTTCCTTGCATCTAAAGAAAGTGATAATCCATATTCTATTTAACAAAACTAAGTAATTTCATTGAATGGTTAAACAACAATTAATATTAGAGAAATTATTTAGCAGAGTGTTAAGGCACATGAAAGAAAAAAAAAAGAAAATAGGTGTAATAGTAGAGTAGATAAGGAGAGAAACATTATCCAAAGAGATTTAGGTTCAGATCAGAACCAAACCAAAGTTTATTCTTTATGCTAAAACTAGAAATAAATTTTCCATTAGAGAAATTGTCAGATCAAATAAAAAAAAAAATACAGTGTCTTTAATATTTTCAAAATATCTTGAATAAGAAATTATTTGCTTTGATATTATGAGAGTAAAGATTTTGCAACTTCTTTTATTGTGAAAGCATTTTCATTTAAAAAAGCAATCTTGACTGAATAAAATTTAACTTTTAAAAATCATAGGGCTAATATATATTGATTAAAATTGAATTAAAGAAATGGAAATCAGGACCATTTCTATTTAGGAGTTGCAAACAAGGAATCCTAAGCAATCATTTATATTGTTTTTCATAAACAATAAATTGGATTGTAGTGTTATGTCAACTAATAGAAATCTAGTTTTTGCACAAACGTTTATCCTTAGCTGAAAGATGATATGAATAAAACTAATTTAATACACATGCAACAAGTGATTCCAATGAGTTCTATTCCAATAGAAGACTATGGAAGCAAATGATTTCTTTTTCTTCTCGTATGAATGTAACAGTTCAAAATCTTTACTATTGTAGCAGAAAATAGAGGATATAGACTAATGAATCAAGGTAAACTAATTCAACTAACATAAGTGCAAAATGACATGCAATCATTATTTCTGGAGGTAGTTTACTATTTGAGCATATTGTTAATAAAAAAAATAATCTTAAAACAGATACGTAAAGGACATATTCCCTTTTGTCAGAATATAAAAAAATTACTAAATGAAGTGGACAATTTTTCTCAAAGACACCAGAAAAAATCAGAATTTGAATATATTCCTTTGTAAAATATAATCCCAATGAAGTCATCGTATAAATCTCTCCAGTTGCATCTGCTAAAAATTCTAGAACTAAAAGCAAACTTTTATTTTCTAATTAAAATGTCTAATTACTGTGATGTGTAAACTTCTCCCAAGTTGTTATAAAAATAAAGAAAACAAAAACAGTAGCAGAATCTTGTAGTTTTTATTCCCTATAGAATACTTGCAGCACTGTGGCTCTGAAGTAAAATATGGAAGTTGGTCTATTAGAGCACACCATTTCTCCTGATGGCAGCTGTGGTAGAAGATGAACACACAGGCTGACCAAGCTGTAAATGCGAAAACATGACAAACACATATTAATTAGCATGTGATGCATGAAAAAGACCTAACAACATTTTACTGTTGTGGGAGACTCTTAAGACAGACCTACTTAATAGAAACTAAGACAATATACTTCTTTTAAAAATTAAGAAATAGACATAAATACATCCATATAGTATTATATATGGAAAATATAAAACTAATTTTAAGTAAAAAAAAAAAATCGCTTTTAAAATTTATATAACTGAGTAATTTAAAAAATTTATAAACTTATTTTTACAAATTGTGTTCAGCACAATAAAAATTTATATATTACACAGTTAAAATACATATATTGAAAGAAAATAAATTTAAAAACTATATTACAATAAGTAATTTCAAAAGCTGAATTTCTTAGACATTAAATGTTTTAACAGTTTATTGCTATTAGAGAAACCATTCAGGAAGTACAAAGGCGATAATAAAATATTTAATCCTCATTACAGAATCAAATTCAGCTTCAATACTGTAAAAATTATTTAGGGACCTCATCCCCATAATATGCCAATGGTAAAGTTTTAAAAAAAAATCTAGATAAAGTTCACTCCAAATAAACTGAAAGAAAATTTCTCAGTCTTTTATTCAATGTGCAGATGTTTTCATTGGTTAGCTAGGACAGTTTACCATTTAGAGAAATAGTGTGCAGGATATTCTATCTAAAATGTATCTGCTATTAAAAAGATCCAGTTTGCTATTTTTCATCAGTCTAATATTATTCATCAATTCTAATGAAAACCTGTTTTTAATGCAGTGAAAGCCATTGACAGTTTCATAAGTGCTAGAGAAATGTAACAGCCAAACTTTATTATACAAGTAAATACTGAACCTGAAGTTTTAATCATCTACCCATTTATCTGCTTACAATGGTTTTACTGATTTTGTTCCAATCTAATCGAACCCAAATTTTCACTTCTTACCCCTGTGGATAGCAAAGCTCCTATTGTATCATAATTCTATAACAAAACCTCACTTGATTTTCAGTATACATAACCTAAACAAATACTACTAATCTGTATATTTATTCCTATTGTAGCATCTCAACAGCAACCATTGTTCTTTAATTGGCAAGAGTGGTAAAATGGTTTATTTGAGTGTTGGCTCCAAACTAGTCATTTAGACTTTGGAAAAGTCCTTCACAATTTATTTATCATGCATTAAGAAAATCTGTAATATACAAAAGACTAATGAATTGTTATGGATTTTTATATTTAGGAATTAGTTTAGGGTTCTTCTGCAAGGTTACTTTCTATCCTAGTACAATTTTTACTTGATAATGAACAGTGGAGATTTGCTTAGAAATAAAAAAACATGTTTCATGAGTGCTTGGTGGGAAAGAAATTTATTAGCAATATTGGCCCTGTATAAATGAGCAGTTTCACTTCTTATTTTGTTTTTAGACAGATGAAACTGTTCAAACTGTCAATTCCCCCAGCTGCTACTATAAATTATAGTAATAATTTCTTAATTTTCTAATCATTTAAAATTATTCTTTTGGTAATATCAAATCTATGATAAATTTAAGAGTCATACTAAGCTTATATAAGCAAATCCCAATCATTCTTAATTCTCATAAAACTTGTATTTTTCATGGTAATGAAAAGTATAATTAATTAGCAGTTCACTAAAGAAATAAAACTGTCAAGCCAATCAACAACATGTAGAGTTCCTCTTATTTTAAGAATATTTCATCAAAGGTAATTTAGAATAAGAAAGTAAATTTACAACAAAACAGTTGTGTTAAAATATCAATTGCTCTGCAAGCAGCCCCTTCATACCTCAATATCATGGGATACATCAAGTAGGATTTCTCTCCCATACAAGATGCACAGGGAATAATGGCAAATGATGATTACTAAAAAAAAGCACACAAATCAAAACACTGACAAATGAATAAAAAAAAATAATAATGATGAAACAAATTAGACAAAAACACTAAAGAAGAATGATTCATTACATTATATCAACTTAAATCAACATCTAGTTCACTCTTGTCTTTAAGCAAAATGAACCAATCATGTGTATTGTTAGAAATCAATCAAGTGTGCTTGCATTGAAGGTACAGTAACAAAAGAGATTAAACAGGAACAGTACATAAACCAAAACTGAGATAGCCTTCATCAAAAGTTCAGTTGAATGAAAAAAACAAAAACAAAAGAAAAATAGAAAAAAGAGAGCGGGAATCAACTGAAAGAAAGAGCAAATAAAAATACATTAAAAATTCTGCAATATAATTCTTCACCACTTCAAAACTAATTTAGTCCTAAAATTTAATAGGAAAATATATGCATTTATCCAAAACTTTTTATTATATATAAATTCTTGTGAATAAGCATTTTCTGTGAGTGCTATTACAGATGAGCCTAGAATCAAGAATTTCTAATACCTGTATATAAACAAAATTAATCAAAATAACCTTTCTAAACATTTGAAGATATATCTTTTTAGCTAATGACATGAAAATGTCACCCAAATTTTTCCCTGCTGCCCATAAATGCACAGACAAAACCAGCAACAGAATGTTTAAAAAGCAGAACCACTCTATTTGCAATGTAAGAACCACACATGAGGAACTTAATCTTTTAAATGGTAAAAATATGGCTGCACTTTGGGGAGAGAAATGAAAAGAATGCAAGTAGAGCAGTACCCACCACTCTTGGTCTTGACTCCAGGTTTCCTCCATGGTAAGTGTTCCATCTTTTCAATTGAACTGAACGCCTTGTCTCTTGGAATTGATACAATTCAGATTCTCGTCGTGTAATATCTGCCTGCAGTAGCAAATTGTTCACTTCCTGCAGAAGCAGCTGTCTTTTCATCTCCATTATCTCCTTGTTGCGCTCAAGATGACTTAGTCGCAAATTATTCATCTGATTTTCAAAGCAAATATAAATAATAATTAAACAAATCAAAACAATATGTTGGTTAAAAGCAGAGATTAAAGAAATATCAAATAGGATTAGTACGAATTTAATATCAAAGATTTTCTTAGTATTTATAAAAGGATCTAGCTATGACCCTAAATCTAATACCAGAATACTAAATTCCAATAAAACCAGTCTTTACCAAATAAATGACCATTTGCACATACTCTGAGGAAGTGCTGAAAAGTTCTCAGCCTGAGCCACTTCACAAAATCAAACCAAATGACTAAACATCAAAATTTATTTTGGAACCCTTTCTTGGTCAGGTTGAGAACTCTTCAGCACCCCACTTATAAGCACTTAAAAAAACAGCATCTTTTTTATCCACTTTGTCATAGTACTTTTTTTAGCTCGTAGCTCAGAATTTGTTTATGTAACCTTATCTCTAGCTGTGTATGAGTTAAAAGCAGTTGCTGAAAGTATTGAAATTTATTAAATAGTTTTGACGCTTGATGATCATTGATGAATACAATAGTTTATTGGAGTGATTTTTTTATTTCAAAGAAAGGCTATTTGACATTTTTATGTGAGATTGTAAAATATATTTGCTTCTCTAGATATTTGTTTTGTACCTTATCAAAAGCTTTTGTGTAATCTATGAAACATAAGTATACAAGGTCTGATCAAAAAGTATTGGGACTGTTGCTATAGTAACAGTGCTAAAGTATGCAGAGTGAAGCTGCTTTGCACAGATTGACCATGAACTCTGTCATGCATGCACACTAAGTTCTCACTTACATCTGTTGTTTATAGCAGTGCTTGTAAAGAAAGTATGTAGAATGTGGCCATCTCATCACATCACAGAAATTCTATCAGTGACTATGACTTGTGCAGCAGTTTTTGGCAAAGTACAACATTCCCCAAGTCCGACAATCACCATATTCTCCAGATCTTGCCCCGTGAGACTTTTTCCAAAAACAAAATCCAAATTGAAAGGAACAAGATTTCAAGACATGAAGGAAATCCAATACAATGTGATGAGGCAGTTGCGTGCTATCCCAAAAAAGGAGTTCCAGGAATACTTCCATTAATAGAAACTGTGCTGGATAAAATATGTGGAACTACTTCAAAGGAGATTCAATGCTGAATTGATGTGTTGTCATTTTCTTTTTATAGCATCAGTTCCAATACTTTTTGATCAGAACTTGTACATCCTTGTGCATTTGTATTGCTCTCTCCAATATCAGGCTGATCATCAAGTCACCAGTCAAGATCCAGAGCTTTGATTATACTGCTGCAGGTTTTCCAGTAACTTGGGCAGGCAGCAGTTGCCTAGCTCTCATTCCTTCTTTCCAAGCATCCCTGTCAAGCGGGCTAATGTGGGCAAGGTCATACTCCCACACATCCCTCCCAATGCAGCCCTTCCATGTCTTCCTAGGTCTAGCTCAACCTCTGTAACCAGGAACCCTGAATTCTGAGACAGATGAAGCATCATGAAGCACATTAGATGTGATCAAACCATCTAAGACAACAGGTGCACAGTACTGATGTTATATCCTCAATACCAAGCCTTGTTAATAACTCAGATGAGGGGGTTTCATATTGAGGCTTGGTGCCACAGATCCAGTGAATCATCAAGCGGTCATTGTGGAGGAGCCATCACAAGACCAACACATTTGCTGCCTAGGTCTCACTGCTGTGGAGCAGTGCAGATCATACACACACAGAAAACAATTTGCCACGAGTTTTCAATGATGCATATTGGATGTGGGAATGGGTAGAAGCTTTTTGAATTTTTCCCAAGCCACAGAGCACATCACCAAGATAACAGAAACAGGGCTATATATCCATTTTTGAACCATCCAAAATGACTTGGGTAATGAGCTTGCCATCAATAGGGCATACTTCACAGCATCTAGGGCAAATGTAATCTGGTAGGTCTGTTAGCCTACTGGTGATGCCACTGCATTTCTTGTGCACCCAGGTGTTGCATTTGGAGCACAATATCATAAATATAGCATTTCTTCTTTCTTAATAAAACCACACTGTTTTTGTCCTATTTCCAGCCTAATTCTGCTTCATGCTCTATTCATCAGAAATTGGATTATTAGCTTTATTTATTATTAATTAAATTTATTGTCTGATGGAGCTCACATTTATTTAAACCTGGCTTCTTAAGTAGCACTACATAGATAGATCCACTAAGCACAGTTGCAAACTTGACATTTCTAAATAAAAAAAAGCAAGTAGAGATAACTCTCTAAAAAGTTAGGGATCAATTTTACACTGTACTGATATTATGAACAGGACTTTCACCTTCTAAAAAGATTTTTTAAAAATCATTATATTTTTTCTGCCAAATATTGTGTCTTGATTAATGTCTAATGACTGTTAATCTACAAAAATGATTCCCCCCCCCAAAATGTTTCTCTATTTTTTAGGACTGGACCAATCTACTTAAGTAGTGCCAGGACATCTTTTGTGTATACCAGCTTTATCTATGATGCTCATTCTTTCTATTTCTGCACACTTTTCATTGAATCATTTCACTTTAGCCTGCCTGCATTTGTTTCTAATTTCTGTATTTAACATTCTGTAATCTGCATCATTCCTTGGCATTGTTTGTTGCCTCATTTTCACCACCTTGAGAATTTCATGTCATACATGACTCTGTTTTCATATTTTTAATTCTAATTACATAATCTTGCAATACTTCATTTATTTTTTTTTAATTATTAGATACTTAGTTATGTTGTTCTTTGTGAGTCAATGAACGTCAGGACAAACTGTTCTAATTATAAAAAATAAATAAAATTAATGAATTACTGATGACTTAAATACAAATAATATTTGGTAGAAGATAGGAAATGAGATTGATTGAAAAGACAATTTGAGGCAAATATACATTCTGTATAGGCATTAAAATAATCTTACAATTTTTAAGTCATTAAATATCTTCTATTTTAAATAATCATAGGTAAATATTTTAGTAATAATTATGATACAATAATTAGTATTGTAAGGCATTAACAGTGATAAATAATTAACTTCAAAACAGATGCAAGTCACTTACAAATAATTTATTTTAATTAAAAAAAACTCATACTTGTATAAAACTAATATAAATTCTAAAACTTTTACAAATTTATATTTTGTAGACATTACATGGTTAGAAATACACTTGTGATATCCAAAAAGCTTTTTGAATTCCCATTCTTTATTCGTAATGTTATAACTTGATAATAATATCCAAAGTATGTAAATACTGACAATAGTTCCATGCCTTATCACTTTTTTACAAAGAATAAAATATATAATTAAATCCATTTTTCTAAAGCCATCTTTTCTCTTACCTGAATTTGCAGCTGCATTGCATGACAGTAAAACTTTTCAAAGTTGTTCAAGGCTGAAGATTTTTTAGATACTTCTTCTATAATGTAAAAAATTCAAAACATTGTAGAAACAAATAAAAATACAGTAGAGGGTGAATAATAGTGGATTTTATTTATTTTTATATAGATATTTTATAATTTACTCAATACAGTGTAGCTAATTTATATCCCATTTCAAAGTAGGATTAAAAAACTAAGTCTGGTGATAAAATGTATAATGTACTATTTGTCCATTCCATACTCCTATAAATAGTTACCAAAATCTTCAAAACCAGTTAAATTGTCTTCTATATTCCTAAGCAAACTTACTATATGTTATATTCCATGCTAATAGGAATATATACTTGAAAAACAAGGTGGATAAAATAAGTAAAGGTTTATTGTAAATAACCAGTACACTAAGAATAAAGGTAACAGTTATGCACAAGGTCGTCACAAGTCAATCCAGTAATGAGTACTACTATTGGAAGGTTGGTAGTTCTCGTATAAGTCTGAGTTGTACTCAACAGATCCCAGCTAGTGATATCTAGCTACCCTCCCACGAGGGTTGCATGTGGCACAAGGCCATGTTTAACGTGAGTTTTCCAAGCCCATAGGCTCGGCCAAAAATATTCCCTTTTTGAACCCGTTTATATAGGTTCAGGGTCAGTCTACCTCCCCGAATGAGACTGCCCTTCGGCAGAGCCTCATCCGGGTTCTTCTCTGCCCGAAGGCAGAGAGTTCGACTGTCCAGCTGGAACAGATTCCAGCTAGTCTCTGTAGTCCATTGACTCACAGCTACTTATAGGTAGTTACTACCTATAGTGTAGTCACTCATGTTATTCCATTACATCACTATATATATATATATATATATATATATGTATGTATGTATGTATGTATGTGCAGAACTGTATTTACATTTCTTTTATGCAAATTTGAAATCAGTAAATACTAGTAACAACTTTAAATATTGACTCTATCAAATATTGTGATAGGCTTGTGACAAATTTCTTGTTAAGCAAATAACTTGATTTCCTTACCTGTCTGTGAAGCTTCAGCTAACATAAGTTTCATCTGTTCCATCAATTCCATCAATCGGCTACTGATGTTTTCTTCTCCTTCCATACTTTGTAATTTACACATCTTCAAAATAGAAGCAGCAATTTAATTAATATATAACAACAGCTAACTGAATGCAAATAACTCCATGATGGTATACAAGAAATTTTAAGATATTTTCTAATTAGAAAAAATGATGTATAAACATCATTCATATGATTAAGGATTAGAGTATAATTTAATAGATTCTAAACTCAGAGGATAACTTTCAAACATGATCTTTTTCTCTTTCTCTTAAGTATGTACTTCAATAAATATGTATCTGTATAATGGAAACAGTATTTACTTCACATAATAATCTCAATATGACAATCTTTAATCTCTGTGCTTGTAAAAATGATGTGTCAAAAGACAGCTATTCCCTTGACACCGCTATTATTTTAACTACCTTCACTCCTTGGCAATTTTTATTGTTTTAAAAAGAGATGATTAGAATTTTAATGAAACCTACACATCTGATAAAAGTGAATTTATAGATTTTTTGGGGTTTTGTGAAAATTTCAGATCAAAGTTCAGCTTTTGATCCGTGTCAGGCTGCAGACATATTGATCCACTTTTGTATGGCCATTTAAAGCAATTCAGCACAATCAGCCAACTCTCAAGTTATTTCTTGGTTTAGCTTTATATATAATCTTACAATGACAGCATTCATTACTACATCTGAGTTTTACTTATTTAATTGTTAAATAATTGCAAGATTTAAAGCTGTATTTTGTTGAGATCTGCTTTTGTGTCAACCTAAACCTATTTCATATATCTAAACAAATTATTTTTCTTTTGCTAGCATCAATTAGCTATTATTTTGATCTTCTTAATTCTTTGAAATAAGACTGTATAAAAATGCATTCAGCTAAAGGGTTGTTTGTCACTGACAATACATATCCAACATATGAGTGGGGAGAGGGAAAGTACATTTTTGCCATTAAAGAAATTTTCATTATACCTCATGATAAAAGTTAAATATATTTCAAATCTTTTTCACTTTTGCCATAATCTTTATAAAAAATATTTAAGCACTTCAATAAATTCTTAAGCATTTTGAAGGCTAAAGATAAAATTAGTTTCCTAAGTTAGCTTTCAGTTTACTGTTATCTGTGTATCCATTGATAAATTGAGGTTTTGTGTGGATAGATCACAAAGTTAGTAGCCTGACAAATAGTTATTAGTTTAATTTTGACATGAAAATATATGTGATTAACATCCACCACTGAAATAAGTACATTAACAAAGAAGGAAATTATGTTGAAAAATAAATGCTTTTTCCATCATTATACTGTGGACTCTACACACACACAACACAAAACAGGAACAGAAAATGTTTCAATCATCAAATATTTATGAAAAATAATTAATTATTTTTTCATAAACATTTGGACAAAAAAAGCAACTAGTAAGTCACCATTATTAAAAGTCATATTTTGAATTTAAATATGACAATCTATGTTTAAGTAAAAGCATTATATAAAGGATATTCTGAGAGTAATATCTTCTATTTATTTCCATACAAACTATAACATATACAGGGAGCATGATAATACTGTAAATAGAGCAAGTTTTCAGCTACAAAACACTTCTTTTCCAGATTGTCCCCACCAAAACCTATGTATTTTGAAAGAGCTTTTCATTCTATGGATTGACAGCTGAGCAGGGCAGCTTGGTATGTGGCTTGTCATACACATTGCAGTCATCGCTGCTGAAACACATTATGCACTCCTATGCTCACATCAGTTGTTTGGTCTCCATAAACGTTTAGCTATCATCAATGAATGTTGGCAAGTGTATTTTTTCTGCATGGAGGAATTCAATAACACATCTCTGCTTTATACACACTTTCATGTCAAGTGCCATTTTGCCAGACTTCTATTTGTAACAAAGACTCTGATGTCATGAATCAACATTAGATAAGAGGTATTACTTTCAGAGTAATCCATGTAAACTTGAAAATACTATGCCACAGAAATGAAATGTACTAAAATAAAAATTAGTCTTACATCACTACACCTTTAATAAATTAATAAAGATTTTATTGCCTTGCAAGTAGTAAATGGTTTCATTGTCACAAAACTATTAGAGATGCATATTAACTTTTTAGATTGTAAGAGATTTGTAAATTAAAAAACAACCGTATTTGAATGATAACAAATTATTTTTCTTCAGGACATAAGCTACCTTTGTTCTCCACACTCCTTTTCCTTTTTATATCCATAAACTGTTTATTGCACTGATTGTCCTTGGGAAAGATAGTTCAGTGGTTTCCTCTTGCCTTCTCCATAGTTTTGATTTTAGTGTTACTAATCAAGACTAGGGTACCCAGTTTGCCTTGCTATTTAACCCAAAGCTGTGAGTAGAAGATATGGATTCATACCTTTTCCAAGGGCATTAGTGCA
The DNA here is from genome assembly GCA_964036315.1 of Acanthosepion esculentum. NCBI lineage: Eukaryota > Metazoa > Mollusca > Cephalopoda > Sepiida > Sepiidae > Acanthosepion > Acanthosepion esculentum. The sequence continues at coordinate 25,787,368 of OZ038483.1, read as the reverse complement.
AAATGAATGCAAAATGTTTCAACTGGAATTTAAACAGTTTACTGATTTCATTTTCTAAGGTGTTAACCATTAGTCCATTCACACCTCCAAAATGATTTAGGTGAACAGACTGTAGAAAGTTCTCATCCTGATCAACTTTCCAAAATCTGACCAAACATCAGATTTATTTTTATTTTTGAAAGTGTTTCTTGTTTAGTCTGAGAACTTTTCAGCACTACCTTGTAGAAAATGTAAATCCAGACTTTTCCAAACTAAAGCATCTCCTGACATTTTATAATCAAATTCAAAAGTGAAAGTAACAAAGAAAGAAGACTCACTGCAGCACTTTCCATAGAGAGTTGGAGTTTCTCACCAGAGTGCTCCAGTTCTTGGATTTTTCCTTCTAACTCATGCATTGCACTGATAAGAGCACCAGATTGCTCTTCTTTAAGTTTTCCAGCAGGCTTTCTATCCACTGGGATCTGTTTTTTGTAACGGACTGAAAATAACAAGAAAAATAACAACAATAAAGCAGGAATAAAATAGCTATTGTTATCAGAAGGAAGCTTTGAGATTATTGGTTTAGTTTGGTTTGTTTAACGGCATATCAACTCCTTATGGGTCATTTAATGCCAAAATTTTATTTTCTTGTGAGCTTAGGTAATTTTTTTTCCAAAAAATGTATTGCTTGTAATTTTTTTTTTCCAATAATGTATTGCTGGTAATTTTTTTTAATGTATTTTTATATTTTCATGTTTTAACCCCAGTTTGGGGGTTCACTATTTGCCCATAGCTGTGACCCTAACAGGTGCTACTATTCAGGGCAGACCTGGGAGCAACAACAATTAAGAGGTGGCTCTATGCTCCTCAAAACTTATTGATCAAAGGCCTTGATGCCAGATGTAGTTTATTGTCATAACCAAGAAGGTTGAGATTATTGAAATCAAGACATCACTTGTGCCATTGCATATGCATTAGATAATTTGATAATTGCATTTATAATTCATAATTCTAGAATCACTATGACAGATAACCATGTATCTGTATTTGGCCTTAAAGAACAATAATCAGATGTTTGAAAAATAATTTATTCCTAAGTGCAACCAATAGATTATTTACTGTTATATTCCGTGCTAATAGGAGTATGGAATGGACAAACACGATGGATAAATAGTAACAGGTTTATTGTAGAAACCAGTACAAGCAAGGAAGTAATAGTTATGCACACAGTCATCACAAGTTAGTACAGTTGTGTGCATGCTGTTGTCTGCTGTCCTCACAGATACTTATAGGTAGTTACCACCTATAGTGCTGCCACTCATGGGAGTGACAGGTTATTCCATCACATCATTTACAATCTGTATTACATGAATGCTTCTATTATTTACAATTAGTAATTTTAAAATTTATTTCTTATTTATTTCACAATTACAAGTAAGAAAAAAATATTGAACTTTTCTAAGGAATCTTATGCTGATTTTGAAGTGATAAAAACACAGAATCGAGTCCAAGTTGTACATAATTATTTCTTTTTAAATAATGAAAAATAAAGTAAGTTTTACAAAACAAACAAAAACAAATATAATACAAAGCTGTCACAGTTAATTAGAATATGTGGAACTAAAACATTTGGAAAGACTATAAATGTAGATAGAACTTAAAGTTGAGTGGATGTCCATTTATCAATAATCTTCATTTTGCTTCAGATCATAGAACAGATATAAATGAATAAAAATACATCTTATGCACTTGTACATGTTTCATAAACTTTAGAAACAATGAAACCAAAGCTGAAATTAATGTTAAAAATTAAATCAATTTACAATGAGTTTGCAACCTCTCCACTCATGAAATATTTAAATAATTTCAAGAGACTAAAATTCAAGCAATTAAAAATAATTTTGTATCTGGTTAAGAATGATATGTTATAATGAAGTATGTATTTATTTCCTATTGTTAATTATCCTGTCATTGAACATTAAAACCAAACTTAGGTATAATTAATCTTGATTATAAAACACAAAGAACACCTACTTACCTATTTCCTTGGAATGTGCATCCTTGAATTTCTCCAGTTTGACATGAAGTTCTTTTACAGATTGCTGAATTTTTACATATTCTTGCTTCTTCTCTTCTAGTTCTTGCAATAATCTAAGATGAGCATTTTCTAGGCTGATAAAACAAAATCAAGTTCAAAATGACTTTAAACATTTTACCATCATGATTACCTACTTTATATTTTTGACAGTGAGTTTATAAATATATCTACTTCAAAATATATCTAACATTTGCTAATATTTAAGATAATTATGTTGCAGATTCAAAATGAGAAGCCACACTCCATTCCCTTCGTATGCCATTAGTAAGAAGTAAGTTCCATTCTGAAGGCTTCTTCTCAAGAACTGCTGCTTTGTGGAACAAACTTTTGGCAGAATGGTTTCCCAATCACTAAAATTCCTGCATAATCCTATGAACTTCAATTCTTGCTTATACATCACCACACAATAACCCTCTACCTTGAGTGGCTCAAGGGCCTTGTATTGAGTGAACATTAGTATAAAAAAATATTTTTTGTATTGCTGAAAATTATCATAAAAAGACTATATAAAATCAAAATTTTAAATCTCTTTAAATGTAAAATCTCTACAGTTTTTGGTTTCCCTCATGTAATTTATGAGTTCCTAAAGGCAATTTTCAACAAAAATAATACTCAATGTGACACTGTTAGGTAGACTAACTCCTAACAATTACTATAAAGCTCCCACTTGACTTTGAGCTAATGGAATATTTCAACTGCCAAAAAAACAGGTCGTCTGATGTGCACAGGAAGTAGCTCATGGAGAGAGCAGCAAAATCAAAGAACTTAAAGGTTAGGAAGGAAACCCCCATCAATACTGGAAAGGTTGATAATAGCTACTGGACTTCAGAAACCTATTTTCCTGAAAAATTGTTTTAAGAGAAAGATTTTATAAATTTCAACCAAAATAGTACAGGCTGCTCAGTCAATGAATACCAAATGTTTCCTTGTAGGGAAACGGTTAATATTATCATTATCATTACCAAAAAGAGATCATGTCAGAAACACCAAACCTAGCTTGAAAATTTAGTCAGACAAACTTTCTACAAATTTACAGCAGGCATACATAATTCATTAGGATACATCTTGTGCAATTAATTTGGATTTGAACAACTATTTCAGATATTTTTTGTATTAGGGGGATCTCTTGAAGCCCAAGGAAGATGAATATGTTACAGAATCAATGTCTGTGAGCACATATGTGATTTCTGAGGCCAAAGTCAGGTTTACAGATACAGTTGGAGAAGGGGAAAGCAACACCAACTGTTAGGCCAGGAGCAAACCTCTTCCTGGGTCTTTCTTGGTTTGGCTTGAAGAATTGGATGCACTATATTTTTGTATACTGACATGGTAAAAGATAAATAAACTTCCCCCACACACTACTTATTCATGCTTCATCATCCTAGAGTCCCAAATAATAAATACATCTTGAGTTTAATGAACTGATGCTTACCTGGATATATTTGATTTGGTCATACTTGACTCAGTGGTTGCACTCTCATCCATACTTGTATCAGAGGAGGAGTGAGGGAAGCATCGGTCAACAGGTGATGCTTCATCAGGAGAATCCCAGCTTGGGGTCAGATTCAAGGGACTGGGTTTTTGTTTGCGCTCTTTTTCTTGACCTGGAGTGTCTGCTGGTGTGGCAGTGGCAGCAGCAGCAGCAGCCATGGTAGGGATGGCTGGTGTTGTGGAGGATGTGCTTGCCCTTGGGGGTGGATCCCCTTGGAGGCCCCGCTTTTTCACCTCCCGGTACAATGCAGCAGACAACTCATGTGACAGGCCCTTCATGCGTTCCCATTCATAAAGCTTATGGGCAAACTCATCTGTGATCTTGTAATCGGCCAGGGGACCTAACAGTAAATTGGTGCTCAGCTTGGGGTCAAGTTCCATTGGACTCGTACTTTCTGGTTTGTCAGGGTGGTATTGACGTGACTTTTCTGCAGTTGTGTGACTTTTGATTTTCACTTTCTCTCCATCTTTTGTTTTGCTTTTTTCAAACTTAAATAACTTTTCCTTGTCTTTTTCAGATTTAGACTTCTTAACTTTGTATTTTTCCTCTTTTCTAGATTTTGGGCTGAAACTTGATGACAACATTGGACTTCCTTCCTTTCGATATTTGATCTTTTCCCACTCTTGAAGCTTTCGAGAAAAGCTCTGTGAAAGATTACGTTGGATCTCATCAACATTTACATTGGGTGGAGATGTAATATCAGCTGAGGAAGAAACCCCATCAGAGGTGCCTTCACTTGAAATACCAAACTCCCATCTTAGTTTCTGAAGAGGGCTTGGCCCTGAAAATAAAAAAATATTATTTACCTGAATTAAAACTAGCAGCAACCACTTTGGCAATGACATAAATGACAAATAATAAAATAGTAGAAAGAAAGACATTAGCAATCATCATAATTTGCTAACAAGTTTAGAGTCAGTATGTTCTTACTGTTGTCATTAGCTTAATTCAATAATAAAAACAACTGTATGCTTAAGTAATATAAAAAATAAGTACAGGAAGTGAAATGTTCATTGTTACTCATACTTTATAACATAACCAATTATTTCCTCAGTTCAAAGATGTATAAATATTAATTTAGAAAACAAAACCCTGTCAGACCTAATTACAAAAGCATATTAAATAGATTCTAAGATCATAAATAGAGTAATTTTTGCTAGTAAGCTTTTTCTGTGAATAGTGTTTTAAAATGTCTACTTATTGAATATAGTTCTGCTTTGGTTCTTCAACATGAATAGGTAAATCATTAAAGGGAGATAACAAAGTCCAAGTTGTAGGCAAATCAATCCATTCTTTTTACAAATTGTGCATGTCAATATTTTTAATGAAAGTTCTACTTAAAACATAGAAGACATGATTTAGCCTTCATTAGGTAAGATAGGAAAATTAACTTTTCTCCTAATTGACGAAGTAGGAGGGACATAACCTCTTAAATCTTTTAGACAATTTTTTGAATACTAATATGCTTTGTAGAGAGTAAATAGGATTAACAAACGTTATAAGAAAATACAAATTTAATTCATTAGGCTTATTTTTTTTTTTTTGTTTACAGTAAGGTTCACCCCTTTACAAGGCCCAAAGGTACAGGGTTACATTATGTGGATAGGGGTGGAAGATAACTGTTAACCCTAGCCTTGAACAGGCTAAGATTGTAGTGATCAGGGAAACATCCTTTTGGGAGTTGGTTCCACAGAGCAGTGTTTTGCAGGAAGAAGCTGTTCAAATGGAACTTCGTTCTCACCGATGGAATACAGAGGGAATGTAGGTGGTTTGCTAATATGTAGGTGGCATGATGTGAAGGTCTGAATTGGTGGGACCAGATAATGTAGTTCATCCGAGCACTTTCCATGGAAGTAGCAATAGAGCAGTGAGAGGCTTGCCATATCCTGCCTGTGGGAGAGAGGTTGGAGGGTGGAGAATAATTTAGTAAAAATACTAATTACTTCATTTTTAGCACTCTATAGGTGACTATTTTCACCAAGCAAAATTTTAGTCCTGCCAATGCATGTTGAATTTGAATTTCTTGGTTATGGAGTCATATCCTTCTATAGCAACACTTAAAGCAATCTTGACTGAAATTGAGAACCAGGCTACAGCAATTTCAAATACATAGAACTAATATATAAAACACTATATTTTGAGGGGATTCCATATACAGCAAAAGGGGGAGTAATATTTATAAATGATGCAGAATGCTAAATGTTAAAACAGATTTTTTTATCTATATACTAATAATGGATTAATCTTAACTGCATCTTGATAATAGCAATCAATAACTCCTAATTAAAAGAATAAATATTTTCCTGGTTATTTAAATCCTTTTTATTGCTTATTGTTTATCTTAGATATTATATGATGAAATAATATGTGTGTTACCATATAGAAATGCTAATACAGAAGAGTAGCAGAAGTAACCAGTGAATCTTGATTTAAGTAAACAATTTTTCAAATTCATTTGATCTGTAGCTTAAGATAAGGAAACTTAGTTTATAAACAGGTTTCTAAAAATGTATTAATCTAATTATATAATCTCATTTTCGTTGTCTTGCTTCTTTTCTTTTTCTTTCTTGATTTGACAAAATCAGCACTTATGTGAGAAATATTGAAACTTCCTTTTGATATGTAATTATTATATAAAACTTTTACAATTTCAGGATCAAAGACTAAAACTATAAGCAAAGAGTGAAACACTATTTTTCAAAAATGAAAACTCTTATTCTTTATCAAATTAAGTGACAAGATTAATAACAGTTTTAATTCAAAATGATTGTAGCAAGATAAACATTTGATGTTATTGCCACAAATTTATAAAACTGTTTCTATTAAGATTTGACATTATTCCTCCTAAATTCTTTCTGCTATATAACCTTTCTCCTTTTTTAAATATTGAGTTTATCAAATGATAACGGACTAAGAAGTGAACATATAAAAACTTTATTTCAATACTGAAAATCATAACATTTTTTATATTCAATATTGAAAGTCATAACATTTTTTATGAGTTAAGTGTAGATCTATGTACTTTATCACAAACAGCATCTTCATTTATTTATAATGACTTACCAAATAGAGCATTTCATATCTCTTTTCCTTCTGTATTAAAATCATTCCTTTCAAATCAACTAGCAATAACATTTTGTCACAATTTGATTCCTCTAATACACATTTAAACAAAATCTTTTGGATGTATAGCATCTATTGTAAAATATCTCGGAAAGCGGGAATTAGGATTTTAATTTTTTCAGGTCCCATGATCAAAATGCTGATGATTTGACACTTGTTTTATTTAAATAGTTTGTTAAGAGAAAATCCAAGTCCTCTTTTCTAAATCTGATTAGGAAGGTGAGTGGCTGGCTTTTGGCAAAACTACTAAACATGTTTCTGAGCATCTTACCTTTGGCCTTAACTGTCTGCCACTCATCTGACTTTCCTGTTGTGTCACTTGATGCCAGTTGGGACACATCAGCCACTTCTACAGGACCTGCTTAACAATAACGCAACTTTCTTACACTTCCAGAAAGTGACAATGAGTAAACAGTTTAATGAAATAAGATGCACACAAAGTATTCATGGAATAAATGAATACATAATTGATGTAATGATAGTGAAAACCTATTGGCTTTAAATATTCTACTCTTTATCTTATTAGGATTATTATATTGCTATTATCTGTGTACTTCCTTCAATGTCAGCCATTTTCCAATAAAAGGTTCAAGAAAAAAAATACTATCTTGAACTAAAAAAGAAAGTGAGCACTTGGGAATAACAAGAGTTAAAGTCATCTTTTTGTTTTTCATGACTTAAAAGGCAAATGTTAAAATGGATGAATTATTTTTTCATCAGTCTTATACAATCAATTATTTCCATTCCAAGAATATTAAGGACTAAATTCTCAGCTTGATCCTCTACCAAAAAACTGACCAAATGATCAAACATAAGATTTTTTTTTTGATCCCTTCTTGGCTGGGCTGAGAATTTTCAGCACTCCACCATAACTACAGAACTGAACTATTATTTTTTCATAGTTGGTAATGAAGAAAACAGAGTCAATATAAAATTTGTATTTTTAATAATGAGTTTAAGTCTATCAAATGAGAATGAGTTTAGGACAGATATCAGTAAAGTAATGTTTGAAAAACAAAGCAAAGGACAGTTTTTCTAATAGCTGTTTGATTCTTTGTGTGTTGTGAGAATTTTTTAAAAATCTAAGGGAAACAAAATTTTGCTTGGCACAGATTTAATAAAATAAGCTGATTCAGAATTTCAAGAAAATATCTAACAGGATTATATGATATTTTTTGTTTCTATGCAAGAGAGTAAAATTTAATCTTCTAACTACAAAAATGATATGAATAAAAATGCTTCATTTTGTTGGTCCTGTGTAAGATAAAGATGGACTTTGCATTATGATAGATGTGATTGTAAGAAATGAAAATTAAGTCAGGAGGATGTGTAAGTGGCATTTAAAGATAAGACCATTAATATATGTGACATGAAAAATGGACAAGAATAGTTTTGTATTCACAGAGCAATAAAAATTAAAACTATTGCATAGTGATTTGCAAGAAAAATGGTTTTTCAGTAAATAAGACAATGACCATAAGAAGGTCCTCTTGTAGCTAGTTATTAATATTAAGGATTTATAATTAACGATCTGTAGGTTATTGGCACAAGAAAGAACCAACATAACAAATCTTGTGAGAATGAAATACATTATAAATGTTGAAATATGCCTGTATAAAAGTTAAGAAAAGAATTTTAGCAACTTCACTGAAACAAATTTAGCATATAAATATATGCAACAGAGAAAATTAAATCAAAATTTTATCAAACTAACAGGTAAGATAATAAAGTTTGTATCATTAGCCTAAGTATGTTTAAATGAAAGGTTGTTATTATACTTCATTATAATATTAAATAAATTACAACTCTTCTTTTATGAGGACAGAAAAAATAAAAAAATACACTTTACTTTTCATTATAAATTAACACATCAATCAAGATATGTATAAATTAAGGCAGGTATTTAAATAATATGAGAATAGGGCAATCAATAATTATGACATGCAAACCAAACTTTTTAAACTTTATTAAAGAATTGGCTAAGCGTCGAAAAATGTAAAAGTAAAATATAGCAAGAAATTGAGTTATATAGTTACAATTAGCCAATTTTATTCTTAGGCAATAAGAGGTTGACCAGTGAATGCACCAAATGACTTAAGCAACCTTCTTGAGGTTCATAATTCATTTACACATCACAGGACAACACCTCACATTCCAACATTTGGCTGCCCCCCCCCCCCCCCCAACTAAAAAAAAAAATATAGCAGTACAAGTATTTCCATATGCTGAAGCCAGACTGACAAGATGCAGACAGAAAGAGAAATAATTTGGTAGAAACTTTCCAAATACTTAATGAGTGTTTTGTGAACATAGTAAAATATAAACTTTCTTTTTTGATTTTGGAGATAAAGCTGTTGTTTGAAAATAATTTTGCAAATGATTTCTGGATTGATTATATCTTGAAAAGAAAGATGTTTCATCAATAAACACTTTCTTAGCAAAAGAAAAATTATCTGCAAACATTTATAGTGTACACCACCTGAATAATTATTTTTGATGAATGTCTGCATGTTTGTTCCTGTCTATCTCAAGGTTTGTATAAGATATTTATATTGGTAATGAAGGTTTTGGCAGTCTATGTTTGTATTTCAGTTATCATAGAAAATAAATATAAGGGAATTTTTGCAACAAACTAGGGTTAGCATTATTTCTACAAAGCTGCACCAAACTCTTGTACAGTTTTGCGTGCTTATAAAAACTTTCAATTGTAATATATAGAAGCTGCAAAAACTAAATGGTTCTTTAACAAAAAATATCGAAATACTACTTTTCTGCCACCCGTAACTATTTTTTTTAGAATTTGCAAGGTAGGCTAGACTTAATGAAAATAAAAAAAAGTGTGCAACTTACTTTTACTTGCAGCTGTAGTCTGCTTACTTCTCAGTTCTTCCCATTGCTTCATCTTCTTTGTAAAATCATCTGACATACCACCTTAATAAAGAGAAGAGAGAAACTAAGAAAGCAATACATGGAATCACTACAAGTTACAGTGTAGCACTAGCAGCAGCAGCAGCAATGATCACATGACATGAATTAAGTAGTAAAATAAAACAAAATCAGAAATAAACCTAGCCACAGATATGTTAGATGTGACTCAAGGCATGAATTTATAGATGTCTATCTCAAGGGAAGTCCAAAAATAAGATTCTCTTGATGTGAGAAATTTTTTTCAAGTCAGACATTTGAATTTACATTAATATCACAGGTTGGTGAAATCTCTGATAAGAAGGCTTAGTGCCATGTAGATTTTGGCATGGAAGCAGCAAAACTGATACAGAAGCAAACAAAGATGTCAACACCCTCATGAAATATGCTCATGGGTGGAGAATTGTTCATTATCTGAATAGGAATCAAAATCAAAGCTTACAAAAATCTCTTCTTGACTAGTCGGGTTCTTACCAACTTATTTTTTTAAAAACTTGCAGAGACATTAATAAAGTAATTAAACTAAAATTAGTTGATATTAAATTAATGCCAAACTGATGTTCTGAATATGTATCGGTATATTATCAAAAAGAATACTAGTTATTTATGAATGGAAACATTCATTTAATTAATGCAAATTTGATATATTTTGTTAAGTAGAAATTATTTCAAAAGCCAAGCAATTTCAGAACTCAGAATTATTTGCTAGATATTCATTTATGCTTTTTTTTTAAATGAAATTACAATTATTTGATTTTAAAATTAATAATTCAAATCAATAGTAGGCAGACAATTCATTTAAAAATTAACAGTAAAATATTCTTTAAACAAAATCATTCAAGCTTCCATTACCAAAATTGATACAAGTTCAGAAGTTACTTGTTTATTTCAAATTTTGTACAGTTTGCTTTAGTAGTCAAAGAGGTGAAGAAGTTGAGTGTTGTGATAAAAAGCAACACAATAAGAGGAGTAAAAAATGATGTTTCCTCCAAATTTCAGAAAAGTTCCTTAAATAGCTTAAAACTTAGAAATTAACATAAATGTGAAAGTAATCAATATTGAAAATACAAGTGTAAGGGTTTTAAAGGAACTTTTTATTAATAGAATTTAATTGAAAATATCTTGCAAAGACAAAAGAAATACAGAGTAGATGTGAATGCAGAAAAGGTAACTCTTTTGAATCCGAGGAAACTTTGTTCAAAAAAAGAAATAAGATTAAATAAAAACAGATTAATTAAGTAGAGTTGAAAGTTTGAAATTTTATCAGCATACAAATGCACTGATGGTATATGAAATGACAGTAATATATAAATGACAATGGCTTGTTTTAACATTAATTTATACTGATAATAAATGGCAAATATATATTTTATTACGCATCGAATTAAAAGGAAAGGTAGTGTATTTGATGGCATATAAGACCCGGCTCTTTACATATTACACTATTATAAAGTTAGACTAGATATAAGTACTGGTAGTCTATGACATCTGCATAAACATTAGCCTACCAGATACACCAAATTCACATATAAGACCAGAAAAATATTTTTCCATTTTTTTAATGTGCTGTCTTATATGCCATAAAATATGGTAATTAACTGTGGAAGATTTGCCCATAATCTTGATAGTTGCTACTAGATCTGGATACAAGCCAATCTCCTTATTTTTAAAATCTTGTCTTTTTAAAAAAAAAAAAACTATTACCAATCTAAATAAGGAAAGAGGAGGACAGACAGATTATATATTATATATATATATATATATATATATATATCCACAGACAGACTGTTTCACCATATCACAGCTCATCAGTGTGGCTAGACATCCAATCGATCCAGGCCGGGGCCGAAACCTGACCAATTTGGTATCATTCGGAGATTCTAACTCCTAGGCTATTAATGCCCAGCAGAGAGAAAGGCAAATTTTTGCGTATTTATTTATTTTTCTTAAACACACCAGTCACTCAGAGAACTCAATTGCTAGGTGAGTCTTGCATTATCATATATATATGTGTGTGTGCGTGCGTGTGTGTGTGTGTCAGGTTGTAATTTGAAAAACTGTTTTTGAAGCAAAATTGCTGATTTTTCAGTGGTTTTCTCATAAGGAAGCATTAAAGGCAAGCAGGCTTTATGGTAGAGTGCTCAATATTGAAGATAATGCAAAGTCTGCATTATTAAGAAAGCCAAAGAAGAAAAACTGATAGAAAAAAGTTTGACTTAAATTTTGCAATTAAGTATGACCAACAAAATTTAATTAAAATCAAATGATAAAATTTCATTAAAAATAAATCACAAGGAACAAATAACAAAACTGCAAAGTTCTTGGAGATTTTTAGTATTTGAAGAAAAATAGTGCATTTAGGTAAACAAAAAATCCTCAATAATATGTGCATCAGGATTATGAAAATGAAATAAAATGTGCAGTTATAAGCATTAGTATAATGCTAAAAATTCAAGAAATGATTAAGATTCATTTTCTGAATGACCAAAATACTAATACTATATCCTAGTTATATTTTAATTATTATAAAAGAATAAGAAACAGAAAGATTTATCAAAATAAATTGTAAGACAAATTATATTTTTGGTACTGAGAAACAGAATAAAAAAGATTGGAATTAAAAAAGAACAACATTATATGATTTCTAAACGTCAACTCTTTATGAGTAAATATCACAGTATCTATTGTGTCTTTTTTGATGGAGATGTTCTTTTTGTATAGTTAACAATAACATTCATACAGTAATATATGAAAGGAAATATGTGGAAATCATTTTTTAATGCACTCTTCTATAATAAACAATAACTGCTGCAAAATGTTTATGTGTAAAAAGATTTGTTTTAATTTCTAATATCAGTACATATTTAAAGTTTTTAAATGTACAGGACTTTAACAAATATAACAATCAGACTGCATATTTATATTATTTTAGTCTCATGAAATAAGCATTAACTTTAAAAGTGTGAATAATAATAATAATATAACTGCAATATTTTATTTTTCTATCAAATCAGTAATCACACATTTTGTCTGTCTCATTAGGAAATTACTTTTTTCTTTTGTGGAAATAAGAATCATCAATATCATAGGTTAATGAAGTTTTTTTTGTTATATTTTAAGAGGAGAAAATATGTACAATGAAAAACAGGGAGAGTGAAGTCATTAAAATTATATTCATATTCATATTCATCAAGACTTCCAAATTCAGTTGCTAATAAAGGGGAAATAAATTGAACAAATCTAATGAATTTTATTTTAGACCTACTAAGAAAAAAAAGAGAAAAAAAAAAGAAAGAAAGGTAACAAGCAGAAAGCCAAGAAAAACAAATACACACAAAATTTGAAATCATTCAAGTCCACTCCAATCTGACAAGTTTACAAGTGATGATACTTTTAGAGTTGGCAAAGCTCAAAGTTGGATAGATGAGGTTGCTGTAGGAAGAATAGTGAGCCAGTATTCGTAGTCAGGTTATCTCCCTTGACAAAAGAAAATGTCTTGTTTTGCACCATAAAATCCATGTGCTGATTGCTGTCATCATCTTCGATATGTTAGTCCATCAGTTTTCCAGTATTGAGATTTGAAAATACCAGATTTGCATATATTGTTTCAGCTCTCAAAGCTCATTAGAAAATGACAAAACATTTCATAATTTTCTATTTTGTAGATTAAAAATCGTTTTTAGATAAAATTGTTATAAGTGAATATTTTTGGTCATTTAATTTTAACTGTACATTAGAACAATAACAATATATTGACTATAATTTTGATTTGTTTTATTCAGTTTTAAAAAACCCTGACTCTTTAAAAAGAATTAGATATGGGCAATGAAATAAACAAAAAGAAAAAGGATTAAGAGAGAAAAATATAGCAGTTGGCTTCAAGAAACTCTGACACTCGGAGCTAGAACAATCTATAGTAGGAACCCCACTTTACATGGCTACTGGTTGAATTATACACTCAATGAAGGCTAAAGAAAGAATTGGTTGAGATTTAGCAATAAAACCAACAAGGTGAGGATGTTAATCTGAACGATTCATGGAATTAAAAGGCATAACCTGAGTAGATGAGTTGAAAGGAACTTACTGAAGAATATAAAATAAGAAAAGAAAAATTAGATCTCTTAACCAAATGATAAATATGCTTCTTTCACCTGCAATCTCTTTAAATCTTTTCTCCTTTCTGTATATATTTGAACGAATGAGTGATAAAGATTGCTACGGAAGAGTTTGTTCATGAGAGACGAGAAGATTTTCCTTAAAAGAAGAGAGGTCAGGATGGTGCTGACTTACCCACAAGAGCAGCCATATCCACATTGCCAGTTCCTGGCAGGTTCTTTTTGGCTGAACTGCTTCGAGATTTTGAAGATTCGCTTCCTGATGATTTCACTGAACTCTGTTGATGAGACAACCGGGGTGAGGTTTGAGGAGTACCTACTTTGCTAACAGAACTAAGTCCCAGTTGTTTCTTGGCCAATTCTGATAACTTAGGAGAGGAATAAATAAGGCCATCTTCAACTTCAATGTCTGTTTCTGATGGTTCTTCTGAAGTGAACATCTTTTCTGATTTTTTGTGCTTCTTTTTTGAACTGTCCTTCCTTGTGTGAATTATACCTTTCACTCGTCCCCAGGCTGTCTTGTAACACTTCTTGTCTCTGGAACTGGCTCTTTCTCCACTACCTGGTACTTTGTAGCTTGCTGACCTGTGCAGGCGAGGTGAGGCAGAGTCTTCATCTGGACTCTTATGAGCACCGTCTCCTGCCTCCACCACAAGAGATGGACTTGACTGACGTCGAACAAGTGTCTTAACATTAAGATACTGCCTTTGACTATCAGTCACCTTACCTGAACTTTCACTTTTGATTCCTTCTTCCCAACTCCGTGGCGGTGCCATCCACATTTCTGTGTGGCTGTCCTCTTCTGCAGGTGGTACTTTGGTCAAGGGTGATGGGCTAGGTGGCCCTCCTGATGATGTAGAGGTTCTCAGTGCTTCCCTCCCATCACCATCAGCACCACTACTGACACCACTGTCCATTGAGCGAGTTTCTGTTAGGCCGACGACTGGTACAGTCAGTTCCCGAGTGCTGCTTTCTGGTGCTGCCTGTTGGCTTTGACCAGGCTTTCCTCCATCTTTTACAACTTTCATACCAGACCCAGAATCATCCATTAGTTTCTGTCGAGTAAGTATCTTTTTGACACGGGCCCATTTAGAAAATTTAGTGGACTTTTTCTTAGAACACGGTGATTTGGAACCAGGTTTTGAATCTTTGCTATCATAATCACTGACTATCACAATATTGCACTCTTCAGAAATATCCTGTTCCATAATATCTGATGGTATCTCTAAGGAACCCGTAGAAAAGCTCCGTTTATATAACTTAGTTGTCTTTGGTCGTTTAGGGGTCTGGTCAGAGGCAGTTTCAATTACTTCTATGGTTTGAGAGCTGTCCACACTTGACAGACGTTGCCGAGGAGGGTCTGATGATGATGGTGAGAAATCTCCCTCACTGGAATCTTTTATAGCCTTCTGTTGCTTTTGTTTTGCTTTGCTTGGTAGAGACATGTATCCCAGAGGTGCTCGATCATCAGACATTTCACTTTTTACTTGCAAAAGATATTTTGTGCTCTCCAGATATGCACATTTCTTTTTCAGTCGGTTGTTTTCATCCCGCAAATTAGTAAGTTGCTCCATCAACCGAACCAGGTTGTCAAGGTGATCAAGGCCAACACTTTGACGCATCATGCTGGGGCTCGGTGATCGGGTCTTTTTAATTTTGATAGGTTTTGGCAGGGTTCGAAAGTGTTCTTGGAAAGATTTCTCCTGTTCTTCAAAAAACTCCATTATATGAGCACTGTTTCTTTTTGGTGAGGGCTGATCAGGGGATGTTTGGCCCCTCTGTGTTTCTGTCTCACCCATAGTGGCAAGTTGATCTTTTGAACTTGTTTCTGTTGCTGCTGCTGCTGCTTGTGCTTCCAGTGACACAGCGCGTCCTATCCCTGCCGCCAAAGCAGGGACGTTCCCCATAGTCTCACCACCAACAAGCATCTCTGCATCCTCCTCTGTGCCCTCAGCGCCGTCCACTGTTGTGGTGACAATGCAGGGCAGAGGGCGATGGTGTTCGAAGGGCTGAGACATGGTTATTTCCCGCTGCTCTAGCTGGATAGGGGGGACATTATCATGCTCAACAGGTCGTTCAATGCTGGCAACAATTGGCTTGGACTCATGTTTCTTTGGAACTGGTGGTGAAGCCATGTATATTACATCATTTCCACACTCTGATTGGTTATCAGCCTACAACAGAAAATAAACAGTAAATTAAAAATGCATAGATCAATTTTACTAGACAAACTAAAAATCCATTTTGAAATTATCATTATCTGTTAAAAATTAAAGTTAAGCATTTATAAAAATCCTTTAAAATTCTTTCTATGTATTTATACATGAAAATAATAAATATTTATGGTAAAATTGTAATTTCAGAGTTTGTCTCAGACCACTTGAATCATAAAAATGACATGTTGATAAAAAATTAAAAACCTGCTCTGTAGTTCTGATAAATTATCATGATGATTTTTAAAAATGGATTTTATTAAACAGTAATTAGTGAAAATGATTATTATTGAATCTGTCAGTACATGGTAAAAAGGAGAAGACATAAAACAGGAGGCTACCAAAGTTCAAGCAGATATTTTACAGTAAATTTTGTTAGCATTTTACAATTTCAGCTAAAAGTGTGCAAAGAAATTTAAATACAGTAAGTATATTATGCATGCACACACACACACACTCTTTCTCAAATTATGCCGTTAAATGCAGATGTAGTTAATTTCATGATTGATCCAAATCATATAAAACCGAAGAGTTACATGAATTTATGGAGTATGTTTATCTCTGGATTCTTTATAATAAAAAGAAAATATCTTCAATTATTTTTTAAAAGTTTCTGAGAAATAAATGTCGGTCTCTGTTGTAGAAAGAAAAATATGTAATAAACAAATACAGGGTGCGATGGATAAATTGTCATCTAAATTATACAAAAATGAAAATAATATTAATATCTCATTTTAACAGATATATTTACCAAAATTATATATAAATATCTTGAAATGCTAAAGAGTAAATTTATTCAATAAAATCACCATTGGCTTCAACGACGGCCTCCAGACAACATTGGAATCTCTTCTGGATGGGCTCCTTGTTTAATCTGGTGAATGCTGCCATAATCCTAGCCTTCATCTTTGGTGTTAAAAGGAGTTTTGTTGGTCTCTCATTCAACTGTGCCCCACACATAATAATCAAGGGGTCTGCAGTCTGGAGAGTTAGGTGGCCAGATGTAAGGGGTGATATAGCTGCAGAAATTGTCTGACAGCCATCACTGGGTTCTCCTGCTTGTGTGGCATGGTGCAGAGTCCTGTTGCCAGACACAAGCTCTTCTAGTAGCCACACTCTTGACCCAGGGTACCCCCTCAAGGCACTTGATGTAGGCCTCTGTATTGTGTCTGAGGCCCTCACCAACAAATTCAGGAGTTCTTTTCTTATCAGAATGATCAGAGTGAGTTTTCCAATCTGCCATACCTTCGTAATAAGCATTAAACTCATCCAACACTTTTCAAATCCTCTGCACTGTTCTCAGATTGACACCTAACAGTATAACACATGCCGTTTCCAAATTTCTGGCAGAGGGAATTATGTCATGATGCTCTGTTTCTCACAGATGCAGTCAACAGAATCAAAAACACACATACACAAAATGGAGAATATAAAATGATGACAATTTACCTACAGCACCCTGTATGATCTGAGATCAATCAAAACCTTGGTGAAAGGGTATTAGCCCTTCTTTCAGCCACAGTAAATAAGAATTTTGTGTTTGCTAAAAGATAATTGCTGAGAAAGATTTTATATCCTAATTAAATCTTTCACAAACATTCTAACTGACATATCACTCACTTCAAAAATTTAACCTATGGATTTTTCTTTTATCAGTAAGACCAAAGATTGTAAACCTGCTGCTAGAAACATTAACTTGTACTACAAAAGAGACTAGAGCCATAGTTTCTTTCTTTTTGCCTGTATAAAAAGTGATCCTCTGTGATTTAGAAAGCATTAAGCAATTTATCTTGAAAATAAGAACCACTTCTACTTAAACAACAAGTGTTAGATCGTCATAATTTAGCAAAAGTAAATTTTTCTTACTTTATTAACACTTCTAGAAAACAATCCAATATACCTGACCTAACCTTCAACTAAATAACAGTTTAAACAATTTGTTTTTTCAGCAGACTTATAGTACTAACAAAAATATTTCAATTATTTTCCAAGAACTACTAATATAAACATTTCATGATCAAATCATTAGAAGTTAGCTAAACTCAGTACGTTTACTACAAACTAATATTTGTAATAGGTCATCCATGAAAATATGCATGTTCTATTATCCAGTTACCATCCTATTTGAGGGCAATTAGGAATTTCATTTTTTCCTTTCCAAAAATAGCTCTTAGGTCTTTTTTGTGAAGTTGGTAGGTTAATGCTTACCCAAATACTATAGACTATTAGTACTTGTACCTAGCCTAACTCCATAGTAATATTAAATGTAAATGAAGAGGGTCTTATATGCCATAAAATATCTTATTTTTATTAATTTACCAGCAACACATAAAATTGAACAAAAAACTCAAGAAAAACCTGTAGAGCATTTAAGAATGACAGTAATAACCATTTTAAGAAATGAGTTAGTTTATAAATTCTAATAAAAAAATTTCTAATTCCAATGTTCAAAACAGTATGAGTAAATGCAGAAAAGTTCTCAGCACAACAAAAAAGCCCTTCTAAATAAAATTTTGATAATTTAATCATTTGGTCATATTTTGGAATATGTGTCAAGCTGCAAATTTTTTAACACCTGCTCATATATTTTATTAAATTATAATTCAATTTTTTTTCTTATTTTTATATTTTTGGATACTCACTATTTTTTTTATTTTTAAAAGTGAGCATCAAATTCTCTCAAACCTAAATGAAATAACCATCTATTTAAATCAGAGCACAG
The DNA here is from genome assembly GCA_964036315.1 of Acanthosepion esculentum. Taxonomy (NCBI): domain Eukaryota; kingdom Metazoa; phylum Mollusca; class Cephalopoda; order Sepiida; family Sepiidae; genus Acanthosepion; species Acanthosepion esculentum. The sequence goes on along the minus strand of OZ038483.1, from coordinate 25,768,701 downwards.
AGCCAAGTTTAAACCACAGCAACCAAGTCTAAGTGGAGGCATGGTAGAATAATAGATTGCAGCTCAGATTAAGGAGTTGGAGAGATGAGTTTGAATTCCAGTTGAGTTCATTACATTCACTTACATGCTTAGCAAAAGTATGAATTTAACTCTTCTCCTCACCAAGCTATGGGTAAATAGTAAATGAATATGTTTCTGCAGTAATATTCGTATTTTACTTATTAACCAAATGCAGTAATATTTATATTCGACATCAGTAATTCCTTGAGCAGAGCTTAATTTCTGATGGCAGAGTTCATTTCATGGATAAAATTTTCATAAAACCATTTAAAAAAAAACACTGATGAAACTGCAAAGGAATAAATTTTATTTGAAAAACTGAAACTTTAAAAATATATTTTTAAAAGAATCATAATCTAAATAAAAAAGAGTATCTGTTTTATAGCACCATAAATTTGAAAATAATGAGAGTTTATAGTTGTTCAAGATGTGTATATTGAGTAAAAAAGACACTAAACTTTGATCCATACAAACAAAAAATGAAAAGAGAATAGATAACAATTGACTCTGGTTAAGAATGTAATGATTGGGGAAGCAAGCTATCAGGAGTGTTCCACAAAGCAGTGTCTCTTGGGAAGAAGCTGTCCAAATGGAACTTCCTTCTTACAAATGGAATAAGAAATGTTCATCCTTGTGTATATGGCATGCATTGTATGGTCTTAGCTGTGAAGGTCTGAACTGGTGAAACTAGGGAATTTAGTTCATCACAACATTCTCCATAGAAATAGCAATAGAGTAGTGATAGGCTTGTGATGTTACATCTGTAGGAAAAGGATTGTAGGGTGGAAAATAATTCATTACCTACAAGGCCACATAAACCTTTAAACTCTGTCAAGGTTAGAAAGAGAAGATTGGGTAGCTTCATCCCAGATATGGCAGCAAAATTCTATTTTTACTCTGATCTGAGTTTTGTCAAGATAAAACATGGCAGGTGAAGTCAGGTACTTTCTGGAGCAGTATAAAGATCCAACCATTTTCATAGCATCTTTAACAATGGATTGTATACATGAGTTCCACTTGAATCCCTATAGAGGTTTGAAGCAAGGAGCTCCTTTCAGAGTATTACTTTGAGAGAATTTATTATCAGATTGGTGATGGTGAAGTCACTAACTTGGTTTTTTATGTACTGAAAGCGAGTTTTCCCCCATTGAGCTGCTAGATCTAGGTCAGAAGAGAGATCAGCTGTCAGGCTCTGGCCATCTAAATTTTGTGGGGTAGACCCATAAACTGTAGTATGATATTTACTAATGATTGGAGAATGTTCTTAAGCAGATTGTTAATATAAAGCAGAAAGAGGGTAGGACTGAGGAATGAGCATTGAGGACAGCTGAATTGATTGCATGGATTTTAGAAGTTTAGACATTGACAATGACATTCAAGGACCTACCTGATAGGAAAGACTTGATAATTATAAGGATTCTTTAAGAGATTCCATAGCTGGATGCACTCCCACCCTCAATGCCACACCTTGTCTAAGGCCTTTAAGATATCTAAGATAACCACTCATGCAATGAATTTATCATTGTGCCTCACTGATTTTGTGTATGACAATTAGGACATCAGCAGTGGGCTTAGAAGAGCAAAATCTATACTGCTTGTTGCTCAGGAGGTTGTTTCTGTTGAGGTGATCAACAATTTTCTCGTTGGCCATAGACTCAAAGAGTTTGCTGATGACACTAAGGAGGCTGATGGTTTGATTTTGAAATTGGGGCAAGCATTCTCCCACATTCTTGAAGACAAGGCAGACAGTTAAGAGCTTCCATAGACCTGAGACATATTTCTCTTTCAGGCAGTGGCTAAACAACTTTACCAAGATTGAAGATAATTTGGGGCTAAGGTTGTTAAGAACAACCACAGGTGTTTTATCTGAACCAGTAGCCTTTGTAGAGTCAAAGCTTTTGATGATTCTGGAAGCTTCCTTTACTATGATATCACAAAGTTTGTGCTTTGTGAGAGGAGGGAAGTCAGGTAGGAAATAGCTCTTGTTATCTAACACAGTGTTAGAGGCAAAGTTCATTGCTAAACACTATATTCAACTAGTAATTTTCATCAAATTGATCGATATGCATATACAGGCATCTTAGTAAAGAAAAGAGGGAATAAAGCTTATCTGAAAGTGATAAAAAAATCCATTTATTCTGGGAAATGCCAAGTTAATTTGTTAGCAGAAAACAGGAATACTATTTTAAAACCAACTTCTTAAAGTCCTGAAATTAAGACTGTCCTAGACTTTACTAAACAGAACTATGAAGATTCAGAGAAACATGTCTTTCCTCTTAATTGTCAAGAAAACATGAAAGATCTTGATTTGGAATTATCACAGGTAAAAAAAGAGAGAAAATTTAAACTGCCTTGTAAAGATAAATCTCAGATAGGCTTCTTTCTATATTTGCTGTCTGTGTTTAATTAGCTGTTAAACTTGGATCAACCAAAATAAAATTAGCCAAGAAAGAGGTTAATAAAAAAAGCTCTTTTAAACTAGGTGATGCCAGATGCTAGCAAGTATAAGATAGTGTAAGAGAATATGAGAAGGTGGGGAGAAGTTTGATAGTATAATAATTTGGAATAGAATGATTCTAAAATTAACATGATATTTGCAAATTAAAGAGCAATTGTTAGTTATTTTGACGACGACAACTACTACTACTACTACTGCTGCTACTACTACTACAACAACAACAACAATAATAATAAAAATAATAATAATAATAATAATAATAATAATAGAAGACAGTTTTAAGAACTTCAAGTAAGTATATAGCCTCCTTCACTTTTTCAATGGCCCAGCCATGACAGTAGCAGTGATAAGGCTATGGCTTCTCTACAAGTCTGGAGTTTTATTCTCATTACCACCCTTTTGTTAAAATCAATTCTTCACATAATAACATTTCACCAAATCATCCCTTCAGTGTCCTCACACAAAGGTCATTTGAATGGTTTGATCTATCACACCTATCTTAGCTCTAATACATCATAAAGGAAGCACAATTGTTTTGTCTTCTCAGTTACACAATTAGGTGTACTTGTAATTGTTATAAATGCTCACAAAATGTTTTAATAGCTTAAAAATATCTGAAAGCACAAAGCTGGACTTGATCAGGGACAAATGAAAACTATCTTAAGGAACTGAAATGACAATGTGATGGTAATGGTCAAAGGTGAGTAAAATTAGAGAGGAGAGATGGAAGTATAAAGATGAATGAGTTTAAGAGGTAAAGAGAAAACCTCAAAATTAGTGAAGAATAAGTGTAAAGAAATAGTGGGGCATTAAGAGAGAGAGAGAGATGTGAGAATTTTAGTAAGGAAATTAAGAGACAAACAGATGGTTAGGCTAGTTAGGTAAGATGATAAGGCTGCAAAGGTAAGCAAAGAAATGCAGAAGGAGGAGAAAAGATAGAAAGAAGAAAGGGGGTAAACATACCAACAAAACTCTGGGGATAGGAAAAGATAAATAAGCTGTATTACTACTTAGGTAATATGCTCAGACAGCAAATAAGAGAAGTTTCATTTGTCTCAAGCTGAATTTTTGAAAAAAAAATGTTGTTCTCTTTTTTTATAATGAAAATTGAAACATCATAGACTAAGTTTTTTAAAACCCAATTTATTTACTCTTATCACACCATACATATTATAAACAATATAGAAATATGACAGTGAAACTGATCCATGCCTTGTGTATATTATATATAATACTAACTCATGATTAATGAAAGATTTGTCTGAAATATAATTATTAAAAGAAAAAAAAAACTGTCAAGATATATATATCAGAGCCTTGTCTATATAACTTTAATAGCTAAACATGAGAATGTAGACCAACAAAATTTTAAGATGTTTAATACTCTTATTGCTAACTTTAATAGGTTTAAATATTTATCATTTATTTAAAGGGAACAGATCATTTTTATTCAACAAAGAGAAAGGTATAAGAAAAATTGCCATGATCTATGAAATTCATTTGTGTTTATAATCTTTCAGACATTAATTTACTTCAGTCAGTTTTATCTGTAATAAGTTAAATAACAAAGTTTTGATTTAATTTGTACAAGTAATTTTCAATCATTTTACAGTTATCACTTTCATTGATAAAGTATCATTTTGTATACTAAATATTTTCCAGGTAACATATTACAGGTACATCTATAGAGTTTTAGAATAGGGAAAGAAAAGTCTGTGGTGTGAGCAACTGGGTAATTCCACAAGCAAGTAGTAAGTCCTTCTATTCTATAAAATGCTAGGTGACACTACTTATAAGACAGAATGATAATGAAAAAAATGAAAACATGAAATGAAAAAATGATAATGAAGAAAATTGAAAACAATTAGCTTATTAATTAATATTAATAATAATCCCAAGTCATAAATACATAATAAAATATTTTCAAATCTGATTATATAATCTATGAGTGTAGGAAAAGTCTTTTTAAAATAGGTGAAAGAAAATAGTTAATACTTGTTGGAAAAAAGTCCAAATCAAGTTTGCATTCTCTCCAGTAGAGGTTATAATCTCTGTAAAATACCAGAACTGCCACATATTTGGCATTTCCCCTCCTACATTTCTTTCCACTCTGCTAGTCTTTGTCATTGGTTGCCAATCTAAGATGATAAGATAAGCAAGTATTTTATTAGATAAACTGTCCTGCTTCAAAATACTCCATGTTGCAAAACTTCATTAATGGTCAGCTGATAGCCCAATAGTTGCACTTACAGTTCTAGCTTGACCATTGTATACAGTTCATAACTCTAACAGTACATTATACCTACCAATTTGTATTTTTAGGAAGGGATTTCAGCAACTGGTAGCTGATCCAAGTCTTCCAAAATGCATAGCTATCTCTCACACACACACACACAGGTACACATGTACACACAAACATACACACACGTGTTAGCTAGACATCAGTAGCTATCAAGTATGCAAACTTGTTAGAAGAGCTAGAATATAACTATCCTCTACAAGGAATTCATCATCAGTCTACTGGAGTCAGCCACTTACCAGCAACTCATATTCATCAACCCTTACTACTCCTCTTTCACTGTCTCTCCTTTTATATATGCATTCATTAATTCTTCTTTTTCTATGATGAAATATATTTAACTATTCAAGTTTTCTTTTTTGCTTTGAATAATCAATACTTCATAATTAAAAAAATAAAATACAATGATGAAACTCTTATCATATGATCAGAAAAATATTATAAGAAAAGAAAACCTAATTAAAATAATAGCAATGAGAAAACCAAAAAGGAAAAGTTTTTAGAAGCACAATAGACTTCTTTTATCAAGTCTGAAGAAACTTCTTAAATGCAATCAGTTAAAACATTAAAATGAAACATTTATGAGGCTTTTTGCTAACCTCAGAACTTTTCAACTGAAATTACAAAAAATCTCAAGAAAACTACATAATAAATAAAATATTTTTAAATATATCTGATTTGGGATTAACACTTAATCCATATTTATGTGTTTATAAAAAAATAACAGATTCAATCAAGATTCTAATGATATTTAGTGATTACCATTAAAATTTTCACTACTTCAAAATGATTATAAAATTCTTTTAAGTCTAAAAGTGAGAGATTTTAAGAGCATTTTTACACAAAGGTTTAATCTTACATAAGATCTTTTAACAATTACTAAGTAGTTTACAATAATCTAGCAAACACAAAACAAAAAATATAAAACAAATTTTGTCTGAGCTTTTGAAATTAGGAATTATTATTATGCACTGATTTAATTTATTTAGCATCCTGATCTTGGTTGTTTCCATCATAACATTTCCCCTATTGCACTTTCAGTTTTCTTCAAGCGTCTGTTGTACTTGTGTAAATTTAGAAATAAACCCTTCATTTAACCCATAACAGTAGATTTATCTTATTTTCATGTCCATGCAATAGGATATCTTACATCAGTTAATTCATTCTTGTCTCAATCACTGAACCGGAGTATATTTTAAATTACCAACCAGTGATTGAACTCACAACAGCTAGGTAATTCAGCTCACTTAACCACACTTTTATTCACAAGCAACATTAAATGGACAAATTAAATAGATAAAATTAACTGATACAATGTACAAGACATCTAACATGGAGAGTGGAATGAGAATGATATACTCCCATGCATTGAATAAAAGGTTTGGTTTAAAATTCCCAGAATGATACCAACTGCAACAGACACCTGAAGAATGTTGGAATGTGCAACAGCTGAAATAGTGTGACAATAACAACAAACTACAATCTTCATCTTGGTTGTTGAATCTATTATAACTAACTCAATTTTGCTTGAATTGCAAATCAATAAACTGACAGTATGTTTTCTAGATAAAAAGTACTGATGACATAGGTATTCACATTTGGTATAAGAATGATCTTGAACAAACAAAAAACAACAAAAAACAAAAATCAAAATTTTTTTACCATTTTTTGGGAATGGTTCCCATCATAACCAAGAAGCTTTAAGTTAAAGGGTATATTCATTCAAGACAATGCTCCTTTACATTCTGATTATTACCAAGCATCACGAGAAGTAGAGCTTAAACCTTTCCAAAACAGAAATTATTATCTAGAATAGGAATGAGAATAGTTATGGTATATACCCTGAATCTATCATAAAAAATACAGAATGTGGAATTAATGAATTCTAAACACTACAAATAACTCAGTGTATGGATCAGTTATAACAGATTTAATATAGGATATAAAGAAGCTGAACACAGAATAGGTTGCAGTAGGGGTAGTTTTGTCTAACAGCAAAATGCTACAAAACCAAAATATTAACCCAAGAACCCATCATGTTTTGAATTAGCCTTGTCAGATCTATACCCATATGGCATCCAAATTGTTCAGAAATGTCTAAACTATCAACTATATAAAACTGATTTCTCAAATCAATGATTAAAAATAGCTACAAGTGACTGAATCCTCTAGGTCTTAAAGAAGACAATCTTTCATCAGAGCTTAGAGACTGGTACTACAGAATCACAGATAATTCTACCAAATAACAAAAATCATATGACTTGAAGACTTCCAACAGCAGTAACAGCTAAAATGGATAGCACACATAACTAGAAGAGAAAATAATGATAGAAGCAAGATGTTGACTTTCCAGACTCAAACAAAAGATTAGGAAGAAAACTCCCATTAGTATTAGAAAGAGTGGTAACAGTGGATTTGAGAAGCTTATTTACCTGAAAAACTGTTTTAAGAGAAAGATTTTATAAATTTCAACCAATTATAAGATTAATTGTTCAGCCAATAAATGCTGGATATTTTCACTATGGAAATGATTAATCTCACCATTACCACACACACACATACAATCCCAGATTTAATTATGCAAATTAATTTTTTTACGATAAAATTGGTATTAACCAACTAATGTTGGTAACATTTTCCAGATATACTTATCTTATATGATAAATATACTATGTGAATTTCACCTTATAACATCTGTTTTATTAGAAATATTTAGAATAACTTGTTTGTGTGAGGGTTGTGTATCATATTGTAAATAGGTATATATATATATATATATATATATATATATATATATATATATATATATAATGGGACATTTATTGATATTTTTTTTATTTTCATATATATAAAATTTGCTATGAGTCAAGAAAAAAAGAGAAATTTGAAAAGTTATTGAATTTTGGGAACACAATGTTAAAAATCACAATGACAATTATTAATTGCCTTTCCATTTGCACTATTATTCTTTTCTTGATTGTAAGAGACCAGAGATAAGAAGAAGAAAAATGAAACTGGCTTTAAGAATTTCACAAAAAGAGATTTAAGAAAAATTCAAAAGATGGTAAGTAAGAAAAGAGATAGGCCAGCAAGAAAATATTTGAAGATGGTATTATAAATATAAATGGAGAGAGAAAAATGCAGAATATTAAGAACATTGTCTAAAGATATGAAAGCAATCAAATTATCACTTTTAGAAAAAGAAACCTGTAAATGAAGTACATGAAACAGATTCCTCAGTAGTAATTTTTAATGAGGTATGTAGATCTATATAGCCTGAACCTGATGGTTGGATTATAGGTTGAGTCCTTAAATATAGTCAACCAATATGAATTAGAAGACAATAGGAAGGTGGTAGAGTAATATTTTGGGCAAGTGTTGTAGATAGTAAAATTATAGATTTCTTCAAAGATGATGATGACTCAAGCTAAAGGCAGAGAATTATTATAAGTTCTTAGATATTTTTTGAGTGGTTCACATTATAATCCGGAAGCTAAATAGTATATTCTTTTAAGACAAAGCTCCTTCACATTCTGCAAAGCTGACTATTGCCCACCTTGCCATAAAATAGGTTTCAAAGACACTAAATTAATAGAATGGCCTTCAGCTTCTCTAGATATTAATCCAATAGAAAACTTGTGTTCCATCATTAAAAAAAGAGATGTATATGAGAATGGAAAACAATATTTAAGTAAGAATGTCTCAGAATTAATAAAAACTGGTGAGAGTCATGTTGAAAATTAAAACAGTGGAAAAATTAGTAAAATGGCTGGAAAAACTGATGAAAGTTATAGAATATAAAGGATCCCATATTAACATATAAAATAATAATTTATTCATGCATATAGAATATATGTTTCTATTGCCTATATCTTTTGTGTTTATTTACAAATAATTTTCTTTTTTTACATAATAAAACATGTTATTCCAAAGTAAGTTATTATCAATAATTTTTTTTAAGGATTGATATTATAAGCTGCAACTCACATGATATATTGCTCATATAAACATATTCTGAAAAGTTGATCAACATCAGTTGGTTAAGACCAATTTTATTCTAAATGTTATTCTAAAAACATTGACTGACAATGAAATTTGAAATAGTGTGTGCATTCACACATATTATATATATATATATATATATATATATATATATATATATATATATATATATATATACACTCTATATTTGAACAAAAATTTCTCATTTATGTAGGTTTTGTTAAAGACTGACAAAAGTTCTTTATTTAAGAATTTTTTATTTTATTTATTTTACCTATAGTTTGAACCATTTTCGGGTTTCCAGGGACACTTTCATAAACCATTATCAAAGAATTTTTATGGGTTGATAAAATTGTCTATATAAATGCATTGTGTTTATTGACTAGTTTTCAAGTGTTGCATCTTAAGTGAAGAACTTTTATTGCTCTTCAAGCAAACCTATATATTTCATTTTCTTACAATTTATCAAAATAATATTATACATAATATTATTTTTTACATGTTAAGAAAGGAAAATATTTTTCCATCATAAATAGCTTAAATATCAATATCTATATAAGTTATACAAGTTTTCTATATCATTCTCATACTAATAATATATTGCAAACAAAAATATTTGTTGGTACTTATAAACCCTCAAATGATAGAGAGGAACATTTTATTTACTGTATCTCAGCAAGTAATTAGGTATTTTCTTAAAATATTTTTTTATTAGTCATTAATGTTATTAATTTTATTATTAATGTTTCCAATAACATACAATTTTATTGATCCTAACCTGGTTCACTCCCTTTCCCACCACCAAAATGTAGCTTCCCTGTGCCTTTTCTATAAATACTTTCTTCTGATGAATTTTCCACTATGGTACTAGACTCTATGAATTTAAGCACACTACTAGATTGGCAACAAGGTCTCATCATTTTAACGTTGAAATGACTAAATGTAAGTTCTATGCTAACAATTTCTCCTATCAAACTTCTCACTTGTGTAACTCTCTTCTGGCTTCTTGCTTCCCAGTCAATTTTGATCTTCAAAAATTTAAATGCAATGTCAATTGTTATCTTCTCTCTTCTTAATTCTTGTCGTTATTGTCCTCTCTCCTTAATGGTATTCTTCTCACATTCTCTAACACTCAATAACCTCTTGCATCTGAGTGGTTTTATTGTCTTGCTTGGGGTGAAATGATTAAAAAAAAACAGCTTTGAAAAAAATATCACTTATGTGTGGATTGTAAAATACTGTTATTTTTTTCTTTTCTTGTAGTTGTTCATTCAACTGAAAATCTTTTAATCAACTATGCTTTTCAGTTGCAATAAATGACTGAACCAAACTTTTTAAAAATGTTCAATTAACCAATCCCAATAAACAAGAACCCAATCCTTTATAAACAGTAAAGTATTACAAACATTCTCTATTAAAATAATGAGCAAAGTTACATGACAATCTATATGCTAAAGAAAATACAGGGATGGAATAGGAACAGCATTCAAGTATACACTGTATATTAAGTCATTGTTTAAATGTCAGTATTTAAACATGTGCCTAGGTTATCTTCCAATAATCAAACATTATGTGGAATGTTTTAGCTTCAAAGTTGACAAAAGCCAACAGAATCAACACAATATCAACATTTTAGTTCATATATTTTCAACTGAAATAAAATAATTTGTCATCCATACAAATGTCTCTTGACTTGCTAGTCAAGAGGCATTTGCATGGATGAGGAGCAAGGAGCAATAATTTGCTTAACATTTTCTGCACAGCATAACTAAATATCTGAGAATTTAATATACACTCTAAAATTTCAGCATTAACTAGACTTCTGCTAAAAACAGAAAAAGAAAAAAGTGAACATTATCAAATAGTAGGCTTTTTATAAATTTATCAGAGGCAAATATTAAAGCAGTCCCGAGGTAATAATACAATCCAAAAACAGACTAATTCAGTTCGAGACTATTTGAAAATATCCAATGAGAATAAACTAAAACTGAAAATTTTATTTAAGTGCTCAGTGACTTTCAGAAGTTTAAAACATTTTTTGTTTCTTATTTTATATTGAACCAACAAAATTTTATGTTTGTCGATATTAAATTATTTATTATCCCATCATCTTTCTTTTTTACAAAAATTATTTAAAAAGGGCATAAGTATTAAAACAATACTGAACATTTATAGTGTAATTGGAAACATGTCAATACTACAAGCTATTGATAGTAATAAAAATAAAACCTAAAGCAAGATTTATAACAAAATACATTTCACTCAGTTTCATGACAAGGGGATGCAGAAAAGTTCTTGTTTTGATCTATTTCACAAAATGAAACCAAATAAGCAAGGATGAAAATTTATTCAAGAATCCTTTCTTTTAATTTTTCAGTACCTCTCATTCTGCTACTTACCTATAAACATATATCATAAAATATGTCATATTTGACTAAGAACATTCAGTAATATAATTAGGTCTAATGATAATCATAACCAATAGAAATCAGGAAATTAAATTTTTACAATTTTTATTTTGCTCGGGAAAATATTAATAATTCAATTTATATCCAGTACTCACAGAAATTTTTTTAATAAGTGCCTGCAAGATTGAATTTATAGAATGCAAGCAAAGATAAAAGTAACTTGTGCTCTTATTTTTTTTTAATTGATTCACTCCAAGCAAGGTGATAATGGGACTAAGACACAAGGGGGTGAAAAAGAGTGAAAGAGAATGGGAAGACTTTAAAAGGAACTGGAAACCCAATACTAAACAGGAAACAAGGGATGGACCTCTACTCCTGTTCAAAAAACTAGAAAAGAGTGTGAACAAATTTATGAAATAAATTTGAAAACCCTGTAGTATAATGTATTTTCAATATTTGCAGGTAACTCTATGAATGTATATCTGTAAAAAAAAGTATTCCAATTACATCACTTATTATATGGAAAATCATATGGAAAAATTATATGGAAAATCTTATAACTAATAACATTTTAAACTTTAATCAGAAGAGTAATGACTTTAAAGAAAACAAAATATTATAAAAGTTGTTAGCATATTTTATGAACCGGGTAAGAAAATAATGACATAGCATTTAAATGGCTGTCCAAATATAAAAAATATAAAAATACAAGTTGAACAGCATGTTTGTGATCCAGCAAACATGTTTAAATATTTCTAAGTTGTAATATAATTCAATAAATGCCAACAAAAAGTTAATTAGATAATTAGTTAAGAGTTTAATTAAAAGTTAAACTGTCAGTATCCTTAGAAGTGTAGACTGAAGAGTAAAGATATGAATGAAATGAAGTGTCTTTCTGTGAAGATTCATTAGCTGAAAGGCAGACTGTCTTTGTGTTACAATTGAGAAAACAGTCTTAACAGTCTAGCTTCATTCATACACTGATCAATTCATCAAGTGATGAGATGGCATCATCAATGTAATCAGAAGAGCTTCATTGTGTTGTCTTCAGAATACAAAAGACATTTTTATGCAGACAGGAAGTAACCTAGCATAACAGAATATGTGTGGTTAAAATATTAGTTGGTAGGAGCAGGAAGTAAGCAACACTTGAGCACACTGTTCTTGTTTGACAGAAAAGTTCCACACAGCAGTAGGTTGCAGTTAGAAGACAAATCGCTATTCAGGAAGAAGGAGGCCCACACATTTTTTCTGTTAACTCAATGGGACTCTGTTTAGCTGTGTCTCTGGTGGACACTTATTTTGCACAGACCAGAAAATAGAATAAAAAGGAATTTACTCTTATCTATTAAAATAATTTAGAAAGAGTTCCTAAAAATATAACCTGTTTCATTACAGATATCAATATACAGCATTAAAGTAGTCAAAGAAAAGCATCAAAAACCTTTTCTTTCAGAGCTTCTAGCCATTATCATGTAAAATGGTTGCTGATATAGAGATGAATTTGTGCTGATTAGTAGCTACTAGTAATATAAGAGATAAATCTGTGTATCAAGATATTCTGTATTAATTTAGTAATTTTCTTTCTCAAGTATTTTTCTTAATCTTTTTTCATTGCTGAATAAAACATGAAAAGCTTTAAGACCCAACTCTTTAATCCACTAAGTTATCCATGAGACATTAGCCTAGTGGATTAAAGTGTTGGTTCATGAATTTGTTGACTAGTTTGATCCCTGGTTCAGGCAGTGTATACAAGGACTCTGGTAAAAATGGGGCAAACAATAGATGAGCAGTACTAAATAAGAATTAGATTAGATATCTGTAGACATGGGCAGTGGAATGAGAACAATCTATCCCTGTAGATTAAAAAAGGGTTCAGTTCAAAATTCCATGACGGTTAACTTAATTGATAAGTATCTGATGAAGGCCAGATGAACAACAAGGATGAGGACAATAGCCCACATGTAAATAATGACAACTCTTCATCTCAGAAATTCAGACAGAAATTAATATCTTATTTAGTTAATAAAAAAATCATGAAACGGTCAAGTTATTTTCCACCTCAACTATATATTCCTAGATATTATAATTAATACTATCACTAGAGAAATCTTGTATCCCTTGATAAGGAAACACCAAAGTAAAATAGTAGTATGGAATCAAATTAGATATAAAACTAATAAATGATCATATTTATATGAATTCTATAAAAAAATGAACAGCTACTTTTTTTTATTTTATTAGTTATGTTTTACATTTTGGGAATGTTCAAGTAACCTTGTATCCATTTTTAACAATCTAATTGATATGTTTGATGTAATCTATATAAAACACTAGAAAAATTACAGAGATTATTATTACTGAATCTTTAAAAATAAATAATTACAGAACTTTTTCATAGTATTAAAATGAACTTATATTCTGATTAAACTGAACTTTGGACAAACATGAAAACTTATAATTTTTAATTACCTGTTATCTTACTGTAACTAAATAACATTGGCTTTTAAACAAAATATTTTAAGTGACAATGAATTCTAACTACAATGATTTCTTTAAATTTCTATTTTATTATTTGAAAATTGATTGGTTTAGATAAGGATCCAATTTTAGATTTTAATTTTGCAGCAAACAATAAAACAAGAGAATGTGAAGGATGGTGAAAACACAAACCATACTAAGGGCTACGAAAGATAGGAAATTGTGGAGAGCCATGATCGCACACATTCTGAAAGGACATGACACATAGAAGAAGAAAAAGACAACTTTATAATGAAAATAGGTTAGTTTTGATTTTGGAAAAAATTCTTTAATCTAAGTCTCTGTAAAATAATTCTAATTTTTTTATCAACAATTTTAGAAGCAAATTTCCAAAATGCATTGATTTAGCAGATTCCTTAGGAAAAGAAATATACATTTTGGTCAGAATTAAATGCTTTCTAGCTAACTTTTCATACATGTTAGTGACCAAGTAAGTCATCAAAGGAAAATTACCCCAAAGGAAAAGAGCAAAGCACAGCAGAAATATCACCAAGCTTTAGTGAAATCTATCTAAGGTGGTTGTTACTTTTTCTTTACTTGCCATGTCTGAGTTGCACTTTAATTTCAACTAAAAGCTAAAGAAAGTCATAAAAAGTGGCAAAAAGTGTTTTCTCTTGCCAACTGAACTGTAGAGGTATGTGATGCCAGTGATATGCTGTCGTTGCCAAGCTAGGTAAAGTTATTAGTGTAGTTCCCAGGGAGGGCAGACAGGCAAAGGAGGCAGGCCAGCATCAAGAACTATCCTTGCAAGTGCTTGATGAGTAATACCTTTGCTATGTAGGCTAGGGACTGCCTGCTACTGCAACTTTCAACTTTTTTCTTCTCTTTTCCTCCACCCAAAGTCTGTGGGTTGAATAAACATGATGAAAGTAACTAACTGAGTCGGGCTGCAGGCTGTCACTGATGGTGCTGCCACCAGCAGACTTACTGTAGACTTATGTAGTAGCAGGAGTAGAAATAGCAAAAGAGTGAAAAATAATATAAGTAAGGATTGGGTGGCAATTGGTATCAGTAATAATTTGTGTTGGGTAAGACGGAAATGTGTTGGTAAACTTGGTACAAACTGTAGCATGTAACAGGCTTAAGGTTGGTTGTGATAGATACAGCTGAAGGAAAGGTTGTAGGCAAGTAGAAGTACTTAGTACAAGAAATATTTTAGATAAGGAAGTGGCAAGGATGTGGAATTCCCAAAGTAATTTGCTTTTTATTAACACCACTAGCAAATTGAAGAGTGACTTCCAACTCCATCACATTCACATCAAAAATATCTTTTAAAGTTTGCTCATGAGGCCTTTTTTTATAAAAACTTCCAGCATCAGAGACAATAGTATCCAAAAAGACTAACTACAGGCACTTTTGGATATTCAAGATATTATGTTTAATGAATCTAAATTCTATAATTCAGCAAGAGAAAATTGGGAAATTACTTTAACAGAAAACCCTGTCACTTGTTTAAAGCCAGAGACAATTTTATAAAAATAGTCTGTAACTTGATATCACGAATCAGTTATATGCCAGTTAAATATGATTGAAGAAGATAGCTTGATAATGGAACATGTCATAGATTGGATTTTACTAGCAATTCAAAAATATGGCTTGTTACAAAGGACACGGCTTCTCTTGAAAGAATATAAAAACAACTTTGTGCCAAATATCATCCAAATGGTATATATAAAGTGAAAGTGACAAAAAATGAAGGCAATGAAAATAAACATGCCAAAATGATAGATAATCAGAATTTTTATAGATGGCAAAAAGAAGAGAGCAATGTTCAAATTCCAGTTAAATACTTACTATACAAACATCTTAAATATAAACGATAATGATATAGAAGAACGTTAATGTAATTATTATTCCTAATAGAACAACTAACCCTAGTCAAGATCCCTTTAATTGTAATGATTCTACTGAATCAACACTGAATATAAGCACAAAATGCTTCATATAATCATAGGCTAGTGAAAAGTTTTAACTAGCTTGGACACTCAAGATAAAAAAATACATTAAATTATAATTAACCAGTCTGACATTTTTCTATTTAAAAATTAAGTTTTTAACAAATATGTAGGGGAAAACTTTCCTAGGTTTTATTTGTTGAACACTTACGAATAATTTAACTAATGCAACTCTGAAATTTCTATTAACAAAAAAAATAACTGAATTTCCCCCCATTAAGATATACTTTTTGTAAATAGAAATGCATTTTGTATATAGAATAAACATTAAAATTCCTACTAGTTTTATTTTATTTCTTGGACATTTTATTAGCTGATTATTCTTAAAAGCAATAAATAAATAAAGGAACATTATTGATGACTTGAAATAAAATAATTATTGCAAAGATGGAGCAATACTCAAATCAAATGGAACTGAAAGATATTTTGTGGGAATGTGTAGAGAACAAAATTGACATCTTTTTTTAACTGATAACTATTCACACCCAACACTATATGTTTAACGATGCTACATGCATTTGAATGCACTTGATTTTTGCTGACAATTGTACATAACCTAGTCAAGATGCAAAAATACTGAGTTTAAAAGTATTATTTATATCTATCTATCTCTCTCTCTCTATATATATATATATATATATAAAAGTGAACATTGACTTCAATGTTCACTTTTATATTTACATACACTCTATGATATTGAGCACTTTATCCCATTATATACCACACCTTAAAACTATATTTCTTCATATATATATATATATGTATGTATGTATGTATGTATTAATAAATACAAAAGGAAAAGTTACCTTAGCCAATGCATTTCATCCTCTAATGGACTTTTTCAAGGCAAATGTAAGGATATTATTTTGCAACAAGTATTTATAAACAAAAGTAAAAATGTTAGTTTTTCAAAATTTCAGGTTATGAATTTAACTGATAAATTCATAACTTCCTGTTATTTAAAGTATATATAAAGTTATCCCATACTAAAATAATTTAAACATTAATTGCATAAAAAAAGTTCAACAACATTTACATGCTTTCATTTATTAGACATTACATTACATCACTTAGCATCTTCCATAATTTACCTAGACTTTTCAGTTAACCTGATGAATATTTATGAACGTCGCTTAAATTTAAAAATTTGAAACTTTACACACAAAATATATCTGTAAAAGGACGATATGAATATGTTTTCTGTTTTTGATCTAAAAATTATGATTAACAATATTTTATACTAGATTAGATATTAGAAAACATACATATTGAAAATAGTCAATAAAATAAATGTTCTAAAATTTTACCTATTATTCAACTTGATTGATTTTAATTGTTGCTTCATTGAATAGATATAATGTACATAGAAATCTGAACACTGCACTTTAAATTTTACAGCTTTTAAAACAGTTCAAGAATTAGCAACGTAATATCTGAAGTAGAGCAAAAATAAATTGAAAAAATCTTTTTAAAAAATCTAACATTGCTTAACTGGATAGAACAATACATATTGAAAGAAAAGACAGTGTAGAAAATTTTATACTCATAGGACATATTTAAAAATAAACAGTAAGTAACAAATTTGTTATAAAAATTATATGAATAAACATTGTAATCTAAACAAAACATAATTTTCCTGCTTTTCAAATGCTGATTACCTTTCAGTACATTTTTCAAAATTACTCTCAATTTCTGTTTTACCAAGATTTCAATGAAAATATTAGTTAATTGTTTTACAAAAAAGAATAAGATAAACAAGTCAGAAAAATAGTTTCAGGTAAGATGATACCCTTAAATTGTTTCCATAAATAAAAAAACAAGTTTGGTTTTGTAAAGATCATCTATCTTATGGTTTGATGTGATGGAAATATTAAAAAATTTGGTCCCACATGAGTATGCAGTAGAAAATAGATGAATAAAAATTGAGTGAAGCAGTTGCAAAAAGAAGGTAAATAACAAAAATCATTTCAAGGTTTAGTACTGGTAAAATAAAAAAAAAATTTTAAAAAATAAAACATGTAGCACTTTATGAAATAACAAATCTCAGAAAAACAATTTTGTTTTTCATAGAAACTTATTTTAAAATGAAAGATTTTTATTATATTTCTCAGATGAATTTGTTTTGAGAAATTAATTTCCTTAATGAAATTTTTTGAAATATCTAGAGTAGAGTTAGCTTTCAAATAAAATGGAGCACTAATTCTCCTTGTGTGACCAAAGTTATCTTGAATCCAATATATTCTGCAGATATATTTCAGGAGAAAACTTTAAGAGAATTCCAAAAGAAATCTGATCTCAAATGTTTACATCTAGTGAGTGGGTCATCCTCATTTTTAGCCACTTGGTCTCAATTTCTTCTGTAATATTAGTTTACTTTACTCTTTATGTTACCTCTCTAAATAAACATCCTTTTCATGATGAGTGCATGAAGGAAAAAGGAGAATGACATTGAGTAACAGGAAGTAAGAGAAAATAAGATGAAGAGCAGCACTAGCATCTCATTTTGATTTTTTCAAGAGGACAGTCATCATTATATCAAAATCTGAGCCATCTAACTCATGTAAGCTACCATAATATTGTAAAATGTAAAAGGCTGCATATCATACAATATACATAATCTATTTGATTATTCAAACATATCATGTTGAAATATTGGTTCCTGTCCAGTCACCAAAGCTAAGCAACATCAAGCCTTGTCAGTACCTAGATTGGTGACCGTTTGGGAATACCAGGTGCTGTAAACTTGGATGTGCAGGTGCTGTAATGGATAACAGCTTGGAATTGAAAAGCAGAGAGCCAAGTTCCAATTTCAGTCCAGTTCGTTATATTCATTTATACACAAATACACTTGGAAAACATATGAATCCACCTCATCTTTCTCCAGCTATGGGCTAATTAGTAGGAGTCAGTAAATCATTATTATTGCGAAAAAATTCTTACAATCTAAAAATATTTCCGGTTTTAAATAACCTGCAAAAGCCATAAAAACAAATCAATAAATAAAAAACTTACAAGTAAGGAGAAAACATACTCACAAAAAAATTTCACAATAAAAAGTAAAATGCATATAGGAACATAAATTTGGAAACAATCTTTCATTTGACAAGTGGATACACATGAAACAAAGTTTCAAAATATTTAAATTTAAAACATTTTTTTTTAAAGAAAAGAAAATTTAATGCTTAAACTCACTGAAAATGACCACAAAATTTTTCTCCTTAGCTTTCTGAACACATCTATAAGGACCATTTTCAATTGATTGTGAACAAATATACATAAGTGTGTATACCTCTCTGCAGAGAACCTCAAAGAGATTGTGCTAGTTACAAAGTCATTACACTGTAATAAACTGAAAACAGGAAGTTAACTTACTTCTGTGAACCCTCTTCTTTTCTGATTAGAGATTCTAAAATAAGAAGTACTTTAACTACTACCAGCTTCATCTAACAGAGGAGTTCTTTCTTACACTATCAGATGCCCATTTGTTAAATGTTACATGTACAAGACTTAGATGAACTATCAGATATTTTGAGGAATTTGAACAGAAGCCCTTTGTATGAACTAAAGCTAGCAAAAGCATCAACCTGGCAGCAGTCAACATTCCTAGCAAGCTTGCCTGTTCCATATAGGTACCAGCACATAACTTTATAAGAGTCCCTTAAACATTTCATTAAAAAAGTTTCTTCTCTCTGAAATGTTTTGGTTCAAATAAAAAAAAATACCATTTGTGTTTTAATACAAGCTATGATAAAAAATTATCATTTACCGATTGATCATGTTAACCAAGACAAAAATATTTCAATAAATGCCAACACATGTACTTTGAATTTTAAATTTATTCTTTACTCAGGCCTGTTTAAATTTTAAATAATTTTGTTGAAACTACTATAAAAAAATTTAAATTAATGTACTTGTAAGAACAACAAAAGAAATTTTGTTTTTGAAACTCTTAAAATAAAACATTTGTATTCTCACATTATATATGCCAAATAAGAATTAGTAACTAACACAAGATGATCAATAAAAGAGAAAAAAATGAAAAAAAAATCTTTTAATCATTTCACCCCAAGCAAGGCAATAAAGCCACTAAGACACAAGAGGGTTACTGAATGTGAGAGAATATGAGAAAAAGAAAAACATTATTAAGAAGAGAGAACAATAAAAGAACAGGAATTAAGAAGACAGAAGATAATGATTGACATTGCGTTTAAATTTTTGAAGATCGAAGTTGACTAAGCAAGAAATTGAAAATTGGTAGAAATTATCAGTTTATCTATACATTATTTTTACATGAAAATATTTCTTATGGGGAAATCATCAAAAGTATATCGAAAAATTATTTAATTATTACAATTAATATTTTTGCAAAATTATTTTTAATAATACTAATTTTTCATGGTATCTGACCTTGAATTGGATAATTTTAATCAAAATTGTCAGAAATGTTTTTGTATACATGAACTGACAGTTTTTTTGGTTTTGTTTTGTTTTTTAATTTGGAAAATAAACACAGCTGCAGAAAGCAGATTCTCTTTCAAAGAATAAAAATGTTTTCTTACATCTCAAATGCAACAGTACAGTGGAGTAAATAATTCAATTTTGCATCAATAGATTTTTAGAAATTGTAATTAAGGTTTTGTTGAATGATTATGTTATATTCTGTGCTAATAGGAATATATACTTGACAAACACGGTGGACAAAATAAGTAAAGATTTATTGTAAAAAACCAGTACAATAAGAATAAAGGTACAGTTATGCACAAGGTCGTCGCAGTAGTGAGTGATACTATTGGAAGGTCGGTAGTTCTTGTGTAATTCTGAGTCGTACTCAACAGATCCCAGCTAGTTGATATTTACCAGCCTCCCCATCAGGTAGGATGTGGCACAAGGCCAAGTTTAATGTGGGGTAATCCGAGCCCATAGGCTCGGCCCAAAATTCCCTATAGACCCCGTATAAAACGGGGTCACGTAGCTGTTTCCCGAGACGAGACTCAGCAGTTCAACATAGCCTTGTCTGGGGATCCTCTCTGCCCAGAGGCAGAGAGTTTGACCAGCACAGCTGGAAAAAATTCCATCTAGTCGGTATTTACTACCCCCCTACAAGGGTAGATGTGGCACAAGGCCAAGTTTAACGTGGGTCATCCGTGCCTGTAGACTCGGGCAAAAATTCCCCATAGACCAGCATAAATGGGATCAGTTCAGTCTACCTCCCCGAACGAGACTCCGCCCTTCGGCAGAGCCTCGTCCAGGTTCCTTTCTACTCAGAGGCAGAGAGTTCAACCATCTAGCTGGAACAGATCCCATCTAGTCTCTGTAGTCCATTGCCTTACAGATACTTATAGATAATTACTACCTATAGTGTAGTCACTCAAGGGGTTGACAAGTTATTCCATTACATCAGATTAGAAAAAAATATCTGTATTGTAAATGCTTTTAGGAAGATTTATTGAAAATTTAGGAGCATTTATTACAACTTTGTAAATGAGAAAGAAAACAAGTTTTTCATTAACAGTTTGTGATATTATGCAAGATTTGACCTAAAAAGGTAGAACATTTCTTCTATTTGTTGTGATCCTTCAAGACATAGGCAATCATGGCTCTACACAATTTCCTGTCCTTTGTAGTTCAATAAATTTTGTCTTTTTGATATCTCTCCTAAACCTTGCTTTGCCATCTATTTACTCAAGCTTTCTAGGTAGGTTATGTATTGTTATCCTCTGTCCTTCTTGCCATCAATATATTTCTATCGGTATCAAATTTTCCAAGCCTTCTTTCTCCATTATCTGTGTGAGAAATTTCAGCTTTCTCTTCCTGTTCTTTTTGTTTACATTTTCTCTAGAACTTTTTTATTGTTCATATGTTCACTCCATGATATTCTAAGTTTCCTTTGGTAGAACCACTTTTCTGTTGCTTCAAGTCTTCTTCTTCATCTGTGAAGAAATTGTCCAGCATTCACTGCCATATAGGAGGATTGATATTAAATAGCAGATCAGTACTCTTTTCTTTTGTTTCCAACAAAATATTTCTGTTTCTTAATACTTTGCTTAGCATTTGGATGGCATCTTTCCATCCCCTGTTAAAACACTTCCCAGATATTTAAATTAAATTCTTTTAATCAATCCCTTCCCTGTTAGGTATTTAATGAAAAATAAAAAAAATAAAAAATTAGAATGAACAAGATAATATTTCTTTAACTGCATTTAAAAATGGTATTATAATGAAACATTAAATACAAAATGTTTAATAGAAATGTTTATCTGAGGCCAAAGAAAATACTATTTACTATGTTTAAGTAAAAGGAATTATTGTAATAATAAAAATAAATGCATTTAATATATTACTAGATATTTGTATACTAGAACAATTCTCTTCATAGCTAATATCAATTTAACTTAACAATGTGTTGCAAGAAATTAAAATTAAATCATATCTAGAAATCATTAATGATTAAATCAAAGTTCTGCAGCATTTATAATGCCATAAATAAAAATTTACTCCTACTATTCAAGTTTTCAAGCAACTGAATAAAACTACAGAAAATTACAAATTTACTTGAAATTTTAAAAAATTTGAACGTTATAATTTTAGTTTCATAGGTAAACAAAAATTTTTATATGCATGTTAAAGGGTGCAAACTATAAGAAAAGGAAAATCTAAATTAAAAAAAAAAGAAATTCTTGTTCAACAAATCAGATGTCCATATATAAGAAAAGTGACTGAATTTCTGTCCAGTAGTATCTGACATGGTAGTAAACAAAATATTATCTTGAATGAGACAAAATATCGACATACAAATATTTTCTTTTTATTCAATTCACTCGAAGCAAGGTAATAATGCCACTAAGACACATGGGGCCTATTGGGAGTGAAAAAGAATGAAAAGACTTTAGAAGGAACCGGAAATCCAATCTTAAACAGGAAACAAGGGATAAACCACTACTCCTGTTCAAAAGACCAAGAAAGAGTGTAAAGAAGACAATAGGCAAACATATCTGCTCGTATTTAGGAAAAATAAATAGTAAGTAAAATTTCAGAGATTAGGAAGTGAAGTATAAATTTGGAGTAGACTTAAGAAGAAACTGGAAACCCAATCCTAAACTGGAAACAAGGGATATATATATATATTCCTTGACGAAGCTTATCAAGGCAAATGTAGTAACTTCATTTAGAAACATGTAATTATGCACACAGAAAAAATTATTATGAGAAAAAAATGTGTTCAAACATGAATTAGAGAATGTTCCAAAATATTTGAAACATTAAAGAAAGGAAAACTATAGAGGATGTTAAGTGAAGCAAATTTTTGAAACAAAAGGGAATCAATGTTATGATTTAAAAAAAAGAAAAGAAATCTATTAGTCAACCATTCTATTTTATTCCTATGGGTATTTCTCTGTGATATAATGCTTAGCAAGTTTGTCTTGTTAGATCAATTACAACTGAGTAGTGTGTCCAATTCTCACTAGGTGCACTATACTTGTGGCCTTATGTCACATCTAAGCTACACTTAGTAAAAAAAAGCACTTCAACATGATCTAAGTGTTAGCAAGTTTGTCTTGCTAGATCAATTATGACTGAGTAGTGAGTTAGATCCTCACTGGATGTTTCATACTTTCAGCTTTGTGCTATATCTAAGCTATGCTTAGTAATGTCATATTCTGAAAAAAAAAGATTTATTTTTATTTATTAAAGGAAAGTTTCTAACAAGTTTATTAAAAAAAACTTCAAGTGCTTGCACTTATGCAGCTAATTTCAGTACACAATGTAGAAGTCTGAAGCATTTTCATCATCTCTACAGATTAGAAGTTTCAAATTGAGACCTCAATAAGAAGCATAAATTACAAGGGATCTTGAATCACTACTAAGTAAGCAACCTCTAATGAATGATGTATTTTAAGTGTTATGATGAAAGCACTGAACAAGTACTTGCCTACTAGTTGAACCACACCCTACAGCAGGTGGCAACTGAGGATGTGTTGCATTACTGGCAGGCAAGTTCATATTGAAGCTGTCTTAGACATTCAAAGCATTTCCTACCTCATTGTTGTCTGATAGACTGTGTTCTCCTTCTGTTTTACAGAACCAGTCTGACAAACTCTTCTCCTCCTTACATCAACAAAATATTGTATTCAGAATATCAAAATGTAAAAAAGACATTCTTGAATAACTGTTGTAACATCTTGGTTCAACTCCTAATCCTTGAAGGAAAATGTTTATGAATATATCAAAAACATTGTATAGAAACTGTAAATGTAGTTCATAGACCAATTTCATCAGTTGCCAAGACAAATAAAACAGACACATAAAAGAAAAGAGTAAAGAATTTACTAAAAATGCAGACACATTTGTTTAGAAGCCAATAAAAATGAAAATAGACTGTAGGTACATGTGATTATATCATGAAGATATGTTGTATTAGTACTAAGGTTGCTGGTGATGTAGATAGAATGAGAACTATGCACTTATCTTCATATAAATACTGTTTGGTTGTTGATGAGAACTCAAAAGTAAGTATAATCATAGCAACACTATCAGTTCTTAAATAATCAGCTAATAAATCAAGATCTAAAAATTAAAATGTGGAAATTGCAAATAATATTAAAAAAATATTTTAAATAACTATTGAGTAAGCTTGTATGGGTTTTCAGAAACTCATTTTCTTAATACAAAGAAATACAAATGAAATATATAAAATCATTTAAAATCATTTTTTTACAATTTTTCATCAGTAAAATATTTTCTGCAAAATAGTCCTAATTTATATGGAAAGCGGGATTTAATACCAGCAATGCTAGTAATCATATAATTATCATCTATTGAAGTGGGTTCATTTAGTTATTGCATTTTTAATATAGATTATGGAGTACATACATTTCATTTTTTTTTTTTTTTGATGAGGGGAACACTTTACCTTAAATACTGTCAGGAAAGAAAATGTTATTTGAATACGGCTCTGGATGGCTAATTTGGATCCAATTTGGATAAAAACATTAGGTTATTAGGCAACCTGAGAGTAGTATGTCATAGGTCAACATTAACAGCTTTGACAAATATCTCTATTAAGTTTTAGCAGGGGAATCAAGTTGAAGGTCTGTTACTTGTTGGCTGGGTGAGATTCATCTCTTCCTATTGTAGTTTATAGTTTGGATTTTTGACCCCAATGAAGCACTTGTATTTTAAAGTAATTTCCTGCCCAGGTTTCACTTGTAAAGGACATAACATTTTATAGACAGTATTTATTTGCCACTCTACAATGTTTCAGAGTGGGGATTCCCTACATTCATTTGATATGATACATGATTCCTGGTTCACATTTTTAAGATGGGTCATCCAACAAATTGCAGAAGACATCAGAATAAATTCCTGACCATACCTCTCTTAATACAAGAAGGAGGTGCTGTTTGTAGGAAAAATTCATAGTCATGTTTTAATAAACTACCTACATTATCAACAAAATTTACTTTATTAAAAGCTGATTTTATATAAGGATTTTGATTTACAGCTGATATATTAACAGTGATAGTAGCCAAGATCAAGTATCAAGTTCAAGAAGGAAAAATCACACAATGCCCATTAACAATCATAACTGAGAGGACTACATGGTTATTTAATATTTTATAAGAATAGAAATGTATTTGTTAAATAAGTACTACTTCAGAGAAAATGTTCCATATGTAAATATATATATAGTTTTAAGGTATTCTATATTTATGGGTAAAAGTGGTCAATATCAGAGATAGAGCATATGTAAATATAAAAGTTGAAACTGACCACAGTGTCCACTTTTATATATACATATGTATTAGCACACAGTGAGTGCTGGTGGTAATAAAACTGCCTGATGTAAAATAACAAAACTAAAATTTATACTAATAATAAATAATATACATGATAAGGAACAAATGTATATTTATTATTAGTATATATATATATATATATATATATATATATACACAGACACCACATACACCTATCAAAGTACAGCCTGAGGTGTTACCTCAGTTTCACACTCATGCAATCTTCATTTGACTAGACACAGGCTGTTCCTTTGATAGGAGTTAATGTTGTGAAGTGTGTTTTGCTCTGTCTAGGTAATCTAAGCATTGAGCATTTTTCTCTACTGAGTAGGTAGGTGTTTGCTATTAGGTATTTTTCTTTATCCTTTCCTTGTTCAAGATTAAGGTGTTATGTCTTTTGGCAAGATGTCTGTTAGTTTCACTATTTGATTTTTCTTTAATATATCTATTATATTCTTATATATATATATATATATATATATATATATATATATATATATATATATGTATATATATATATATACAATTAATACAAATATAAAGTTTGTCATTTAGCTGATTAGTGTTACCTCCAATGTCTCAACTACAGAGTTTAATAGATGGACACTCTATCAATCACTCCAACCACGCATGAGGGTGTACATTTAGTTATTATCAGTGTGTATGCGTGTGTGTGTATATATATATATATATATATATATATATATATGCATATATATTTATATATACCTTTATTATTAGCATATATATATATATATATATATATATATATAGTGTGTATATATTATTAGCATATTATTAGTGTATAGAGAGATATATTATTTTTATATATATAGATATATTATTAGTGTATACATATATAGATACATATATGTGTATACATAAATATATATAAGTGTATACAAACATATATATATAAGTGTATACAAACATATATATATAAGTGTATACAAACATACATAGATACATCTATGTGTATACATAGATATATATAAGTGTATACAAACATATATATATAAGTGTATACAAACATATGTATAAGTGTATACAAACATATATATAAGTGTATACAAACATATATATATATGTGTGTAAACATACATATATATATATGTGTGTAAACATACATATATATATATGTGTATATATACATATATATGTATACATACATATGTATATGTGTGTATACATATATATATATGGATGTGTATACATACATACATATATACATATATTTTAGTGTATACATGCATATATATATATTAGTGTATACATACATACATATATAGAAGTATTAGTGTATACATACATATATATATAGAAATATTAGTGCCTACATACATATATATATAGAAATATTAGTGCCTACATACATACATACATACATATATATATTAGTGTATATATACATACATATATATTAGTGTATACATATGTATATATAGAAATATTAGTGCATACATACATATATATACATACATATATATATATATATTAGTGTATACATACATATATATATATATATTAGTGTATACATATATATATATATATATATTAGTGTATACATATATATTAGTGTATACATACATATATATATATATATTAGTGTATACATATATATATATATATATTAGTATATGCATACATATATTAGTGTATTATACATATATATATTAGTATATACATATATATATATATATATATATATATATATATATTAGTGTATTATACATATATATATTAGTGTATATATATATATATATATATATATATATATATATATTAGTCTATACATATATATATATTAGTCTGTACATATATATATTAGTATATTATATATATATTAGTGTATACATACATATATATATATTAGTACATACATACATATTTATATATATATATTAGCGTATACATACATATATATATATTAGTGCATACATACATATATATATTAGTGAATACATACATACATATATATATTAGTGAATACATACATATATATATATATTAGTGAATACATACATATATATATATATTAGTGAATACATACATATATATATTAGTGAATACATACATATATATATTAGTGAATACATACATATATATATAGAAATATTAATGTAGACATACATACATATATATATTATTGTATACATACATACATATATATATTAGTGTATACATACATATGTATATATAGAAATATTAGTGTATACATACATATATAGATATATTAATGTATACATACATATATATATATTATATATTAGTCTATTATACACATATATATTAGTGTATACATACATATATATATTAGTGTATTATACACATATATATTAGTGTATTATACACATATATATTAGTGTATACATACATACATATATATATATTAGTGTATACATATATATATATTAGTGTATACATACATATGTATATATAGAAATATTAGTGTATACATACATATATAGATATATTAATGTATACATACATATATATATATTATATATTAGTCTATTATACACATATATATTAGTGTATACATACATATATATATTAGTGTATTATACACATATATATTAGTGTATTATACACATATATATTAGTGTATACATACATACATATATATATATTAGTGTATACATATATATATATTAGTGTATACATATATATATTAGTGTATTATACACATATATATTAGTGTATTATACACATATATATTAGTGTATACATACATACATATATATATATTAGTGTATACATATATATATATTAGTGTATACATATATATATTAGTGTATTATATATATATATATTAGTGTATACATACATATATTAGTGTATTATATATATATATATTAGTGTATACATACATATATGTATATATTAGTGTATACATATATATATTAGTGTATACATACATACATATTTATATTAGTGTATACATACATACATATTTATATTAGTATATATATATATATATATTAGTGTATACATACATACATATTATATATATACATATATATATAGATAGATAGATAGATAGATAGATAGATAGATAGATAGAAAATGTAACTACTTTTACCAAGTTGTAAAAATAAAAAGTATCACAGAACATTAAAATTTATAACAAAACTTAGTTATGTTCATAAAGTATCATATTCTATATATTTTGATTAAAAATTATATCCACAAAAAATGATTTGTATTAGCCTTAAACCTGTATATAGTAATGACAAATGTTTTGCAAGCAAAAATAAGTCTAACTTTAAAATCATGTATAAGCTCCACATTATTCTTTTAATTTAAACATTTCAATTATATTTTGTTTTCCATCAATAATGCAATCTAAGAAAATACTTTAATTCAGTTAATTTGTAAAAGCATTTTAATTTTTCATTAAAAAATCCATAATGAAATTTTAACAAGAGAAAAATTAAAATTGTTGGTAAAAATGATTGATAAATGAAAAATTCCAATAAGATTAATTTTTTTAAGAATTAGGAAATATGGATACAGGCAAAGAAATTGATGCAAAATTAATATTCAAATTAATCATGTTTACCAGTTATCTAATTTTTGAAAGTAAGGAATATTTTAAACAAATACTGACAAAATATTACTTAGTTTTGATACACTATTAAAAATATTTCCACTCAATTCATCATTACAGGATATAATGTAATCAGAAAAGCTAGATAACATATTGGAATGATGTTAGTTATTTAAATCTTTAAATAAAAAATAATATTTTATGATAAAATAAGTACTTTCATTCTATCTATAATATCTTTGAAGTGCTATAAAATCTAAAAAAAGATAAATAAAAATAAAAAGGTTGGTTTGGACAGAAATTATAATTCAAATTCATTTTTTAGTAATGTAAAAAATAAATGATGTTATAATTCTATACATAAACAAATTTTGGCTTAAATTAATTTTGTAATTCTACAACAATTTATCAGTTTTAAATTAATGCAACTCCATTAAAAAAGATGGAAGAAACATGCTTAAATGAAGAAAAATATATTTTAAAAATATACAAAACAGAGCAAAAAATAAAATATTTCTAAGTAACAATAACATCCCACCTTTCAAAAGCATAAAAGATATTTAATAAACTAGAACAAATAATTAAATAGAAATCAGAAAAGTAAACACTTCAAAATTGTACAAAAAATTCACAAAAAAATGTCATCATTTTCTTCTTCTAAATGTGCTGTTACAAATATCAAAGAAGAAATAAATTGAAAACAAACAAGAAGTACTAAAGCAACAGCTGAAAAAAAAAAGTTAACTGGTAGTTTACCAAAATGAGATGTCAAAAAACCAAGGAAAGGACTAACAGTAAATCTTACCTCATTTAATGTGATTCTAAAGCCATCAATACATCCAGATGAATTGTAAGTCAAATAAATCTTCTCCATATTATTTGTGTAGCCATCCAGTATTATCCACACTATTATTAATCTTCAAGTGCCAGTGTTTCTTAAAGACAATTTCTCTTAATAAACACTGTGGCAAATGAGAAGTTTCCAAATATTTGGGGGTTCCATGAAAATAGAATGTTATATAAGCTGTCATGATAAGAGAGTGGAAGAGAGAAAGTTTGGTGAGTAGATAGTAAGCATTAAAGCCAAAGCCATTGTAGAAGTCCAAACAAAAATGAAAATGTTGACAGAGTGGATCCACATATGGTGGACATATGCAACTATAGCATGGTATTAAGTTTTATACTAAATCCAACTGTAGTCAAACAACCATTTTCTGATTTATCTCTTTTATTAGTTCAGTTTCTTTATATATTAGTCTTGTTTATTTTCTCACAACTATTTTACACAACAAAACAGAATTCTGTGAGTGGCACTAAAATGTTCTTTGTGCCACAATGTTTATTTCAAAAGAGGACAACGGAAGAAAGGAAGTGGGAGGCTGGAAAAGATTTGGGTGACATGTATTGTTAAACATGTGGGTGTTCCACTATACATTCTTGACTGTAGCCTAAAATTCCACTTTCAAATTATCTTCTTTTTTTTTTCAAATATAATATAGGTTTGACTAAGTACCACTAAGCCTCAAAAAGATCTTTATTTCTTGTTTTAAAGTCACTTAAAATAACCATTTGTCACAAATGAAGATTTGTGTAATGCATAAAAATACATACTATAAAAATGTGATATATAAGAAAAAATTCTTATAGCTTAAACAATTATAAAATGAGTAGATTGGGCTCAAGAGGAGCACATCATATAAATCAGAAGGGCAACTGTAGTTGAGATACAAAGAGGAAAAGTATTGATACTGTACATAATACCTCATCTCAGAAATATAGACAGACTCCAAAGAGGAAAAGGTTGGTAAGGAAGAATATTTTCAGAATAAATGTTAGAACTTCTCTACATATGATCAAAAAATATAAACATAGATAAAATAACATACATAACAGTCGCAATGCTAAGAAAGGGTTTCATTTAGGATAATAAAGTATCTATTCTTCTTCTATGTCCCTTCAGGATGTTGGCAATCATGGCTCTCTACAATTTCCTGTCCTTTGTAGTTCTTAATAAATTTTGTCTTTCTGTTATCACTCCTAATCCCTGTTTTGCCACCAATCTCACTATGTAGGTTACCTCTGTTTACCATTGTTTACCTCTGTCCCTCTTGCCTTCAATCTGTCCTGTGAGTTTCAAATTTTCCAAGCCCTCTTTCTTCATTATGTGCCCTAGAAATTTCAACTGCTGCTTTCTGATGTTAAGTATCTATTTTCTCACATGTTCGGTCTATGCTATTCTCAGCATCTTTCTGTAGAACTGCATTTCTATTGCTTCAAGTTTCTTTTTTATCTGTGAGGAGATTGTTTACTGATATTGCATAACAGTTCAGTACTCTTTTCCTAGTTTCTAATTAAATTTTCCTATTTATTTGATAAGACAATACATCAGCAAAAGAATAGTTTGCATTTTAATAGGAAAAACAATAACAGAGACAATGTGATCAAAATTGATAGAGATAATGTGATCAAAAATAAAACAAACAACTCCAAATTGTTCTGATATTAAATTTTTAGGTTTAAATTTATATAAGTAAAAAGTTTAATTTTGTAAATATAATAGAAATAGTTGATATAAGTAAAAGTTGATGAAGAGGTAAAAGCAAGTTGAATCTAAAATGGTTATTGATATCGCCTTGGGTAAAACCTAATCATTCAGTTAGTGAGTCTCATGGGAATCTTGTGACAAAGTCAATATAAATTTATTTTAACTGAAAGAATGAGATCAAATTCTCTTAATGTAAGAAACTATTTTTTCTTGACACCCCTATTATTTACTTTGTTACAAAAAAACATGATATTGTAAAAGAATTTGTTTTAAAAAGAAGTTGATTAATGTTTATAATTATACTTTTGAATCAGACAAAGTATTGCTGACCATCAGGAATCTAAAAACTCTAAACCTTTTCTAGAAAAGCAAATGCTTAATGCTGGGATTAAAGCAAAATAATGAATAGGCTGTATTAAAATTGTTATAATTTTCATATAGATTTGCCTATCGTCTGCTTCACACTCCTCCCCAGTCTTTTGAACAGGAGTAGAGGTTTATCCCTTGTTTCGTGTTCAGAATTGAAGGCTGTTTTCTGAAGACTGTAGTTGGTGGCATATAAAATCCCCTCCCATTTCAGTAGGAAGTATTAAGAAAAAAATGTTACTGGAACTTCATCCATGTTACTATTTGGTTCAGTTTGAAACAAGTTTCTTGCGCATTTATTACAAATAGTCTGATGAAAAAGTGAGTCTTATATAACATCAAGGCTTTATGTCCTGTGAAAAATATATTCTCAATGTTCTATATTGTTTACTATTATGAAACTAATTGGTAAGCAGGAAACCTCTTTATATTGATTTTAAAATGTTTTTCTTAGGGAATTTGTGCTAATATTTAAGTAAAATATTTCCAAAAGAACATTTGCCATTTAAAAAAAAAAAAAAGAAGCTATACCAGGGTGTTTCTGGTTTCATCTAAAGTCTTCTCATTCTCTTTCATTTCTAGTAGCCACTCATGTCTTAGTGGCATTACATCTTGCTTGGGGTGAATAGATTAAAAAAAAAGCTAAATTTAGTTAAAGCTTGGAATGGTTGATATCAGCCTTGTAAATCAGGACTCAGCATATCATTAATAAAATATGAATTGACAAGCAATTGAAATGACAAGCAAGAAGTAGATTTCTAACTCAGGTTACTGTACATGGAACTCATCAGTAACGTTATCAAAAACTGAAACAAATTTCTACAATTTGAAGGACCATCAAAAAATATATGAAATCTCAAAATTAAAACTTAGATATTAAAGAAAGAATTGATGACATCTCTGGCAAAAAGTTTATATGCACATATAACATTTTGAGGGAGAACACTTTTAAATTAATGTTTTCTTTTCAACTATGATTTGTTATGTAACAATTAAAAGTTAATTCAGTGAAAATGGTACTGTAAAAAAAGCAAGCAAAATAATTCACTAGTTTTTAAAATATTAGGTGGAGAAATCATAACTAACCTAATCTTAATTTGTATCCTTTGCTCTTTATTAAAAACTTACGAGCTATGGAATAGCCTAACTTCTGTTTTAATAAACATCAAAAAGTCTCTTTCAGTAAAATTGCTAATATTTTCAGTTAACACGTTAATATTTTTAGCAAAACTAACTTCAGTTCATAAGAAATAATTCTTGAATCATTAATTATGATAAAAACATTGCAAAATAGTAATTTTGCTACAACTTGTAGCATGCAACCTTATAGCAGTAATAATTATTTTGTGTTACTACAAATAGGTATTATAAAATGTATTATTACTGTTGCATATGAAAAATCTATAATGGATGATTTTCAGAACAAAAATAATAACCAGATATGCTGTAATATCTTTTAAAAGATATTTTTAAATTTCTATGAATCAATAGAAATAAGAAAGCTAATATTGGAATTTAAAAACTACTAAAAGAATAAAGCAGAAATTCCATTTCTAAATCTCAAGTAAATCAATTTGCCAACTTGTAACTGATCATCTATTAAAGAATCCTTCAAAATAAATAATTCTAACTATCTGTGTATGGTACATAATTCATATTTTAATTTAAAAACATTTTAACATATCCTCTTGGCATCAGTTTAAACTGATGCCTTCTTTTTTTCATATATCTAAACTATAAATATAAATTAGGTTACCCAGATCGATATACACCTAATAAAGGCTGGAAGGCACAATAGCTGAAATGTTGTGATAATGACAACAAAAGTGAGGATAATTATCCAAATATAAATTTCATCCCAGAAGTTTAAACAGAAATTATAAAATATAATTATGAACTTTAAGCAAAATGGTCATAATATCTGGAAGAAAAAATGAGAAGGCATCAGTATAAACTAACAGAAAAAGCTTCTTTGTAATTATATTAAAGCTGTAAAACCAAATAAGTAAAATATTTCCAAAAGAACATTTGCCATTTAAAAATAAAATAAAAAGCTATACCAGGGTGTTCTATTAGTAAGCAAATGAAATATAATCACAATATATAAATTTTTTTCCCATAAGAAAATGATTCTATTCATCATAGCAAAGGTTCCATAATAACATATAAATTATATTCATAGTTGTAAGATATTTAATCATAAATTACACTATGTGACCATATAATACATTGTAAGTCTGTTTAAGTGTATGCATTATGTATTAGTTGTAGTAGAATAGCTAACAGTAAGTAAAAATATCTAAAAGCAATTCCTTCATAATGTTTGATAAAACATTTTAACTCACAAGAACGATCACAAGATTTCATACCAACTACAGTAGTTGTAATTTTTTTCTGTTCTTGACTTTTAATTATATCTGTCTTTATTGGTATAATAAAGTTCTATACTGCAAATGAGATTTTTTAAAGGACAAGAAGTTAACATTTTAGAATGCTTGCTTGATCAATGATAATAATGACTATTTTCTGGAAAGAGCCAGATGACATCATTTGCCATATATGAAAGTAACTCAGAAATTTAGATATGTTATTATAACTCTTGCTGCCGATATATTTATGGTTTTGTAAATCTAAATATACCTGTTATAATCTGTCTTTGATAAGCTATTAAGGTATATTGCATTTTCAGATGGGATATTTTTGTTGAAATTAACCTGTTTCTAGTTTAATAAAGTTGTTATCTACAGTGATCTTTTGATAAGTACTATAAAAAATACAATACAAGCCCAGATGAGTTCAAGCATTATAAGGTATCCTTATGAAAGGAAAATGGGTAAATAAAATATGCTACTGCTGAACTTTTTCTTTTTTTATTTCTTATTTAATTATTTTCATCGTAATTGTTTGGATGAGTTCTTTGCTATGGTACCTATACTTTTTTAACTTAACATCAAGATCTTATCAATTTACAGTTGAACTAGCTAGATGTAACCATAAATTCTATGCTAACCATTTCTTTTCTCACACTTTTCACTTGTGGAACTCCCTTCAGGCTCTATGTATTATGCTTTCCAACCAACTTTAATCTGCAAAAATTTAAATGCAATGTCAATCACTATCTACTGTCTTCCTGATTACTCTTCCCATTCATTTTTAATGTTTCTGTTCCTACTTCTCCCACACCCTGTAACCCCTTGTGTCTTAGTGGCTTTACTGACTTGTATGAGGTGATGCTGATTAAAAAAAAATTAAAACTCCTATAAATTTGAAACACATCAATTAGTTAAAAAATTGCATTTGGATTAATAAGCTTTCAACAATGTACACAAGATTGGTAAATGGAAGTTAACATGGTATTTCTTATCAGGACATTTGCATTGTAATCAACTCTGATAATATAGGATTGGTTTTGAATTTGACTGCAAATATTTCCCATTCAACTCCATTATACATTTTTGTATGCAGCATACCTCTTTATAACTCAGATATCCTCTAATTAAAGTTTACATTTTTTTTTAGTTTCCATCACTAAAATGTTTAAATGTTTCAAATGAAGTGAAGTGATACTTGGTAATTATATTTTACATATAATATTTAACACAAATATTCCATCATAACTTTACTAGTACACATGTAGAATCTTTCCAATTATGATTTTATTTGACATTTTTGGAATAGCTCAGTAACAGGATATATTATTGCAAGTTACAAGGACCTGTATTTTTTCATCATTATCCAACATGCAGATATTAGCACAAATTCCCGAAGAAAAACATTTTAAAATCAATATAAAGAGGTTTCCTGCTTACCAATTAGTTTCATAATAGTAAACAATAAAAAACATTGAGAATATATTTTTCACAGGACATAAAGCCTTGATGTTATATAAGACTCACTTTTTCATCAGACTATTTGTAATAAATGCACAAGAAACTTGTTTCAAACTGAACCAAATAGTAACATGGATGAAGTTCCAGTAACATTTTTTTCTTAATACTTCCTACTGAAATGGGAGGGGATTTTATATGCCACCAACTACAGTCTTCAGAAAACAGCCTTCAATCTTTACTCTCTATTTCTTCACCTTTTACTGATTTTCTTTTAACCAATGTGAAACTTGTTGAGCACACATGCAAAGAATTCATACATTGATTTTATCGATAAAATAAATTCAAAATGTTTGGAATAACAAGTGAAGTTGAAAATTAAGAAATTATTGATGACTTCCAAGATCCCTACTATACAAGAACATGTTTATTGAATAGGCAACATAAGTCAGTACTATGAAGTAATAAAATTGTTTATTTCTTTCCCTATTGTTCTTTTTGCCTGACTGGATCATTTAGTCAGATTTGGGGAAGTACCAGACCAAGAACTTTTCTGCAACTCTGCTACTGATTTTTTTTCTTTTTATAATACACATACAGAACTATATATCCTATTATGCGATGTAAGATGAAAAACTATCTTATATACATAATTTTTAGCTATATAGCAATATATTTATGTATAATAGGAGAGGTTTTGAAACAAAATAAGAAGCAAGGAAAACTAGCAGGGAAGAATCATACATGAGCGTAATTTTTGTTTACTTGTACAAAAAAAATATCAGTTACAAACAATGGTCCCACTATTATGTAGCACTTCTCATAAGTAAACAGCCAATATATAACACTTTTGATTGGTTAGGACAACTTGCAATACTTATTTCTCATAAGAAACCATTACATATACAAGGATGGATCAATAAATTCATAGCCTTACACAGATTTTTTTATATAGGTCAATGTTTTCATAATAAAACTGGTATTAACTAACCAATGGTGCCAAAAATTTCAGGATATACTTATATTTATAAGCAATATATCATGTGAGTTTCACCTTAGAATATCAATCATTGCAAGTATTAATGTGTCATGTGTTATTATGCAAGTAGATTAAGTATAACCATCTTCAATGAAATAAAAAAAAAGATCATGAAACAGCTCTAAAAGATAGTGAAATTGTTGGTAACAGAAAGATCACATGGTTTAACCCACCATACAACAAAAACAAATGTAGGAAAAATATTCATTAAACTCATCCACAATTTACCCCATG
Organism: Acanthosepion esculentum; assembly: GCA_964036315.1. Classification (NCBI taxonomy): domain Eukaryota; kingdom Metazoa; phylum Mollusca; class Cephalopoda; order Sepiida; family Sepiidae; genus Acanthosepion; species Acanthosepion esculentum. The sequence continues at coordinate 25,731,620 of OZ038483.1, read as the reverse complement.
AAGCACTCACCACATGATATTCAACAAAAACAAAGTGAAAAATAGCTACAGTTGCACTTAGAACATGATACAAATAAAAAAGTACAACAGAAAAATAACCAACAAATCACCCACACAAACTAAACCCACCTGCAACTGCAGAGCAAAGTATGAATGTTCCTTAAATGGAAATTGCCTGCAAAGCAATACAATATACTAAGCCATTGTAAAAACAGCAGATAACAAAGAAAAATACTTAGCTATAACGGAAGGACTCTGAAAATAGAGAAAGTACTCATGAATAACCACGATTTACTAATAGTAAATACATGCACAAAACCCCTTTCTAAATATATATGGGAACTTAAAAACAAAAACAGACCCAAAATATTATGGAATAAAGGAAAACAAGCCTACAACAATAAATCCCAATACTATAAACTTTGTCTGAAGGAGACACTAGATATAATCACCTTCCCAGATCAACACAAATCACTAAATAAATGATCAGAACTCATCTCAAAATGTAGTCACAAAAATCTTTTTACTGCATTACTTAAAAATCAAACACTAAAAATGAATACCTTGTAAAACATCACCAAGAAAAATACAAATATATGCATGTATGTAGATACAATAATGTAATATTTTTTAAACAAAACTAATACTCAAAACTTAATAAGATAATCAACCTCCCAAAATGAAAAATAAATAAATAAATGAAATAATAAATAAGTTCACAAATTAAGTAAATAGATTAACTAACTGTATGAATACACACATAATAATAACCAACAGTGAATAATTAATGAATAAATACAAAATATTCTAAGCAATCAATAATAAATAATGGGTTAAAAGTTAACAAACAACTCTATACAATAGTTATAAAATAACTGCATTCTGGACCATAATTATTTCTACTTTAAAATAATTTAAAATATAACTGTTCTCACCTATCCAATAACCATTAGAGTAATAATAATAAACCAGAAATAACTGACCTTGCTACCCATAATGCCCAGCTGACCAGCATTTATAAATAGTCAGATTACCACTCAACAGACATGGTCTGAAGAGTTTAATAACTATTGTTAAAAAATCAGTCAAAAAAATCTTTTCCTTCTACAAATCATTTTAATACCCAACTTGCTATAAAAAAATTGTATCTTTTAAGATGATAATCTTTTTGAACAATCTTCCTATTCCCACATCATTTATGATATTCCATCATAAATATTTTATCAAATCTTTCATATATCTTAAACTCAATAAAAATATAACTCAATATGTGTTCCTGGTCAAAATAAAAACAGTAAAAACTGAAATAAAGAAGTCAAAATTAGTTTTAATTATTGTTTATATGAAATTACATGATACAGAAAACTAAACATTTTTGTATATGTCAATATTAAATCATAAATTAATAAAATTTGTAGATATTTTACCATATATTTTACAAGCATAATATAGCAAAGACATTTTGCATTATTCCTCTTGAGAGAATTTCTTAAGTTTTGTCACTTAAGATAAAATCAAAGTTTTACTGAAATACTTCATTTTACTTCCAATACTACTATAGCCTCAGTTACAATTTAATCTAATTATTAATTTAATCAAGTTTGGTTTATTTTAAATAAAAATACATAATGAAGAATTGAGGAAAAACAAAAAAATAAATACTGAAGTATAATCTGGAAAACTTATCAACAGATCTGCAACAGAATATTAATTAGGCTAAGATGTAATATAAATTTACAAATGAAGATTTTTCAAATTCAATTTACCCTTCTAGAGACCATGTATTATCAGGTTACTTAAGGACACATTTTCTACAAATAAATGTAGCCCAAACATTCGCATATATAAATCAGCATATGGAATTATGCAAAGAATGAATGCCGTCAGTAATCTTTATAAGACAAAACTGATAGAAATTCATAAGAATGGAAAATTTGCAGAAAATGAAAAATATCTCAATAGTCATCATGTGATAATTGATAACACTAGAATGTATATTTATTGGCCATATTTGAAATCAATCCAAACTGTATAATGATTGCTGCCTTTGTAAATGTAGAATTAGGAAAATGTGAACAGTCAGCTGTTGCCATATACAATAAGTTGAAGCTTAAGAAAAGCTACATTTACAATACTATAAAAATCTAGGCTATTGTACTTCAGAGAATTAGTGAAAATACATGCTTAGCGGATTTAATAGTTGTATATCTCCCACTGATGCCAGTTGTCAGTCTTTGGATCCAAATAAAAACTGATATTTCAAATGCTAATTTTCAAGGCAGACTAAGTCTCCTCATTTAGAAGATTGGTGCAACACAATAGTCATCATTTGGTCATGTACTGCACTACGCTAAGTAAGTAGATATCCAAAGTTAGTAAAGTTATGTCATAAGTTAACATTTGAATATAAACAAAGAGATAAAAATGAATTTGAAACCAATCAATCCAAAAGGTATGGCTGATAAGTAAGAGTTGAACCATAAGCTTGTGCAGAAAAAAACAGTTTTCTCTTTAAAAAAACCTCATGAAATCTGACATAAAAAATCTGATATTTGACAGATATAAAATTCAGTACTGCAGACAAGTGCTAAGGCATTACTATAGTTTTAATCTTTGTTTCCAGGTAAGCTTAGAAACATTTGCATTTGTAGAAACAATATACTTTTTTATATCTCATTGCGGTTTATATTTTTACTTAAGTAAATATCAATTTTATTGCACAATTTATGCATCAATTTTTCAAATTAAAACTGTTACATATGACTATCAATTGAGCATTCAATAACTATTTTAGGTTCTACTGCTGAATTCTAGTTCCAATATACAAAACCTAATATTTTATTACATGGTATTTAAACTTAGGATCAATTTTATTGTTGCCAAGTTTTTAATGTGTGCATAGTTTTCTAATTAATATTTTAGCTTATTGAATATATATTAATATATCAATGAGTGCAAAAAATTCATCATCATTTCAACATTTTTATTAATAATGTTAATTTTTTTTAAATTACATTATGAATTGAAAATAATCACATAATCTTGTGAGGTTTGACAGTTAACTTTTTAAAAAATCACATTGACATTTAAGAGTCATTATTTGATGATATACCAAGCATTTAAGAGTACATATTAAAAAAAGCAATATACAAGCTATTTAGTTCTAATGTCATTTGTGATAAACACACATTGAATATGTGTTTTTGTTTTGTTTTGTTTTTTTAATATCATTGCAGATTTCTCAGCTTTCTGAAGGATTATAATCTTTTAGACAGAGGTTCATTTTTTTCACTATGATTCTTTGGTTGGTGGGAAGTGGAAGCTGAAATGTTTTATTCCGTGGATTATGCATTTTTTGTCTTTTGTTTTGATCCATTCTCTATTCTTAATCAACTGCATGTGGCATGTGAATATGATTATTATATAAATTCATTAGATATCAGATACACCTGAAGAAAAATAGTGAATGACTTTACTGAAATGTAATATTCAAACGATGATAATAGTATGTATAATTCAGTAGATAATAAGATTTAGGACAAGTGAGGCCCTGTGTTAGTTAAGTTATGAAGAACCTTGCATGGGCCCTGAAGGAGGTAGGCCCAACATGCCTGCACAGGCATGGAAGGAAGATTGGACCTCCTGACCAACTGTGCTTAAGCACACCTAAGCACAATGGTAAATCCAGCACTGATTGCATTTCAGAACTTTAAATCATACTAAAATTTAAAGTATGCATTATGATTGAGGAATATTATCATCTTCATAATAAAAGCGATTCTTAACAAAATGTTGTGTTAAAATAGATAATTGCTTACATAAAGACTTTAATAGATAAAATTGTAATCATCCAAAAAGACAATTTAGGCATGGCCAGAATCCATATGAATGAAGGTATGATAGAATGTCAAAATAAATATCACTATTGTTTTTACAAAGGTCTTGCAAATGGAAGAGGCTAAGCAGACAACCACAACAATCTAAACTTCATCCATATTCTCAGTATTTGAAAGTATTGAATTACATTCTCTATCATCTCATCCTGTTTTCTGATTTTGCTTTTCTCACTTAGATTCTTGCTTTTATTTTCCAGACTTGTCTTTTCCTTCTCCATTCTTTACTTTCTGGCCTGTTGCCTCAGTTTTCTCCCAGTAAATGTTCTCGGGACGGTGGGGAGTTTACATATATATGGCTTCAGACACTAATAACCTTATTTTGTTTTTGAAGGTTATCTAAATTTATCACCTGTCTGAGTAATGCTTAAGACTACAGCACAGAGGAATAGATGGAGCCAAGAAAAATGTAAGTGGGAAAAGTATCTAATGAGTTGGTGGGCCAGACATGTATTCTGTCTGTGTGGATATATGCATGCATATATATATATATATATATATATATATATATATATATATATATATATATATGTATGTATGTATGTATGTATGTTTGTATGTATGTGGTTAACAGCAGGAGTAGATTGACTGTCTAGACCAGAAAAGATGACTGACCAGAACTATAGCAGACTACTGCTGCTGCCGCCACCACCAGCCAGAATTCTGCTTGTTATGGCTGCTTCAAAACAGCAGCAACAACACTCTCCTCCCAGTCATTTGTTGGTCCAGTAACTAATCAGAAAAGTTTTGTTAAGAAGTTTAGGAAGAGAATAAAAGAACATCTAGGGTGATAGTCATTCAGCTGATAATAAAACTATTTGAGTTTTAGGTCAAATCATTTCAAGTACAAGTGAGCTATTGAAACAGCTGTAAATACCACACAGAAATAGTCAGACAGAAGTGAATGAGCTAGTTTAAATCTCTTCTAATGGTAAAACCTTTAGAGCTGGTCATTGCTTTAACAAAGTACTAGAGTCTTTTACCACTTCATTTACCACTTTAGTAGTCTAGAAAACTAAATCCTTTCAGTAACAACATTCACTTTAGCAGACATCATGATTAAGCATCCCAATATATTAATTAAACCAAAATGAAAATCGGCAAAAAGACAGAAACTTAAAAAAAATTATTTGAAACAAACTACTTATATGCTTAAACAAGCAAACAAATCAAAAAGAGAAAAAATTGTTTTAATCAATATAATTAGTGCCCTTAAAAAGGATATTTCAAAATTTGGCACATCTTTTTTTTTTTAAAAATCATTTCACCCCAGACAAGGCAAGAAAGCAACTACAAGGAGTTACTGAGTGTGAAAGAATGAGAAAAGAAAAACATTATGAAGGAGAGAAAGCAATGAATGAAGAGGAATTAAGAAGACAAAAGAAAACAATTGACACTGCATTTAAATTTTTCAAGATCAAAGTTGGTTGGAAAGCAAGAAGCTGAAAGAGAATTTCACAAACGAAACGTGCAAGAAAGTAAATATAAGCAAATAAAAAATGTTACAAAACAGAGTATTTTGTTATTGTAATAATGTAAATATTTTAATTATTTAAAGAATGCATATTTGCTATGACAACAGTTCACATGTGATAAATATCATATATTTTGCATGAAATTGAAATTCCTTAAATGTTCAATTTATTTATAAAGACATAAATAAGATATTTAAAAGGAAAATTTCTAATTGACTTCAAAGAACTCCAAAAACATTTGAAAATGTATTTTTATCCAGAACATTATTTTTGAAAGGTGTTTAATTTATCGTTTTAGTTTCCATTAAATTTTTTCTGAAAATACTCAAACTAACTATACTCACAATATGAAAGTGGATCAATAAGTGTGACTAAATTTTGATCTGAATATTTCATTGTATGATGCTCAATCTGTGATTAATATTCATTACTCTATTAAGTACATAGACAAGTAACGAGATAATGTTGTAAAATAAATTATTTTCATTATTAGGCTACAGACTCACTAATGTGCATATATAATGAAACTTCAGAAAAATCACAAGAAATTAATGACTAATATCTTCCATAAGTTAATAGTGCTTAGTGAAAATCGTGAACAAATTGCTACATTTAACTTATAAAGTCTAAGTTAAATATAATTATGCTTAATGACTACCTTTACCTATAGGATGAGTATTTCAGCTGCATGAGTGATTACCATAGGAAATAAAGATCAAGGATTTACTTTATGCATATATTATGATAGAAGAAAAATTTAAGTATTATAAAAAATGTGAAAAGTAAAACATGGCATGTCTGTGCTGTATTTTTAATATATACTTGCACTATAAATATTTTAAATTGATATTTTCTGATTCTAAATTTAATATAAAATTAAAAGACCTTGATAGTCCAAAACATTTGACAAAAGTAGAGTAGCCAATGTCAAGAAACTTTAATGTTAAAAATTTAGCTTAACTAAACAGCCAATGTACCATACTTCTGACACTGTTTAAATTCAGTATCTTGATAATTCATAAAATAACTTTGCACATTTAAATCAAACAGATATGTCAATTAGAATATAAATCTCATTAAACTTGTTTTCTTTTTCTTTCTGCCTGAAATTCAACTTAGTTCTTATTTTCCTTAAAACTTCCTTACTACTTGCATGTTATGCTGCATTTCTGTCATTTCAGGTCACTTCTACATCTGTGAGGAGATTGTCCAATATTCACTATCATACAGGAGACTAGATATTACATAACAGATCAACACTTTTTTGTTTCTAAAGACATTTCCCTATCTCTTAATACTTTGCTTAGTTTCTGAAAAGCACTTTTGCTATTTATGATTTATTTATTTTTAGATTTATGTTTAAGTTTTTTGTCATCTCTTACCATGACATCCATGCAGTTAGATTTTGACATCAATTACTTTGTGTAATAATTCTTTTAGTGATCTTTATGAATTTGTCATCAACACAATATTATCTTATTTTTGTCATGGTTCTGTATGTCAGTAATAAATCCTGGTAGGTCACTTCACTGTACAAATGAAAAGAATCAAATGTAAAAACAGTGTTATCATACTCCTCTTTCTGTTCACAAAACTTTTTCTCTATCCACATGCAAAATGTTTGTTCTCAATAGAAGTTGTGGATTACATGAATATCTTTCTCATGTAAATCAAGTTTTTCTAATTTTTCAAGCAGCTCTTCATGTTACACTCTATCAAATGTCTATGTGTAATCAAAGAAATTTAGGTATAGGTTTTTCTGAATTAGTATTGCTTGTACTGATAGCAATATGAACATAAAAATTGCATTTTTTGTCCCAGTGTCTTGAACTGTTGCTCTATTTTCAGTCTAATGCTGCTTTAAACCCTATTCACCAGAATACAGATGATTAGTTATATGGCTCATCAATCAAATTGTCTGATAGCGATCACATTCATTTGCACCTGATTTCTTAAGCAGTGCTCTGAAGATATATCTCATGAGATTTCCCAGTATTTCACTGTTGTTGTATATTTCATTTATCATTTCAATAACCTATCAATTCCCAAATCATCAAAGCCTGTCAGTATTTCTATTACAGTCTCATTTACTTTGTCCCTCTTCTTATTGTTAGTGTTGACCTAACCTCAAATTTTAATACTATTGGTTCTTCCATGTTTATATATATTGTAGGTTTTCTCTTCTGTTGACATGGAAGAGTTCTCTGATGTATTCATCCCATTTTTGTTGTATCTTTTTCTATTAAGATTATCCTCTTTTTAAATTTTATTCATCCTGCCAAAGAGAACGTTTTCTATCCTGTTATTTACCTTTTTATGATTGCTATATCAATATTCTGCAGTTTTCCAACCACACTTCTCATAGAGCCATTCTTCTTTTGCTTGCTTATATTTATTTCTAATAATTTTGTTTAATATCATATATTTTGCCCCATTTCTTGGCATTATCTGCTGTCTCTTATTAAATTGAAAATTTAACCTGTAATCAACATTTTTCCTTTTGTCAATAATGCTTTCCTTAAGGTGTTTCACTTTGAGTTCCTGAACTCTTCCAATGGTTTTTATTTGTTCTTAACTACAACTCCACATGTTTGTTTGCAAATTGAGTCATTCTGAGGTTTGTAGTTTAGGTGTTGCTTTGGGTTTCTTAATTTTTTGTAGTTTACCCTTAATTTGTATATAACTAGGAAATGACCAGCAATTTGAAAGATTTTAAAGTGTAGTAATGAAAAATGAATTATTGTTCCAAGCCAACACTTCAAATTCTAATAATGCTGTTCAATATAAATTATTGCTGGCAATACATTCATTATACAAAACGAAAAGAGAAAAGCAGTTAAATTTAGCAACACAATAAATATAAACATTTATAATGTATCATACAAGAAAACATATTTTAAGGCTCAAGACCAAATATATTAGGGACAAAATTTATAGCTTTAAAATATGTTAATGCCAAAAGTAAGAAAAAGTGGACATCTAAGTATGCTTACAAAACTCTGACCAAAGCATCTTGGACCACTTGAACAAGGTTTTTGATGTATCAACTGTAAAAGAAAAGTACTTCTTACTGACCTTTTGCAAGTTTTTTTTATGAATGTACTTTGTCTTCCTCTCTGTAAATACTGAATAATTTTTTTTGCTTCATTTAAACAAATGTAGATAATTCATTATTGCTCCCGAAAATGATTCACATATTAACTTTCTTTCTTATACTCAATTGCACTTTATGTTTATATATTAAATCAGAATTGATTCTGTTTGATTGTATATCAAAATCATAACTGAGTGATAAGTTTTATGAATAAAAATATGGGTAAACAGGATAACAACTCTAAAGCCTATTATTACCTATTTCAGTGTCAACAGTTCTTTGGGTGCTTAATGGGTAATGAAGCAAAAATGTTAATTAATGTCCTTTCGCACCAAATATATTAAATATTACAAATATTTTAAAAATTATTTTAAACTTCAATTTGTTACAAATACATGATTTCTTGATTTGTTCACTGATTTTTTTTTCTTTCAGTTTACATCAGTTTACAATGTCAGATGTTTGTAGTATCACTGGCCCCAATTTCTGCCAAATTTCTTATAAGCAATGTATTGTTTAAGTTTCTCAAATTAGGAGCTTTTCAAAGATTTAAGAACAGTACCAACAAAAACAGATTTATAATTTTCATGAAATATAAATATCCCATGTATTTATATTATTAAATCAGTAGTTTAACACTAATAAGTCCATGATTCAGATCATGTTAGCACCATCTTTCTCCCATCTTCCCAAAACTGATTATTTGAACAGTACATAAATTATTCAAAGCATTGCTTCATTCTCAATACAGATATTGTGTGAGAGGGGAAATATAGACAAACGCCACACTGATTTCACAGATTAGATGATGACTAAAAACAACTATTTTATTGTTTTGGTTTATTTTGAGTTTATAGTGCCATTAGCATTTTATCATAATATTGTGGAGATTAATTTCATACTATTTGTCTATTGTGACCAACTGCTTTTTGTCAGCAGAAAATATAAAGAATTTGTTTAAAAAGATAAATGGAATTTAGTTCTACTAGAAGTAGATAAAAAATGAAATCTTTACCATAAACACAAAACCCAGGCCTTCAACACACATTTTACAATATAGTTAAGGTTTGATTTACATAATGTTCTTTAACATATATTTAAAATGGTTTCAGAAATTTATTCTTTTTCTCATTTTATTATTTTGTTGCTTTTGTTAAATTGTTTTAATGAACAGATGGAGTGTCATCAGTCCTATATTAAAAATCTATATTAGTATATGATTTTAAATTGATAAAAAGCTATTTCAAATACACTTGAATGTGTTATGAACATTTCTAAGGATATTTAATAATATAATCCAATATGTAATTTTAGTGATTTAATAACTGAAATATTCAAGGCAACATTTCTCTCAAAGTAAAATGAAAATATATTCTGTTAATGTGATATACAAATCTTTAATATATATCACTCTTTCTTCATCTGAGACTTTAAAAATGTTGATTTTGCTTTTCTCCTCTCAGTTACTGCAAAGATCAGTTAACCTGTCAATCATAGATATTGATAATACTTTCAACTAAAAAGGAAATCATAATTAGGTATCCTTGAGAAATATTTGATATTTTTGGAAGATATTACTTTTTATATATTTTGACCTTGTGCAATTATAAGAAAAATATGTACAAGTGTTTAGATGTCTAACTTTTACTAAGAAATGTATTATCAAAAGTTTTAGAACAGAGTAAATGCAATATACTGTCTAATTTATTGTGTTTAAATATTTATATATATATTTTCCAAGATTAAACAAACAAATCAAAAATACAAATATTAAAATTAAATTCTCAATCATTATATTTAAAGAAAAAAATAAGAGTTTAATTTTGTTGTAAATAAAATGAATGTTGTTTCTATATTTTTTTTAATCAATTCACCCAAAGCACAAGGGGCTACTGAGAGTGAAAGAGAATGTGAAGACTTGAGAAGTAACCAGAAACCCAATCCTAAACAGGAAACAAGGGATAAACCTCTACTCCTGTTCAAGACCAGGGAGGAATGAGAACTGGGTGATAAATGAAAAATAACAGGTTTACAAATTATCATTATACAAAGGATAAAAGAAGAAATATAAATTTAGAAAAAGAAGCAAAGATTAGATTCAGAATTTCTCACTGACATTTTCCTCTAAATAAGTTGCTTTGTCTGTATTTTGACTAAATACAAAAAAAATAAACCTTTTAAAAATTCTGGCAAAAATAGAGTAACAGTTTCATGTGGAAATAGTGAAGAAATTTTTTTTCAGAACAAAAATTTACCTTGAAAAGATTTATAATGTAATCTTTTAAAAATTTTAATAACATTTCAACACTCCTAAAATCACCTGTATGTTTTTTTTATATTATTCTATACCCAGATCTTAAATAAATTTAATTTTTCTGAAATAAAAGATACCTGTAGTGGTACAATGATAAGCAAGTTATTTGTTGTAAACCACTGTTAACAAGTTTAATCTTTTAGGAGGTTCCTTTGTGGTTTTTGGAAGGAATAAGGTAGACTTAAAAAATGAAGTATTTCTTAAATTAAGTTACTTACTTGTCTAATTACTTAATAGTGTGGTTATAATAGATAAGCAACATCAGATAATCAACATTAAACAATTTCTGAAATAGAAATTTTCTTAACTTTTATTTTACAGAAAATCAAAATATTAAAATAATTCTACTGAACAGCCACTTATTAACAAAGACACCAATTAATCACATAAGTAAAAAGATAATTTCTTAATCTTATTTTAAAATGTCCATGTAGATCATGCATCATTAAAATCCTTATGAGTAATAAAATTTCAGAGACCCAGTTTTTCAAATTGAAATGTATAGTTTGTTGTATAAGCATTATTACTTTTTGCTTTAGTTGTTTTATATAAAAAGGTAATAATGTATCTTAACATCAAATACAATATTTATAACTTATAGATCTTTGAATTTTTTTTTAATATTAATTATATCCTGTTAAACTGTCAAATTTTTAAACAAAATTAAAAGATGGAATTTTAGTCACCTTCAAATAAATGCCTTATATATAAGAAAGTGGAAAAATGATTTAATTGTTTAAGGATTCCCTTATGCAAATCCAAAGTCCTAATGTTTTAATATCTTAAGGTGATAGGTTCATTTTACAAAATTTATAGAGATTATAGCATGATCAACTTTTTTATTTAGTGTATAATCATAATACTAAGTAAAAATTACAAAAATATTATCAGTTCAAAACCTATGAGAATAGTGATCTTGGCATAAATTGCTTCTTTCATATGTAAAAAAGAACAGGTAAATGGAAATATTAAATTCATTCTTGTAAAAATGTAAATAAATAGGAAGCCAGTCGACCTACAGTAGACCTGCAAAATAACAAATGCAAAATATCAATGTGTCTACCCTAAAAAGATTTCAACTATCAGAAAAATAGATAAATTAACCAAATGCACTAATGTAGAAGGAAATATTCTGAAAAGATCTTTCGTTTTTAATTCATATCGACTGAATGAGCTAAAGTTATAGAAAAAAAAGAAAGAATATTTCAAGAGCAGATACAATAAATTAATTCTTGTCCAGATTATTTGTCATCTGTATCCTTCCATACAACCAGAGAAAGTGACAAAATACACATTTTGCATTTATTTAATTTTTTTTAAAAAATATTTATCTGGGTGGAGTCGTGGGAGTTCATAACCATTGCTTTTTGTTTGATTTTCAAGAGAATGTACTATAGTAAATATAAATGAAAATCAAGAGGAATTTTCTGTTGTATTGAATTTTAAAAATCAACGATCATACCAGAGAATATGTATCCAACATGAAAATATTTTAAAAATGAAGTACTTTTAACATTTTAATTTTTAAGTATGTCTGAAGAAAAGCTAAGAAATTTTATGTACAAAAGGGTTTTGAAAAAAGGCAAAAATTAGTTCAGAATACCCAAACATTCTTAAAATTTGTAAATGTCAGTAAACTATGTCAAGTTAATGTTTAAATGCAGTGTTTCTTTTTATACATAAAATGTCATATATTTTTTGTTCAATTAAGATGTTTTAAAGGATGGAACAGTATAACATAAGAAAAATAATAACATATTTCATATACATCTTGAAAAGCATTATGACTAAGATTTCTGATGTGAAACTTATAATTTATAAAATAAAGAATATGTTTATATCTACAATCTACATTGAGTTAGCCACTTTGGGAAAGTTTATTGCTTAGAGAGATGAACGGGAATAAAATATTGAATAGCACATACAAAAAAGACCCCAAAAATATTAAGTTAGCAAATGTGGTATGCTCTAAGACAAAATATAAGAGGGAAAATTTAGGGAAAATTTTTTAAAAAAAGAGAGTTTTATCCTTACTTGCAATAAATCTGACAGGTAGATTCCCATATTGTTTATATTGGCTAGATTGAGTAGTAAAAATAGTAGATTTAAAACTATATGTAGAAGTTCTGGCAGTCACCAGCCATATGGTAAAGTTTAATTCTGTTGAAGAAACAGTTTCAGATGACAATGCTGGCTGCTGGCTAACAATGAGACTAGTGACATTAAGGTTTGAAGGAAGGGAGACAAAAATGAACACAGATGGGGTAGGGAGGTGAGAGAGAGCACAACCTTCACTTAACAGTTTTAACAGTCAAACACCACTAAAATGCCAAACATCAGATAAAAGCAAATTACTTTATAATCTATACTTGAAATGAATGAGGAAAAATCAAGTTAATTAATATCAGATTCATGAAAAAAAGGCTTTTATTTAGAAAGCCCATCAAAGTGATTCTGAATAAAAGGAAGTTAATTTCCCTTTTTTCTTGACTACTGCTCTAGATACCCAAATAAGCAAAATATCTTCTCAGTAATGGCATGACCACCATCCATGTTGCACATTTCCTCATCAACAACAGGATATTCTCAATAGTCTTATAAGCAATAATAAAAACAAACATCCCAAAGCCTAGTAACATTCAAAAAGTTTTCTAGTCAACAAAAGCTAAACTGTTTTATGTGCAAATAGTGTCACTCAAATAGAGTTAATTTTGGTATGACACACCTAATTCAAATTCCATGGGTGAGTTCAATTTATGTAAAATAAATAACATGGGAAGAACATACAAAATTAACAAGGTCCATGCTCTTAACTAATTTGTGCATGATTCAGTTAAGTTAATGTCAAGCACTACAACAAATCCCATATGTGTATATGATCAGAAGGAAAAAGGTTTTTATGCAAGATGTTAAGAGCAGTATCAATAAAATGAAGATAACTCTGTTATCTAGAGATTCTTTAGAAGAACCAATAAGTAGTAGCATTTACTTTGCATCTGTAGAAAAGTACATGAAATAGTTAATAGAACCAAGTTTTATGATTCAATTTACTATTTTATAACAATTACATTGTCTTAAGTGTTGGTTACTGTTAAATTATTTCTACCAAAGAAAATGCAAACATTTTTAAACTAAAAAACAATTGCATAATTTTGCAAAATTTTAAGTGAACGAAATATGCATTTTAGTAAAATAGAATCTATCAGTATCATTTTTGCAAAATTGTACTACAGAAGATTACCAATTTCAAATTGTGACAAATCACATCATCTTCAACAAAAACAAAAAAATTAAAAAATAAAATACTTCAGAGTTAAAAATTCTCTCCCTTAAATGAATCAAGCATTTTTCTTTTTATAAAAGACAACATTATCATAAAGCCCTGTATTCCATCAGCAAGAATAACTGCATCAGGCAAAGACACACATAGAGAATAACATTCCTTAGCCCAATCAGGATGTGAACATACCAGGTAACTACCAGAAACTTTAGACTAGCAAATACTGTCTTTTATTAATATTAAAGCAAGAAAGTCACCATTAAAAAAGTAATATATATATATATATATATATATATATATATATATATATATATATTTAAATAAAATAAAGAGTTTTTATCTTTTGAAAGCAGTAACTAGAGTGAGGTGATCCTGAGAGAATTAAAAATCCTACCAGCATTCATTATTGGCAGACACAATCTTAACAACATTAAATATGCAGAGGACACGGTTTTTATATCAGACACAGAAAAGAAACAACAGGAACTTCTTCTAAATGTAGGAAAGGAAAGTTTTTTTTTTTTAGTTCACTCCAAACAAGGAAGTAAAGCCACTGAGACATAAGAGTTTGCTGGGTGTGGAAGAATTAGAAAACAGAAACATTACTAAGGAGCAAGAACAAAAGATGAGTAATCAGTTGGATGGTAGATAGCGACTGATATTGCATTTTTTAAGATTAAAGGTAGTTGGAAAGCATGGAGCCAAAAGAGAATTCCACAAGCAAGAAGTGCAAGAAAAGAAACTGTTAGCATAGAACTTACAGTTAGATCTAACCAACTGAACTGTGAATTGGTGACACTTTGTCGCCAGTCTAGTACTGCGCTTAAATTTATAAAGTCTAGGTACCATAGCAAAGAGCGATATTTATTTTGTAATGATTTTACAAAAATGTGGCACAATGCCAAAAAGGGAAATGGGGGAAAATGGATGATCTTCTTCTGTCTTATAATTAAACTTAGCTCGCCACAATCACTGGCCCAAACATACCACAATATTCCTTACACCAAAACAATGCATTCTTACTTACCATTCTTACTAGATCAACCATAATATCTCAGAATCTCCATGAAGTCCTTCCTAACTAGTCCCCATATTTACAATTCTTGTCTGTGAGGGAAGGGAAATAAAACAACAATTTAAAATCTAAACCCCAATGTGAGATTTTAAATGTGAACAGTTGCCATGAAAGTATTTATACAAAAAGCACAGGGAGACAACTTTATGGCAGTGGGAAAGTGACTGAAGCTGAGACACCACATCAGGGCCAATAATATTGCTAATTCTTCTTTGGAGTGAGAAGAAAGGACTAAACATCAATTGGAAGAAGACAAAATGTATAGTTGTCTGCAAGAGGAAGAGCCCAAGATGTAAACTCCAAATTGGAGATACCAAAAGCAACCAAGTATGAAAATTTAAATATCTGGAAATTATTGTAACAAAAGGACAGAAAATGAAATCTGAAGGTGCATAAGAACAGCAAAAAATGCTTTCCAAAAGCTAAGCAAAGTCTTAAGTAACAGGAAAATTTTGTTAGAAACAAAGAAAATAATAATTAAATGTTATGTAATGTCATTCTTCCTATATAGCAGTGAATGTGAGACAATCTCCTTACAGATGAAGAAGAAACTTGGAGCAAATGTAGTTCTACAGAAAGATGCTGAGAATCCTGTGGACTGAACATGTGAGTAACAGGGAAATTTTTAAGAAAATGGAAACAAAAAGGACATTTCTACTTAAAATCAGAAAGAGATAGTTGAAATTTCTAGGGCCCATAATGAAGAAAAGGGGTTTGGAGAATTTGACACTCACAGGACATACTGAAGGCAAGAAGGACAGAGGAAAGCAGCTAATAACCTACCTAATGAGTTTGTGTAAATGGTTGGTAGAACAGGGACTAGGAGAGATAGCAAAAAGACAAATCTTACTAAGAGCTAAAAAAGACAGGAAGTTATGGAGAGCCATGATCGCCCATGTTCTAAAGGGACACAGCACATAGATGAAGAAGTTCATATTCTTCAAGAAATTTATTAATTATATTAATATGATACAAAATCACAAAGAGAAAGAAAAATATTAAAAGCAGACATTCCTGGAAAATATTTGAGCAGATAAATATCAGATAACATTTTACAAACTCTAGTCATAGAATCCATCATTTCAATTTTCCTCTCCACAATAAAAAAATAACAATTGATTTATTGCTAGACTAACTGTCAACAATAAAAAAATTAATAGACAAAATACAATTAGCTATTTTTAGACATCTTTTAAAGGGTTAAAATTTAGGGCAAATATATTTTACTATTAAATATATTCATTACAGAAGTTTTGAGAAAATGATCAATGAAATAAATCATTTTTTTGCTCTTAATTGTTCATAATTGTTTTTATATAAAATTTTCTTAAAAATTGAGGCTTACACTATTTAATTAAAATACCCACAAAAATTCATTTAATTGTCTTTTTAATTTTCTTTAAAAATCATAGGTTAAAAATACTCTGGGTATCTTTGTATATAAATATGTGTATATAAGTGCCTTGCAAACAGTTATCAAAATATGCCCCAATATTTGAACAATATGAATAAAATTTAGACACTGACAGAAAGCCTTGTAAATGAAAATAGCAAGAAAAAAAGCTGTATTTTACACCAAGATTACTTATAAGGAACTTCATTATAAGATGCTAGATTAAAGTAAAAATGTATCCTTCATTTATTAACTTCCATTAATGCTATACTCTTAAGGTTTATAATCAAGTCAGTTAACAATAGCAAAATTAATAAAACTACATAATTCTCTCAACATTTTCCTACTTTTTTAAAAATCTGTTTACAGGCTCAATAATATAAATAAGAATTATTTTTAATTAACTGCTACTTAGTTAAATTTGATTCATAAATTTCTTCCATGGCCTCTTGTTTATACTTATCTTTTAAAGCTCATTAGGCCATAACAATAAAAATCTTTGGCAATTCAGAATTTAATATACTCAGTTTTACGTTTTATTTTTATTTCTTTAAAAATTAAAGCCAGCAAAATATTAGCCAACTAGCAGAATTGGCCAGACTAAATAACCAAACATGAAAATGTTAAATAAGCACTTTCTAACATAGAATGACAAACAAAAGTCTGATACACCATGCACGTTTTAGCAAAAGTATGAATACTAGATGAAATCAGCAAATATTGGTTGGTATGCTGGCTTAGAATCTATTTGGACAAAGTCCAGAAAAATATATAGGAATTTACCATTTCTACTTTAAGTATTTTCATTTAAAACTGTTCTGTTTCAGATTTCTCCAAAAATTGGGTAAAATTTATCTTTAAGATGTGTTTGTTTTTCTTAAAGATATTTTGTGAAAGTAAGATAACAATTCAAGTTTCATAAATTGCAGGTATTCTCATTTTAATTTTAGTTCATAGAGCTTTTCATGACACATTTTGTTTCATATTACTAATACTGAACATTTTCATATTAAACATACCCACATTCCTCTGAAAATTAAAGTAACATCTAAAAATATACAAGAGAATTACTCTGAAGGTGAGCTTTCAACAAATCTCTTATGCAGATAAATATTTTTTCTTAGAGGCTGGCATTTATACCTTTTTTAGTCTCAGGTATTGGGTCATGTTAGTAAAGTAAATTGCTTGTAAGGAAAATACAAGCAAATGAAGAATTGTAAAGTTAACATAACCAAGCTGTCGGGTTCTTAATCATGGTGCCACTCAGGCTTCAGAATAAAGTGCAACAAAATAACAAAGGAAACCGTTCATTCATAGCATGACAAGTGATTGTAGAATAAGGCACCAATCAAAATAAGTTACAAACAAGCTATGTAGACTCAAGAAAAGCAGCAAACAGGTTGACAAGTTAAGCGTATACAGATGGACTGGCCAGTAGATAAACAATAAGTGAAATGTGCAGATGGCAGGTATTAGGTATATGTAGAAGGCAAAAGTGAAACTCATGGCAGGAACGTGTGCAAAGCACTGCTTTCAGTGCAAACAGAGATAATAGCAATAAAAAAAATCCCTTGTGAAAGCTGTTTTCTATTGTAAAACAATTACTAAAGGGAATCATAACATATAATACAGAGGTAAGCATCAAAGCTTACTTCAAATTCAGAAAAAAAGACAGTCTTTAGAATTTATATTCTACATGAATGCAAAAGTTATAATTTTCAGATTTGTTGACATTTTTGATATTTTCATGACAATAATTACATTTGTAAATTATTTTTCAAGAATCATATTTTGTATTTCAAATTTAGTACTGACTATAAAATAAACCACAAAATTTTAATTAATGGTAAAACAAATATATTTGAGATTAAATATATTTTGATAATGTTTAAATTTATAAATCTTTTCAAAGATTTTCTGAATGAAATTCAAAATTTCACATTGTTTATAAAAACAAAACAAAAAAAATAAATTTTCGAAATGATTTAGTGATATTAAACTATCCTGCATTCATCAAGTCATCATTTTATTAACATGGTTATTCATGTAATTATTGAAGCTAATCAAATTGATAATATGACAATAGTATATATAGAAACTGATTTAGTAAATTATAAAGTATGCCAAAAGATATTTTGCTATTTCTGGACAAATTTTGGAACTGATTCAGCCTTTCTTATCAAATTGCAAAATGAAAATTGCCTTGAATGGTTACTCTTCTAGATATTTATGCATTAATGCAGGTGTTCCCAAGGGCTCTATCCTTGGACTTATATTGTTCCTAATTTTTATAAATGACCTGCCTGATGTCATCAGTTCTCAACTCAATATCTATGCTGATGACACAGCTATTTACTCCTGTCTTAATAGTAAGCCTGATCAGTTTGATAAGGTCAAATTGGCAGCTGTTCTAAAAAAATGATCTACAATCTGTTGCTAACTGTGACAAAGAATGGCTTGTTATTTTAATTCCTCCAAAATGAAACGGCTCTGTTTTAATCATCTGAGAGAACCCTTTTCACCTTCCAGCAGCATGCTTGATGCTAACCTCCAGGTGAGTGATTTATTACACCTTCTCAGACTAAAGTTTTCCACTGATATGAAGTGGAAAGAGTATATTGAATCAATTGCTAGGATTACTGCTAGGAAAGTTGGTTCACTGTGTTGTACTAGACAATTTTTCTCACCAAAATCTATATTACATATTTATAAGTCTACCATTCATCCTTGCTTTGAATATTGCTGCCACATCTGGTTTGGTACTACAGTGTAACCCAGATATAAGAGACCCGGATATAAGATAAACCCGGATATAAGAGCGATTTTCTCTGGTCCCAAATTAGAGCCTGTGCTAATAAAACAAAATAGACTAAACCCGGATATAAGAGAAACTCAGATATAAGAGACTTCTCCAGTCCCAACAACTCTCTTATATCCGGGTCACACTGTATATATTTAGAGATTCTTGATAAAATCCAAAGAAGAATCTGCAATGTTATTGATCCTGACCTGGCATCTCAGCTTCAGTCACTTTTCCACCACCATAATATAGCTTTTCTGTGCTTTTCTAAAAAAATACTTTCAAAGTAATTGTTCCAGTGAACTTTCCTCTATCGTACCTAGACTTTATGAATTTAAGTGCAGTACTAGATTGGTGGCATGGTCTCATCATTTTACAGTTGAAATGGCTAGATGTAAGCATAAGTTTTATGCTAACAGGTACTTATATCACATTTCTCACTTATGAAACTATTTTCTGGTTTCTTGCTTTCCAGTCAACTTTGATCTTCAAAAATTTAAATGCAATGTCAATCATTATCTTCTACTGTCTTAATTATTGTTCTTTTATTGTTCTCTCTCCTTAATAGTATTTTTCTTTCCCATATTCTCTAATATTCAGTAACCTCTTGCATCTTGGTGGCTTTATTGCCTTGCTTGGAGTGAAATGATTTTAAAAAATTATTAGTTTTCAATAACAGTGACTTTTAAGAGCAGAAACTCAGTGATAAATATTTAGTAAGATGTTGCATGAGATCAAAGACATGCAATACAAATATACCAAACTAAGAAGAGGTACTTGGGTTAGACTAGATCCCAACAGGTACTGTATTTCATACACAACATGGGTAATTTTTAGACTGTGCTTCATTTATAGTATTATATTGTTCAAGCAAGGAAGAAAATTTACCAAAATAGTATAGCTATGATAAAAAATAAAAAATGATGTGCAACTAATGTCATAAAATAATATTACCAAAGTATTCTAAGTTGAGAAAAAAAATGTGTTTCTCATAAATTGACGGTTAAAAAAAAGAAGCTTGGTGACTATAAAGAGAAAAGAAAATTCTTTTTTCTAGTCTAAAGTTTAATCTAAAGTATGTTCAAATGGCCTACATATCTGCTTATAATCAAACTTCATTCATCTATTAAAAAAAATGGAATGTTTTTTTTAATATTGAAAAATCTGGGTTTTTTTTTTAATTGGTACAGAAGTTTTAGGAATAAAATTAAAGATAAAATAATTTTAGAACTGTAAGTATTTCGTTGTTATATTTGTTGTATTCTGCAAATTAGGGTCCAATTCCAAAAATAATATAATCTTTTTTTCAGTACAGTCATCTCCAAAAATCCAAGATAACCAACAAACATACTTGTTCTATTTAATCTATGTCTCCAATTTCCTTAGTCAGACCCAAAAATACATAGTATTTATTAAATTCGTAGCATCTATTGTTTCTCTATTTTTAGTAAAGAAAACGGTAAAATAATTAATTTTAATAATTTTTTTATTGGATTTTTTAAAATTAAAAGTTAAAAAATGTACAAAATTATTGTAAAATTAAAAATGTATAGAAACTTCTATTTGGAAGTAAGGATAGTGGTAAATTCAATACATATTATAAAACTAGTTTCATTTCTAGAATTGTTAACAGTAACATAATTGCATAAAATAGAAAAATTACTTTTTTTAAGTTAATATATCAGTTTATTTAATAGTTGTTATTTACAATAAAGAGAACAAAATTGGTTTACAAATATTAAATGGTTCATTTCATGGACATTAAAAATATCTTAATTCTTTATCAGTCTTCAACTTTTTGGTTCTTAACATGTTTTGGCTCATATATTCTTCTGCCTACCTCATGGGCATGCTCTATCCTGTCTTTAAAATTCACTTAAGGCACAGTTGCATGAATCTATTGGGCTAGTATGTTTTTTCCTTTCCTTTATCTCTTCAACTTGGAGATAAAGAAAAGGAAAAACATACTAAGCAAATTCTAAAACTAGCTAAAACAGACCTGAGGATGGCCAAAAAATGTCTCAGTTGAAATGTCAGGCTAAAAACAATGAAGATCAAAAGATAATGATATAAATATCTGCTATAATGAAAATTACTTTGTTAAAATAATATATAAATTTTATACAGTTTTTTTCCTATTGCTATTATTTACCAAGTTCATAGAGTAGCCATTTCTTCTAATGTACAGTTTCATCACTTGTGTTAAATCTCAATCCAAATGTTTGACATTGGATTAGATTCAATAAGCCTCCAGTTCCTTATCATCAATGCTTATTTGGTGCATATTTGAATGACTCAATTCCAGTTGAAAACCTTCTGAAACACTTTTAGAGCAATACAGCCACTAAGCTCACCTTCACTAAATGTTATATATATTCTATGCACTTTACTGTTTTTGTTCCAAGTATAAATTTGTAAAGAATATAAGATTTCACAATCAATTGTTAGGTTGTCATGTTTGTTTCACTTATTTCTATTGTTAGTATACGCTTTTGAAAGTTTAATTGCTATGTGTGCAGGTTTCAAGCTGCTGAAAAGATAAAAGACGTTGAAAATTGAATAAACTTTTTAGTCACACAATAAATTTTATGTAATTGATGATTAATGCTTTGAAAACATTACATTAAAAATTCTTTATTTAAAAATCAAATGAATTATAGTTGTTCTATCATGTCTTGTAAGTCTTTCAAAAACAAATGCTTTGCAAGATTTGCAAAAGATATGATTTAGAACAACTATAAATATTGCTAATGTTTCAGAACTATACAATCATTTTCACTATAGAAAAAGTGCCATAATTATGCATAACACCTTGATAAAGTTTTATTCCAAAGAAAAATCCTTTGAATTGTTACTCTAGTCCTCTAGGTAAGCAAAGTAAAATTAAGGTTTTTATGATGAAGTGCATTGATTATAAGTTATCATTGATTATGGATCATAAGAAGCATGGCACAATAATCTTATGCTGTGAAACACTGACTCTGCAATGTTGCTGACTGTGTATCAACAGGAGATATTATTCTCATGTTAATTTTATGAGCCTACTCTTCCATGCTGGCTCAAGGCATATTGGAAGAGAGAGTTTAAAGATTTTCCCACAGTAGGTTTCCAATTCTTTCTGTGGTTGACTGGTTGCCATTCAAGGCTATAGAACCCAGTCTGTCCTGCTATTCAACCCATAGCTGGAGAGAAAAGAGATGGATTCATACCTTTACAAGGGTATTTGTGCATAAGTGAATCTAAGGAACTCCAGTCAAATTCAAACTCAGCTCTCCAATTATGTATTCCTAGCTGATATTCATTACACCACAACGCACATCCAGTCAAAAGTCAAATCTTAATATATGAAAGAATTAAATTGTCATAAGATTTGTTTCTTGAAATATACTCAAAAAATTAATACTGAAAAAATATTCAGAATTTTTGTTTTACAATAATGTTCACCCTGTACAAGGCCCAAGAGCCACTCGAGGTAGATTACAGAGTAAGAGGCACAGATTATGGTTAAGCCTAGACTTGAACAAGATTATAGTGATTGGGAAATTTAAAAAAAAAAAAAGGAACTGACAGGTATTTTTTAATGTTAAATATTAATCCTTTATTTTTCTCAAAGATTGTCTTCAACTCTCGAGCTTCTGACATTATGACCAACATACTGGTGATTAGTTGCCAAATAATGAATTTTCCAAGCTTGAATAATAGTCCTTAAATAAAATATTGTATATCAAATATTTAAAAGATAAGATGGATATATGGATTTGCATGACTGAAGGTGTTTATAAGATGTTGCAATTATTCTTATAGTCAGAGCAGTTCAGCAACAGGTCTACATAATCATCCCAGTTACATTTGGGTTTGCAGTAGGCATAGTTGGCATGAAGGTAGGCATATGGATGTTAGTTACACTAAGAAGGAAAGAAAGAGGAGATATGGAGATGTGAGTTTAGGTTGATTAAAGACCAGGTTAGGATTCTCCTACAGGGAGAAATGAGAGGGAATAAACTAGAGTAGAGCAAGAAAAAAATAACAGCAACGTCAGAGATAAGGTTGTTAAGAATAACAAAGATATGACAGATAGGACACTATAAAGTGTGAGCAAATGGTAACAGATTATTTACAGAAGCAGAGTTAGAATCTGTTTGGTTATATTTTTAAGGGATACAAAGTAAAAGCATTATCCATTACTTAAAATAGTTATGAATTTAGACACCTAAATCAGAATGTGGCATTACAAGAATATTAACTTTAGTTAGAATATACTTAATATAAGCTTCAAATGTATGTTTTAAAAAAGAAAAGAAGGTTATGGTAATCAAAGTAGTTCATATCTCAGAGTTGACTTAAGAAATTACAATTTTAGAATTTGTTTGAGTTTTTTCTCCACATTAAAGACAAAACTTGAAACATGAAATTAAGAATACAGAATATTCAAAAGAAACTACAGTACAAATTCATTGTCTTGCCAAATTTTTGTTTGGTTATTACAAATAAGAGTCTTGAATTGTTCTGTCCTTATAAACCAATGTGGTGAAGTAAGTAATAATAAAATGAAGATGGAAATCAGATTCTGACACAGCTTGAAACTAGCCAAGAGTATTTTCTGTTCATCTTAGAAAGAGTAGATGTTGAATAACTGACAATCATTTTGGAGAACAAAAATCAAAAGATATTTAAAACTTATTAAAATCTTTCCAATATTTCCAAAATTTGATAATAAAGAAAAAGTGTTGAAGCTGCTACTAAAGTGCCAGATCAGTGATAGCTATTAGCTTACTTCTTTGGGAGAAAGAAAATTGATTTGCAGTCAGCTTTTTTATTTATTTATCAGTCAAATATACTATAAGAAAATCTGTAATAAATATCTGGTATGAAAAATATGCATGTAAAAATGTGCAGACTTGAATATATCAAATGTTTCTGCATCCTTTTACAGGTTATATCAGGATGTCTCTGCAAAAGATGTTCTAAATTTGATGTATATTGTGTATAAAGTAAACAATATATTTAAAATAGCATTGTAGATTATAACTTGGTGGTAGAGATTTTCACAATTGTGACATTCACCTGTGATAAACTGACACTTATAGTAAGTTCAAAAAATATTAATAGTCCAATATATTTCTATATATATATATATATATATATTTCTGTAAGTATATTCTTGAATTAATTTAGTTAGCACAAAATTGTATCAGATTCAAGATACTCTCTTAAATATTACTAGCAAATGAGCTAATTGCAATACAATTACACTATGCTAAGACTATATACTTTAATTATAAACAACAAAACATTTCTGACACAGACATATTTAATCAGTAAATGGATTTTCAAATTCATGAACATTAAATGAATATGTTTCCTAGTTATTTGTATTTGCATCATATAGTAGAATTATGCCAGATCTAGCACAAGGATACTGAAAAACAAATCTCTTTTGAAAAGAATTTTCATCCAAAAATAAATATTAATTTGGTTTAAATTAGGATCAGTTTGGTAACAATGTGGTTTCTTTTCAAAGTTACAATATCTCTTGGACTGTTCTTTTACACTATTCTCAGAATAAACAGTTTTATAACTGTCCAAAACTCTTCAATATTCAGTATGTATCCAATATTGGGTTCTCTTTATTATTATCATAATTAAAAAGTTACAAGTAAAATTAGAAAAAAAAATTATTTCATGAAAAAATTAATAATCTTCATATAAAAAGAAAATTATATTCTATTCTTTTGTCCAAGAAGTCACCACTAAACAATACTGTATATGAAATATAAGTACTAGATTAGCAGCAATGTCTCATCATTGAAATGTCTAGATATAAGTGTAAGTTCTATGCTAACAGTTTCTTCTCTTGCACTTTTTATTTGTGGAACACTCTTCTGGCTTCTTGCTTTCCAGTTAATTTTTATCTTTAAAGATTTAAATGCAATGTTAATAGTTATCTTCTGTTTTCTTAATGCCTGTTCTTTTATTGTTTTCTCTCCTCAATAGTGTTTTTTTTCTCATATTCTCTCATACTAAGTAACCTCTTGCATATTAGTAGTTTTATTGCCTTGCTTAGAGCGAAATGTTTTGTTTTTAAATTTTTCTGTATGAATAAAAGACGAGTTTAAGTCTTCAAAAGTTATTTGGTACAGTTTTATCATCTTACTTCATGGACTATAAAAAAATTAAGTGCAGGTAGAATTCCTTCCACATGGCAGTAAAAACAAACCAAGATATTGCCAAGATAAATTATATAAAAATCCTTATCAATTAACACCTTATTAATAAATATTACCAAATTGAGATAATGTATTCAGATGGCTGTTTTAAATTTCAAATACTTAAAGTGAAACCAGCTATCATATCATACCCGGATATCTTAATTACATCTAAATGTTTTATTATTCAACACAAAATCTTACAAATAAGAAATAGAAACAAAAACAAGTTTTTAATTGTAGTATTCTTCAATTTATCAAGTAGTAGAATATTAACTTCTAACAATTGAAAATAGAAACTGAGTATAAAATTAATAAAACCTTAAAATAATGCCCAAATATTTTGCATTAGCATTGGTTAAATGCATAGTTATTTTTATTTATTTATTTTTAATAAGCAAAGATTTTTGCATCTGGCATAGCATGTGAGAAAAGCTAAAAGTAGAATTCTCCCAAATTAGGGACTGTTCAGGAAAGAAGGTAGCTTCCTCATCCTACAACAAATTAGGCAACTTGCATTCTTCTTGTCTAGCAATACAGAGATTAATTATCAGGGAAAAAGTTCACAAGTTTTCCATAACTATATAAAAGAATTTGGACAAAATAAAAGAATGCTGAATATTTGTTTCTAAAAAATAATTCTTTTGCAAGATCTGCACTAAAATTCAATGCATTAATACCAATGTTTATTGAGATATCTAAATAGAATAATAAATTTAAATACATCTACATACATAGCAGAAAATTAAAAATGTTTAATTTCAGTCATTGCTTAAAGATTTTAACAATTTTGATTAAAAAATATAATTTCACATGAAATGGAAAAATAATTATATCTGAAGAAACAAATTTCATGTATAAATAAATGTGTATCAAAATTTTAGTAAAACTTAGTTAATTATATCCTAATGAAAGACTTCTACATAAATTAGGTTATTACCAATATTACTTTAGAAAGAATACTTGTATTAGTATCTTAAATTCATATCACAATTGTTGAATGTTTAATGTTTCATATAGTGTCCATTTTCAACCTTTCATTTTTCAGGTTGTTAACAAATCAATTTATAAAATAATGTGTGTGTGTGTGTGTGTGTGTATATATATATATATAAGTATGTGTGCGTAACACTTAAAAATAGTATTTACTTTAACAACTTTAATTCAAGTAGTTTATGTAATAAGAACAGATTTATTTAAAACAGTACCAGTACTTTGGAATGTTGTCAGATAAGCTTGGTAATTAGAAATGTCTTATGATTTATTTAATTTGATAGCAGGGATAATTTTAAGGAACATGTTACTCTTTGCAGAAAAATATGTAATAAAAGTAAATTGTCAAACTTAAGAAAAGCATGTATTGATATAAGGAATGACTGGCATTCATGTAAACAACCAAATGTAGCTGTGGTGATATGATAGCAGGCCATCCCTACTTGTTGGCTGTAAGAAAGGTGGAAAGTGGTCTATATATTTTTTTAGAGAAAAATAACAAAATTGGAAAGAACTTAAAAAAATCCTGTCATAATAAATTGTGAAATGGAAAATGAAAATAAAACTAAAAATTACCCTACATCTAGTGACCTACAGTCAAACTCATTTCTGTCAACAAATACATACACCTAGACAACACACCTAGGTAACTCATCAATAAGAAGTTTATGTCAGAGTAGACAAACAAATATTATCCTAATTTTAACTGGAAAAAAAGGTTATTAAAGATTTTTAAAATGTCATCTACCTTTACTGTAGGTCCTCTTAAACTTGGTTGGATGCTGAAGTGTCACTGGAAACGGCCACTAGCAGGAGAAATAGTATGCAGAAGGCTCTGCTAAACTGAAACCAGACTCAACTATAAGAAACCATTTCGTGTCTTGTCTCTCTACCTCAACAGATAGGAAATATGATCCCCAAGCTTAGTTGATAGGGCCCACAACAGCAGAGCCTGATTGGTGCTAGCATATAGAAATATTTCCTCCAAGTTGGCAGCAGAGGCCTGTTAGGGTACTGGGGATGTGGAGGAATGATGATGGGGGTATGGCTATAAGAAGCAGCAGCAGAAGGTAGGGAGGAGGAAGTGGAGAAACTTGAAAAGCAATCTAACTCAACAAACCTCATCAGATTATAGAATTCTTGATGCTAAAGGAAGATATGTCTACTTCCATTAAATCTCTAGAATTAGAGATAAATAATAAAAGTTAACATTTAATATCCATACACATTCAATAGAATCTGCAATGCTAACTAGTATTGTAAAACAATTTAGAAAGAAAAAAGTAACAAGAAGTAAATTGAAAAAATAAACAAACACACAGAAAAAAAAAACTGTATAGCACTAAATTAAATTTTATGAGTTCAAGTCAGATAAACAATTCTAGAAGAATTCAATGTATGCTTCCTGTCTTTTTTTGTTTTTAATCAGAAAGTGAGAAACTTCTGTTTATTCAACAATACAAAATTAACAAGTTAAAGAAATGTAAATAAAATATCCACTTGATTCTTCTCATGGTTGAATAAGTCAGCATTCAACAATAAAAAAAAAAAAAAAAAACTTTAGTTACTGGGAATAGATTTTGCACTTTTCGTTCACTATTTCTTGATAGTCATAGCAGAATATTCTGTTTCCACTGTATTGCACCCTGTTCTCTCACACTGGATTCATTAGGTAAACTATCAACAAATGCAATAGAGAATATAATTATGTTTTTTTCTTTTCACAAGTTTATGCATTATTTCCTTTCTTAGAAAAGATATTGATTCCACTCCAAATAGTATTTATCAGTCACAAAAATCTGGTAAAGCTATTTAAGGATCTCAGGTAGGCAAAACAAAAATGTTGCTTTAAGCTCTCATTCTTTCAAGAGGAAATATATTTTCTTAAAAACCTGATGAGGTGATTCACAGGTAACAGCTGTAAAAATGTAATAATGCTAACAGGTAACAATGCTGCTATTAGAATTTTTAAGAAAAATTTAAATGAGAGAGCTGATAATTTTCTAATTCCTAAGTATTATTTATAGCTTATATATAAAATAGTGAAGGAGTTTATATTAAAGTTGACATTTTCAGATAGTCAGTGGTTACAGCATAAGGTGAGTATAAAACATAGCAGTTTCACAAAGGAAATTACTTTCAGACTCTGAGTAAGTTTTCCATCCCAAGCACAGTACATTAACTTAATTGTAAAAACATTGATAAAGTACTTGCTTAATATCATATATCAAACTAATATCCTGCAGGAAATAATTTACTATCTTCAGATGAATTAGTAAAAATTATTCACATGATAAACATGTAGCTTACTTTTATGTTTCATAAGACAGTGGAGAGACATGTTTTTATTGTGAATTGTTCAAAAGTCTTGCTGAAAAGATGATCAAAAGACTAAGAGAGTTCACATGAAGAAATAACTTCTTCAATCCAAGATCAATTCAATAAGACACCAATAAAATAAAATTGAAAGTAAAATTTTGTCACATTTTACCATTCAGAACATGAAAAAAATACCTAGATATAATCAGTGGTAATAAAAGCTGATTGTAATTTGAATTATGATTTACACAAACTACATTAATTTAAGCATGCTACTAGATTGGCTACTAGGTCTCACTGTCTTACTGTTGAACTAGCTAGATACAACCACTACTTCAATTCTAACAGTTTATTTTCTTGCACTTCACACCTGTAGAATTCCTGATTTCTTGCTTCCCTGTCACCTATAATCTTCTAAAATTTAAATGCAATGTCAATCGATCTTCTGTTTTCCTAAACCCTGTTGCTTTATTGTCCTTTCCTCACTTCTCCTTACTAAAATCTTCACATTCTCTTTCACTCCTTGTAACCCTATGTGTCCTAGTAGCATTATCACTTTGCTTGGAGTAAAAAGATTAAAAAAAAAAAAAATCTGAAATTTTATTATGTAAAATCATAAAGTGCAAACAAAAAAGTGAGTCTAATGATGCAAATATGTATATAAACATTAAATAAATAATAAAGACAGAAAAGCATTAAGGTTTGGGGATGTGAATTAAAAGAAAAATCAATACTGGTATGCTTAACATTTAATTCTGAAAAATATAAAACAGTAATTATTTAAAATTAATCAGTATCTGTCTATATTTCTGAGATGAGGTATTATGTACACTAATTACATTATTCGGACTACTGTCATCATCTTTGTTGCCATATTTATCACAACATTTCGACCATTGTACGCTCAGGCCTTCTTCAGGTGGTTGGAATGTTGAACTGAACACTTTATTTCGCTCACTGGGGTAAACTGTTCTAGTTCCACATACCATATCTAATGGATGTTAGTTATCAGTTATCTCCTGTTAAATCACCTTTCCAAGTTCTCCACTGCCTTAACCAGGTATTGAACTCACACAGTCACTGGATCAAACCAGAGCGTACAACGGCCGAAACATTGTGATAATTATGGCAACAAAGATTCGGACAATCATGTAATAATGTAAATAGTGTAAAATTAATCATTATGAATAAAAATAAAGCAATAGATGTGGTATGATCCATCTCCCCCATTAATGGATCTGTGCTGAACACATATATTCAGGAGAACTCTGCAGATATACATGTTCATTCCCAACCCTCTCATTGCTTATCATCAATAAATTTTTATATATAATTTTAGATTCAAGAATTTTTATGCCATAGGGTGTTTTATAGGTTCCCCTATGTGTATGTGGCATTGTTGTATATGTATGAGTGAATGATGACGGATGTGGTGGATGTGCAAATTGTAACAAATGAATGGGTCATGAAACGGATTAGCTAGGTATAAGATAGTTAGTGTCGACCAGCCTCAACCCATTCCACTTTTTTAGCCTTGTGCCACAATTGCTGTACATTAACACAATAAATCTTCAATATCAAACCTCTGGGTTTGAAACACACTGCTTGTCAACCTATCTACTTTCAGGTGGAGAGGAACCCAGATGAAGCTATGCAAAAGAGTAGAGTCTCATCTGGGGAAGTAGACAGCCACCTGACCCCATGTATGCGGGGTCTACGAGAAATTTTTGCCTGAGCATATGCGCTTGACAAGTCCCACATAAAAAAACAGCCTTGTGCCACATCCCACCTTGTGTAAATACCGAGTATATTAAATCTCAAAGGAGTCAGGTGGTCTACTGCCATTCTCTGCTTGTTGACCTTTCTGCCTCTGGGCAGGGAGGAACCCAGATGAGGCTATGTTATTACAGGATTCACATGGAATTTTTGCCCGAGCATATGCACTCAGAAAGCCCCACATTAAAACCAACCTTGTGCCACATCCTGCTTTGTGAAGAGGTTGGGTAAATACTAAATATATTAGAGCTTACTGATAAGTGGTATGTATTGTCTAGAAAAATTCTACAATTTAATATACTCTCATTGTTAACCATTTTGAAAATTGCTAATTTACTCTGTCTAGACCCAATGTGTCTGACGCCAAACTGGAATATCGTCACTGAAGAGTAACTTTCATGAACTACTTGAGCAAGTACTGTGACCAAAGTTCTAATAAGCTACACCAGATATATCTCAGCATAAGTTTATGAGTATTTTGTGGACACATCTTCCTATGAAGAGGCCTTAACAAAATGAAATGGTCTCTAGACACTTGCTGACTACAAGGCATCAACTGCCCTCAGACTCCATTGACAGATTTTATCTACAATGGTCATAAAAGCACTTTGCTTCAGGCTACCTGCATATATTCATTTGGACAGAGTGGTTTTATTTATGTCCGAACATGTACAGCAGTTCCTGCAAGAGCAAGGAGTAGCCGTAAGTAGAACACCACCATATAACCCTCAAGGTAATGTCCAGTGCAAGAGGTATAATGGAATAATTTGGAAAACTGTTCATCTAGCAGCTGCTGATAAAAAGGGTAACTTTAAAGAATTTGGAACAATTACTCCCAGAGGTCCTGCATGCAATTATAACACTGCTATGCACTACCACTAACACAACACTCCCGTTTCCTAGAAGAAGTTTGACTGGAGCGTCCCTACTATCTTGGCTCTCAAAACTGGATGTGATATTTCTAAAAAAGACACATGCAACTGAATAAGAACGAACCACTGGTGGATCAAGTGGAGCTCCTAGATGCCAACCCTCAGTATCCGACAGACAGGAAGACACAGTTTCACTAAGGGACTTGGCTCCAGCAGAGGATGAATTGGGACCCAAAAGCCTAAGCAAGGGCTGTCCTCAGGACACTTTGACTGACTATGAAGAAACAGAAACATGGTCTCCTTATGGAGATTACAAAGAACCCTTAAGCTTTGGTCCCTCAAGTGGTAACAAATGACTTTCACAGAAATGAGCCCACCCACCTATTGATACTTCAACACCCTGAATCGTTTTCTCCCGTTTCCTAAGAAGTTTGACTGGAGTGTCCCTACTATCTTGGCTTTCAAAACTGGGAGTAATATTACTAAAAAAGACACAACTGAAATAAGAAAAAAACCACTGGTGGATTAAGTGGAACTTCTAGATGCCAACCCCCAGTATGGACAGGAATGAATTGGGACCCACAAGCCTAAGCAAGGACTGTCCTCGGGACACATCGACTGACTATGAAGAAACAGAAATATGATCTCCTTACGGAGATTACAAGGAACTTTTGAGCTCTGGTCCCTCAAAATGGTGACAAACGGCTTTCACAGAAGAGAGCCCACCCACATATAGATACTTCAGAGGACGAGCAAGCCACTTGTAAAGGATTATGAAAATGAAGCAGGATAAAATCCAGTTCTAGCAAAAAAGAGGGAGAATCTCATCATACCCCTGGCAATCTGCCACTGCCTCACAGACAGCAAAGGACTTCAGGACTTCTTCCCTCTGTAAGAATAAGGCAGGGAATATGATATGCAGAGTATATTAAAGCTTACTGATAAATGATGTATATTGTCTAGAACAATTCTACTACAATAGGAAAAATTAAAAAGCAAATAGATTTTATTAAATAACCAAAAATGAAATTAACACATAACTCAAAAGTGATGGTTAATCAGTTTTCATTTTCAATACTTTTTTTCTAGATTAGCAACTGGTGGCTTCCTGATCATTTTTGTAAAGATAGCAATATAAAAAGTATTTAATATTTTCTTCTCTTGATACAATACAAGTGTATTTTTATTAAATTTGTTTTTAGCAATTGCAAGAGAAAAAGTGAACAGTCTTAAGTATTTTTCTATTTCAAATCTGATCAATTTACTTTAGACCAGTATAACTATCAATAAGAGATTCAGGAATGCAGTTGTTCACTTCAAGACCTATCCAAGTGCCAACTTGCGAAAACGATCACCTCTCTGTTATATTTAAACTAAGAATGAAACTACAGAAACTGAAGAAGCCTAACACAGGACTCAAGCTTCAATACAACAGACTCCTGAATGATCCAGACCTGAAGAAAAGATATATGGACAGTGTGAAAAGAAGATATAAGGGACAAAATGGAAATGGAAACTTAAAGTGGGACACACTAAGAGAAGATTTAGTGACATCAGCAAACAAGATCATACCAAAGAAATATGGATAAAAAGAAAAAAATGAATGGAGGACAAATGAAATTCTCAACATGATGCAAAGGAGACAGAAAACAATGCTAAGATATGGAACGGAATACAAAAAACAACACAAATGCAGACAAGTTAAAGAAGAATGGCTCAACAAAAAATGTGCAGAAATAGAAAGAATGAGCATCACAGATAAAGAAGATATACATAAAAAAAATAAGAGAACTAACAGTTCAAAAGGCAGGCTCATCAACAGGCTGCATAAAATCCAAGGACAGAACACTGATATTAGAGAAAGAGAAAATACTTCAGATATGGAACAAATATATAGAACTTTTCCACAACAAAAGAGAACAACCGGCAATACACAAAAGTACTGATAGATCAAAAATATTAAAAACTGAAGTGGAAGCTGCAGTGGCCAAATTGAACAGAAACAAAGCAGCAGGGCCAGACGGAATTGTAATAAAGATGCTGACAGCCTTAAACAACTTTGGCATAGACAAAATCACAGAAATAATAAATGACATCTACAACAATAGGGATATATCGGAAGACCTAAGCAGATCTATTTTCATAGCAGTGCCTAAGAAACCAGGTGCAAACGAATGTGAACTTCACTGGACAATCAGCCTAGTAAGCCACATACCAAACTCATCATCCAAATTCTGATGAATAGAGCACATAGCAGAATCAATCCAGAGATAGGACAAGAATAGTGCAGGTTTGTCAAAGACACCAGGACACAGAACACGATATTTATGCTCAGAATGTTATCATAAAGAACAATACAAATGCAGAAGGACATGTATCTGTGTTTTATAGACTATGCAAAGTTGTTCAACAAAGTGCACCACAAAGATCTGTTAGAGTTGCTCAGCAACCTTGACATATTCAGGAAAAACATTAGAATAATCAGGAATCTATACTGGCAGCAAACTACCTGTATATGAACAGAAAATGAGTTCAGCAGATATACAAAAATAGAAAGAGATGTAAGACAAGGATGTGTCTTCTCATTGGATTAATTCAACTTATACAGTGAGACAATTTTGAGAGAATTAGAAGTCCTACCCAGATTCATTATTGGTGGTCACGATTTTAACAATATAAGATATGCAAATGACACATTACTGATAGCAGACATGTAAAGGAAACTACAAAACCTTTTATAGAATTTAGTGAAGGAAAGTGAGAAGAAAGGACTAAGCATGAGCAATAAGAATGCATGGTTATCAGCAAAAAGGTAAGCCCCAAATGCAAATTACAGGTTGGGGATACTAAAGTCAAGCAAGTACAGAAATTCAAATATCTGAGAAGTGTTCTAACAGAGGATGGAATGTGTGACACTGAGATCCAAAGACATAATGGGATGGCCAAAGATGCATTCCAAAAGCTAAGCAGGGTATTAAGAGACAGAAAAATTTTGTTAGAAACAAAGAAAAGAGTACTGAATGTGATATCTGTTCTCCTGTATGCCAGCGAATGCTGGACAATCTCCTCAAAGATGAAGAAGAGACTTGAAGCAACAGAAATGTGGTTCTACAGAAAGATGCTGAGGATACCATGGGCTGAACGCATGAGCAACAATGAGATTTTGGAGAGAATGAAAACAAAGAGGAAATTTATACTTAACATCAGAAAGAGGAAGTTGAAATTTCTGGGGAAGAAGGGCTTGGAAAATCTTATGCTCACAGGACAGATAGAGGGAAAAAGGGACAGAGGAAAGCAGCAAGTAACACACTTGATGGTCTTGAGCAAATGGATGGCAGAACAGGGTTTGGGAGAAATAAAGAGCTACAAGGGACAGGAGGATATGGAGGGCCATGATCACTTACCTCTTGAAGGGTCATGGCACATAAAAGAAGATTTTGCCTCTATTTTTACACCCAACCTACAATACATCAGTGTGTATAGACTATATTGGATTTTATCATACAAGTCAATGTTTTCATAAAATTGGTTCTAACCAACCAATGTTGGTAAAATTTCTCAAGATATATTTATATAAATATATCATGTAAATTTCAGTCTATAATATCTGATTTTATTAGAAATATTGACAATAACTTATTCGGTCAGGGGAAATTTTATTATGTAACTGAAGGATTGTTCATTATGCTGTAAATAATTAGATAATAATATACTTATGGATGTTGATTTTTTTAAAATTTCAGATACATAGAGATTGCTATGGGTCATAAGGAACATATAACCTCAAGATAATGCAGGACATTGTAAAATTATTGAGTGATGAAAACACAACATTGGAAATATCAAAAAAAGGTTCAACAGAAATTATAGAACACTCAAAAAAAGAAAAATGAAATCACTAGAACAAGAAAAAAAATCAGGCTTTAAAAATGTCACTAAAAGAGATTTGATAAAAATTAAAGGGGTAATAATAAGAAAAGTGAATTGACGAACAAGAAAATATTTGAAGATGATGTTACAAATGTAAACAAGTATCACATGGAAACTGATTTCTCAACAGTAAATTTTAGTGATCACTGTAAATCTACATTGGTTGAAATAGATGACTATGCTAGAGATTGGATCCTTCATGAAAATAGTCAACCAATATGACTTAGAAGACAACAGTGGACAGGTGTTTTGAAATAGTGTTGTAAGCAATAAAATTATAAGTTATAGTTGATGATTCAATATAAATGTGGAGAATTATTGTAAGTTCTTGGTTAAGACGTTTTTTAGTTTCACAGGTCACAACTAAAAAGCTTTAAGCTAAAGAGTATATTCAATCAAGACCATGCTCTTTCACATTCTGCAAAGCTAACTCTGGTCCACTTTGCCAAAAAATGGTTTCAAAGACACCAAATGAATGGAATGGTCCCACAGCCTCTCTAAATATTAATCTAATAGAAAACTTGGGATTTATCATTAAAAGAGATATATATGAGAATGGAAAGCAATATTCAAGTAAATAAGATCTTTAAGAAGGAAGAAAAACTACAGCAAGATGAAACAGTAGAAAACTAACAAAATCAATGAAAGAGTAAAGAAGATTATAAAATATCAAAGAGCACATACTAACATGTGAAATAATAAAATAATAATTTATTCATATATATATGATATTGTGATAAGTGAATATATATATTTCTATGGCTTAAATATAAATAAAAAATATGTTGCATTTTGTTTGCATAATAAAATATGACATCCCAAAACAAATTATTATCAATATTTTAATAAGGATAGATATTATAATTTCATTGTGAAAAAACTAACTCGTATCATAAAATCTAACAGTAGAGAACCTCAACATAGTGTAATGGTTAGCAAGCTTGTCTTGCTAAAACAATTACAACTGATTAGGGAGTTCGATACTCACTGGATGTCCTATACTTTTGGGCTTGTGTCACATTTAAGATACGCTTAGAAAATCACCATAAAATCTGGCAGTGCATATGGAGATAATTGGGACACCTATCTTATATGAGGATAAACTAATTGAAACAGTGTTCACTAAATGTAAAAATGAACAAAAAAAAAAACTAAAATAAAAGAGAAAAAAATCTTTCATTAATAATTATAAAGTAAATAATTTAAACTCTCCTTTAAGAGAGCAACACAATGGAAGTTGCTTTTTAGGCTTTAACAAAATTAAAATACTTTTAGGAAATTAAAGAAGTCTCCATGAAATAACATGAATAAAATATTAGCTAGATATTTAATTGCAGATGTTGTATTCTGCTGATTACCTTTACTGTGCAGTATTTAAATAATAACAGTCAATACATCTTCTTTATACCAAAACAACACTTTCTTACTTACCATTCTTACTACAGCCACCATAATTACTTAAAGTTTCTATGTAGTCCTAACTAGTTCCCATATGTACAATTTATCGGGGGGAGGGGGGTAATTAACATTTTAAAAAAAAACCCTTAATTGTGGCAAAAAATCAGTTAACAGGACTCAATTAATGCAGGACTAGATAATTAACAACAATCATTTGACCAAACACTCACTCAAACACACACTCATCCAAAAACAAATATCAAATAAATATTCAAAAAACAAAAAAGGCCCTGCATCTACCAGAGAATTGACACCTCTGTTACCTAACAAGGGAGGGGAGGGGAAATTAAACTAAAGAAAGTGTGGACAGAAAT
Organism: Acanthosepion esculentum; assembly: GCA_964036315.1. NCBI lineage: Eukaryota > Metazoa > Mollusca > Cephalopoda > Sepiida > Sepiidae > Acanthosepion > Acanthosepion esculentum. The sequence goes on along the minus strand of OZ038483.1, from coordinate 25,694,428 downwards.
AAAAGAGGCCAATGATCATACATCCCCTAGCTAAGTTAATTTGATGAAAGAAATTAAGGATAAAGCAAACCAAAACTTCCCTATTTTGGGCAGGGTTAGCAATGTTCAACACAGAGTTCCCAAGTCAGCTCCTTTCACTGGACACATATGCACAAGACTCACCCACCTTCTGCCAAATTCTGATGGCAGGAGTTGTTGCTTTTCCGTTCTAATATTGACTTAAAGTACAAGATCAGTTGGGAAGAGGTAAACTTTTCGTCCTCATAGAATTCCTTCTGTTGCATCATTTATAACACAACTCTCATAACACCTAGCAAGCAAAAGAACACATAGTGATTAGCCTTAGTTAATGATGGTACTTCAATGGTACGATGATAACTTTCCACGCAGCATGCAAACTATGAAGTCTTCAATTAACTTGCTCAACAGGACTATGGCCCTGAAGTGGAAGAAGGCATAACCTAAGGTTTCCACTGACTCACTGCAGTAAATGCAATTTGGATATTTTTCCAAGCCTGCTGAACAAAGTCTTTTGCCAACCCAAAGAGCCTTTTGTATCACCAGCCAGGTGAATGATGCCTCATCATTAATGAGGCATTTCAACCTAGGTGCCCAAGGCCATATGGAGCAAGACCCCTGATTCGTAAAACCGAGCTCGCCAATCAGATCATCTTGAATGGACCCTCTAACATGTGATATGTCTTATGGGGCAATGCCTGGACATTGGAGAGGCCATCCATCACCCATAAGAGGTGCTTGAGAGTAATCTGACATACATGAGAGAAGGAGCACTCACCTCAGTTAAACGAAGGAGCCTCCTCCTCACATGAGTGCACACTTCTCAAGGATGGGAATTTTTTACAGGCGTCTTCTTTCCAGAATTCAGCCTAACCATATGATTGCTGACATATTCGATCTAGGAACCTGATGCAAAGCATATGTTGATGAATTTCAATGCTCAGCTTACCTGGATTGCCTTCAGAAGGGTGGAGGTAACAGATCTTCCAAGCTACTTTGGGTGCCTTGCCTCCCCACAAGAAGGAGAACAAGACCCTTACTAATGTCATTAGTTTGGCATATGGAAGTGGAAGTACAGAGAGTTGGTAAAGGAGAATTGGGTAGATGTGCGAGGCATATACTTCCACCCACCACTTTAAGGAAAGATTCCTCCGGGACCACAGACAAATTGTGACATCAGCCTTCTCCCACACCTCTGACCAATTCATTTCCAACAGGAGATCAGGGTTGAACCAGACACTGAGGATCTTGACCTACCTGTCCATCCTGAGGAAAGGCTCGGGAAGAGAAACTCCCTTCCACATGCCCAACCACTACAGACTTATTGCAGATGATCTTGCACCGTGTCACTGTCTTACACCCTCAAATCTCCTTACCGATTTCATCAATCTCAGCTCTTCTCAATATAAGGACCAAAACATTGTCAGCATAGGCAGAGTACCTGGCCAAGGTGGCAGCACCAGGTAGCAAAATTCCACATAAGACCAGATTTGTCTTTAACCTGTGAATGAAAGGGTCCAATGCAATAACGTACAGCAAAGGCAAAAGCAGACAACCTTGACAAATGGAGCAAGACAATATGCTCTGATTGAACCCCATTCACATCCACCAGCATTGAGGATGCATACAGAAGTCAAATCCAGGTGTGAATGTACGAAGCCAATCAGACTAAAGCAGACAGCCTGCAAATAGTTGGCTAAAATCTTTACCTCTGTATTTAACATTGTCAATGGCTGAAAGTTACCTATCCCAGACCCACCATTTTTGTCCTTGCATAGCAACTTGATCACATCCCTGGTGAAGCATTAAGGTATAGACACCTGCTTCATCCAGTTGTTGTAAATCAGTTCCAGCAGAGGAACAAGAATAGATGACTTCCTCAGGTACAGTTCATGAGGAAAACCATCTAATCTCAGTGTTTTGTTTCAGCCAACCAGCTTCAACCCTTCCCAGATTTCCAATTCCATGATTGGATCCTCACACCCAGCCGCTTCAAGTGCCTCAAGGCAGGGAAAATTGGCCAAATAGGTATTGAACTGAGCAGTGATCAGACCAGGCTCCCTGGTGAACAGATCCTGAAAGTAGTCACGAATAGCCTCATATATGCCCGCTTTTGTTGATGCATGCAACATTTCTATTCGATGCATTTCTAACTTCCTCTGCACGCAATTTAGTGGCCATATTCTTTGCTTCAGAAGACATTTTTTTTAACCTAGCCCTAACTACCAGAGCATGATCCTTCTTGATAAGCAAGGAGGACAACTCTGCCCTAATTAAGGCTACTCCCCCACTATCACTGGATTTAATCACCTGATCTAATTTTTTCTCACATGTTGTTTTCACTGCTAATCTAACTAGATTGAGTTGATGACTATAATCAGCAGCAAACAACCAAATTTTGGATTTTAATTTATCCCACCAGATATTCCCAACCACAGACCCTGTCAATTCCTGCTGTAGCATTAGTAGCAGCTGGTCCTGGAAATCTCACTCAATGATGCATTCAATTCCCAGTAACCAGCCATCTTAACCTTAGGCTGATCTAAGTTTACACAAACCTGGATGAGTTTATGATCCTTGTAAACTATTGAATGAAAACTTGGACAACCTAAGAGCCCTACATCTAAGACTCTGTTGAGGTAACTAGAATGCACCACCATAACTGAGCCAACACCACTAGTCCAAGTCCACACTACCTCCTGGTGGTGCTCATTATGAGATCAAACTTGTCAATAAAGTTCTGAAATGGTTGTTAGTACCCAATCTTTCACCTATACAATCTTAATTGGGATCAAGGACAGCATTTCAATCACCTGCTAAAACTACCCAATGAGATCTCATAAAAAATGGGCTAGATCCACTGAAACAAATCAGGCCACTCCACATGGTCATTGGGCACACAAACTCCATTATGGTTACGAGGCTTTTTGCTTTTGAAAATTTTCTGGTGTCTTTGATGCTTTTTCCATTATTTCTTTTAGATTTAAAAGAATTTTTAAGTCTTTAATCTTTTTAGATTGAGTAATGACTTTTAGTACCAGTTCTGGTAATACTCGGCACATATCTTCCCAAGTATTGTGAAGAGGTTTAGATTTTATCTTTTTTCTGACTTGGTAATGCTGAAATCAGCTGATGGGTTGCACTGTCATTTTTATTGATCAGTTTTTTGGTGGGTGCTGATAAATGTTTGGGCAGGGAATGAGCTAGGAGAGTTGGTATATGTAGGCTTTTTCTTTGCTGGAGAATTGGCAATGGGAGCCTTCTTGAGGGTGGTCATTTTGGACGGGATGGGAGTTAATGATTTGGTCATGGTGTGGGGTGGAGCCATGGTCTGCTTTTTGAATGATGGGGAAGACAATGCCAAGAAAGAAGGACCAATTTTTCTTGCTGATGATCCCTGTTATAATCTCTTTACTTTCAATGTCTCCTTCAGCTGCTGCAGTTTTTCCAGTTTTTCAAAGCTAGAATTATATTTGATCCATTGCTCTCTCATTTGTTTTTGCATAACTAGTTAGAATATCACCATTGTAACTAGTAGAGGAAGTGGGGTTGTTTGTGACTTTATCCATGGGGGCTTCTGGGAACAGGTCCCACTGCCTGAATCTTCTCTTTGGTCTTGCCAATGACCTACCATTCCCCCTTTTCCTTCTCTGCAACCACACAAGCAGCAGGCAAAGGCTTTTCAAGGAATTGTGGAGAACCTTTGTCTCTACTTCTGACCAATTTTTCTCCAGCTGGAGGTCGGTTCCAAATCACACTCCGAGAATGCAGACATGACTGTCTGTCCAACCAAAGGGCCCCGGAAGATCAGCTCCCTTCCAGGCACCTAACCACAAACCAGAAGACTTACCACAGTTAATCTTGGCCCCCGTGACCTATTCGTACCATTTAAGCGCCTTCAGTACTACATGAAAGTAGATATGTCATTGGCGTACGTGGAAACCCTGGCTCAAGCTCTACTAGGAACAGTGATTCCACATAGGGCCAGACTGCACATCCTGTCACTCAGCCATCAAAAGTGAGGCTCCAACACCAAAGCAGGTGACAGTGGACGAACCGACAGAGACAGTGCAAAAGTGTGTGACCGCTTTCCATTCACCTGTACCGCAGCACTGGGGGAGTGATACAGAAGGCTAATCCACCAGCAGAAGTCAGGTTTGAATCCGGCAACCTTCTTCATCAGAAAAATATTCACTGAGGGGGAAATTTCAATAAACTTATATAATTCCTAATGGTGAAATCCACTTTGACAGGAAGGGAGACAAGCTACTGTCACTGCTTAGAACACATCCATTAAACTGAGGAGTAAGAGTCTAATGTCTTCAGAAATTTGTTAGCCAAGGATGGTGAGTTCAATCCTAGGTAGGACCACAAGAGTCAGCATAGTTAGCAACAAATTTATTTGAATATATATTTGAATTTCATTACTGAAAAATGAAAAGCAAACTTTTTTGTTAAAGATCTTTTACTATTGAGTTGGCCAGAAAGTCCTGACTCACTAAAGAAACAGAATGAAAAACAACAAAATTTTATGGACGATCTTCTGCCAGTGATCAGCTAACATCCAAATCTGTCTCAGATACCAGTCCACTGGCTTTGAAAAAAAACTGTAAACAAGCTTCCTTCACTTCATTAAAAGTATTGAATTGTTTGTTGTGGAGTAAGTGTGCCATTGAGCGGGACTGAATGGTGGATGTGGAAGAATCTCAACACCGTCCATCTGTTTGAACTTCTTAGTCAACTTGGCAGTGTGTGGCCTCACATTGTCTTGTTGAAACAAAGCCCAACCTCTATTGACCAAAGCAGGATACTTCTTCTTTAGTTTGTTTTATACGCGGTCTAGCTGCTGGCAATATAGTTTAGTTTTGTTGGCGCAACCATGTGGAACAAGTTCAAAATGTAGTACTCCTTGGAAATTCCACCAGACAGAGATCAAGATTTGTTTTCTTTTTGCTTGCTAAGTGAGTCAGGACTTTCTGGCCAACCTAATACATTGTCTAAAAATTTAGTTTACATTTTGCTCCACTCTTCTTCTTTTAAATGCCACATCCCTTCAGAAAATAGTTGGTCATGGCTTTCCACAGCTTTCTTTTTTTTAATATCTGCAAATTATCGTGACATCTTGGCAGACATAGTAGAACAATTTCTTGTTGTTTTCTCCATGGTTTTTAATTCAGAGTTGTCTTTTTCTTAGACTGGTTGCTTTAACAAGACTAAAACACTTATCCTACTAGTTATCAATACTGAAGAGATAGAAGAGCTGGCTTCATTCCTTTTTCAAGAACATTAGTATAAAATGAATGCAACAGCCTACGCTGGAATTTGACCTCAGCCTTCCAGTTTCATTTTCTGCACTGATAACCATTATACCACTGGCATATCCCCTTTTCTTCTTCACTAAATCTATAACTACAGATTCATCTTAATTGTAGATCATTGTTTACATCTAATATATTATTTACATTAATTTTTACTCAGTTGGAATAAAAGTTCATAGAATTTCAAACACAATGTTTATATATTTATACATAGATTTATTCAAACACATCTATGCCTTTTCTTCCATTACCTTTCACAATCTTTGAGGGAGCCTCATGATTCCATCCTACCAGGACTTGGTATCTTTCTGAGTGATGAAGTGGTTTTTACAGGCATCCAGAGAATTGAAGTTCCTCTCAATAAGAGAGTTTTGTAGGGATTGAAATAATAGGTAATCCAAAGATGCAAGACCAGTTGAGTACAGCGGGTGTAGTAGGACATCCCAGCCAAGCTGTACTAATTTCTATCAGATCTGCAAAGAGATATTAGATCTATTTTTGGCTTGATGGAAGATGACATCTTTCCAATTGGCCAATTCTGGATGCTTTTCATCGATTATTACTTCAGTCCATTTGGAAACAGTATTTGTCCCAATTTGACATCTGCTTTTACAGATGAAGCTTGTAATACACAAAATGCCCTTTCCAGCTCACCCAATACATAGCATCACCTTCTTTGGATGTAGACTGGCTTATGGAATGATCAACAATGGCTCATTTCATTCCCCCCCCAGGACCTTTTCATTATAAATTGTTATAAACAACCCATTTTTCATTTCTTGTTATCATTTTTAAAAAAAATGGCTCATATTTTGTTGTGTTTGGGAAGAGAATCACAGATGGAAATGCAGTCTATTAATTTTTTATGTTAAATCATGAGGCACTCAAACGTTGTAGTAATTCACATAACTAAATGTTTTCAAATGCCTTAAAATATGTGGAGCATTTTTGCAAAGTTCTGTGTCATATGACCTGGATTATTTTTAATCAGCTTTTCAATTTGGGCATCATCAATTTTGGCTTTCATGATTACTGGCAGCTTTGTAATAGTGTACTAAATAAGTGTAAGTTTTCTATCCCTCCTCTCTTCAATCAGTTTGAGGTGTTAATATTTTCTGCTGATAAAGCTGAATGTTTTGCCTGTAAATTCTCCTTAAATTCTACCCTTAACTAATCTGGAGTTTCCCTGCCTAACTTCCCACCAAGAACTAAGTATCTGTTGAGTGATATGCATATAAACCCTTCTATGGTTTCTGCTATCACCTCTAACCTGAATTGCCATAAAGCATACGGACCTTATGGTATACCTGACTCCTGTCCTATCTAAACTGTATAAGTGCCTCACCACCTCTTGTTTTCCTGTCCACTTCTGTTATCCCAGTTTTTAAGAACTCTGGTGTACTGTCCGACCCTTCCAACTATCAGCCTATCAGCCTTCTACATCTTTTGAGCAAATTCCTTGAGGCTCTAATCAATGCCAAACTGGTTAATCAGGGCCATTTTTCAGACAAGCAATATGGTTTTCATTTATCCAAGTCAACTGTTGATGTACTGACAATAATTGCAGAAAGAGTCTATTAGGCTCTAGATAAGAATGGTAAAGCCTGTGCTGTAGCTTTGGACATCTCAAAAGGTTTCAACAGGGTTTGACATACAGGTCTACTACTTCACAAGCTGAAAAATTACAGTGTCTCCAGACAAATCTTTGAACTTATTCAATCTTTCCTATCACATCATGAAATTAAAGTAATCCTGAACAGCCACTCTTCCAGTTCCTTTCATACTAATGCAGGTGTCCCCCAGGGCTCCATCCTTGGTCCTACTTTGTTTTTAATTTTCATTAATGATGTTCCCAATGACATCAGCTCTCAACTTGGTATCTATGCTGATGTCACAACCATATACTCCTGTCTCAATAATAAGTTTAATCAGTTTGACAAGGTCTAAATGGCAGCTGATATTCAAAATAACCTTCAGTCTTTTGTTAACTTGGACAAAAGATGGTTTGTTAACTTTAACACTACCAAAACTAAAATGCTCTCTATTAATTATCTGAGAGACCCCTCTCTGCCCTCCATCAGCATGAGGAGAGTGACTCATTGCACCTTCTCGGGCTGACATGAAGTGGAAAGACTATATTGAATCTATTGCTAGGTCAGCTGCTAAGAAAATTGGTTCACTGTATTATGCTAGACAATTTTTCTCTCTAAGAATCTATCTTATATACCTATAAGTCTACCATTCATCCATGCTTAGAATATTACTGCCATATTTAGTCTGATGCTCCTGCTATTTACCTAGGGCTCCTTGATAAATCCAAAGTATCAGCAATATTATTGGTCCTGTTCTGGCATCCCAGCTTCAGTCTCTGCCCCACTTCTATAAGGTTGCTTCCCTGTGCCTTTTCTATAAATACTTTCATGGTAATTGTTTGGATAAACTCTTTGCTATGGTGCCGAGACTCTTTGAATTTAAATAGACTGGTGATGAGGTTTCAACTTACAGTTGAGTTGGCTAGATGTAACCATAAATTTTATGCTAACAGTTTCTGTTCTCAGATTCCTCACTTGTGGAACTCTCTTCCAGCTCCATGCTTTCCAGTCAAATATAATCTGAAAAAATTTAAATGCAATGCCAACTGCTATCTACTGTCCTCCTGATTCTTTTGTTCTTGCTCCTTAGCAATGTTTCTGTTTATAATTCTTCCATACCCAGTAACCCTCTCATTGTCTTTATTGCCTTGTTTGGGGCAAAATCAATTAAAAAAACAACAAAAAAACCTCAATAGACAAGAGGTATCAACAAAAGTCCCCACTAAGGTTCTGAAGGAAAAAATCTTATTTGATGAGAGGGAGATTATAGAGTAAAAATGAAATGCATGAGATCAAATTTGATTTCCTTATTATCATTCATATATGAGAGAAATATCAATTCTTTATTATGTTTTTCTTTTGTCAACATTCAAGTGCTGTATTACCTATTGTAAAGTAAAATGATAAAGTATACACAGATTCTTGACAGTTTAAAAATAAGGGTAAGAATGTCATTCAATTCACAAGGCGTGTTTGTGTTGACGTAAAAGAAACATTTAAAGGTAGGCTTTATCAGCAGAGAATTTAAATAGCAGCACAAGAAACCTAAGAGGATATTTGTTACAATCTTCAAGAGTAAATTTAGAAGCTAGGTGTAAACTACCAGAATAGCAAGCAGAGAGGAAAGAGGATTTTTGTTTTAAGTAGAAAAACTAAATTGGAACATTTCTTGAGGGTCCCTTTAGTTTCTGAATTTACTTTGCATTCTATTAATGCTAAAGATTGGACTTATTTTGTACAAAAAGTAGGGTTTTTTAAGAATCACAGATAATTATATTATTTAATGTTAAAAAAGAAAACGGATTGAAAACATTCCTGCCAATTCAAAATTTTTGTTACACATCTTTAAGGATACATATTGTCTTGCTATATTATAGACATCTGTTTCTTCACATCTAATATCTATTCATACATAAATTATTATCCCAATCTTGAAAATAACTGTGTTGATATACATGTTAATTGATAGACATTAAGATCTGGTACTATTTTATTATTTAATGATGGACTTGGATCAGCAAGTAAAATAAACCACAATTTTTTGTCTCATTGCCTACAAATTCCTTATCATAACCCATAGTTTTTGTTACCTCAATAACAAATCAATTTATTTTTAATATCTCTTATCATTATCATTAAGGACTACCATAGACTCTAAATAACTTAAACTTTCTTCCAGTTATAGGAACAACTGTTCTCATTGAAGACATTAGCTCAATACTAATTACATATTTAAACATAGTGTAAAGAAAAACTAATTGTCAAATTTCACCTTTACAAATTTATAAGAGTTTCTATTTCCCCTATAGAAATTTAAAGTAGAATTTTATAAATCTTGATTGATAATTAGTTTCATTCCCAAATTCTTTTTGGTCTAATACAAATGTTATACTCGCTCATAAAATAATCTAATCAATCTAACATACATACAGTGAAACCTCAGTTCTCAAACAACTCTTATCTCAAACAGATAGACTCTTGAACAAATTTTTTTCCAAGAAAAATACACCCCAGTTTACAAAAAGAAAATCAGTCATCAACTGAAAACAACCTCAGATGAATGAACACATCAAACTGAGGAAGCCACAACGACACGGATGCATCAGTTACTTGTTGGCTTCTGTTAATCAGTGTGTTTTGTCATATTTTTATATATTATTTCATTATTATATACACCCTAATGCCTCCAAAGAAATTTAATGATAATGGCAAATCTAAAAAGAAAGTTATGAGAGCCACAATTGAAATGAAAAAGCAAATAATATTGAAACATGAAAGTGGAACATGTCTTTGATCTAGTGGCAAATTTTTCAATGCTGAAATCAACCATATACATGATACTGAAGAACAAAGATGTTATCAAAGCAGCAGACATTGCAAAAGGAGTGAAAGTCTTAACTGAACAAAATTGATAGATTCTTGATAAAGTTGAAAAATTGTTACTGATTTGGATTAACGTGAAACAATTAGCAGGTTTTGTGAAAGGGCAAAGATAATTACATGAGGAATTGATTAAGAAAAATCCTACTACAAGTACTACTGCTGAGGTGTTAAAAGCCAGTAGAGGGTGGTTCAAGAAGTGTAAAAGTAGAATTGGCATACACAATGTTATTAGGCATGGGAAACTGCAAGTTCAAACCAAGAAGAGGTAGAGTAATTTAAAAATGAATTTAGTGAGTATATAAAAGCTTAAAGTTTTCTTCCTCTATAAATGTTCACCTCTGACAAAACAGGCCTATTCTGGAAGAAAATACCTAACAGGACCTATATCACTAAGGAGGAAAAGCATTGCCAGGACACAAACCAGTGAAGGACAGCCTAACTCTTTTGCTATGTGGCATTGCAAGTGGGGACTTAAAAAAATAAAACCATTGCTTATGTATCACTTCGAAAATCTGAGGGTATTCAAGAAAATTTGTGCAATGTAAAGTAAATTAGGTGATATGTAGAAGGCTAATAGTAAGCATTGGATAAGATGACAATTTTTAATTGAGTGCATATACAAAGTCTTTGGCCACACTGTGAAAAATATCTCTAGGGACTTCTTGTAATGGACAATGCTCCTGCTCATCCTCCAGGTTTGGAGAATGAATTGATGGAGTAGTTTGATTTCATAAAAATAAAGTTCCTGCTCCCTAACACAACTCCTCTAGTCCAGCCCAAATTTTAGAAAGATCTACACTCCAAAATTATTTAAAAAGGTGTTTGAAGTAACTTCTAATAGCAAAATAACACTCTCAGAATTCTGGAAAAATGACTATTCTCCACTGTGTTAGTCTTATTGACAAAGCCTGGTAATAAGTTATGTACAGGACTATGAACTTGGTATGGAGGAAATTGTGGCCAGAATGTGTACCAGAAAAAACTTTGAGGCTGAGAAAGCTACTGATGTTTTTGTGGATATAGTGTCTCTGGGCAAAAGTATAGGGTTGAGGTGTCTACTCAGTTTTACCCAAACTTAAGGGAGTGGCCATAGGTCCCCTGAGCATCCATAGATCATTCGACTGGTCCACTGGTTTAATCCTGCTTCCTGCCCACGTTGTGTTTGGTTTGATCCAGAAAGCAGAAGTGATGTTCATCCATTCACGGTCGACTGAAGATGTAGACACAGCTGGGGAGTCTGTGCTAAGAAATTTAGAATACACCAAAAAAAATATATATCTGCAGAAAGCCGGACAAACAACTATTCAATGGTTGAATTGTTAATGTCTTTTATATAGCAGAAAAGAATAGTATAGAAAAGAAATGGGTTACAGAAAAGAAAATAATTGATGTAAAAACTCATACACTGGATTCTAGACAGAGAGAGAGTGGGTTGTGATTAGCTTGTTGTGAAATCATCTCAGAACGATATACGACTCTTGCAATGGGGAGATAAAGATTTCTGTGCGCGGCTTAAAGTTTATAGTTGTGTTCCTCCTCGGCAGTAGTAACAGTAGTAGTAATCTTCATGGTAACAGAATCATCGGTACTTATATTAACAGTACATGTTAGTGGGGATTTTGTTCCAATCCCTGACGTCACTTCCCGTCTCCGATATCTCTCCACCCAGCTCAACTGCACTCGACAGACGAGCCCAAAAACAACCTTTTGATTATTGCAGCTTGTTCGACATTTCCGTTTCCAGTGGTAGTAATAATAGTAGCAGTCTTAGATTGTTAGGAGTAATTCGCTTCTTCGTACTTATATCAACAAAATATGTTAGCGGGCGTTTGGTCCCAATCTCTGACGTCGCTTTCAGTCTCCGACCTCTCTCTACCCAGCTCGATTGCACTCGACGGCAGACAAGGCAACCACTCTGTCAACAGATTTCTGTGCACATTTATATAGATAAACCTGGCTGATCATAAATCGACCCTTGGCCTGCACGCGATTATCACGAGTGCTGCCTTCAACCCAAAATCATGTGAATTTCAAAGTTCCTCATAGCCTTAGTAAGCTCTATTTCAAATTTTAACTGATAAAAATTATCTCGATCATTTTCCATTGTCTTCCTAATGACCCAATGGGCTAGATCAGATTCCCATCAGTAAAAAAAAATGTTCTGATCTAATTTTGCTGTTCAAATCTACTCCATTTTCAATAAAAAAAATATATGTGTGTGTGTGTTTGTGTGTAGTTCCCAAACTCTCTCTGTTACAATGATGAGCTCACAAAACAACTGAAGCAGCTTCAGAAGGAGCAACAAGAGGTATTTTATGTTTTTTTTAAATATCAGCATGTAGTTTGAGAGTACTTTGGCCATTGAAGTATGTTGCCATTTTTTTCTGTACACTCCCTAGTGACCTTATAAACATGATCACAGATATGGTAACTTGGTGTGGGTCTTATAATTCTGGTACTTTGTTAAAGGGGGATAAGGGAGGATTCACTTTACAAGCAGTCATCTTACACATCTGGCTCAGGTCCTGAGATGTCTCCATTTGAAAAGCCATTAGATGTGCTGAATCCAAACACCTTTGCACTTTTAGAGGATGTGCTCAATGTACTGCTTGTGTCACTCTCTGATGTAATCGAATCCATAATGGGGCAAAGATCATTCAGGTGGTGTGGCATTCTGTCGATCTTTCTGACATTTTAGAAGAATCATTGTATCAATCCCTTTTACTCTGACTTGATAGCAATGGACCATGTTAATTAGTGCATGTAATGGGAAAGGTGTTGTTTTTTGGTATGACATTATATCAATAGACCAATGCCATAATCAAGCAATGCTTTCTGGTGGCAATTCTTTTAACACTATGATGATATCTCCCAATTATAATATTGCTTGTGGTATGTATGCACATTGGAAGTGAAACTGGATACCCTACTCTTCTAAAAACTTTTACCAGCTGGTTATGAAACAAAGTATCAATATCTGTGAGATGTCTTGGATGTAAAAGAAGGCCTCGAAATAGTAGATGACACTTGTTAAATGCTATTGATGCAGGGGTAGCCAAATTGTGAATTGGCTTGGGCCACAGCCAATCAGCATTAGGCAGTGTCTTCCATTATAGTGGGTAATATCCATTTCCAATCGATTCCATGCATCAGTCATAATCAGCTTACCTCAAAGTCAACATGTTGGGGCTGGGTCAATTGACCTGCATTCCTTGTATGCACTGACTACTGCCTTGATATCTGCCTTCAAAACCACAGGATGAATTCACTTTACAAAGTATAGCATACACTGGATGTCAGGTTGCCCACTTTGGCAATCTTTATGAGATGAGGACCGGGTTCATCTACTGATGTGCCACAAGTGGGTTTGACTTTTTTCTTACTGCATCTAGCCATTTTTGTAGAACTCTCATCAGTCTATCCACCTAGTTCTGGTCTGATCTGACTAATGTTATGTCCATGGACAATTCTTACTCCTGCACTATCTTCTCCAGCATACTGAGTTGTCTTCAGATGAGTATTTCACTCATGGTTTTTGTGTGTACTCTGGCTTTTCCTATAACCATGTTGAATACTCATACAGAGTTTGTCAACAGATGCATTTTAGTTGTGCCCACTGGTGCACTAGTTTGACTCCTTTTAGCATGGCATATGTGCTGTGCTCCACTGGATACAGCCAACATGCATCTTTGATTATGGCTCCTCCAAGTTTCAAGAAGACTCAGTGGCAAGGGTGCTTGCAGTAATAAGTTCTGTGATCACATTCTGTATGTGGAGGAATCATTCACTTCATCACCTCAACCAGCCATGATTGCTATTGCACTGTATTTGATAAATTCTGATGCAACTCTGAGCCATCCACAAACAGGAAGGAATCCCACCAGTTTCCCACACAACAAAAATACTCTGCAGCACATTATCAGTTGCAGTATCTCTGGAACTTGGCTTCCACCCTTCCATTAAAGTGTGTTATGCTCCCCCAAGACATACAAACCAAGCACTCAAGCACACTTTTTAACTATTCCACCTCCTTACATGTCAAGTAAATGTTGTTTTATGTGCACTACAATTGATTTCATTATTGCTGACACCATATTCAATCCAAAGACGATTTGGGTTAAACAATATCATTGACCCTTGAAGAGTACCATATGAAATGGCCACAGTGTCTTTACTATGTACACTTGCAAGTAAGCCATCCACAGGTCAAGGATGGACATGCTGGACCCTTTTTGCCACCAACCCCTCAAACTCTGTGCACATACATCAGCATCAGCTGTGTGAGTGTCAACATGTTTGATCAGCTCATGGTAATCTAACACAGGATGCACCTTCCCCTTATTCTCTTGCACCACTGCCATCAATGGGATTAGACCCCTGGGGAACCTAGTTCTATTTTGGAGTAAGGTAGCAACCATCTGTTGTCTACCCATGTTTGCAACTCACATTCAAATACTTCTCTGACTTGTTTGGACACAAGATACACAGGTACCACATTTCACAGTCATTCTGGCATGTGATCATTTGTCCATTTCCATGTTGCAGTTCAAATCTTTGTGTCTTTGTCAAGTTAGAAGCTAAAGACTGGTTTGTCATATTAGCAATTTCTATTGTGGAAATATAGATTTACCTAAGCTAGTTATGTAAAATGCATCAGATTTCCTGATGATGTCCATCCCCAAGATCAGGTCGAAACCCAGCAATTTACTGTCCACAACTAAAACTGTGTTCATGTCATCTACCTTCAACACCATGGTACTTATTCCTCACCTCTATAGGACCTGTCTATTGGCCATCAGCATATTCTAACATTCCAATTGCTCTTTCAATTTTTGTTTTCAAGTCCATTTAAAGCCAATTTGCTTTTGAAACACTTTATCCATAATTATCATTTTGTCTGTAAGAAGTTAATGTTTCTACTTTTTTATTCTTCTTCAATTTCTTCTTATTTCCTTTTACTATTTTTTTTGTATGTTTGTCTCCATCAAAAGTTTGGAATTTGCTTTATCTCCATTCAGAATATTACTAACTTCATAAAACCCTTCAATTTCCTCATCTAAGTTAGTGCAGAGACTTAGATTACTTTTAGTGTGTATCTTTTGCATAATCTGATTAATAACCAAGCTATTTTGTCTAATATATTGTCAAAACTTTCTATGTCATAAAGAATCCTATTCCACTAAACTTATTATTTTCTTTTCCCTTACAATAACAGAAAGGATTACTTACTTTTGGCTATAAGAGATTCTATACTTTTCTTTGAGTCTCACTAATATATATTATATCCCAGATAATGTTTAGATCCATCATTAGCTTGTTTAGTCTTCATCTGTGTTTTGAATGTTGTAAGCATAGATCTTCAATTCTTTATTTTGTTTAATGTCCAAATTTTTGTTTTGCATTGACAGTATCTGCTTGCCATTGATGACACTGCCCAGTCACCTGAAGCAATGTAGTTAGGCCTTTGACACTCAATGATCCAACAAGAATATTATAGTATATATTTAATTTGAATGTAATTTGGGGTTTTGGAAAGGTAGTAGTTAATTGAACTCACCCACTGCCATGAATTTCTGGTCAGCTTATGAATAGAAATGGTGTAAAGCAATAGCTTCAATCAGAGTCACAATTAGAGTTTCATTGTTCTTTAGCACTCACAGTATCCCATCTCAAGGAGTTGAAACTTAGGTATGCAAAAATTTGCCAGCTGAAAGTTTGATGTTTCATAGGGATGTATGTAACTGTAAGCCTGCAGGATAAGGCACTAGGCACTAGTGACCATTATTGTTAAGTCAGGCTATTCAGGTGAGTAACAAAGTTTTCACTTGTTTAGGAGGAAAGATTTAAATTTGGTTTAACTGCTTATCTCATGGTGAATCCTTGAATGTTTATCATTCTTTCACAATGATGAAATGTCCTTTTATGAACCCCAAGTGACCCACATGATTTGCTGTTATTTGTTAAAATAGTGCAGCTTATCTGCTAGAATGTTCTGGGGATACAATTTAACAAATTCAAATACTTGATAGACATTGTTGCAAAAATTAATTTGATCAGAGTGTTTTAGGCAGCTAATTTCAGAGTGGTATACATTTAACATAAAATCAATTACAAGTTAATAAGAAAGAAAAGAGGAATTTTAAGAGGAATAAACATAGGTAAAGAAGAGATATTTACAAGTCAGGCTAGTTACAGGCATCCATGCAAGAGTTAAATGGAATCAGTCCAAACTATGAAGACAAGAGGGAAGAAAAAGAGGAAATAATAGGAGGAATTAGCCTAGGGAAACAAGAGAAGATTATTAGACAAACTAGTTTTATAGGTATCTACTGAAAGTGAGTGGAATTCATCACAAGCTAAAAAAAGTTTAAAATTAAGGATAATGAAAAGCTAGCTGGATTTATCACAATAGTCAAATCTTAGGTATATTTCCACTTGCTTTGGGCTTCAACTATTCCAACTGTTTGATCCAGTCACTTAAAGAACAATTATTAGTTTTGATTTAGTTAAAGTCCAGATTTGTCTTCTGATAGATTCAGTATGAAGAGAGGAGGAGGAGGTGTTCTTTTTTGCATATTAACAACTTTATGTTATTATTCATATGCATTTATCATGCAATAAAACACAATTTTTAGTCACCAAAATGGGTGTTGCTTGTTTTTTGAATGCATCAATTCAAGCTGATCTATTTGCATTTTTTGGTCATTTTAAAAGAAGTTATTGTCTATCAAAACCACTTCTGTTTCCCCATAACCTTCCAAAGATGATGACAGAATTTCATTTGATGTAACAAATTTTTTCTAGTTATTATACAATTATTTTTTACTACATGATAATAAAAATTTAAAAGAAAAATTAATTCTATAATGTTAGTAGGAGTGTGCAAGATTTATAATTATGTATCCAGACAGATTTTCAAAAAAGAAGTCTTGGACTTTTTGCACATATCTAATAATTTAGGCCATAATACATTTGATTTTTTCATTTGATTAAAATGAAAGCCATTTATCAAGGTGCTGCTATTTTGTCTTGCCAATTGCTCATAAATGATTTTAAAAGGTTCCTGACAATATATTAAAATTTGATGTGAGTTCTCACAAGTCTGTGGCTCATTTCCCTCCAGAACTTTCAAATCTTCATCATTGATTGAAGGTTTTGATCAAATTCTTGCCTGCTTTGCTCAACTAAAACCATCATTTGTGAATTTTTTAAACTAAAATCTTTTTTATTTACTAACAGTACTGTATCCAAATTCAGGAATTATGTTCTTTGCAAATTTAGCTCCATTATGTCCCAGCTTGAACTTACACAATGTGAAATGTTGAAAGGTTTTCCATATTTACCTTAAAAATGTAGCAAAAATTAATGTAGTGAGAATTAAATAAAATTTTTATAGCACAATCAAAAAAATAATGTTTTTTTTTTGTTATGCAACATTGGCTGAGAGAAAAGTAGATGAATGATTCTTTCTTCTCAAATCAAGAATCTAGAAAAAAGCTTAGAAAAAAACACTATACTTGCTTTTAGTCATATGAGATACAATTGTTTTTTTTAATCATTTCACCCCAAGCAAGACAATAAAGCCACTAACCCACAGGGCATTACTGAGTATGAAAGAATATAAGAAAAAGAAAAACATTATTAAGGAGAGCAAACAATAATAGAATAGCAATTTTGAAGATTGAAATTGACTGGAAAGCAAGAAACTGAAAGAATATTCCACAAGTGATAAGTGTCAGAGAAGAAACTGTTAACATTGAACTTATGATTATATCTATCCATTTCATCTGTAAAGTGATGAGACCTTGCTGCCAATCTAGTACTGTAGTTAAATTCATAGTCTAGCCACATAGAGAAAGTTCATCAGAAAGAAAACAGGGAAGCTACATTTCAGTTATGGAAAGTGACTGAAATTGAGATACCAGGTGAGATACCAATAACATTGCAGATTCTTCTTTGGATTTTATCAAGAATCTCTAAATATATAGTAGGGGCACCAGATCAGATGTGGCAGCAATATTCAAAGCATGGATGAATAGTAGACTTATAAATATGTAAGATAGATTTTGGTGAGAAAAATTATTGTTTAATTTAAATAAACACTAATGAAATAATTTTAAAGAATTAAATTCTAAGTCAAAATATATTTATTTTACCATCTGTTCAATTCATTTTAGTAAACTTCCTTCAAGGAACATGAACATTTTATTACTGATTATCAACAATGTTAGAAAGCATTAGCTAAGTCATAGGTGGACGGAAAATAAAATTTACCCAAATGTTTACAGTAAATGGAGAAAATTTAAAATATAAATTCAAAAATATGATCTGTATTGCATAGAAAAAAGCATAAAATATTATATTTTCTCAAGTAATAAGCTATATTATAAACATAAAAAATAAACTTACAATATATAGTATTCTTTCACAATTCATTTTACATTGTTCATTTAGATATGTCTTTATTAGACAAGATTTATCATTACAATTAATTTTTTAACAAAAATATATTAAGGTAGAGCATAAAGAAAATGATTAATTCAATGTTCAGCTTTCTTAAGTTACTGTCCACTGAAGATGAGCATGGATAAACAAACAGGTACCTACTTTGGTAACAACTTAGCAATAGGGAATAATTCTTTGCATTTGACTGTTTATCTTAGCTACATGAAATAGGGAAGATTTTATAATCAGAATTCCATTTATATAAGAAGTTCTGCTATTTATCAGAAAGTATATAAAGTACCAAAATATGAAAAGAAACCATAGATGTGAGCTTGCATATCAGTAGATATTGTACAAGAGACAACAAGGTTTGAAGATGTATTCAGCATCTAAAAGCAGCAGCCTCAGAGAATATAGGAAAATGGATTGGTGATGCTAAACTAAAGCTGTAGATTGAGGCCACTTGCAATCAAAATAGGTCAGTAGGCAGAAGGCATCTGGATTGAAGTCTATTTAGTATGGGCTGAGATAAAGAAATCCTTGCAAGCAAACATTTGAAGCCAAAATTAAATGATACACAAAGGTAACAAATATGAAAAATTAATAATAAATGAAAAATATGAATTACAGAATCCATTGATCATTTCTGAGAATTGTAACATTCCCCAGGTCTATGTAAACAAATATTAGTGTTGAATTACTGCACAGTTGCATATTTTTACAATAGAATAAAAGGGAAATAAATTAGTTTATTTACTTGGATGAGGAAATGTCAGATTTTCACTTACCTTATGGTTTTGAGTTCATGATTTTCCAAAGACAAGGAAAACTTTAGTTTATAGCATTTAAAAATTGGAAATGATATCTTACTTATTACTTTTCCAAGTATGATGTTGGATAATTTAATTGATAATTTGTTGCCTCCAAAATGCTGCAGATAAAAGCATATTATTAAATAAGATGAAAGAGGATAAAAAACAAATTATCCTTCTTTTCAATTTTTTGCTCTGCACATGCTGATTTATGGAATAGAAAGAAATATTTAACTTATTCAATTAATTTGAACTATTGTTCCCACCATTGAATGTAATAAATGTTATTCAAGGCACAACATTTTAGTCAAGTATCCTCTGGCCATCTCCAGGTAACCATTATTTTGGCTGATAGGGAATATCTTATATGGGCTGATTGTTGCTTTATTTTTGTTTTTATTTTTCAAATAAATCAAATAAGTCAATGTATACTGACAATTACTCATCTCAAAAATCAAAAACCAGAAAAAAAAACATATTTAAAATTTTTAGATCATATGCAATCAGTTGTATAATATTCAAAATCAGGATGAGGTCAAATAGTACAAGAATCATGTCATCTATTAACTCTATATGAGTTGCAGATTAAGAGGAGCAAATTTACACAAATACAATCTGGCTTTTTTTAAAAATCATTCTTCCCCATGCAAGGCAATAATGCCACTGAGATGCAAGAGGTTACTGAGAGTGAAAAAAGATGAGAAAACATTAGTGAGTAGAAAAGACAATAAAAGAACCAGATTCAGGAAGACAGAGGATGATGACTGATGTTGCATTTAAACTTTTGAAGATTGTAACAAGAAAATAAGAAGCTGGAAGAAAATTCCACAAGTGAGAGTGACAAGAAAAAACTATTAGAGTAGAACTTATGATTACATCTAGCTGTTTTAACAGTAAAATGATGAGACCTACTTGCTGGTCTAGTACTATGTCTAAATTCACAAGTTACCAAGGAGAAAATCTTATTAAAACAACTGTTTAAACTCAACAAATATACTAAAGTAACACCTGTGCATTTAACAAAAGATTCACTGTGTTCTCCAATAATGGAAATGGATGTAAGAAACATATTTTTTGCTTTTGATTAAAATATACTCTATCTTTGGAAAAATAGATTTCAATTCAATGTTTCTGTAATGACAAACTCAAGTTCCCTCAAAATTTAGAAGTTGAATTCTTTCTCACATCAAAAGCTAGATTTAAACAAAAATAAGAGCTCTTAAATTTATACACATAATGACTGACAGGAAATTAAGGTTCAATCAATAACCTTATACATCTCAAATTGTCTAAATTTAATTTCTGTATTCAAATAAACCCTACAAAGTGTGTCAAATACAACTGAAAGGTTAAAATCAAATCACAACTATGTGAAACAAAAGAAAAATAACAAAATCACTTTGTAAAAAAGTATAGCAGTTATTAAATTAGAAAGAAGAGAGTCTGCCACAAAAAAATATTTGGTGTCATAAGGATTATGTTTTGATTGTACAACATTCATAATCCACTCAGTTATGTAAAATTATACTCAAGTATAACAGACTTCATTGATATATATGCAAGTATATGTATAAAACAGATATATCACAAACATTTTTTTGTGTTTGCATATCTAAAATAGACAAAAATATTGGTTAAAATGTGAACTTCAATGTTACTTTACAATGAGCATATATTATACACTTATTCAAACTGTTGTCATCTTGGTTGTTACAATTACAACATTTTGACTTTCTTCAGGTACCTGTCATATTTCGTAGCATTCTCAAAAATTTGAACTGAACCCTTTATTCAATCTATACAAGTATACATCTTGTATTCATTAATTCTACTGTTCTTTTGTTAATTCATCCTTGTAAAGCCACTTTCTGCTCATTCAACTGAATCAGTAAAAGTAAATATGACTGCTATTCTTTTTAATTAATCTTGTCTATCAAGATGGTCTGAATTACAGCATTTGTTCAATGTTTATATCCAATAGCACAATCAGATGGTGTAACTTCAGAGCTTTAAACATAATGTTTATTCTTTCTTGATCAAAGACATTCAATTCTATGCAAGGATTATTAATAGTATGATCAGAATTTAACATGTGCATTGATTCTTTCGATTGTCTTATACTCCAATTATTTTGACTTCATCTCACAGGGGTTAGTGAGCAAATCTTTTTCCATCTACACATGATCAACCATACCGGACTTCAGAGTTTCTCCACAGACTATTACTTTTTGACATCCTTCCAACCTTACTTTTAGATGGCAGCCAGTTTTGTCCTTATATTTCCTGTAACAATTGTAAGGAATGCTATACACTCCATTCTTGGTCATAGTCCTTACTGGATAAAAATTTGGCACTGATCAGGTCTCTCAAAAGTGTAGAACCACTTTTGAATACTGTCCTGATGTTTTACAGAGTGTAGATCATCTGAACTTTTTCTGATATGTGTCTGATGTAAGATAAATGAATTGTAATAATTTTCTGACTATTGCTATCCACCCTTGTATATCTTATTATGAAAGTCAACATTATTGTTGAAGGATAGTTGGGAATCAAAATTCAGATATTGAATTTAATATCATATAAGCATTACAAGGACAAATTAAGAATAGGGTGAAATTATTAATATATTCCTAAGCATGAACAGTGGAAGGAGAATTGTCTATCCCAGTGGACTGAATAAAAGGTTCAGTTCAAAATTTTGAAGTGACTGAATATGACAAGCACCTGAAGATCTGGACAAAAGGTACAATGGCTGAAACACTGTGAGGATAACAAGCAATATGAGAATAACAGTGTAAATAAATCTGTTTATAATGATAATACTTCATCTCAGTAATTCAGCATATAGTCTGAACAATCAAAAGCACAGCATAGAACTGTCTAGAATTTTTACTATTTTTAAAGCTATATAACAGAAAAATAAATAAAATAAAGAACAAATAGAAAAATGAAAATGTTAAGTTTTTGTAGCAAAGGTGGAGCTACAAGAGGGAATGCTGCAAACAAGCAGACATATAGACTAAGTGAAGAGAAACAGTGATGCAAGTAGACATCACACATTAGCTAAAAAAAAGACAAATAAAAAACAGAGGCAAAGATGAGATCAAGTAAAATAACTTTATTCTCAAAATGTAATGTTATCAAAATGATGAGAAGATAAAGTGATGCCTAACTAGGTACATATATATGGAGTAGAGATTTGGAGATAATGTGTTACACAAAAATGGAATAGTTAATGAAGTTCAGATATGAAAAGCAGCACATTTTTTATTCTGTTTGGATAAACGATAAAATGCTATTTATGTTTTTAGTTTTTAGCCTTTAGAAGGAATATTTTGACTGAAAAAAGAAAAACAAAGAAAGAAAAAAAGAGAATATATATTTATTGTGTATATAAATGGTATTTTTGTTGCAATATATTCAACACATTCCAGGAGTAAGAAAGCAGAATGTTTAGTGAATGCTATTTCTAAACCTCAGTCATTGGAATCCAGATGTATACTGCAAGAAATTTTATGATTTATGGCTGAAATAAGGTATTGTTTTTGCAAGTCAGTTCTGTTCAATTTTTCATGGTCTTACAGGACTTTCTGCTAAAAGTAGTTAAGAACCCTTGGTAATGCATAGATCACATACACACTTTGCATGAGAGTGACCTACACATCTTGAAGAAAAGAGAAATCTCAGAAATTTTCTGATTTAATATATTAAGAAAAGAATGTTGGCAACTGGCATTAGATTTACTTGGATCTGGTATACTTGATTATGAAGAAATTGTACATATACAAATCAAATGCACACTTTTAATATTGAAGTTGTAAACATTTTGTTTAAAGAAGTTTCATTTTGTTTCATTTTTTTTTAAAGATTATTGTTGATTTCACTTTGTTGGGGAATGACTGCAAAACACTTGCTTCTCCCATTTTATAGACAGAAGTCCACAAATGCATGTTGGGATATTTTTTGTTAGCCAATAAAATAGGTCGGTTTACAATTTGATTTGACTTGTGTTGCTTTTGTGTGTAGACGCCAATTTGTAGTTTGTAAACTTTTTGCCTTCTTACTTGTGAATTTGCTTTTGCATATATTGTTTGCTTGCTTGATATTATTTCATTTTTGCACCCTTTTTCTTTTTATTGCAAACTTTGTCAATTCTGTTTGTTGGACAGTTCTGTTTTTTCTTTTTGCATTTGACTATGGCTACTAACTCATCAATTAGTTTTTAAGAAACTTTTTAATAAGATAAAGCTTTTTAGGAGCATATTCTGTTTTGAATAAAGTTTAAATCAAGGCTTACTCATTTTCATCTTGAGTACCATTTAATATTTTATATGCCTATGATGCTCTCTATTCATTTAATTAACACTCAATAGTCAGTATTTAAATTCTGCTCAAATATATTATTACTAATAAATACTAATATTATATTTAAACACAATATTTTTAATCAAATGTTTTAATATATCAAATAAATTTGATCTCCAATACTATCAAAAATCACTCATTTTGATTTTGTTCATATACTGAGTATGAAAAAGGTTCATTCAGTTTATGAAGTAAAAATTAAAATATTTCTTATTTTCAACCTTATTGAACAATATATTTACTATTTCATTTAATTATGTTCTGCCATCTTTCAGACAGAACTTCCAAATTCTATTTTCTCAGAAATCTTTATATCTCTCAGCGAAACTGACTCTTGCAATCTTCCAGAAAAAGAAATGTTAATTAGTGAATCACACATAGAAATATAGTCTTGTAGGGATTTTGTTTTTTGGGGAGGACACACATAGTAATTAATATAAACAAGATGACACAAATGATTTTCAGTGCTGGATTTGGATGATTTTAAGATGTTAGCTATTTCCCATATCTTATAACATTAATCATTCTCAAGTAATATCTTCACTTGATTGATACCAACCTCAACTGGGTTAATCAACAGTGGAGTATCATCCAGCAATAAATCTTCAGCACAAAATTTTGCAAACTATTTTTAATATATTCTCCATAGATTGTATAAATTGTTTTCATATTGAAGTTATATTTTTACTTTTCTTAAGATGGAAAAAACATAATATGCAGAAATGTTGCCTATCCATCTTCAATATTAGAAGTGATAAATAAAAAAAATTAACATATGAGAGCTTTCAAAACACAATCAAAAGAGATCTTTTGTAATGAAGTTAGTTAAAATTAAATACTCCTAGTGCCACCTAACAAAAAAAGGTCAAATATTTTTGCTAAACTAATATTTTCCATCAACCATAGTCAGGATCATCGAGTCAATGCAAACAATCCTTTCTTTAGTTACATAGTATGTGCTTCACCAGGGCTACATACAGTTTTGGAATTCAAAGTTTTCCTTCTCCTAGACTGGTTTCCATCCAAGTCTATAGTCTGTTCAGCTATTTACCCATAGCTGGAGGGAGAAGAGATGGATTTATACCTTTCCCAAGGGTATTAGCACGTAAGTGAATGTAATGAAGATAACTGGAATTTGAACTTGGCTCTCCATTCCTCAATTCAAACCACAATCCATTACTCCACCATGCTTCCCATAAGTATTATTTATTACTGTGCATACCAAGCATTCAATATTAAAATGCAATAAGGGTTAGTAGAATTCATCATAACTGCAGGTTCTAAAATTGTGACAAATAAAATTTATATCAGAAAATTCAGCCAGAATTCTAGGAAGTTTTGAGCAGTGAAAGGAATTTTTCTTAGTTCACCCACTTGTAAGAGAATTGAATATAGAAGAAAAATATACGTAAATATCATTTGAAATTTTAGCTAATGTTAAAATTCCGATCATGACCTTAAATTTTATAAGCACAGTAAAAATAAAAACATTTCTTATCAAGGAAAATATATGGACATGAAACATGATTTCTATATGTTTATCAAAGTTGTATATAAAAAAACACAAGATTATAAACAGCTTTGAGAGTTGATTTTTGAAAGTTAATTTTTGAACACTATGCATAGAACTATATCCTTTCCCTCCTTCTTAAGTACAGTGTTCCTTCAGAATGTAGGTAATCACAATTTTCTACAGATTCTTTTTTTAATATCTTAATGTTTTAATAGTAAGTCTGATTGGTTCAATAAGGTCAAGTTGGTAGTTGATCTCAAAAATGATGTACAATTTATTGTTAACTAAGGCAAGAAATGGCTTGTTAACACCTCCAAAACAAAACTGATCATTTTTAATCATCTGAGAGAACTCTTTTTATCTTCCATCAGCATAGCTGATACTAACCTCCAGGAGAGTGACTCATTGCACCTTCTCAAGCTAACATTTTCCATTGACATGAAGTGGAAAGATTATATTGAATCAATTGCTAGGTCTGATACTGTGAAAGTTAGTTCACTGTGTTGTGCTAGACAATTTTTTTCTCCAGAATCTATCTTACATATTTATAAATCTACCATTTCTATATATATTTATAAATTTACCATTTCTATGCTTATGCTTTGAATTTTGCTGTCACATCTGGCCTGGTGCTTCTACTATATATTTATAGATTCTTGATAAAATCCAAAGAATAATCTTCAATGTTATTGTTATCTGACCTGACATCTTGACTTCAGTCACTTTCCCCCCTCTGAAATGTAGCTTCCTTGTTCTCTTTCTATAAATACTTTCAAGGTAAGTGTTCTGATGAACTTCCCTCTATGGTTGGTACCTAGATTTTATTGATTTAAGTGCAGTACAAAATTGGCAGCAAGGTCTGATCATTTTACAGTTGAAATGGCTAGATGCAACCATAAGTTCAATGTTAGCAGTTTGTTCTCTCACACTTCTTGCTTGTGGAATATTCTTCTGGCTTCTTGCTTTTCAGTCAAGTTTGATCTTCAAAAAATTTAATTGCAATGTCAATCATTATCTTCTGTCTTCTTAATTCCTGTTCTTTTGTTGTTCTCTCTCCTTAATAGTGTTTTATTCTCTTATTCTCTCACACTCAGTTACCCCTTGCATCTTAGTGGCTTTATTTCCTTACTTGGGATAAAATGATTAAAAAAAAATTATATTGTGAATATGATAATCTTGTATTCTTCTAACATGAGATCTATATACCTAAGAGAAAATCTCAAACATTTGGTTATTATTTTCTGCTCTATGATTAATATTTTATGAATGCAGGTTTTGATCAGTATAGAAACAAAAGATGCTGAATTTTATTAAAAGGACATTAATTTTGTTCACCAAGTAATTGAACAATGTTTCTTAATAATGAGCTTTCTGTTCCAAATTAAATGTCTCATTATTTTTACTGGCTTGACAAGTGAATTTTCAATTATAAAATCAATCATTTATGTCATGTAAACTAAGTAAAAACAAAAATGGAAAAACAAAAGCCATATTAAAAAAAACTTTTCAGGTAACTTAAACTTATATTCAAGCATTGATAAATCATAATTTCTAAAGTTATCATCATCAAGAAGATGCTTCCTAAGAAGTACCATATACAGCTTTTAGCTGATACAGGTTTTAAGAACTGTATGGCAAGACAGAAACCATTTTAGAGTTTTTGTGAACAGAAAAAAACTTGTTTCCCTGTTTTGAAGAGAATTGGCCAAACATCTAAGAGAAGAGAATTAACAACAAAACTAGGTGTTTGAGATCCATTATATTAAAAGATAATTGATTTATCAAAAGAAAAGTTTTAGGGAACAAGGTAAAAATTCTTGCTTAACAAGAAAAGTGTTGGACAGTCACAAGAAGAGGGAATAGAGTTTGCAAATTCTGTTGAATCTCAAAGATATCAAAAGCTGACACTGTTTCATCTAGCATTAGAATGGCAAAAATTAATTTTCTCAGGTGATCTTTAATGATGAAAGCAGGATTAAATTGGGTCAAAAATGTTTCTGAAAGGTGAAAGGGAAGATCTGGTGAAAAATATCATCCTGATAGTCTGTCTTCAACTGTCTTTTGAGCAAAACATTTTAGCATAAAGTACTTTCTCATCCAAAAGGATTTCATGGTGTGAAAAAAAAAACCTTAAATGCTGCAAAACACCCTATTTTGCAGTGTAAATTGCTTCTCATTACCCAGAGACTATCCATATATTAATATTGTTTTCTTGCAGAACAATACTCTTTGCCATTCTGTTAGGTTTACCAAAACCTGGCTGACAGAAAACAGCTCTGAAATCATATTCTGAACTGGTCAATCACCTAAGAACCCAACTGAACAACACTAATAAGTAAAATGTTCTCTACCAAAGAGAGTCTTTAGAATACTGTCCAAGAACAATGAGATTCTTTATATGTTCATATTTTTGTAATTCAGTGACACCAAGACTGAAGAATTAAATATTACTAAAACTGATTATAATAAATATTAACCTACCAGGTTTCTTGCTTATTTTTCTGCAGATTTATACCAAATTTCAAAGATATCTGCCTAGTCCTTTTCTTTTGTGTAGGAATCCTGAAATAAGAACATTACTGTTCTAGCATCACTTTGAGTCTCATTGTTCTGCATGTTTCCTATAAAGATTGGTGAGCAAATGTTAAAAAATAAGTATTATTTATAATACTACTCAGCAAATAAAAATGCTTCCAATTTCTTTTATTTCCTACACTGATATTTCTTCTGCAAAATCATTTCAGAAAATAACATAAAAGCTGTACACAACAAACCAAACAGATATTAATAGATGCTAAAGCTAAAATTTGCCAGCTGACAAAGATTAGAATATGTCATTTTAAGTTAACATTAAACCTAAGTTATACTTTTTGATGAGAGGGTTATTAAAATAAATTAACTGATTCTACATGAAAAGCCAGTGGATGAAGCTAACAACCTATCATTCAAGGTTAAGTATAAGAACAGTGCTTATCTAGTGCTAAATAAAATTTCAACAAAATTTTAGTTCTTTAAATGAGTAATAAGTTTGTTTTTTTTTAATCAATTCACCCTAAGCAAGGTGATAACACCACTAAGATATAAGGAGAAGTGAAAGAGAAAGAAAAGACTTTAGAAGAAACCAGAAACCCAATACTAAACAGGAAACAAAGGATAATTCTATTCTTATTCAAAAGACTGAGAAGGAGTGTGAACTGGACAAGTGGCAAATCCATCTACTCCTATTGAGAGAAAAAAAGTAAATAGTAAATAAAATTTCAAAGTTCAGATGAAAGGTGTTTGAAGTATAAAGTTGAAGTAGAATTTAGAAGGAACTGGAAGCCCAATCCAAAACAGGAAACAAGGGATAAACCCCTACTCCTGTTTAAAAGACCAGGTAATAGCATGAGCCAGACAATAGATGAACATATCAACTAAACTAAGTAAAATTAAAATACTTAATCTTAAATACGTTTTCCTCATTCAATATAGTTCTAAAAAGAAAAACTATAAACTGTATTTCAATTCCTAAGAATATTTGTATTTATAAAGATTCTAGGAAGATCAGATATAAATATTCTAATGAGATATTTTCTAGTTTTCTATGATTAATAATACGAGGGTAAGTCAAAAATTATCTTCACTATAACATGTCTTCTCACTGCCTTCTGCTCATGCATGCTTATAGTTGGTACTATTGTGATCACATGATCAAAGTTTGAGCTTGATCATGCCAGTTTCCTTGCTGCTGTTACTGTATAAACATGGCCACTTTGCAAGCAGTGTACACCAAGGAGGAACAAAGAGCAGTGGTCCAATTTCTCTGGTCAGGTGTGTCAGGGGCTGAAGTTAATTGAGGGCTTTTAATACAATAAGGAAACAGTACACTAACACGTAGAAGTGTGCATGAGTGGATCAAGAATTTTAAAGTGGTTAGACAAGCGTGACACACAAAGGAGCAGGATGCCCATTAACCTCCATCACTGAGGAGAAGATTCAGCAAGGGGCCCAGACTGAAGCTAAATTTGCATCCTCCAGCACATGCTAAAGCTTACAAGCACATGGTGCCATTTCCCTTTGTGATTATATATTCCCCAGATATTGAAAGAAACAATCTCTGACTAGCCATCCTCAATTTGGGAAAACTCAAGACTTGCCGTTTCCTGTTCATGGAATATGCCCCCACTTAGAACATAGCAAATGAATCTGACCTATTTCAATCTAGAGTCCTAAAAATGGCTTCTCCAGAAACACAAAAGAATCTCCATATTATATATAAGACCTTATCTTTTTGTTCTCTTTTCACTCTGCTTGCTGTGTAGATATATATTATATTTTTCTCTGCATTGGACATGTGTAAATATCTATATATAATTTTGTGTATGTCTTAGTGCTATAAAAGTCTCTCTGAGACATGTTTGTCATGCCTTGTCTCTTCTGTTCCGTCTATGAAGTATGATGTTATTATATTATGGATATAATAATGCCCACATTAGGGGAAATAATTATAAATGGGAGAAACTAAACCTTTCTCCCATAGCTCTCCTATTATACCAAAAACTATTAAATGTTATTTCCAAAGAACAGGATACATACTAGTGGCTATTCTACTGTCATGCTAGTTAATATATGTACAAAAATATTTAACTGAAAAATAAATTTATCTTTTCCTACATATGTTATTTTAAGTTTTTCACTTCATTTACTCTATGTTCAAAGATTTCTCTTGCTTTTTTTGGTGGTGGTGATGGGGGATGAGGTTCCCAGAAAAATAAATAATAAACTTACTATCATTTAATATTAGAAGAAAAAGGTATCAAAAGACAATTATTCATTTCACATAATTAAAAGAAACCAAAAGCATCAACAATGGAAATAATGGTATCCATATTTAAACATCATAATAGTTAATTCTTAAAAGATAAATGTGAAGAAAGACAGAAATAAAAAGAAAATATCTGTATCTAGTACAGATAAATCAACTAGTTTAGTACACCAATTTGAAAGCAAAATGACCAAGAAAAATATTTCCAAGAAGCTGTGAGTTGAAAAGTAAGATGTTCCTATAATGTTACTTGGTTCCATTAACCTCACATTAAATTATTGAGGTTATGAGATGTTGAGAAAGAACTAGTGCCCACTCATTTTTAGTTCTGTCCATAAATAGAATTATTAAAAAAAATGAATGAAATTTTCTTAAAATCACAGAATTCTATAAAACTGATATTACTTGAATAATAACTGCCAGAAACAAATAATAGTAAAAGACAAGAAAAACAGAAAATAAACACAGACTTTGATTAAAAACTGACATTTCCAATCATGTTAACCAGATTACATTGGATAAAATTAGATAAAATCTTATAAATAAAGTACAGTGTGTGTGTGTGAGTGTCCAAGCAACTCCTCCGCTCACACTGGTCTGATTTCAATGATTCATAGCTCATTAAAAAGCCCGAGAAAAGTTAAGCACATGGAACAATTTTTGCTGAGCTCAGATTCAGAGTTACCAGATTATGCAAGGTTAAAAATATATATTAATACATTATACTAGACATTATCATTGTTTTATGGTTCAAGGGGAGTAACTCTTATTTTGCTTTTGTATCCAAAATTGCAGTGCATGTTTTTATTATAAACTAGCTTAAAAGCTGCCCTATCGTGCAGCAATTAAGCTAGATCCTGGGGAGGACTCTTGGTTTAGCCATCATCAGAAAGGCTAGGGAGTAGATGCAATAGGAATCAATAAACTACAGAAGAACTCAAAATTGATTGCTGCATTTAAGTATTGAATTAATGTTTAAGCTTACTTTTAAAAGTTCAATGATAATTCGTCTGCTGCCACTTAATTTAATTTTGATGTATATAGAGCCATATATTCCGTAGAAACAATTATTTTTATTTCATGAGTGATAGAACAGGGGACAATTTATAAGATAAAATTAATATAGTGTAAAGATGAGAAAATAGAAATTAGAATTAGTTATACATTCAACATTTGAAGAGTTAGAGAAGCATAATAACTAATTAAGTAAAACCTATATTATGGAATCTATCTGAATAAATGTGAAATTGGAGCTCAATTCTCCCACAAATTCTGAGATTAAAAAGCCCCAGCTCTACTTTATAGTAATTTGGTATTTACTCAAACCTCTCTCCATGAAATCGCATTGTGACACAAGGTCGGTTTAATGTGGGGAGCCTGAGCGCATACACCTGGGCTAGGAACAAAAATTCCCCAAGTCCCCGTAACCACTGGTTGCATTGGCCTCAGTGCGAGCACCGATCACTCTCTCTCGTGCAAGGAGAGGGCACAGCCTCAGGCAGCTGTTTCCCAGGGCTGGGCACCTCACAGCATAATTTTCCTCAGTTGTGACTCTGTCCTTTGACGGAGCCACTCCTGAGCATACTCTGCCCCAAAACAGAGGCACATCTGAGAGATGATAAATAAACATTTTAAAAAATTGTATTTACTCAACACCGCCACGAAGTCAGGTTGTGACACATGGTCAGTTTAATGTGGGGAGCCCAAGCGTGTACACCTGGGCTAGGAACAAAAATTGCCCAAGCCCCCACAACCATTGCTTGTGCTGGCCTTGGTGTGATAACCAATTTCTCTCTCTAGTGCAATGAGAGGGCACGGCCTCAGGCAGCTGTTCCCCAGGACCGGCAACTCTCAGTATGATTTTCCTCAGTTGCAACTCTGTCCTTCGACGGAGCTGCCCCTAAGCGCACTCTGCCTAAAGACAAAGATGCAACTGAGAGATAAATATTGTATTATATAGTGCAGAAAAGTCTTTGAAATTTGCATTTTACTTGGCCTTCAACAAGTTAACATCTATTCGCAAAACTTTCCTTAACTATAACAAGCCAATTTATGAATGAAAATTTTTATTTCAAAGATTTCAAATAGTAAATATATTTTATTTTGTGAAGCGATAGTGAGGGGGCAAAGCTTGCTAGTCGATAATAAAATATAGTCACTTAATTTCTCTGAGAAACTTATTTAATAATCAAAGAAAAGTAGTAATATCAATAAACAAATTTTGTTTAGAAAAAAATAAAACTAAAACTAAAGAAAGTCAAAATGCAAAACACTTTTGGTAAAGAGTGATAGTCTTACCAGAATTGTATAAATTTATGAAAATGAATTATAATCCATGCTTTCATTTATCACAAAAATTAAGTAAAATGTTATCATTTAAATTACTGCATATTCAAAATTCTGTGACACTTAATAAACTAAAACACACTCGCCAGAAAGTATTGCTGGACAGATTATATATCAACAAGTGTCATGAAGGACTTGTAGAAAGTTTAGTCATCCAAGTTTTTATATTAAAAATCTGAATTCTATACAATAATAAAAATAAAGAAAACATGGGTATGTCTGTTAAATAACTTATTTGTATTTACAAACATATATACATGAATTCAAAACGTTAAAAAGTATTAGAATAGTCTTTAGTTTAGTCTTTGAGTAGTTGGTTCACAGAAAAATCTGAGATTTAGAAAAAACTTTCAAATAGTTGGTCCACAGATAAAAGCTATGGTCAAGAAAAGACTTTTATCATTAATGAAGATTCACTGACCATCTTTATTGTTGTTGTTGGAGATTGTTCATTTGAAGTTGTTAAGTGACCATGCCTGTTGTTGTTGGAAATGATTCATTTGAATTCACCAACATGTTTCTTTCAGCACATGCTGAGGAGGGGGAAGAAAAAAGTTATATAGTCATATATTCTCTTGTGTTTGAAACAGCTTGGTGACAGCTACATCTTTGCTCTTTGAAAGTCCAGTGGGTTTTTTATAGAAATTTTTCCCTAGAGTAGGCTTGAGAAAAATAGGGTTTTAATTTTTTCTGTTTGGTCATATATTTCACATGGTGATGTCATTTTCTAACCAATAGATACTTTGATTTAAACAGTATGTGTTGTATTGTGGAATCTTTTTGGCATGTTTGTAATATTGTCTGTTATTGGGTAGAAAATATAGTTTGAGCATGTTTTAATATGGTGTGTATATATGTAATTGTGTTTGAAATAGTATTTATTTCCTATAGACTCAATAAAACCAGTAGAACTCTTATCATTTTGCAGCTAGAAATCAATTAGATATATCACTGCTTTATCTTTATTTTTTTATTAAAACAGACAAATCTATTTAAAAAAAAAAGAAAAAAGAAACAACTAATACATAACACTGAACAGATTAAGTTAAAGTTTCTGGATAAAACTTATCAAAGCTGTTGCCAGAATGTTCATCATAAATTAATGAAATCCTTTTCCTTCAGATTCCAAGTAGCAATCATTTACATTATGTATATAGGACAATTTTTTTTGTGGGTCACTTACAAGTTACAATACAATATCATGAAAAATAAGGTTTGTTGAACTCAGATTTAATTTTTCTCTTATCAGGAATGAGGAGTGGAATTTGGGACAAGCTGAATTTTTCTCAACAAAATGCATAAACAAGCTAGTAATAATATCCTATATACCACATCTAACAGCAACATGAACAATTTCTTTTCACCCTTCAAGAAATTTGAACCTTTTATAACAGAAGTCTATTCTTAAAATAAATTTGAAAAGTCGATCAATGTTTCAAAGTAGTTAAAATGTAATGCTAACTTAAACACTGCTTTTGGGTTGACCAAAAAATCCATTCTGCTTAAAACATTACAGAGATTTAAAAGTGTTTAGTTTTAACTAACTTCATTAAAAAAAAAAGATTGCTTTGGACTGCAGTGACTGCTGCCTTATCAGAGTGAATGCTTTTAAAATATTGTCAAAGCTGGTGTATTCTGTTTGTTGATCCTAACATTGAAGATGGAAGGAAATAAGCAACATTTTCGGAATATTATACTTTTTTTAATTTAGAAAGCTAAAAAATACAACTCAAACAGTAAATGTAAAAATTGATTTGTGTAGAAGATACTAGGAATGATCAAATGTCAAAAATGTTTTTTGAAAAGATTTATGCAGCAGATTTCTTGCTGAATGATACTCCACACAGTTGGGTAGGCTAGATGAAGTTGACAGAGACCAAATGAAAACTTAAGAATATTCAATGCTATACAACATAGGAGATAACATACTGAAACTATCCAAATCAAGTGATGTAAATCACTTACACCAGCTTGATAGTGTTAGTAGTTTTAATGTATTGTGGCAAGTAATGAAATGTGGATACTTCACAACAAGATAGGATGTATAAGATCATGGGTCAACTGAAATGAAGTCCAACAGTAGTAATTACAAAATTTTCATTCAAAAAAGTTATACTGCTTACATAATGCTAATGGAAGAAAGTCCTCAATGAGTTTCTTCTGAAGATATGAACAACTCAATGAAATTAGTAATGCTCACAATACAACCGACTGGCCGTAATAATCAACAACAAAATGCTCCTAGATTTACATAAGAAAAAACGTATAGTATTCCATCTGGAAAAAACTAGACTGCATGTTTCTTTAGTGAACAAACAAAAAAGATGACAACTCAGATAGAAAATTTTCATTCATTCACCAATTTAAATATACAAAAGCTTGACACTAGATTGGCAGCAAGGTCTCATCCTTTTACAGTTGAAAACACTAGATGTTCTATGCTAACAGTTTCTATTCTTACACTTGCCGCTTGTGAAACTCTCTTCCAGTTTCATATTTTCTAGTCAATTTTGACCTTCAAAAATTTAAATGCAATATCAATCATTATATTCTGTCTTCTTAATTCCTGTTCTTAATTGTTCTCTCGCCTTAATAATGTTATCTTTTTCTCATATTCTCTCATTCAGTAACACCTTGCATCCTAGTAGCTTTATATCTTTGCTTGGAGTGAAATGATTAAAAAAATGATACTGAATCTTGCATGTAATATATAAGATAAATTTGCCTATCATCTTGTTCACGCTCTTCACCAGTCTTTTGAAGAGGAGTAGACTATCCCTTGCTTGCTGCTCCTTCTAAAGTCATCTTGTTCTCTTTCACTACCAATAGTCCCTTGAATCTTAGTGGCATTATCACCTTGCTTGGAGTGAATAGATTAATATACATATATGTGTGTGTGTGTGTGTTAATCCTGAAAACTCCACTGAGAAATATACAAACACAACCTCCACACACTGTTTTCCATAGCAAGTATTTTTTTATGGTGTGGAGTTGCTAGCTCCATGCCCAATTGGCTTTGGATTCAGAATTGTTCTTCTCATAGACTAGTTGCCAACCAAAGCTAGACCACCTAGTCTGTACTGGTATTAAACAATAATTGTGGGGAGAATAGATGGATTTGTATCTTTCCAAGGGTATTTGTGCAAAAGCAAATGCAAAGACCTCAGGTGAAATTTGAACTTAATATTCCAATCCCACTTTCTGTGTTTATAACCATTATGCCACATGCACGTCCTATTTCACCTGAGGATTACCATTTATTCCAATCTCTGCAGAATTCTCTTAATGAAAAGTATTTTAATTCTGGAAAAAATGCAAGCAGTACCATGAACAGTTCTTTACTGAGAAAGTGAAATATTTCTGAGAGGACAGAATTATGTAATTAACTGAAAGATGGTAAAAGCTAGTGAAACAAACTGTTAAATATGTTGTTCAATAAAGATGATGTCAAAAATTAAAAAAATGTCTTATATTTTTGCCTCATAAACTGAAGAAACCTTTTTACACAACTAAATACTTTACTACACTATAAAATAGTTAACCAATTTGAGACATTAATAACTAAAATATATATCAGAGGTAATTAACTATATTTCTGTATTTTTAAAATTCCCAGTATGATAAAATTATATTTGATTATTTGAGTTCCAAATTATAAAAACCTCTTATTTTTCTTATATATGAATTTACTTAAAGCTGAAAGCAAAAAAGTACAACAGAGAATAGTTTCTAAGTCTTAAAGTATATAAAAAAAATCTGGAGAGGGAACAGAATATAGCAAGGAATGCAGCAATTTATGGCAACATTTTTGTGTGCAAACTGAATACAGCAAGCAAAAGAATTTGAATTAGGCCTTTACCCTACCATTCAATACTGATATCAGTTGATACAGCTACTTTTTTTTTTACACACACACACACACACATGCTGTAGAGTAACAGTGCAAGAAAATTAAGCTGAAACTAGCCGGGTAGGACCTGCTGCTTCTAAAATTTGAAGCATTCAAAATTGTGTGTGCATGTGTACATATTTTATTCATATAGAGATTATTTTTCTCGAGGTATTACTTAAAAAACATGAAGAATATTAGTTTTATGCCCAGTAAATTTTATAAAACATTAAAATTTATCAAGTAGGTACAAATTACTATCAAACCAATATTGCTTGATTTTTTTCAAACATTTTCGTAAGAAATTTAGTTTGGACTGCACTTGGCATCAGTGCATTTAGTTAAATTCTTTGTTGTTTTGTTTGTTAAAAAACTTAAATAAACTTAAAATACTTAAATAAGTATTTTCCAAATAATTAAAAATTCTAAGTAAACTATTTTCCTCAAACTATCTGCCATAAGTCATCTAATGGTAAGAATTGCAAGCAACTAATGGAGAAAGGATTTAGAAATACTGATTCTTTATCAACAATTTATTTTCAAAGACTTATTTATCACACACACACAGGTTTTGCCTTTTGTAAATGACATGTTCATTCACTGGAGACATAACAGTGAATGCAAGGTACATAACTCTGTCAGTTTTGGTTGGTGGATCAAATGAGCAGTGATATCAACACAAATTAAGATATCACTTATATTTCCAATTAAAATATAAAAAAATATACAAACAAAATTAATTTAAATACTTTATTGTAAAAGTATTTACTACAATGTTCAATTATCTGTATTTCTATAAGCTAACCAATTTTCCTCACTCATTTGTGTCCACCAGTTTAGTTCCTATCATATACATATCGTTCTTTTCTAGTCTATTTAATTATTGGATTAAAAATATTTTCTTCCAACACTACCCTTTAACTTGCACTGAATACCTCTGAACAGAGTGATCACTATGACTTCTGAACATTGTCTTTTGTAATATAAGAACAGATGGAAAGTGGCTCATTCTAAAATATCTGCTTTTATAATATTTTAAGTTTTATTGAAAGACTAACTTCAGTTGCAGATTTTATTCATTATTGCTTCATTACCATAATGTTTCAAGACAAAAGAGAAATAAGAAAAGCCTCATTTATATTTTACTGCAGTAAATTTTCAACCCTTTTTGGCAATTTATACTGAAAGAATATAAGGAATGGTACTTGGCTATGAATAGAATGAACCCTAGAAGAAACTTACCTTTTACCAAAATGTGCACAAGCAGATAATTAAGAGAAAAACTAAACACAACTAGGAGTGACTTGTGTGCTCCTATAACCTGGAGAGCTATTCTGGTGGAAATTTATCTTACCTTTTACTAAAGTGTGCACAAGCAGATAATTAGGAGAAAAAATAAAAGCAATACACTAGGAGTATCTTATGTGCTGCTATAACCTGGAAAGCTATGCTGATGGGAGATTATTTCCTGGCAGGTCTAACCTAACCAGACAGGTCGATGAGTAGGAGCAAGACCAAACCTTAGTCACCTAGAGAGGCATAGCTCAATGACAAGAAAACTTAGAGCAGGCTGCAACTCTTCAGTTGCATAGATAGGCAAACATAAATAAACTGATACATTGGCTTCAGATGCAGTGCTCAATGGTGGATGATAAATAATACAGTCAACTATAATGGCTTCGATCAACTAATACTAGTTAGCTGAATACTGTGGTGGTTAGTAAGAATTGCAACCACTAGTACTGAATCATATTAATGTTAAGTGTAAAAGCAATTGAAAAACAGCATGACGAGTAAATTCAATACTTCATATCATATCACTTGTCACGTGGGTCAACAATGTGTATCGCTTTAAGAGAGAGGAATGGAAGAAATTGATTAAGGGTATTCAATTTTGCTTGAAATAGAGAATTAGGAGGAGGATAAAATGAAGTAATAGTAAGTAAAAAGGTCACTGCATTAAAGAAAGTACAAAAAAGATGTATCATAAAGCTTAGAAAATAATACAATGAATTAATTACACTTCAGGTGGTGTAACATCTGATTTAGTTGATGAGGTAGACAGGTAACTTTACATTTAATGTTTCAAGTTTCCACCACCAAATTGTCCTATGAATTAAAATATTGGTTAAGAGAATCAAGTTACTTGGTAATCATAAGTTCAATCTCTGAGACAGGTAGTGCCAAAAGTATTTTATTCTCTGATTCAGTGGAAGAGATAAGTAGTAGTATAGGATAGTACAGAAATTGATGAAGACAGAAAAAGTTCAGCCAAAGAAAACTGCAAAGCAAGTGATGGATGAGTGGGACTTGTCCAATGTGGTGTCAGTAGATACAACTAAACATATCATTTGAGAACATGAACTGATGAGATGCATTTCAGTTAAGAAACCTGCATTAAATAAAAACATTTGAAAGAGTTATGAACTATCAGATTGCATATGCTTGGACAAAGAACATACATTCAGCAATGAAACTAGAATAGAACTATATTATAAAGTGAGACTTTTGTCAGACAATCTACAGGAAAGCAAAATGACTCACATCACATGATGAAAACAGTGAAGTTTGAGGTGAAGAGTTTAATGCTTTGGGGATAAAAGTAATAGTTAAAAAAAAAAGTTGGTTAAAACTGATGGTAATTTGAATAATACCAAATACATCCAGTTACTGAATGACTATTTGTTACCAGACTTGGATGAAGGCAATATTCTTCAGCATGAAGGAGCTCTATGCCACAAATACACATGTAACACAATAGAGTCCAGCTGATGAAGAAGTCACTGTATTGAAATATTGGCCAACTTAGAGCTCTGCCTTATTATTATTATTTTTAATCATTTCACCTGAAGCAAGGCAATAATGCAACTAAGACACAAATGGTTACTGAGGGTGAAAGAAAATGAGAAAACTTTAGTAAGGAGAAAGGTCAATAATCAAACAGGATTCAGAAAGGCAGAAGATGGTGATGTGCATTCTATTTAAACTTTTGAAGATCATAGGTGACAGGGAAGCAAGAAACCAGAAGAGAGTACTACAGGTGAGAAGTGCAAGAAAAGAAACTATTAGAATAGAACTTTGTTACATCTAGGTATTTCAACAGTAAAATGATGTGGTTAGTTGTCAGTCTAGTAGTATGCTTAAATTCATATGGCTGAGGTACCAAGGAGGAAAGCTCATTCGAACAATTATCATGAAAATATTTATAGAAAAAACAGAAGCAGGCTATGTCTCGGAGGAGGCAAAATGAATGAAGTCAAGATGCCAGGTCAGTACTGATAAAATTAAAGATCCTTCTTTGAATTTTGTTGAGAATTTCGAGATATATAGCAAGAGCACCAGACCAAATATGGCAGCAATATTCAATGCACGGGCAAATGATAGATTTATAAATATGCAAGAAAAATTGTCTTTCATAATAATCTTTGTATCTTTAAAATTTAAATACATTTAAGAGACACTATTTTAAAATTAGCAAAAATACCATCTAACAGATATCCAAATGCAAAACTGTAAGAACATCCTCAAATGTTCAATTTAATTTTCATTATGTAAGTTAGACAAAGTTAGAGATTGAATGCTTACAAGTTTGAACTTTAATACGAAATTAATGGCACACAACTATTTTAGAGGAGAAAAATTGATTTCAAATCAAGTCTGTTTTAATCAATCTTTAAATGATAAAAATATATAACTGGATTTTAATGTATATTTGATGTGAAAAAAATTGCACATTTTAAAGATAGAAAAGATTTCTTGTACCAATATACATTTGGCTTTATTAAAAGAAAATAAAGTTTAATTTCACAGGTTTGAACTAAACTCTCAAACTTGACAGTGAGATTAAATGAATATAGCTAAACTTATAATTTCCAAATCTCAAACTAGGACAATTTTCAATTTTTATTATAGCTTTAGGTTCTTATATAATATAAAGTATCTTCATGACTCAACAGCCCTTAAGTTCAATACTGATAGCTTATATCTGTAGTGTGACAGATCTCTCAAAGTAGAAAATTTTGGACCAAACCAGGATATATAGCAAGCCTAAAAATAGCACTATCAAATTTCAGTATACTTTGTGTAAAATCTTAGGCAAATTTGTTAGAAAAAGGAGGAAATGTTTTTATTCCATCAATAAAGCTACAATGAAGTTATGCCATGATTGATCCTAGCCTGCAATTTCATGCAATTAAAATCAGCTAAGTACTTAAGACAAAGTATACAACTCCAGTACCCCGCAATAATGTTTTCACACTCAGAGATTAGACTAGTATGAAATACTCTTACTTTTTCTTCTGAATAAAGCAGAATATATATATATATATATATATATAGTTGCTATCAAATTCAAAACAAGACTCCTAATCAAATAAAATAAAATCCCTTAAAGCTTGTTCTGTTACTGATGTCTTATCTCTCTATGCCATTTTAGACTGGTTCAAAGAAAATTCGCCTTCTCTTTTTCACACTAAGTTTTCATCAGTCACTTATTTTGTCCCTAAAGCTGTGTCCCCAATTTCTTTCTCACTAGATATTTTCTCTCAGATAAATACTTTCTTTTTCATTTGTATATTTTATAAAAAACGAAGTAGGAATTTAGAATTGCATAACATCAGTTGATATTACATATTTTAATTTCATCCTTGTTAAAGTTTATAAATTTCTAACAGTATAGTATAATCATAATACATTACACTACTAATAATATTGAGGTAGTCATAAAATATGGTACTTCTATATACAAAACAAGCTTGATAATTTTTTCAGTATTGTTACCTTTACAAATGATCAATTTTTTCTGTGTAATATTAAACTTTTATAGTTATTAAGAGCAATACAAAATATATAAAGGTAAACTAGTGTCTCAACTTTATACTTAAAACTTATACCTAAGTGTAACTAGTGTTACACATGAAAAGAATTGGCAGGTTGATTTTTTCAATATAATTAAATAACTAAATATTTAAAAAGTAAATTTTTCAAAATGAAAACATTGAAATAAAATTAAAAACATTTGAATTACATAATGGAAAAATATCAGCTAACAAAAAAACAAACAAAAAATAAACAATAAAAACAAAAAAAGAAGTTGGCAGACTTTTTTATAATGTTATTTAGTGGGCTAGTACTCACTGGAACTCACCCCAGCCTTATTTTGATTGTCAGTAAATGGGTCTCCTTGTCATAATACCAAAAGTTTGACAGAAATCTGAGCAAAGAATGCTATTCAGAAACTGAGAAAGGTATTAAGGGATTGAAAAATGTCCTTAAAAACAAAAGAGTGTTGGAGTGATATGTAATGTGTATTCTTCTATATGGCAGAGAATGTTGGATAATTTCCTCAATGATGGAGAAAACACTTGAAGTGACACAGATGTGGTTCTACCAATGAATGTTAACAATACCTTAGAGAAATTATGCAAGAAATAAGGAAATTTTATGAAGAATAAGAACTACAAAGAAGCTATTGATAAAAATCCAAAAGAGACAGATAAAATTTGGAGGGTAGTTAATGAGCAAAGTAGGTTTGGATAATTTAACACTCACAGAATACATTGAAACAAGAGAAAGCAGCAATAAATGTCCTTGACAAGTTCAAGTAAATAGATGATGGAACAAATATCACAAGGACAAAGAGAGGCAATAAAGGAACAAGTATTACTGTAATGATATGTAAATGTAAGAGTTTGATCATCTGCATATGGACAAGAAACACTATATAAACTCAAGTACTTGTGAGGGAGAGAGAATTTGTCAGTAGCGATTGTAAGCAATTTACAGATAATACTACTACACATCACAGCGACTGCTGTTGCTGACTAAATACCTATTAACCTTAGAGGACCCAGATTTTGTGGACACATGGTTGGGGTGCTTTAATGCAAGTACTAGAACCAAGGAGTTGAAAGACAATAAAGCTAAAATGGAAGAAAACAAGGTAATGGACATTGTTATGGTTGCTGTGGAAGTTGAGGCTATTGGAAAAGCTTCAATAATAGCCCATCTCCTGAAATTAGGTGGGCAATAAGACTGATGGCCTTTG
The DNA here is from genome assembly GCA_964036315.1 of Acanthosepion esculentum. Lineage (NCBI taxonomy): Eukaryota > Metazoa > Mollusca > Cephalopoda > Sepiida > Sepiidae > Acanthosepion > Acanthosepion esculentum. The sequence continues at coordinate 25,652,397 of OZ038483.1, read as the reverse complement.
GTTTTAACACAGAATATATCAAGGGTAATTCAATACCACACGTGGATGCACTAACAAGATTGCAATTTTATAAGGCAGAAAATGAGAATGCATACAAAAAATTTGAAGATACATTTCTACACTGGATAGAGGCTGATGTTTTATTATTGGAGAGAATGGCTGAGGAAACTATGCAAGACCCAGTATTAAGAAGAATAAAATGGAGAATTAGAAAGAACAGATGGGGTAATTGTTCTCAAGTTGAAAGAACATACAAAGAGGTAAGACACAAAGTGATGGTAGAGAAAGGAGTAATCAACAATGGTGATAAGAGTGGTACATTCAGAAACACAAAGAAGAATCTTAATAAGGATGATAACATGATAAACATGATGACATACATTGTGAAATAACAGCTACACAAAAAAGCTAAAGTTAGAAATGTGATGGGCCAGATATTCAACAAATATGGAAGGATATGTAAAAAGATCTGTCTATATTTTTGAGATGAGGTATTGTAACTATTTACATAATTTACATTATTCAGACTGATGTCCTCATCTTTGTTTTCATATTCACAACGTTTCAGTCTTTGTACACTCTGGCCTTCTTCAGGTGATATATATTGGAATTTTGAACAGAATCTTTTATTTAGTCCACTGCCATGCCTTTTCTGGATATCTCAGTTTCACTTATTTCAGTCACTGGATTACTTCAACTAATCCAATGGGCCATGTGTCCAGTGGATAAAAGTGTTGGTTGAAGTAATCCAGTGACTTGACCCAAAGAGTTGTGAGTTCAATACCTGGCCACAGCAGAGGTGAATAAAAACTTGGAGAGTTGAGTTACTAAAGGGAAATTACTGAAACTGATATATCCAGAAAAGGTATGACACATGGAACTAGAACAATCTACCCCCAGTGGATGGAATAAAGGGTTCAGTTCGAAATTCCAATGTATATCACCTGAAGAAGGCCAGAGTATACAATGGCTGAAATATTGTGAATAAGACAACAAATATGAGGACAACAGTCCAAACAATGTAAATAGTGTAAAAGATGTTCCAACTGTAAAGAAACAAGAAATTTTATACAAAGGTCATTACATCCATGGCCTAAAGAGTTAAAGCCATGGAGTAGAGTTAACTTGGATCATGCATACATCAGTGGAAGGGTACCTTTCTTAATATTAGTAGATTCTTTTTTAAGATGGCCCAATGTAATTTGTGTGTCAGACAAACAAAGTTCTATGGGGAAACACATGTTAAGAGTCATATCTTCAAGAAATGGTGTTTCCAAAACCCTATTATATGACAATGCAATACAGTTTTGCAATGAAGAACTCAACTCCTGGCTATGACAGATGGAATGCAAGCTTTACAAGACACTGCCATATCATCCTCAATCAAATGATATAGCGAAAAAGATGGTACAAACTATAACAATGGGCCTAAAATCATATTCACAGCATAAACCAAAAATAGAAATCTTTCTATAGAAAAGCTTCTAAGTTACAGAATGATACCGCATACTGGAAGACTAGAGAGCCCATCAGCACTGATGAGAAGACAAATCAGAGCTCCCTTAATGATGTCATCTATATAAATAAAGTGCAGTTTATGTGTGTCCATCAGTCTGTTTTTCGATCTCAGCAAATCATAAACAACCTGAAGTAACAGGTAGTAAAAATTAAATAAATAACTGATTTAAAGTTAAATTTAAATATCAAACAGTGTGAAAGGTTTACAAAACAATCCTTTATTGAAGGCTTAAGTTTAATTTCACTTTTCGTCACAATTGCAATTGATATCATCTAATTAAACTGTAATTAAAACTTAAGTGGGGCACAATATATTGTTCACATGGTTTTTTTTCTTTTTTTAGAACACGTACTGTGACACATTTGAAATATTACATAGTTCAGGTTCCCTAATGTCTTTTAAAAGTGACTTTATGTGAAGGGATCATAAAGCATAGTGATTTTACAAGAAAATAAAATTTGTGCACAAAATAAATGTAAATGAACTATGGAGATCGGTTGCATATATAAAGAAAGATTATGCTGAATTAAGGTGTCGAATAAAGATAAAATAATTTTATTATTTCTAAATTCAGGGTAGCTTCTAGGCTAGTATTCTATAAATGAAAGAATGTGTTGCAAAAAGAATAAGGATTAAAGTCCAGAAAAGGCAGATTTTCTAATGTAAAAAAAAAGTCAATACTGTTGTAATAAAAAAACAAGGGAGCTGTATATTAACACATGCAGATAAATAAGATCTCAAGACAAAGATCTACAAATGGAGGAACAAATGTCAAAGGACATAAATAATAACAAATATAAGGAAAATAATCAGGATATACCTATACAAATAGAAGCAGATGAAAATGAGGGGGACAAAAATTTCCAAAACAGTTAGGCAGGTTCCGATGAAGCTCAACTGAAGTAAGATAGCCATGAAGATAAAAGTTTGCAAGACAGATTAAGGTCTCCCATATACAGAAATCTGATAAGATCTATGGTTAAGGCGAGGGAGAAGTAAGGCAAAGTAATCCCGAAAATGGAACACAGTGTAGGAGAAGCAAAAAATTAACCAAGGACATAAAACCCTTTCATTTCAGAGAGATGTAATGACATGTAAATTTAAGAATGTGATCATTTGCATATGGACAAGAGACACTCTTTATAAACCCAATTAATCATGAGGGGGGGACAGAATTTGTCAGTAGCAATTGTGAGTGATTTGCAAATATTACTATTATGCATCATGACAATTATTTTAAACAACAAAAGAAAAGAAGCCGTGGAGAACCGTAATCGCCATTTTCTGAAGTACCTGGAATACAAGAAAATATTAGTATAGTTTTTCTAATTTAAACATGTATGTGATATGCTTGCAAATATATATTTGTGCAAAATATATTTTTTTACTTTCTTTTGAGCTTCAGGCTCAAAAGAAAGTAAAACGTTTTTTACCTCTATTTGTTTGTTTTTTGTTAATGTATTTCTTTTTTAACCATTCAAGTTTTATTAGTTATTTGGTGGTGTGAGATTTTATTATGAAACTCAAGGGTTGTTCAGCCTTCAGTAAATAAAAATATATAATAAGAGAGTTATCAATATTTATTTTTTATTTCAGATTTATAAAGATTTTCATGAGTTATAAGAAAGGTATAAGCTTTAAAGAGAAACAAGATTGTAGTGATATGTAAATGACTGCCTAATTAATGAGACTATATAAGTACCCAAGCAGTAAGGGGGGAGGGGCAAATATGATACACAAGATTAACTACCACTGGACAGAGAAAGTACAAAAGAAATCACATTTCATAATAAAGATTGTCAAGTTATTGAGGGATAAGCATATAACAAAAACAAGTTGAACAGAAATCATAGAACAATCAAAAAAGAAATTGAAACCATTAGCAAGATAAGAAGAAGAAGAAGAAAAACTGGCTTTAAGAATGTCACAAAAAGAGATTTAAGAAAAATTAAAAGCTGATTGACCCAAAAGAATGTCTTTGAAGAGGCCAGTGTTACAAACATAAACAGAGAGAAAAAAAATACAGAATGTTATGAACATTGGTTAAAGAGTAAGTAAACATTAAAAAGAGAAATATAATTTGACAAAGAAGTACATAAAAACTGAGATCTCAACACTAATTTTTAGTGATGAATGTAGTTGAGCTTGATGGCTAGGTTTGAGAGTGAGTTCTTAATGAAAATACTTAAACATGATTTACAATACAAAGGTGATAAAGTGAAGTTCTGGTTTAGTATTATTGACAATATCATCAAGGTTGATGATAGCATCAAGATAGATACAAAGAATTATTCTAAGTTCTTGGACAAGATGTTTCCTGAGTAGCATTAAGTCACAACCAATGAGATTTGAGTTGAAATTATTGCTATTTCACATTTGGCAAAGCTCACAAGAAACCAAATATAATGATATTTTTTTTATCATCTCACCCAAAACAAAGTGATAATGCAACTAGGATGCAAGGGCTTACTAGGAGTGAAAGCGAATAAGAATTTTAGTGAGGCAAAAGGACAATAAAAGAACTGAATTCAGGAAGATGGAAGGTGATAACTGGCGATGGATTTAAGTTTTTCAAGATTGCAGGTGTCAAGGAAGCAATAAATCGGAAAGAAGTTCCACAAGTGAGAAGTGTGAGAAAAGAAACTATTAGAATAGAACATATAGTTATATATAGCTAGTTCAACAGTAAAATGGTGAGAGCTAGTTGCCAATCTAGTAGCATGCTTAAATTTATGCAGTCGAGTCACCAAGGAGAAAAGTGCATCAGAACAATTGCCATGAAAATATTTGTAAAAAAGACAGAGGAAAGCCACGTCACATTGGTGAGAAAGTGACTGAAGTCGAGATGCTAGGTCAGGATTGATTACATTACAGACCCTTCTTTGAATTTTGTCAATAATCTTGAGACATAAACTAAGAGAACTAGACCAGATATTCAATGCATGCACAAGATGGATTCTGCAAGACAAATTTTCTGGCCTGACACAGTGAACCAACTTTCCTAGCAGTAAACTTAGCAAATGATTGAATATAATCACTTCACTTGAAGTCAATGGAAAATGTGAGCCCAAGAAGGTGCAAATAGTTGTTCTCCTGGAGGTTAGCATCAGCCATGCTGATAGCAGGCAGAAAAGGTTCTCTATGGTGACTAAATGAAAGCAGTTTTGTTTTAGGTAATTTACAAGCCATTCTTTTCCCCCAGTTAACTACTAATTGGAGCTCCTTTTAAAGAGCAGTTGCCAGTTTTACTTTGTCAGACCTGTTGAACTTGCTACTAAGACAGGAGTAAAATTGAAACTCTGGAAAGCAATAAAAACTGTTGCAAATAATGTTAAAGCTGAAACATTAGAAAAGTTAACAAAATCAATGGGAGAAAAACTGATGAAGGTTATATAAATGCAAGGAGCCCATATTAACATGTAAAATAAAATAATTATGTTAATCAAATATGCTTCTAAGTCTATATCAATTTATGTTGCATTAAATTTGCTTGCATAATAAAACCTGACAGCTCCTCCCAAAAAGTTATTATCAATATTTTAATAAGGATAGCTGAAACTTTCAATATATTGCTCATATAAATCTAAGTGTAGCCTGAAAATGTTACCAAAATCAATTAATAACAACTTTATTGTGAAAAGATTGACTTCCATAATAAAATCTGACATAGTATATAAAATAATATATTCCTGAAAGTAAAAAGCAAATTAATCAAAAAATAAAATGTTTTCTCAGAATAGTAGAATTAATAATTTTGAAAAGAAGGTAGAACTAAATTGAGCTAAAAGTTCTTTATTAGAAAAATGACCAGCCTACAAATTGTCAGCTTCAAATTTCTATCTCACCCAGTGATTTGAAATTTACTATACTTTTAACATTTAATTTCCATCTTGTATCATCTGTAATGATTTTAAGAACAGAACCTATAAAGGTAAAACACTTAGATTATTAAGCATGAAAAAATACAAAAAATTAACATGGTTTTATTGCTGCTTGCTGTACCATAAATTTTAGGACTTCTGATGAGGGACACTAATACATATGCTACCAATAGCATATGTTTATGACTTTACTTAAATTAGTAAGTGCCCAGATGTCTGGTTTTCTCATCATTTAAGTTTCTTTCTTATAATCATGATATGCTCTTGTGAAAAACAGCTATTAATGAATCTAACCAGATGCTTCACAAGTTCAACAAATCTAAGATCTATTTACCACAGTTCCCATTGGTACAGCAGCATCTATGCATAACCAACTCCAATCTATAATCCAGTATTTATGATAGACCAATCAGATCTGAAAATCATTAAGAGAATAATTCATTTCCTTATTTATCATCTTTCTTTTCTAGCTCCCAACAGGATCCCTTTTAATCCTACATTGTTCCAATACTGGGTATTCATATCATTAGATATTCTGATTTTACAACTTGTCCAGTCTGTCATAGACACCACCTTTAAAGAGTTGGACTCCCAACAAATCAATAAAACCATTACAACAGAACAACATAGTCAATTGTTTCATGGTTTATACCAGGCATGGGCAACTTTTTTTGAACGGAGGGCTACATGAGATAGAGTATATCATAAGGTGGGCTACACTACTAAAAAAAATAAAGTATTCTTTTTATTAAAGATACCGCAACCATTTCCCCAATAAAAGCATCCTCCTTAGAAATTAGGAAAAGTTGTTTTTTTTTTCCTTTGGAGAAAAGATTCCATGTATGATTAAAGAAATTAAAGTCTTGGTATAATATTATCACTGATGACAGCATGATTAACACACATTGCAGCATGTGAAGTGTTTCTAATATATTCATTTGAGTATACAAAAATATTTGTAAAAGAAGAAGAATTATCATTGATGTTTCCTGTATGATCTTCCTTATTTAAAATTGCCAATGGTTTAAAATGCTGACAATGTTACCTTCAACGAAATGTTACAACATTCAAGAAACATTGTATTTAATCATTATTTATTTATCTGGTTATGCATGAGAGTATGTGAGTGAACAAGTGAGAATGAAAAGAAACAAACAACATTTTAATAAATGTTATTTTTTTAATGAAATCAGGCATACCATTCAGAAAATCAAACAGGTTGCATTCAGCCCACGGGCAGCAGTTTGCCCATGACTAGTTTATACTAATAGTCTACAATACCAATAAATACCATTGAATCTGAAACTGCTTGTAGAATTACTTTAGTTTCTATGAATGCTTGCTTTATAGTTTTCACAATGTGTAACCTTTGTGCCCACAAAAAAAAGACGTGTCAAAAGGATGGCTTTTCTGTTAGCAACACTCTTAATTTGTTCTACCTTCACTCCCTCGGCAACATTTATTAACAAATTTATAAAAATATGTGAAACAAGTACAATGCAATATTTATTATTTACCTTTTATAAAGAAATAAATATAAAAAGAAATCTTTGTATCAAAAAATTTTAAAGACATTACAAAATTATCAAAATATGTAATTGTAAACCATCTACAATGCAATAATTATTTAATATTTTATAAATAACTATGAAAATAAGTTTTTTATTCATAATTTTATAAAAATATCAACGAATTATAAAACAAAAAGTTTTAATTAAAACTCTAATCATTGCTTTTTAAAGCAATAAAAATTGCTTAGGGTATGAATATTTTTATGATTTAGAAAATTTTTGAATAAAAAATTGTTTCCATATTTATTTCTTTATAAATTGGATGAATGATAATCATTGCATTGTATTAGTTTGAGGGTTCACATATTTAGAATTTTGTAAGTATAAAATTATTCACATAAATAAACAATTTAATAAATGTGTTTAATATTTTTGTTGTAAATTCTCAAAGAACATGCATAAATTCACTTTCATATGTTTGGATTTATTGAGATTCTAATCATCACTTTTTAAAACAATAAACATTGTCGAGGGAGTGAAGGTAGTTAAAATAATAGTAGTGTCAAGGGAAAGACCATCCATTTGACATACCTTTTTATCGTGGGCCCAAAGGTTAAACTTTGCCATAGTTTCTTTGAAAAATGCACAGAACTGCATATTAGATAAGGATAGATGTCTGAATAAAACTCAACAGTCACCATAATTTATCATTCAGCAAGCATTTTTATTTATAAAATAGTTAATTATATATTTAAACTAACATCTATCTAAATAGCAAGAGATGTTATATCTATAGTAGGAATGTTCAAAATGCAATGAAAAAAGAAAACTTTTCCATATTTCCTTTTAGGAATGAAAGTCTATGTATTTGTTTAGTTTACTTCAAGTAAATATTAAAAAAATATATTATCTGTAAAGAGGTTTTTTGAGTGTTTCAAATCTGAATGTGAAATTGCTCTATGAATGTTTGTTTCAATAAGAATGGACATTCCATTTTAACTAAATAAAGAAAAAAATGCAAGAGATTTTGATAAGTTTTAAGATTAATCAAAGATATCTTAACCCTTAGGTAGCTAAGCACTAAATTTAATTTCTCTGAATGATAATTGATAAAATTGTAACTATTATATTAGGCATGAAATCAGACAGAAAGAAACAACCCTGACTTATTTTCAATTTATTAGAAAGTCCCAAAACGATTACATCTGTTTCAAGAGAAGAGATTAAGGAATAAATAAAAGAAACTAATTTGGCTGAATTATGAACAACTTTATAAAATTTTTTTGTCAAAAGTTAATTTTCCTGTTACCACCACCATTTTTTTATCATCACACACACACACACACACACACACACACACAAATTAAAAATAAAGTGTCAGATTTTAAATTTTTAAAGAAATTATTTTCTGATAGAAATTTGCAGTTATTTTAAAAAATTTATATATAGATTATTTTATTTTATTATCCACTAACAAATTTCTCCAATACTAAGTTATATTTGATGTTATGATGTATGTTGATGACAGCAGAATTTAATAGCCATTTTTCTGCTAGATCAACTGTAACTTACAAAAATACTCCATCTGTTGGGACAAATAACTATGAAATAATACAATCATTTTCATTCACATTTTTTATTTTATCTGCTTAATTATAATAAGGTAGAGTGACATAGTGTAATGCTTATTGATACACAAGATAAAATTGGCAAACTAAGTTGAAATTTCAGCTGTGACTAATGCCCTTTGTGAAAAATATGGATCAATATTTCTTCACTAAGTCCCACTATCTTGACTAAAGTATTTTTTTTGTTGTTTTTCATCATTCTGGCATGTCACAATATTTGACCAGGAAAAGAGTGGATGAGTAAGCATTTAGTTACACTACGCCCCACCCCAGTAACTACTGTCCAGGCATTAATAAAAAGTTCTTACACCCAATATCAATGTTAACAAGAGTATTTTTTTACAATATCTGATGATTTTTAAGAAAATAGCTTTAAATTCTTACAAAAAATTCCCTTTCATTTAAAAGTTGTAAAAATGGTTATGTATTTCAGATGAGCTTTAACTATTTTAATATTATCAAGAATTAATCTATTTCAACAAAAACTTATCCCAAATGAACATGCAGCTGTTTTGTACAATATCTTTAAGCAATTGGATAGTCAATCCTAAAAGAAAAAAATTTCCCCCTTTAGTTATATTAGTGGCAGATGACAACCTTTAAATGAGTCTTTGCATGGCAGCAAAACCACTTATGAAATAATTAACTCAGCAGCTGTCAACAGAAACATCTTGTTTTCTTACCAACTCTGCTTATCTTATCCGTAGTAAATCAAATTTTTAGTATAGGATACATTCAGCAAAACTTTCAGCAATTTTTTTATTGTATTGAGAAAAATAATGAAAGATATACATGAACATTTATTCTCAATACCATCATTGGCTTTTCTGGAAATATTCATACTGATGCATAAAAAAATGTCAACTTTTTAAATTCAATGAAAAAATTTAAAGGTTAAGATGAAAAACTGATCTTAAAATATAGATAATTAAAGTACCCCTGCTTTATTTTAATGAATTCTTTACTCCTTTTTAAGGAACACAATATGGTTTGAAGTCAATAAAGGTTTTGGTGGGACTGAATTTGATATGTCCATTTTTTTGCTTCTGTGTGTCCAGAATATCTGGCTTATTTTTTATAAACCTCTTACTGGTACACAAATATATGAAGAGATAAAAATAAAAGATTGTTTAAGTAAGCAAATGTTTACTTGGAATGATAACAGCATTAGCTATGTTAGGTTACATGGAGACAGATCTTTTATAAATTAGTAGAAAATTTTATCTCATTTTTTTAATAGCAGAATTAATACTGATGGTGTTAATTTTGGTCTGTTAATTATTTGGATTTAATGAAATGTTAATTTTTTTCTAATAGATTTAATGTTTACTAGACTATAATCAGTGAGATCACTTCAGGGAAGATATAAGGACCAACTCAAAACAACACTGAAAGCCACTGGAGCTTAAATACCAACTGGTGGTGTTTCATCATCATGAGAACCAAAAACTTCAAAGCTACCAGGAGAGAAAAGGAAGAAATCAAATGACAAGAGAGAAACGCTCAACAAAATCAACCTCATCTTCCACCAATATTACCATGAAGTCAATGCTATTGACTTTTCCATGCAAGAATTGGTCTACTTAGTCATCAATGCCATCAAGGGAGCAATCAGTAAAGAAGAAATTAAATTCTTGAATATGAGATAAAGCCATTTCCACGAGCGACTAAACTACCGAATTATACGTATATCATAGGGACAGTTATTTTGATCAAAGATTAACTATGGAATTATGATAAAACAAAACCAAGAATCATGAGAATTTTAATATCAAAATTTGCTTCAAATTATATAAATAAAATCATAAATAAGTAATTTAGTGATACAAGTCTTACTAATTAACTCATAGCTGGAGGGAGATGAGGTAGATTCATACCTTTCCCAAGGGTATTTGTGTGTAAGTGAATATAATGAATCCAACTGGAATTGAAACTCAGCTCTCTGATTAACAATTCTAAGCCATTATACATTATACCACCCACACATCCAAGATTACAGCACCTGATATTTCCAAGCAGTCAACCACCTAGGTACTGACCAGGCTTGATATTGCTTAACTTAAGTGATTGTATGGGAGCCAATGTTTCAACATGATATGGCCATAAGCCCACTGAGTTTGGGTCTGTACTACCTGATTCAAGGACTGAACTCACAATGACTATGCTACCAAATTCATGAACTAACACTTTAATCTTGTAGGTTATTGTCATGGAACAATAGTAACTGTGAGTTCAATCCTTGGGCTGAGTAGTACAAACTCAGACTCATAGGAAACAGGGCTAGCAATAACAATCAACCCAGTAGATTAATTAAGGGGTTCAATTTGAAGTTCCCAAAATCAAAGGCCCACTAACCTTTTTAATTTCCTATACAATATTTTAAGAATTTTAAAATAGCAATTACTCATTTGATACAAAGTGTGCATTATTTTTTGTTTCAAGTACCACCAACTTACTACTGTCACATTCTAAGAAGACTCAGAGCTAAAAAATCATTGGTATTTTCAGTTTATTCTACTATCTTGAAGGGGAAAAATTAATTTGTACATAGATTTATTAAACCACATATGTGCCATGTTGTTCCACTACCTTTTCCTATCTTTGAGGCAGCTTCATGATTCCACCCTCTTAGAACTTGGCATCTTTCTGAGTGATGAACTGGTTTAAGTGGTTTTTACAGGCTTTCAGAGAATTAAAGTCTCTCCCATTAAGAGAATTTTATAGGGATTGAAATAAGTGATAATCCGAAGGTGTAAGGTCAGGTGAGTAAAGTGGGGTTAGTAAGACATCCTACACAAATCTTTCTAATTTCTGCCAAATCTATAAAGAGATGAAAGGTCTGGCATTGTCCTGATAGATGATGACTGCTTCCAATTGGCTAATTGCTTCTCATTGACTGCTGCCTTTAATCAGTCCATTTGTGAATAGTACTTGTCTGAATTTAACATGTGATTTTGCAAAAGGAACTCATAATACACAATACCCTTCCAATCTCACCAGATTATTTTTGTATTTCTTTAGTCCACATTGTTGAGATTGTAACTTGTGTCAATTGGAGTCATACTAAGTACTGATTATTAGCTTTAATGTCTTTAAATATACAGTGGAACCTCGGTTTACAAATTTAATTCATTCCTGAAGCCCATTCGTAAACTAAAACTATTTTTCCAATAGGAATCAATGTAAAAATTGATTAATCCATTCCTGGTCCCAAGATGATTGCTTATTTAAACTTTTACAATAGTACTTTGTGTGCAAGTTTATACACAAAACAAATGAAAATCATTAAATCTAAGAAATAAATAAATAAACCCAATACTAAACAGATAAAATATAGACAAACATTTTAATTTTACTGTACCTGTAAGTAGGAGAGTTGATGGCATAAGTGGAAGGTGGTACGAAAGGGGAAGGAAAGAGATGTTATTATTTGGAAAAAGGAAGAAAAGACATGATCATCTCCTTATTCATAAGAATAGTATAGATCATTGATTTTGCCATATGAAGCTGAGTAGGAAGAGACAATATCATCAACTATTGTTTTTCTCTTAACTTTTCTTCTTCCTTTACCAATATCACTGCTAGCTTTCTTTAGAGCCATGACTGAGGACTAATGAAGAGAAAAAAAGGCACAGTACAATGAAATTGGAAAAGAAAAGTACAGCATAACACATGAATGTATACAACATGGCAGTTGACTAAGAAATGATTCTGTTCAGGTTAACTCAGTTTGGCTCATTTTGACAATGTTGTTCGAGAACGAAAATTTTCATCTTGAATTTTCTGTTCAAAAACCGATTTGTTTGACATGTGAGACATTTGAGAACTGAGGTTGCTCTGTATATAAATTTAAGTACCTCCACTTTTTTGCTAAAAAAGCACATAGCATAATGAAAAAGGGCCCCAAACTTGATGAAAACACAGTTTTATTGTCAAAATGTTTATGCTATTATTAAGAGGAAAGACCAAAGTATTTTTTTTTATTATTTTAAATATTTTAATCCTTTCTAGTACATTCAAAATTTTGGTTAAAAATCTTGTTTTTCTTGTGCCAACGGTGGGCCAAAGATTACTATTGGAAATTTAGTGTCTTGTAAAAAAAAATATTCTTTTGGAAATTCTTGCAAAAATCAAACAATTGTCAGATTTTAATGAAATTTTCAGGATTGTGACATTATTTAATTAGAAAGACTTTTAATTGCTTTTATAAATAAGATATATTAAGGACACTATAGTCTTAAGAAAAAGTTCTTTTTCAATGAATAATGAATTTTTACAAGAATTGTTTTCATTTTTAAAAAATTATAATTATAATAATTTATAAACTTTTAAAGCTTTTAAAATTCTGTATTAATTTCAGCCTTTTGATTATATTATTATTAAGTGAAAACTGTATTTACTAATCATAAATGGAAAAGCTTAATATAATTCATCAAGCACCAACATTTTTAAATAATTAAAAAAAATTTTTATGTGTATAAATGTGTCCATTTTTGTAAGTACAGGTGACCATACACAGCATTATAAGAAAATAAGAGTGATGACTATAGTAAATTTAAAGTCAACATTCCTAAAATTAGATGACAAAGAATATCTTCCAAAATTTTGAAGATTACTGAGTACTTGAAAATTATATAAAAAAAGCACTCACATTGTTTTCTTAAATTATGTTTTACAGATAAAATCTCCATAGAACAACATTAAGCCTGTTAAAACAGCTACTGTCTGAGTTAAAAACACAGCTACAGTTTAGGTAAAAATGTGTTTCTGTGATATTTTAAACTTAAAAAATTAATATTTGTTTCAAATCAGATTAATTATATCATCAGCTAATATCCCTCAAATAAAATTTCAGAAAACTATATTTTATTTTTGGAAGCTTTTCTAATAAAGAGAATTACATTGTGATGAAAGATGACTAAAAAAATGAGTACCTATCAGCTATTTTAGCAAAAAAAAAAAAACTCTTTCCAGTCAATTTAAATTAGTTTTTGAAATACAGTAAAGTATTTTCCTTATTGAAAATATTAAATTTAATCTATTAGCTAGAAATTAAAAATAAACTAAAAGCTTCAAGAGAGACTTTTCATTTTTAAAAATTCATTTTAAACTTTAGGTGACATTTTTTTTTTCTGTTTTTGTGGAGGTACCTATATAAATTTAATGCTAAGTCATAAATTTTATATGCTTTATTTTCAGCATCACCATGCATTCAGAGTAGTATCTCGTTTTGTATTGTGCTATCATGAATGCAATACAGTCCTGAAAAACTACAGATACTAGTAAAAGTATTGATTGTTAAACATGATTTCTTTGCAAAAATTAAACAAATTGATTATTTAGCTTGGTAATTCATTTCTTTTGATCACCAGTGTATATTGTAAAAATTATAAAAACTATTTTTCATTTCAATAAATTATCAACAGAGGTACTCAGAGCAGCAAAGTTCATTCTTGAAGTAAAATATTGACAATTTTGTTATTGTGGATATTTATATTTGTTAAGTGTTTTTAACAATTACCAAGTCACTTATAAAATATGCCTTTATTCATTACTTATGTAATATAGAAAAATATTTTTTAAAGTACAAAGGTAACAGTATAGGTCATACATGCAAACTTAAATAAAACTTTACACTGTTCACTTGAATTTTAAAAGCTCAAAGATAATGATTTTTTAATAAATAGAAATCAACCTTTTGGCACTGATATATGAGTTATAGCAAAATACTTTAAATGCACAGAATGTTAAAAAGCATTTTTGCTTTTTGAAATTACAAAATATTTCCCTTTACATCTTAAGATCTTAACTTTATTAAAGTATCAAAATATATAAAAACCATAACTATAGAAAGAGGAAATGATTTCATTTGTGTATTAAACATGGTAATCAATAAGGTAATTAGACTGAGTTTAAATTATAAAAATTTTGCTACTAAATATTTTTTGAAGTTTTGATATTAAGTATATTTAGCATTAATTCCACATATTTTTTGTCTATTTTCATTTTTGCTTAAAAACAAAGTTCTTTGACATTCTACAAGTGCATGTTGCATCAAATTGTCTTTAGAAGCCACTTAGTACTTTTTTCATCTCTTCAACAAACATTAGTTTGAACACAATTGAATGCAACATATATCTGAAGAAAATTGAAAAAAATATCAACTAAAATATTATGTTAAGAACACCAAAGATGAAAATATAAATAAAAGAAAAAACAAAAGTGGAACAATCACAGCTTAAATATTAAAATAAAAACCTAATTCAATAAAATTCATGAAATAAAAATTCATGTAAAATTTCCTTTTTCATGGTAATAACTTTATAAATTACATCAAATATTAATTATTATTTAAAGTTGAACTTTAAATTTAAATTGGAAAAAAAATATTTTCATACTTGAATTCTCGGTTATCTTAAAGTAAATTTATTTAGACTAGAGAGAGATGAGCTAAAAAGAAATCCTTCTTTTAGGTAGGCTCGTGTTAACAGTCACTGGAAAGACATCTTTGATAAAACAAGCTACAAAAGAAAAGGGAAGAATTAAATGAAGGAAACAATTTGAATGGAAATCAGAAATCTGTCCAGTATTTCTTACTAAATGTTTCCCCTCCCTTTCCTCCTTCACTCGTTTGCTGGCAAACTCTGCCTGCCATAGTTTGAGAAAAAAATCTCAAGAAAAACAGACTGTAAGGACTAAAGGAAAAATGAACCAACTATCTGTTGGACTACAGTCAACATTTGGTAGGGCTGATCAAATTACGGTTAGTCAAGGGAGGCAACTTGACCTTAAATGGTAATGCTTCGGTCATAAGTGTGTGTGTATGTGTGTGTGCGTGTGTGTGTGTAACGTACGCGCAAGCGTGCTGGAAAGCAGTCATTCATTTGAGCTACAGTAGCCATCTAGTGAGGAGCGAATACTGCTAGACAACTGTTAACAAGTACTCGGCAGGAATCCATACCTCCCTGGCCTGTTAATTATTTCAGTTATATAGCCATTAATTGACCAAAGGAATCAGTGATGGAGAAGCAGAACTGAGTGTTGGAGAGGGATGATGTGGCTAAAACCACTATCTGCTTCTGTTACCATTGCAGCCCCCTTGCTTCCTCACTCCTTGAAAATCAGTAGTAGTATTAATAGTAGTACAGATACTCTAAATATGCAATGAACACAACTATAAACCAGCCAGCACTGCTTTTAGAGGAGTCTGCAGAGAAAAAAAAAAGACTCCTGTATAAATGAACAAGGGGGGAAATAGTTCGGGTAAGGGGGAACTAGGTCTGCATTTGAGGAATGTGCATCAATTTAGGGGGGAACACACATACATTCCAGATTGCTAAGTAAGTAAAGTATAATGCCTGAGAAGACAAGGAACACACAATTCACACAAGACATCTATTGAAATGTAAAAAAAAATAAAGAGAAAGAAAGAGAAAGGACATAATACAAAGTTGGTAAGTAGAAAGAAAGAAATAGAGGGGCAAAAGTAGCTTCCTTGAAAGTGTAGCAGAGAAGTAAAAAATAGACTCTCCTTGGTGGATAGAGTGTATGTAAGGAATGCACAGTGATAACGTGAGATCTATTACAAAAACAGTGTAGCCCAGGAGCTAGCAAAGAACTTGAAAGGCTCCTCATCCAAACCCTTCCATTCTTTTCTTTATTGTTTGTTTTAAATTTTTTAAAAATTAAACTTAAATGCTTTTATTTCCAAAGAATAACTTAAGAGCTAAAAAGCTTTTAGCAAGAAAGAAAGTTTCTAAGATTACAGTATGTAATTCATGAAATATCAACTAATGTGTCCTAGGTACATTTTAAAAGAATGAGGAAACAGTAAGATTTTGTTGTATAAGATTACACAAGAATCAGTTTTAGGGCAACATTTATTTTTTATGTAATGCAAATATAAATTTGTGCAAAAATTAAAATGCTAAAAATTTAACATAAGATGTGGAATAATCTGTTAACAAAGAAAATAGATTTTATATTTTTAAATTAAAAAGGGAAAGATATTTTTTTAATTTATAACTACAAAAGAATTTCATCAATAAAAAAATTTAAAGCCACTAATAGTTTTGGCCAAGTCATCTTTTCTTCTATGTGCTCTTCAAGACATAAGCGATCATGGCTCTCCACAACTTCCTGTTCTTAGCAATGTTTATGTCTTTGCTATTACTCCTAGTCCCCATTCTGCCAACCAATTACAGAAGCTCGGTAGGTAGGTTATTCACTGCTTTCCCCTGTCATTCTAGCCCTCGGTATGATCATTGAGTGTCAAATTCCTCAATCCCTCTTTCCCTAATGAGCATTAGAAATTTCAATTGTCTCTTTCTGATTCTAGGTACAAGTGTCCTTTTTGTTTCCAATTTCCCTAAAACTTCCTCATTACTCACATGTTCAGTTCATGGTATTTTCAGCATCCTTCTGTTGAATTACATTTCAGTTGCTTCAAATCTCTTCTTCATTTGTGAGGAGATTGTCCATCATTCATTGGACTGATCTTAAATAACAATTCAATACTGTTTTCTTTGCTTCTAACAATTTTTTTTCTGTTTCTTAATACTTTGCTTATCTTCTGGAAGGCATCTTTTGCTATTCCAATGTGCATTCAAATTTTGGTGTCACATTTTCCATCCTCTGTAAAATCATTTTCTAGATATTTAAATTTTTGAACATGCTTGATTTTGGTGTCTCCAATTTGTAGTTCACATCTTGGGTTGTCCCTTTTGCTAACAACCATACATTCTGTCTTCTTATAAGTGCTGTTTAATCCTTTCTTTTCACTTTCCTTTACTACTTTTTGTAGGAGTTAATGTAGCTTCCTTTCTGTTTTTGTTATCAACACTGTATTATATTAAGATTGTGTCAGCCAATAATGAATTCCTGGTAGGTTTTGGTAAAGTTTAATGCTTTATATTATTTTGGTAATATTTCACATTGTTTTGATAGAAGATGACATTTTTATCCTTTAGAATATTTGTTAGCAAAGTTTGAAATTGAATAAAATAAAGGAAAGACCTGTCATTTCATTTAGAGCTTTATATAACTGAATGTAGGTGTCTATTACATTCTCTCTCTCATATATATATATATATATATATATATATATATATATATATATATGTGTGTGTGTGTGCGTGTGCATACATTTATAAAAAAATACAACTAATCTTAACTTTTACTGCCTGATGACCCATAAGTGAAAAAGCAGTAACATTAAGGATTAAGAAAATTATATGTAATTTTTTATATATCAGAACAATTTTATGAAAATTGAGTCAAATTTAAGATTTCAGCATCCTCTCTCCTTCATGTGCTCATGTAATTACATCAATGTAAACATCACTTTAGTCTGATGATGTCCTAAAGAACAAAATGCATCACATGAAAACTTTTCATTAATTTTCTTAACTTTATCCTGGAATATAAAAATTTATATATGATTTCTATCAAATATATATATATAAGTTCTAAATTTGCTATATTTATAGGAGAAGAGTGGTCAATATTGGAGACAGAGAGTTTGTAGATATAACAACGGGTAAGATGATTATTAGTTTCATGCCTTAAGCAATATCTAATGACATGTAACTTCCAGTCAGCATGCTATACAGATTTCTATGATCTATTTCTATGCACATTCTGTTTATATATTTATTTATATACATAGATATTTCAGTAACAGCTCTAGATCATCGGTGTTACTTGGGCTCAGACCTGTCACCAGAGAAGGCTGCCCCACCCAGAAAATCACAATCCCCCGCTTGTAAAAATGATGTGAACAAATTTTATTGTGCTAATTTTTACTCACAACCTCCCACTATATTCAAAGGTTGCTCTCCCACTCAAAGCACCCTTGCAACAGGCCTGTTCTGATTGATTACTATTTTTAACAAAACCATATGTATAATTTAGGGCCTAAGAAGAAATTTAATATTTATCTAGTATCTTAACTTTTAAAATGATACCATTATTTATGTGTGCACCTCCAAAAATCTAGATGACTGGAGCCTAGCAATTGATCTCATCTCTGATCTAGCTCTAACAGCTCAATAGGGGAAAACTGGATTGTAACATTCACTACTTCCAAAACCAAACTAGTAACATTTCATTACTGAGCAGACCATGAATTGTATTCTCAATGAAGATCTTTGCCTTGAATCTATTGAGATTCAAGCTCACTCCAAACATCAAGGGAAACTCATACATATGATTCATCACTAAAGATACTGGGGAAAATGGTCAATTCTTTGTACCACTTCATAAATTACTTGACTATGCCCAATCCTCACGTTCCATCCTTGAAAGAGTCCAAAAGCATTTAAGCTGTTTTAAATGCTTTTAAAGCCCTTGTGGTTGATGAATTACTTTCCACCCTACAACCCATTTTTCACAGGTGAAATGTTTTGCCTTTCCAGCTGTACCCCTGATGATAATCTCAAAAAGAGATGGAAACTACTTGGAAAATAAATTCTCACTGTTACAGTACATTTCTTGCCTTATTTAATTGTAATATACGGAAAAATATTTGTGAATATGAAAGGATTATGATAAAAATAAGCAGGCATGTTTGTAATTTATTCAATCAGACATGCCTAATATATATATATATATATATATATATATATATATATATATATAGGAGGCACGGTGGAGTAATGGATAACGGCTTGGGTTGAGGAATTGGAGAGCCGAGTTCGAATTCCAGTCGAATCCATTACATTCACTTACGTGCTAATACCCTTGGGAAAGGTGTGAATCCTCTTCTTCTCCCTCCAACTATGGGTAAATAGCAGGACAGACTGGGTTCTATAGCCTTGGATGGCAACTGGTCTAGGAGAAGGACAACTCTGAATTCAAAACCTGCGGAGGGTCGTTTGGGGACCTTGTGGCATTCGTTGCACCAGGTCCCTGTATTCGTCCCTCCAAAAAGTGTGGATGGCCCTGCACAAAGCCTTCACCACTATAATCAAATCCTGTGTGGGTGTCAGGCTTTCAGTTTCTAGGAACTGATCTGTCTGACCCTCATACGTCAAGTTCGACGGGAGAGTCCATCCATCATATATATATATATTAGGTATCTCCACTTTTTATTGTGGAAATTTGAAACCCGAGAAAAAAACCTATGAAACAGGCATAAAACTTAATTTTATGGTTAATTTTGGAATGGCTATTTGTCATTGTTGTCAGATAATTTTTTTCAAAATCAGGCTGAATTATGCACAATCGATTATTCCACATAAACACATTTCTAGCCTTTTTTTAATGTATCTGTGTATATGTCTGTGCATCAGTGTACGAGTACTTCTCTCTCTTTTCTCTCTCACCATCCTCATTTATTATTTGTATAAGAAGCATTAAGTGGTGATATCAAACATTTTATCACAATCAATCATTCCCTATTTCTTGTCTGGTTAAATGACAACAACTTACATACACAACATTGGAACTATTTTTCATTCTGGCTAAACTTTCAGTCTGACTGTATGATTTTTTTTTTACTTCATTTAACACTGTAATAAATAGAAAAATTAATGAAACAAAAAGTATTCTTTGGAAAACAATTAAAATTGTTTGAGATTTTTAAAGATTAATTTTGATATTTCAGCTAGAAATCTGTTCACCCAAGGCATGCTATTAGAAAATCTGTTCACCCAAGGCATGCTATTAGAAGTATTTCCTTTTGCCCTTATCAGGCTGGAAATTTCAGGCCCTGTAATCACTTTCTTCAATTGCTAGCCATTTTAATTTCTTTCCTTCATGTAAGATTTCTTTTCAGTAAAATTTGTTTAAGTCTTCTATTGTCCTCACTTCTTAATAATGTTTCTTTTTTTTGTTATTCTTTCACACTCAGTAACCCCTTGTGTCTTAGTGGCTTTACTGTCTTGCATAAGGTGATATGATTAAAAAAGTCAACATTTTAGAGTATGAAGTTAAAAAAAAATTATATAAAGGAATAGATTTAAAATCATGCGAGATTATTTTATTCTTCATGTCATGACAATCATATGACCATACTGGTCTGTAATTTGAGGGATCCTGTAATCGCTTTCCTCAATTGCTAGCCATATTAATATTTTTCTAGTGTAACATTCATCAAAATTTATTGTCAATATTTTAGAGTATGAAGTTAAAATAAAACTATAAAAAGTAAGCAATTCAAGATTATTTTATTTCTGATGAATTGTTTCATGACTTTGGGTCCAACTGAAGAACAAATGCTGTGTTCTTAGAGGTTTTTGTTGCTTTGAAACAGATATACTCAGTTGTTGGACTAGTTGAACTCAGCTCAATTAGCTTGACTCCTATATACATACATACATACACATATATATATATATATATATATATATATATATATATATATATATATATATATATACACACACACACATTGGCATGCAAATGTTTTGGGCTGAATACATAAAATGATCATACACTTTTATTTTATTTAGAAGTTAAGACTGTTTAGCAGTATGCTTTTATCAGTAGTGTCTGTAGGCCTTGATCGTTTGAAAATTAGTTGTCTTTTTTTCATAGATGCTGTGTATCAGAAGATATATCATTTCAATCAAAGTGAAGCTGAAAAAAGGCCATGCAAAACTATTAGGCTAATAAAAGATCTGAGATGATCATGATAATATGCAAATATTATTCTAAGTAGGAATTGTTCCATTTTATTAAATATGAGTGTAAGGTGCCTTGGCTAGTCATTGTTAAGTTCTAATCTATGGACACTATTTGTTACCTCACAGAGGGATTAAACTTAAATCCTCCTGGTTATAAAAACTAATGCTTTATTGGATTTACCTGTCTCTCCTGCTGGTACAGATGGGTTCAGCCCAATTTAAGCTAGTTGTTTTTCTCTACAGGAGGACACTTTCAGTTGCAGGGTAGCAAATATTGTCCATAGAATAGAACTTAACAATTGTAGTCGAACATTAACATGCTTTTTTACACTAAAATCATGGATAAAATTTCTGTTGAAACAAAGATGAAGATTGTGATTTTGTAGGGGAAGACAACTCAATGAGAGATAGCCATGTGGCTGAGAATTTCCAGAAACAGTGTTCAAACCATTCAAAAAACGTTTGCTACTTGTGGAAGCATTTTAAGTGCAAAGAAAATCAGAAAAATACAAAAGTTAGACAAAAGAGATGAAAGTATTGTGAGTGTATCAGTAAACAATTCAAAATTAACAGCCAGACAAGTGAGGATTGAATGCAGTTTTAACAGTGAGGTTTCAGTTGATACAGTATGTACAGTATTACAAAAAAACTTGAATGGGTGTATAGCAGCAAAAAAAAACATCCTTAACCAAAAATACATTGGAACCGAAGATTGAAGTGGTCCTGCAGCAAAATTATCAGCCAATTTCCTCATTCTAAAAAAAGTATTTTCTCTTCCAATTCTTCATTTAAATGAACCATTTGTTAACTGTAATGTTGTGCAGTAATAGTTTGTCCAACTTTCATCAATTTATCATAAATAATTCCCTTTCCCATTAACTCATAAATGAGAAGTTTCATCAATTGATTTTTTATTGGAAATCGGTAGATAGCACTGAATTGATGATTTAAACTTTTTCCAATGATATGGGCATCATTCATTTAGGATTCAAATCTAAATGACTAATTGACAACTTTAAGATCATGAGGTTACTATTTATTATGATTCATGAAGACACATCATTTCTTTGGGTATTTGCCTGAAATAAAACTGAAAGGACATGCCAGAGACAACTCTATGTCTACATTTATACTTCTTGAGGAGGAAAGAGGTGAAAAATGGTGACATCTTGGTGCAAAGAATGCACAACTCCATTGAAAAAAATATATTACACTTAAGAACCTAACATTTGTTTTATTTCCCTTTTTTTACTTCATTTTTATAATCAAAAAGAGTTGAAATATCATTTTTATAGTTTTTGTATATAATTAAAATGAAAATAAACATGAAAACATTTTAAAAAAATGATTTTTCTCATTTTCTAATTCTTTGGTTTGCACATTCATGCCATTTAAGGGTTAAGCATAAAGACAAACTCCTGTCCCCAGTATATTCTATGTAAAGTCTATCCTGGATCTGAGCATGATTTTCATAATTTTTCTTATAAATATTTTCTAAGGATTATAAACAGTTCTACAATTAAATGATTATTCACCCCTTATTTCCCTGTATATTCACTTGTTTGTGTAGAGTTTCTTCCTAAAGTTTCTTTAATTCACCAACTTTCAAGTTTTGAGGTCTTCCAGAGTATTCTTTGATTTTGAGCTTAAAAGCTCCATTTTTTAAAAATTAGTAAACCATTCCTGATTTATGCTTGCATCCACTCATTACAATAAACACAGTGATCCACTGCTTAATTTCAGTTGCACTTTTCCCAGATTAAACATGAAGAGTAAACAATATGAAAAGTAATTTATGTTCAGTCATAATTTTTACTACTCCACAAACAATTTTTAAAGAGTATCCATCCACAAACTGAGCAATCTTCAAAGACACTTCTAAGATTTTATTAATATTATGCAAAAGGTGTTGTGAAATTTTACATTCAACCTAATAATTATACAAGTGAATATGTGATATGCTTTTACTGAAATTTATGTCAGCTCACTGGTAACATGTACCAATACTACTGTCAAATAATTGAGTCCTAGGCAACTAAACTGGTTCCCCCACCAGGCTTTTCTGGTGAGATGGATGGTTAGTCAAGGAGCAGGATTAAAAACATGATTTGTGAAAAGGTAGATGAATCTTCTTGGAGGCTCAACAGCCATCTAAAACAATGGAGTAGACAGGGCTCCATAACTATGTATGCAGCCAGCATAGTGATAACATGGTATTGCTGGGTGGAAAGCTTCCTAAAGACTGAAGTCAAGAGGCAGGGTGGAGATTTCCACTGATGGAATCAACAACCACATGTCTATGACCAAGGTGTGTTTTCAAGTTGGAGGACATCAGCTGTGGTTTGACCTGGAGAAGGATAGGTTCAACTGAGTTTATTTACCTAATACACACTATGCATGAATGAATACCTCTCCAGCTTTCAACCCAGATATGTGTAGTATGATTAAGTGCTCAGTTGTGCAGGAGCTCTATAACCACACATGGTCATGGGATTGATGATGATGAGGATTTACTGAAATGACTGAACTTATTCTGAAATAATTGTTAGCTACATGTTATCTTACTTTCTCAAATAAAGGAGTGTCAAAAAAAAAAAAGGAAAGAAAGAATAGATTATATTTCGAAAAAAAAACCGTATCAGCAAGACATCAGTCTGGCTCCAATTTAAGGGTTGACATTCAAATTTTATTATTTCTTTCTGGTGGATTATGATATACTGCTGGGGAATTTTTTTACTTACAAAAGTAATCTACTCTTGTTAGAATTAAGAAATTCCTCGGTCATGAAGACATGCAAAGATGCGGAAAATTATGTTAATTCAACATAAACTCTCTGTAAAGCAACAATATTTGAACAGTGGTTAATAACCATGCAAGTTCGTCATTGTCTCACTACAACTTTTACAACACATGCTTTGAAGCTGTCTGTGCACCAATCCACCCATAACCCATCCTCTAGTCTTGCCTTACTGCAAACGTCAGCACAAAAGCACCAGGTCTTTAACTAAATACAATAACGCTTGAAAGTCTTTCTACAGACAACTAATTTTTGCAAGTGGTTCTCAAACTTTGCTTGTATCATTTCAAGTCTATGTCCTTTAATAGTACAACATAAATGAAAACTATTTTATACATGTATGCTTATACATTGACCATTTGTTTCTTAAATCCAGATCATTTACTCAAGAGTATTTCTCTTGCTACTTTCCTCAAAATATATGTAAATAAATAAATAAAATTTAAAAAGTTGTCTAAATTTGATCCCAAAATGAACACTGATATTTTGCCAAAGACAAGGAACCTTGTTTCCTGTATAGGATAATGACATATAATATTTCCTGTTTGTTGTTAGTTTTCTGTTACAGTACTTCTAAAAAAGATTATCTGATTCTTTATGATGCATTTAAATTTGTGCTATTTTAAATGTTGATAACTATCAGAAAAAGTTTTAAAAAAGTGTTGTTTTGTTTGTTAAATCACAAAGTATTGTGTTATATACACAATAACTTGTTTGCATGCACGCACATGGAATAGCAGTTTACAGCAAGTCAAAGCATAGTAGGACAAGTTTTTCAATCTGTAATGCTCATTTTAACCTACACATTTGTGTTGATATCATCAAAGAATATCAGTCTCTGCAAATAGAAGCATATATTAAGCATGCATTTAATTTTATATAATAGTGTAACACTATCAATATTCTCATGATGATATTTCTATTCTGAAACTAAGATTCATTTTGGTTAACCTTTAAACTGTGGTTGCATAAACATGTTTCTTCTTGAACTTTAACCATAAAAAGCAGATCAGGTGAAAGAAAAATTCCTCTTGTTATGTATCCCTTTGCTGACAAATCTGTCTACACAAACCTAAATATAGAAGCTTAGAGTAGTAAAGATCTGCTATTGTACAATATCAAGTGTGCAATATATTCTTATCCTCATGAGTTAGAGCAATAACTTAACAGGTTTAAACCAATTGTAGGAATGGCTTTTCTCACAAAGTTTTCAGTCTGGATATATATAATGAGCAACATTCTTTCCAACAAAATAATTTAAAAGTATTTTTTATATTTGGTTAAAGCAATAAAGAAGAGAAAAGAAAATTATACATCAACAATTTCAAACATTTTCTTTTTCACTAATTTGAAGAGTTAAACCAAAATAGAAGCAACTAAGTTCCTTTCTATGCTGAAAATAGTATACTAAATTCAAATAAATCTTTTTGGTGTAATGTAAGTTAGATTTTTGACATAATAAAAGTGGCAAACATGGATTAACATGCCCGAAATCAGATGAAGTTTCAAAAGAATGGTTTTTCCCATGACACTGCTTCTTTAACTACCTTCACTCTTCAGCAATGTTTATTGTTTCAAAAAGCGATGATTAGAACTGTAATAAAACCTAAATATATGAAAGTGAATTTATACATTTTCTTTGTTCTTGAGAATTGACAATAAAAATAATAAATACTATTTACTTATTAGATTGTTTATTTACACTATTTATTTATTATATTACTTATTGCAATGGTTGGCAAAACATTGGTTAATTGCCAATTGATCCAAATTTTATAAAATGGTAAATAATAAGGATTTTCACATATTTTAATTTAGTAAAGGTTTTAAATTTATGAATAAAAAATGTGAAAACAATTGTTTTCACATTTATTTCTTTATAAATTGGTAAATGATAAATATTGCATTGTATTAGTTTTTAGAATGTTGTAAATGTAAAATTATTCTTGTAAATAAACAATTTAATAAATAGCGTTTTTTTGTTGTAAAACCTGAAGAAAAAAGTATAAATTCACTTTCATCATATGTTTAGGATTTATTGCAATTTTAATCATTGCTTTTTGAAACAATAAACATTGCTGAAGAGTGAAGGTATTTTAAAAAAGTGGTATCATGAAAAAAACATCCTTTTGACACTATGTCTTATTGCAGACATGTTTATACATGTTTGCCATAAAAATTAATTACATATCATCAAAGTTAATTTTTCATTAATTTCTAATATTTTTCAGAAGTACTGTACTCTGATGATTCTTCAAACAAGAACAGTTTGCAAAATAACAGAATATTGATATTCCAAAGAATCATGCACCATGACACATTGTGTAACCATTATTTTGAAGGTAGTTATGACAGCCTACATAAGAATTTGTACTTGTTATATTCGTTAGAATGTAAAAACTACAATTTAGGTTTTACAGTTGTGTTCTCTTAAAACTAATCTTGTAAAGGTTTGTGATTTCGACACTAATTCTCTGATCTGACAAGTAAGCAAAAACTTAAGTTGTTTACTTTGATTGCTAAATGCCTAAGGTTATCATAAAATATAACTGAAAAAGTTCTTTACAGAAAATGTTATTAAAAATATCTTTATTTTTAAGGAAATAACAAAAAATATAAATATTCATAGTATAAAGCATAAATATGGCTACAAAACATCACATACAACTTCATGAATGTTGTCCCAAATATCAAGACAGTAGTTCTGAACCATTTTGCCCAATGTACCCTTTTCACCATGTCAGAATGTCATCCCCCTTACTTTCCAAGATAGACCAACTCAAAAGATGCATTCCAAATAATATGCATATATTGTTGAAAATCTTCATTCTTTTCTATAGTAGTACATATATATTTACATGGATTATTTTTATTGACGAGTTTTTTGACACTCATGATGGGCTCCAAATTCTGTAAATAAAAAACAAGAAAAAGTAAAAGATTTTTTCCTCCACCCACTTAAATCCCTCCTGGTTGAGAACCTCTGATCAAGAACAAAATTTCTTTTAGTGTTGTTTGTAAGTTACTAATTCATTGTAGAGCAATAGAAAAAAAATGTCCAATATTTAAAACATTCAGTTGTCATATTTAACTCTAACCAACAAATATAAGTCATCATTTAAACATTGTATTATCTAAGAACTTCCTAATTAAGACATTAGAATAATACTACCACTTCTTTTTGTTAGAGAAAAAAGTAAAAGAAAAGCATATAAGTTTTCTAAAAGTAGACACTATTTTTATGAAAGGATTAAATGTTTCTATTTCAGTCACCTTATTCTATAACAATAGTAACACAATTTAAATAGAAATAGAATTTAATTAGTACTATTATATTCTTATATGTTTCTGTTCTTTCTTAATTCTCTAAAATATATAATGAAGAAAACTGAAGAATTGGAAACAAAAATTCAAAAGTTCAATTTCAAATGTTAGATTGGTCAGGTAAGGTATCACAAACTAAAAAGAAAATTAGATTTCATATGTGAAAAGAATCATTCATAAATTGGTCTGTTTGGTGTATGTAAAATCTATCAAAACTCCATTAGTCACACACAAATAAACTTGTTTCCTGCATAACATGTACAAATATGAAATATTTATGTTTTGCATGAAGTGAATAATAGAGACAAACCCAGTTATGCAATAATTACCATCTTTTACTACTTAATTACTTAAAAAAAGAAGAAAATATTGAAATTTTTTAAATGAAAAATACATCAGTTATTGTATTTTTGTTTATTTTCCCACTATTTTTGTCAAAAATTTACTTTCTGAAAGTTTCTACCTTGTAAGATGAATTATGTTTACTTGTAGGCAATACGTTGTTTAGAGGAGATGGTCATAAAACACGGGTAACATTGCTGGATTACTAAAGTTCAACAATGCTTTGGAGGGGTAAATTTTGTAGAATATTAGAAATAAACCAATATCCTTTGACATTTAATTAATCATGGAATACTTATCATCCTTTCATTTTTCTGGCTGTAAAACAGATAATAGCTAGAGATCCTGAGTAAGTGTTTCAATAATCAAAAATCAATTCCTTTATGCCAACAACCTGTTCTCAAAAGTCAACCACTCAACAATCAGTGGGTTACCTTTTCTCAGAATTTTTTTAATTAAAATTTTCACATTTTTAATTGACAATACAATTGCAATAGAAAAAGAAATATACAAAACTCCAGTATATTTCATCACGTAATCACATTTTAGAAACATAACTCAAACTTGTTCAGAAGATAAATTGACTGTTTTTACTGACAATTATTAATTCAGATAACTATCATATTTACTATTAGTTTTATTCTAGTATTTGGCAATCTTCAATATATATATACATACCCACAAGCAATCAATTTTTAATTTTGAAAATTACTTTATGAAAATTAATTTTTTAATTTAATCTTTTAATGTTTGAATGTAAAATATAATTGCTTTTTTTTCATATGACTTAAAAATAGCAAAAAATGTGGTAAAATCAATTGCCATAAAGCAATATACAATAAAGTTCATCAAAAACAGCAAGAAATTGAAGAACTCAATTTTAAAGAATTCAAATTCCATTAAATATTTCAAAGAAATGAGTGCAAAATGTAAGCAAGTTAACTCCCTTGTCATACAACACTTAAAGGAGATTTTAACACTTCCTCATTTTTCAACTATCAACTGTTTCCAACTAAGAAAGACTTACTGAAAAGTAAGCTCTAGGTTTTCTTTTTTGCTTTTTATGATAAATGATTCCCCATTTTATCACTCAAATCCAACTCAGATTCCGTTTGTAGTAAATAATCTGACCTGTTTTTCTTATCTCAAAAGAATAGCAAATGATAATCATAGTGTCATTTTGCTATAAGTCATGTGCTTTGTTTCTTGACTTGTCCTGCTCCAGCATTAATAAAATATATAAGAGATTAAAATCTGACAATCAAAATACCAAAGTGATTCTGATAAAAATATGTTCACAAATCTTATCCTTTTTATATCCTGTTAGCTTTCCAATAAGAATGTAGAAAAAATGTTTGACTAAGTGATTTTCTAAAGTAATTTTTTTTGATTATTAGAAAAAATCCAAGGTTTGTGATAATCTGTTGCAGAATGTGTATGTGAAGATGATAAAATGCATAAAGCTGCATAAAATGGAGAACATGTTTTCATTGTATGCCTCAGTACACTGACAGTTTTAAATCAGGAGGTCTGTGATTACAGACCCAGATGACACAATAAACAAATTATTTCAAAGATGATCTCTTCTAATGATTGTCAGAACATGCTGGGAGATTCTCCTCTCAAAAAGTTGAGTAGTCCTGCTTATATAATCAGTATTGCACTGACATTTAAAAGAATAAATAATAGAACTTGTTTTGAAGATAGGTAAGTTGTCGTTACAGACAAATTTTACTATGGGCCAAGATGAGAACTGAAAACTGAGATGATAACTGAAAAATGACATTGTGAAAGATTTGCTTAGCAAAAATTGTGCCAGTCTCACCAATCCAGGACAGTCTTAAATGGACAGAACATTTTTCAGAGCCAAAACGTTTAGGTTTATGAAATTCTGCAATAGAGCATAAATGAGAAGATTTCATAATGTCCAAAGGATAGCCATTAGCATAAAATATCTTACTAATAAATTTTAGTTTTTGTTCTAACTTATAAGAACAAACCATTGGAGCCCAATGGACTAAGGTTTTAACCAAATTGATCTTATACCTCCTGAGACAAAAAGAGTCCCAGTGAGTATATAAAATTGAAAATGTGTGCTTACAGTGCAATAAACTTAAAATTAAGTCTTTGTACCAATGCATCCAGAAACAATAGAGAACAGTCATTCTTCTGTCCAATAGTGAACTGAAGAGAAGGATGTAAACTATTCAATATTCAATGAAAAAATTCTGCCTCCAACTCATCACTGAGCACACAGAATGTGTCATCTACATACCACACATCAATTGGGCTGGCAAGCAATAAAAAATTTTTTGTACATAAAATCCCCTAAAAATATATACTATTAAATTCTGTACCAACAACAAAATTTACAATAATTTGAATACATGCTGTATTCTATAATATAGTTAATAATTCTGAATCAACTATATACATTAAGTGTCGATATTTCAAAGTTAAAACATTATTCTGGAACTAATACAAATCTGTAACCTAAATATGTTTTGTTAACAATGCAATATAATGTCATATAATAATATAATGTAATATGATCATGTAAAAATACTTTTCTTCAAATCCATACAGATTCTTAAAAAATTAATAAAGTATAAATAATGAATACAACTACTAAGTCTAAAATGATTTTTTCAGTAAATTTTAGCCATCATATTTCATCAATTTTTAATCCTATTTCTGTAAATAAAATGTTTATGTATTATGATTTCAAGTGATAAGTAAATAAAAATGACACAAAAATTCTAAATAATTCAAGTTAATCTGAAGGAGAAGAATCTTGCAGATTTTTTTTATCATTTGGCAAATTAAAATATGCTGCTTTTATCCCTGCGAATATTTCTATTGGTTATCTCGCAGACTTTCTGGGTAAATAGTTTCCTATTGTACCTGTTATTCTATTAACATCAATTTCCATCTACCAAAAATCCAACAAAATGACAAATTTGCTTTCCCACACAACCTGAAGGCAAGCTATTCTTCTGTAAAGTTTTTAAAAAAATCATCAAATTAATGGAAATTATTTTTATCATTACTGTTAAAAGGGTAATAAATAAAGTTTTTAATCTTTTATAAATTTTCCCAAGGCTAAATTTTGTCTGTGCCCCCCACCCCCACCTTACATCAGTAGAATAAAACAACCCATATAGTTAACATATAAACAATTAATTTACTACCAGTCTTCTATATATATTACTAAAAAATTGTGTTCACAACATATGGTGACAATTAATTTCACATTTGATTTGCATAACAATTTCAATAAATATTTCATCTTTATTTATTTTTAATTCAAATTTTTAAAATTGCTATATATAACCAATGTTTTTTGTAAATATTTTTTTTTAAATTTATCATGGTTGTATATAAAGAATTTATACCTGCCTTGTAATAATTCAGAAGTAAGTTAAGAAAAATATCAGTTTGTTTACATCTAAAGAAACTCTAAAATAATTGTAATTTTGGCTTCTAAAAGTAATTTTTTTTTTTTATTTTTGTTTTTTTTTACAGAAACAGGCATAACGTAAATA
>OZ038483.1:25601224-25606224 GCA_964036315.1 Acanthosepion esculentum | reverse complement strand
ATACTCCACTTTGTAAAATTCTATAAAGTTTTCTACTCATTCACTTATATCTAAGTAAATATCTTGGCAAAATGTTTTTAGTTATGAAGAGAAAGCAAATATACTCATAAGAAATAGATGACTTTTTCAAGAAGTTTTACAAACAAAAGAATAATGTTAAAAATTGTAATATTTTAATGACTATTAAAATCCAAATTGGCAACATTTAATTTTGCTCTGATCATTAGGAATGTAGCCAGAAAAATGTCATTAATACATCAATATTTTATAAATTAACAAAACATAGTAAACTCAAACTTACACCAAAAGAATACATCCAAACAAGATATCTTGTAAAAAGCTTTTTTGACCATTATCGTCATTTACACATGGGCCCAACACACGAGTTCCGGTCAAAAAATAAAATAATATTTCAAAGTGCTTCTATTTTTCGACCAATAAAAATGCTTCCCTCCTAATTATACTCGCGTTGTTTTCCGAGCCCATTAAGCCATAAAAAACGCCATAAAAAGGGTCACGGTTAGTCTGGGCAGTCAGCAGCAGTCAGCAAGAGGAATGCCACGCCAACCAGTGGGAACTACTATGAGAGATCAACCCGGATCGGCAGCCGGCTTATGAACTATACCACAAGGTAGCTGTCCCAAAACCACACGTTTCTATTGAAATAAATCACGTAAATCTATTTCTGCTGTTGTCGTATTTCTGTCTTGCAACCATATGCTTGTCTATAACAAAAGTAATTGTCTTATTTTGTATTTTATGAAGTAAAACAAATAATTCTATACATTCAGTTAATTTAGGATAGTTAACTTTTTCAACATGACAATGCTTAACAAATGACAAAAATGAAACTTGAAGCACATAATTTTTTTCTCTTCATTATAATTTCTAATATATTATCTGTTGATCATACAATAAAATCTTCATTTCTTTCCTTTAATTTTTACTGTATTCTTATGTCAAATACTGGACGTTTTTCAATTTCTGACTTTTCTGTTCTATATATGTTCAATCTGAGCTTAAATTGAACAGGAACAGCAAAGAATATAAAAGAAAAATTGACATTTTAGAACAGAGAGAGGATTATTGTAAGCACATTGGAATAGTGATACTTGTCGAGACAACATAGTTCACTCTAACCAAATCTGATAGTCATTACTAATACTTCTACTTCTTTGTACATATTTCTGTTTGTAATATATCTGTGTTATTCCATACCTGTGTTTGAGTTATACTTCATTGGTTCTACCTTGGACCATCACCGTGGTACAAGGAACTTGGACCATAACAAGTGGCGATGAAGAAACCCCAAAACGAACTCTCTACGCGGAGGACAAACTTTTTTGCTATCCGTCACACATAACAAATGGCAACGAGGAAACCCTAAAAGAAAAACGAACTCTCTATGCGGAGGACATACTTTTTTTGCTATCCATCACACATATCATGTGGCGACAAGGAAATACCTAAAAAAAAAAGAACTCTCTACATGGAGGACATACCTTGTTTGCTATCCGTCGCACATAACAGTGTCGATGAGTAAACTGTAAAAAAAAAAAAAAACAAGTTCTATGTGGAGATTTCTAAAAAAAAAAAACAAGTTCTACGTGAACACAAAAAAAAAAGAAAATTTTCTTTTTGGACATCAATTTTACTGACAACAAAGGAAATTTTTTTTTGGCGTACACAGGTTTCAGAATATCAGGTTACACTAAGGTAAAATACTTACACAAAATTACGTTAACATGGAAGATTTTAAGTCAACCATTGTGGAACTTATCAAAATCCAATTTGAACAGCAACAAAGAAATGAACAGAAACATCTTGAATTACAAGAATTATTGCTACGTGTAATGTCAAATAAAGGGCAAAATTCAGAGAATCAAACAGTTTTCTCACAAGACACTATTTGAAGAACTATTGAAGATTTCACGTATGCACCCGACGAAGACAAAACCTTTGCAACTTACTTCCGAAGGTACAAAGATCTATATGAATTTGACTGCAGAGATTGGTCAGACACACAAAAAGTACGTCTATTACTAAGAAAATTAGGCACATGCGAATATACCAAATTCGTAGATTACATCCTACCGAGGAAAACAAATGAGTTAACTTTCAAAGAAGCCATAAAACTGCTAACAGAACTTTTCAGCCCTAATACCTCACTATTCCACAAAAGATGGAAATGTCTGAACCTAACAAAAAAGGACAGCGAAGATTACATAACTTTCGCTTCCATTGTAAACAAATATTGTGATGACTTTAAGTTATCGGAACTCAGCGCGGACAATTTCAAATGTTTAATATACGTCCAAGGCCTGGATTCAACCAAAGACACGGAAATTAGACGCAGAATCCTTACAAAATTGGAGAGTGAACAAGATTTGACACTTCAAAAACTGTCCGAAGACTGCCAGAGATGCATCAGTGTAAAGAAAGACTCAAAAGATATAGAAGAAGCTGGCATCGTGCACATACGTAAAGTACAAAGACAAACCAACTTTCCCTCCTCAGAAACAAACCAAACCAATTTTCCCTCCTCAAAAACAGGTAAAACAAATTTTTCTACTTCTAAAAGTCAATATCAGAAAAAACTACCACCCAGTCCATGCTATCGCTGTGGGACTGGGCATTGGTATAAAGACTGTCCATACTGTTTTAAAACTTGTCTATTATGCAAAAAAATAGGACATAAAAGTTCTCATTGTTGGACTAGAAGAGAAAGCAAAAGCAGAATAAGAATCACAAGGACTGACCAAGCGGATGAGACTAACATAAGAAAATACGTACAAGTAGAAATGCAAAACAGAATAGTCAGACTACAGTTGGATTCCGGCTCGGACTTAACTATTATTAACGTTCAAACATGGAGAAAACTGAACTAACCATGTTAAAAACCGATAAAATTGCTAGATCGGTAACGGGGAGAAAAATAAAATTTGAGGGTGAAGTGATTACAAACGTGACATTTAATGGAATGACGAAAAAATTAAAAATGTACGTGTTAAGAAATACAGAAAACTTATTTGTAAAGGACTGGATGCAAAAATTCGAACTTTGGGATTTACCAATAAGTACGTACTGCCAAAATGTAAAAAGTTTATCAACCAAGGCAGACAAATTAAAAGAGAAACTAAAAGAGAGTTTCCCCGAAGTATTTTCAGCAGGTCTCGGAAGATGTAAAAAAATGGCAGCAAATATCGAAATAAAAGAAAACGTTCAACCTATCTTCAAGAAAAAAAGGAGCGTCATTAGAAAAAATAGATCAAGAATTGGCTAGACTCAAAAACACTGGCATATTGACAAAAGTAGAATACAGTCAATGGGCCGCATCTATGGTTTACATCAAAAAGAAATCAAGGGAGATTCGAGTATGCACTGATTTCTCAACGGGTTTGAACGCAGCGATAAAAGATTACCACTATCCTCTACCCAGTCCAGAAGAAGTATTCACTAAATTAAATGGCAGAAAATCTTTCTCAAAAATAGATTTAAGTGAAGCGTACCTACAAATTCCAGTCGATGAGGAAAGTTCAAAATTACTGTGGATTACAAAGGATTATACAAATACCAAAGATTACCATTTGGGATTAAGGTCGCGCCGGCTATATTCCAACAGACAATGGATACTATGCTCACCGGACTAGAGTACACGATTGCATACCTATATGACGTATTGATAATAGCGAAAGTGTTGAACAACACTGGGAACACGTACAAGAGGTGTTTAAGAGAATACAAAGCTATGGGTTCAAGGTAAAAGAAAACAAATGCGATTTTTTCATGAAGGAAATTAAATACCTGGGCCATATCATCGATCAAGAAGGAAGATGACCAGACCCTGAAAGGGCAATGGCAATAAAAAAAAATGCCAGTTCCAAAGAATATAACAGAATTACAAAGTTTTCTAGGCTTAGTGAGTTACTACCAGGAATTCATTCCTCACATGCATAAACTTCGCACACCACTGAACGAACTTTTGAAGAAAGAAAAAGTATGGCAGTGGTCAGATGAATGCAAGAAAATGTTTGACAAAATAATTAAGACGTTAACTTTGGATTTATTTTTGCCACACTACGATCCTAAATTAGAAATAATTGTAGCAAGTGACGCGAGCGCCTATGGAGTCGGGGCATGTATACTGCTTAAAATGCCGGATGGGACAATAAAACCCATCGCACATGCTTCTAGAACACTACTACCAGCAGAGAAAAATTACTCACAAATAGAGAAAGAAGCTATGGGAATTATTTTTGCAGTCACAAGATTTCAAAGAGATTTTTTATTCTACAGACAGATCACAAACCATTACTAACAATATTTGGTTCGAAAAAGGTCTACCGGTTTATACTGCAAATAGGGTACTAAGATGAGGTACAATTCTTCTGAACTACAATTTCAGATTGGAGTATCTACCAATGAAAAAAATCGGGCATGCGAATGATCTGTCGAGACTTATACCAACAAAAACAGAGCCATTGGAAGATTCTGTAATCGCAGCCCGACGACATGAAGAAGATATCAGGACAGTACTATGTTGTACAGTTCAAAACCTCCCTGTCACACTACAAGAGATAAAAAATGAAGCAATAAATGATGAATTCATAAAGGAAACAAAAGCAAAAATAGCAGAAAAAAACAAGCAAATATCGGACAGCTTTTCTTTATGCGATAATGTGCTACTTTATAACGAAAGGGTTGTAATTCCCAAAACACTACAAAAGCAAATCTTAAAGGATTTCCACAGGGGTCATCCAGGAAAAAATAGAATGAAATCGCTGATGCAAAGCTATATATATTGGAAAAACATGGACCAGGATATTACTCAGATGGTGGAAAAATGCAAGGGTTGTTCCTTAGCAGCCAAACCATGGCCAGAGACAGATCATCCGTGGTCAAGAATACATTATGCAGGTTCAATTGATGGTTTCTACTATTTGATCATAGTGGATAGTTATAGTAAATGGCCGGAGGTGTTTCGTTGCAAAAATCCTATG
>OZ038483.1:25273724-25591224 GCA_964036315.1 Acanthosepion esculentum | reverse complement strand
TCCATTTGTCCAATTTTAGTTACTTGTCAAATATCAGTTATTTTAGAATACCATAGATCTTCAGTCTAAGAAGGCATAGCCAATTGTTCTATATATACTAACTTGAAATGTTAAGTATCTCTTTTGATGCATTTCCCACATGTTTTCAATAAACAGCTTTCATAACAGCACTACTATAATAATTTTCATTTGAGAGCAATACTGTTTATGCAAAAGTATTAAATCAAAAATGCAAGTACATAAGACTGCAGAAAAGATTTGGGGACCATTTCAGTCAGTTTGGTGCTGCAGTAGTTAGAAAAACATGTAATTGTTAAAATTATTATTGTTTTCTTTTCCATAAATTTACAATGCTATAAAAGTCTTCAAAATGTATTTAAATGTGATGGCACAATATGGTGCTTTGAAAGTTACAAATTGATTATATTTTTCAATGATTCAAACTGTTTGCATGTAAAACTAAATGTGTAAGCTTACATTATACATCAATTTTGGCATTTTCAAAAGTAAAGAATTCAACATTTTTCAACTAAAATCATTATTTGATTGTGTAACTGATTTTATATAAAACATTATGGAAGATTTTCTTTGGTTTATGAAGAATGAAAAAGCATCAGTCTCTGAAAATTAAAAATACAAAAAAAATATCTAAAAATTGCAAATTAAAAACAAAAGAGACTCTAAATACCTGATTTGAATGAGGAGTCCATCCAGGTAGATTCCCAGGTGTGTCATTGTTGTCAAGATCACCTGAAATATCCTCCATATTATTCCATCATGCTAAATAATGCAATCCCTAGGAGAAAAAAATTATTTAAAAATTAAAGCAGAGAGAATTGAAATAATTTTATTTTTTTTTAAATTTATCTCAATAAAACTTTAAATATACAGTAAAATCTTCATTTAAATTTAAATTTTTTTCTGGATGTAACATTTAAGTTATCAGAAAAATCCTAGGTTTGCTTATGTGCCTTTTGAAACAATAACAATTTTCCCCACACATCACTAGTGATAATATTGAAAAAATCATAGAAGCATAACTTTATTTTGCAAATTAAAGAAGCTACTTATTTTATTCAATCAGTTCTAACATCTGTCCTTCATCAACAGATACATTTAAACAATTTCTAGTTCCTTTTTCTTCATATATATATATATATATATATATTTGTGAAGAATATATATATATATATATATATATTTGTGAAGAAAAGAAACTAGAAATTGTTGAAATGTATCTGTTGATGAAGGACAGATGTTAGAACTGATTGAATAAAATAAGTAAATATATGCAATAACCAGAGCAGAGGAGGTAAACAATTGCTCAGCCAACTTAATTAGAATATTTTATTGGTCATCTAAATCCTTTTGAACTTTTAAGCATGAAGAAACATAGCACCTAAAATTATAAATTTGACAAGACATATAGAAATGAAGCATTTAAAAGAATATTCTGAGATGGTATAATTTTTTTTTTGAAGAACAATATGGAAAGAACATTTACAGAAAGAAATATACAACCGGCTTATGCAATGTGTTTGATTAGTGGTATAAACTTTAGCAAAGAAAAGATTGTTTG
Source organism: Acanthosepion esculentum (assembly GCA_964036315.1). Classification (NCBI taxonomy): domain Eukaryota; kingdom Metazoa; phylum Mollusca; class Cephalopoda; order Sepiida; family Sepiidae; genus Acanthosepion; species Acanthosepion esculentum. The sequence continues at coordinate 25,589,645 of OZ038483.1, read as the reverse complement.
AAAATATTTTCAGATTAATTCTCTTTGAAAGAAAATTAATAACTTCCTACTTATAAAAGTTGAAATTTAAATCAATAAATGCTTTACTATTATAATGATCATATTCTCAATGTATATGCTTAAACAAACTCATTCTTTAACCTCATGAAAATACTGTAAAATAAAAATCTGAAAATGTTGTTCATATTTCTGATCAACTCTTCCTTGTTTTAAACAGACACTAACTGAAAAATTGTCAGTACATACATTAATTAAATGTGTTTCCTTTCAGAATTTATTGACAAATGTTTGAACCATTGAAAAATACTTACCTAGCAAAAAAATAAAATGCTTCTTCTACAGAAGACTTGAAATAATCAAATCTTCAATTAGTTACAAATTAACAGCTATGAATTGTTCCACAAATGTTAGCTAATACAAAATCTAAATGAATCACCAGTGGCCTGTCAAGGAAATCATAGCAACATATTCTTTAACCTTATTTCCTCTTCCATTAGCTCAGAAATCAACCAGTGCAGGTGTGCAGGTGTGCAATCTTTACCAAAAACTGAGAATGGAAAGGAAAGCAGCAGTACACACCTACCCATATGTCTGCTCTTATTTTGGCAAGAAATATTCAAGTAAAATTCTGGCTGTCACTTCAACCATTGCTAATATTCCCTTGTCCACATGGAAGTATAAAATTATATTTGTTGTTTTTTTAACAGACTCACATCATAATTAAACCACTTAGCCATCCACTTGTAAAATTAAAAAAAATATTAATAAATCTTTTTTATTAAACTAATGGAAAAAACATTTAAGTCTGTTAACTTTTCAGTACTTATTACTTTGTATCAAAAATAAGTTTATTTTATTTAAAAGATTGCATTCACTAATTTATGGGCAAATATATTAAACATTTTTTTAATTCAATATTATAAGAATTTAACTTAAAATCTGTTTCTAATTTTCTTTTTTCTGTTGCTTTTCTAATATCTGCCATCTCTTGTGAAATTGTCTGTCAAAATGATTTCATTGACAAGTTTTATAATATTTACTCAAATACAGATGGGCAATAGAACAAACTTAGAGAAGTTGTTTTCTCAAATTCACATTAGTAATATATATTATTTACACTATTTACATTTGGACTATTATCTTAATCTTTGTTGCTATCACAAGATTTCAGCCCAGCCTTCAACAATAGTGTAAATGACGATAACTTCTCATCCCAAAAATTTAAGTAGTAATATATACTTCAGAAAACTAAAACTGGTCATTGTTTTCAATAATAAAAATAATTAGATTATATATATAAATGCAACTGGTGATAGACCCCAAAATAAAAGTCTGATATGAATACTTAGAGAAATACAGTCAAATTATTAAAATAGAATATGAAATAAAAAACTTTTTTAATCTTTCAAGTGAATATGTTTTTTTCTATTCTATCTTTTCATCTATGAAAATAATGTAACTTCTATGGGTCTTCTGTTACTTCCTGAAAGTTTAAGATTTATAAGCATGGGCATTTTGTATTACTATAAATGAGTGGTTCCCAAATGGTGCAGTGTGCCTCATAGGTGCAGTGGAAGAGAATAACAGGTTAGGCGGAATGATTGAAAGACAATGAAAGATTTAAAAACAGTTTTTAAAAATTCATATGCCAAAAATAAATATAATTTCAAAATTTAAAATATTATTATGGATTACTTGTAATTGCATGCATGAGTCCCAGTATAAATAGTTTTAAATAATTATTGACTGATTTTATCACTGTGATATTTTTGCATTATATCAAGTATTAAGAATATAGCAACTAGGGTCCACAAATTTCAGGAGAGAGTCATCAATGATAATCTCTCTCTCTCTCTCTCTCCCCCTCCCTTTGCTGTAGGGCTGCCTGCACCTTTTTCCCAGGGCTTTCCTTTGGTGACGCGCAAGCAGATTTTCATTCCCAAAGTGTGTCCCAGAGAAAGAAAAAAAGTTCGGGCCACTGCTATAAATCATGTATTGCAAAATATAAAATAAACAAAATTATTAAAACCTACTTTCACTTATAATAGTGCTAAAACTTTTCAATTTATTTTGTTTTTGTTACTTGGTTAATATATATATATATATATATATATATATATATATGCCTCACATTTCATATGAGCTTTTTTTTAAATTTTCTTTTTAGCAAGAAAATCTAGAGTTAAATCATACTTGATAGAGAAAATGTTTTGACTTCAATTTCCAATTAAATAGACAAGCACTACTCCAAAATAATGTTCATATAGAGCAGAATGCAAATGAAAATAGAATATTCAGCAATTATAAGCCAAACCAATGTCCATTTTTAGACATAAAGAAATTATAAAGAATAAAGCTCATTCTACTTTGATTAAGGTAATTAGATGCATCTAGTATTCATATATACAAACAATTGATTATTGATTTCCATCTACTAATACGAAAGGCAATTCGAATATCTAATTGCAAATGAAAGGTAGTACCTTTCAAGCATTACATGGTTTTTATGGCCAACACTTTTGCAAAGTCTATTCACAATTGAATCCAGTTAATAATCAGAGATAAAAAGCTTGTAATTTGTTACTTTGTTTTAAGAAAATCACAAGCACACTTATAATGATATCCCATTTCCAATAATAATTCATGATAAAAATAGCCTCTTTTAGAAACTGAATTTGCTTATCAAGTATTTTATAAAACAATTCATGCTTATTATATACTTACTAAAAAAACAAAATATACATGAGCAACTATTAGTGTTGTTTCTAAATTTTATGATTTATTAAAATATGCCATTATTTTCTACTTTTGATTTGTTAATAATTTGCCAACTTTCTGAATGGCCTGCTTTACATGAATAAGATGTTAATCTCGTTACTTAATTCTCAATATTTGATATTGTCTGTATCATCTTGAATGAAATATTTAAATTTACTTCAATTCCATCCAACCAAATCCAACTTCAGATTTCACTTGGAAAAAATATTAATTTATTCCTAAGCTAAATAAGAGAATCTAAAAATTAAGCTGAAATATCCATCCTGCTTCTGGGCATTTTTTAGTTGCCCTACTATGGCCTGTTTCCAAAATTCTTAGCCAGATATTCACCAGTAAGTGCAGATTTTTCAGCTTTTACAAAGTTTGGTCTAAATTGCCTTAATTTCTGTGTGTAAGATATTGCAAAAGAAGAATTTCAGTTATGTATTTTCCTCAAGGACATTAGCAGGAAATAGTTATCAGACCATAGACGTGAAACCATTTGACCATTTTTGCTTACTTCTATACCAAAATTATTAGGTTTTAAAAAATCCAATGCTGCTTTGCTGGTAAATATCACTAGAAAACATTATGAAATTAAGTATTTTTTATATATATTTTAGTTTCCACTTCATAAATTTTTCAACCTTTGTTTGTATAAATAATTTTTTAAATTGTTTACAACTTTTATATCTTTTGGGCTGTGGGATTCTTTAGTTTTCTAAATTCTATTTATTATATTCATGAAATAATTTTCAAATGTCATAAGTTTGTCATGATTTCTGTGAGCATTTCAAAGTTTTGAATTTTAAATTATTTTCTGTTTGGTTGTTATTATCTTTATAAAGAAAATAGAATACTTTCCATCCTAATCATTTTATTATTTATTTTTTCAATTAATTTTGTAATTATGAGGATTAAATGTGGGCATATTTTTTTAATAATTAAAATTAGTCTGTTCCATATTACACTAATTTATATCTTAAATGAAAACATGTGATCTGTAGTAAAACAAAAAAAAACAAAAACTTGCAGAGAGTGCTCAACTACTAGTGAATGCATGTGATATTGAAAAATAACAAAAATAAAGATTAGTATAAAATACAGTTGAACAGGGTAATCCCAGGAGACAATACATTCAAAGCAAGTAGTCCTGGTAAATATAGTGGTCTATATCAAGAGATAGAATAATAATAATTATTAATTATTAATAATTATTATTATTCTATCTCTTGAAGTTTTTGTTTTTTTTGTTTTATTACAATGAAAAACTGCAGGTTCATTGGCTCAATATCAATTTAACCATATCAATAATGGAATCCCAAGCAAAGCAATTATATCCAATTGTAAACCTACAAAACCTATTAAATATAGCTATTTATTGATTCCATTTGACAAACTGAAGATGTCACAGTGACAATTTTTACACTGATTAGTATCCAAAAATAAATGTTAAAATAAAGAACTTGAAGTGACCAAAATATAAAAACTAATTTTCCCCTTTTTAAAAAGAACAGACTGAGACAATTTATTTGCAAATTTTTAATAATTTCAAACTATGTAAACTACTCAGCAATGTATATAAATTTGTTCTCTTGATACAAATTTCTGTTTAGTTGATACAGAAGCAAATACAAATAAAAACCCAAATTTGAAAATTAAAAAGCAACTAGCAAAACTGTGTAATGAGCAAATGACTGTAATATTTGAAGATCAAATGGTGTTTGGCTAATTAATAGTATCATGGAAAGCAATGATTTCACTTACAAATATCCATAGATCCTTGTGGTACATCTTGCATCTAGCTTGTATTTAAATCCTTCAATCATTTTATATTCTGTTTCAGGAAATGTTTCACTCTATAAGAGAGAAAATGAAAATTAAATGAATTGTAAACTCATCAAGTTTTACAAGTAAAATGATTCAAGATGCTAAAATATCACAAAATTAGAACTTAAATTAATTAATGATTTCAGATAAGTTTTGGAAGTGGAGATAGTGCTGATTATACTGAAAAAACAAAAAACAAACACTTTTTACCTATATACCATTCTCTGCCTTACTACTTAATTTTCCTCTTTCTTCTTGAGTTTCATTCAACTGTATAGACTTAACTCCTCTCCATCTAGGCTTTTTTTTTTGTTGGTTGGCCTTTCTTGTTAGTTATACATGATATCAGTTAAATCAGTGAGCACTATTACTTCTGGACCCCAAAGTCAAGTAGAAAAGGTGAGGTACAATGGCATTCTGAAGTCTACAGATTCTTTATGTACCATTCTAGCCTCTTAGGAAAGTGTTACATATTACTTTCTTTCCTTATTGTGCTGTGGCATGTAGATGTATTGAACTGATATTGAATTTAGCCTCTGCTAACAGAGGCTAAAAGATTTAGTTAAGCTAGAAGAAATCACCAACACAACTCATTCAGTTGTAAGTAGGTTTACTGCTACTTGAATAAAACAATACTATGTGGATAAATATAATTTAATTTCTACAACTAACGAGATTCATTGGGATATGTTCAAGATCTCTGAAGGAGTTAGGTTTTACTCTTCTGTTTGCTAACTTCACATAAACAGCACCAATTCTATTCTCATAAAAATGGGTGAAGTACACACATGAAAAAACAGAAGGCAATCTGACTTAGCTGACCTGTGGTCCTGAATATATATCAATACCAGTAATCATTAAACCCTGACCCATATCACATTGGTGATAATTCTCCATTTTCTCAAACCCCTACTTCAGGAGGGGGAGGGTACATAATGATTTAACAAATCAATCAGCGTTTATCAGAATCTGTTCTCTTTTCCTAGTTTACAACTACGTAGAGACAAGAAAATACTTAAACAAAATAATATGTTAGATTTCTCTATGGCCATACCTGTATTCTTCATAGAAGTAGTTTCAATTAACAAAACACATGGCCCATGTCATTAAGTACAAACTCATTAAATCACCCTGGCTAGATATCTGTGAAATTGAGTAAGGTGTTCATTACTGCTGGTTTATACTAAAAACTTTAGGTTAATTCCAGGTTCAAATCTCCAGCTCACCCTATGTCAATCATATTATTTCTCAAAGTTCAGTTTTTACTTCATTTCATGTTTTCTTATTACTTTATAGAAACTATTTATTATAGCCAGGGAGAAGAAAAATGAGCTGAAGGTTGCAGGTAAAATATTTTGTTCATAGACTTTCTAATATATAAATATCTGTAAAATTTTCATTGCAGTTCTTTCTGTAAATATAAGACAAAAGCTTGAATAATAAACAACACTTGATAATTCTTTCTTATTCAACATATTACGCATTATTATTTTATATCATTACAGATTAAGTGAAACATATTTCTCTTTGTGATTTTCAATGCACAACAGTACACTAAGTGCTGGAACTTTCTGAAACAAATTTTAAATCACAAATTGCAAAATTCAGTGTTTAATCTTGATCTTTTTCTTTACTGATAGTGATATTTAATTTTTTATTGCAGAAAATTACTAAAGCTAAGTGGGGAAGTGGTGGTAAAATTGGTGGGTATCAATAAGAAAATTTGAAGACTTGCAAAATATATACCAGGTTCAAAAAAGGTTGGTGCTAAAATACAACTGATTTATTTTTACTTTACAGCTAGAATTTGCAGTGGCACTTTACATGTAATTATTAGAGTGGATGAAAGTTTCATGAATTTAATAAATCCATCCAGTAGTATCATGGGTTATATCAACAGGTACTTTTTAATATTTCAAAATTAAGAAATGTTTACATTTGAAAAATACTAAACAATTTGATTAAAAATATCAACAACAATAGATCAAAATAGGCCAAAATTATATCTTGTTTTGAAATCCATTTTAATCAGATAGAAAACAATCCCTTTTTAAAAAGCTTAATTCATTATGCTATATTTCCATCAGTATGAAAATATGGTTTAACATCTGCAAAATATATAAGTAAGCAATCTTTAAAAACAAGAAGTGTATAGGTAATCTTTCACAATTCAGAAATATATGTAATAAAATAAGAATATTATTTAATATAATTTTAAAGTAATTTGTTGGTCATTGTGATATATGGATATCAGGTAAGGTAAGGAAGGAAAGAAGAGAAAGAGGAAGAAGACTGACTGACTTGACCAAGATAACAGTAGTATTATTTACTGGTCAGACAAGGGGGTAGGAACTACCATATATGGCAGTAGATGTAGAGGGAAGAACTGGCCAAATGTAGGATTTGCATGCTCCTGGAGGACTCTCAGACATATTCACCATGCCAGTCTGCAGTGCCTTCTGATTGGCCAAAAAAGCTTAATCCTTGGTTACATGAATTGCTCACCACTATGTCTGTGCAGTGAGAAGTCATATCTCTAACTACAATGAAAATAATTATCAATCATGATGACGTTTGAAATTTATTTAAGAAGTTTGTTTTTTTAATCATTTCATCCCAAGCAAGGCAATAAAGCCACTAACATGCAAGGGGTTACTGAGTGTTATAGAATATTAGGAAAAAAAAACACAGTTAAGGAGAGAAAGCAATAAAAGAACAAGAATAAAGAAGACAGAAGATCACGATTGGCATTTTTGAAGATCAACGTTGACTGGGAAGCAAGAAGTCAGAAGAGAGTTCCACAAGCAAGAAGTATGATAGAAGAAACTGCTAGCATAGAACTTACAGAAAAAATGTCTAGTACAACACAGGGAATCAACTTTCCTCACAGCAGACCTAGCAATTGATTCAATATAATCTTTCCACTTCATGTCAGTGGAAAACGTTAGTCCAAGAAGGTCCAATGAGTCACTCTTCTGGAGGCTGCCATCTGCCATGCTGATTGGAAGGTAAAAAGGCTTCTCTCAGACAATTAAAAGAGAGCAGTTTTGTTTTGGAGGTGTTAAAATTAACAAGCCATTCCTTGCTCCAACAGAATGTAGATCATTTTTTTAGAACAGCTGCCAATTTGACCTTATCAAACCGATCAAACTTACTATTAAGACAGGAGTAAATAGTTGTGTCATCAGCATAGATATTGAGTTGAGAACTGATGACATCAGAAAGATCATTGATGAAAATTAGGAACAATGTAGCTCCAAGGATAGAGCCCTGGGGGATGCCTGCATTAATATAAAAACATAATAGCATCTGTAGATTTCATTATGATTCATGAATGAATTTGTAGATATATATGGGGTTGTTCATTCTTCTAGCTGGGTTATGTTTTGAAACAATCATGCTTGATCATGATGGAACTGTTGCAACTATTTGATTTGGTATGGGTCAGTTTGTGTCAACCTAAGGATAATGGGGGTGGCAAATTTTAGCAAACCACCATCGGTAAGAAGTAAGTTCCATTCAAGCAACTTCTTCCTGTGGAACGACCTTCCAACATAATGTTTCCCCGATCACTATATTCTTAACTTGTTCAAGGTTAGGGTTAACCATTATCTTCCCCTCCTATGTGCACAAATGGCCTCCTGATGTAACCCTTTACCTCGATTAGCCTCCGATTTTGCAAAGGGTGAACCGTATTATAAAAAAAATGAACTGGGCATAGTACAAGTCAGTGAATATTTGCAGGATGTATCTCGGTTTTGCTCTTTTCATTTTTTACCTGAAGCACCATGTTGTTTGATTTGGTGATTTCAAAGTCACTGATTCAGGAAAGATATGATGAGTGGACTATGGTTGAATTGGGCTAAAGAAGTAAAACTTTGTCACTGACTGTTTAAGCAGGCTTCATTGTTAGCCAAAGTAATGCAGTGCTAGATTTACCTTAATAAGACATTTATTTGAATACTGTAAGCTCCAGAGTTCTCATTTCTAATCTCTTGTTTGGATAGTTTGAGCAAACCAATATTGGTGTGATGATGAGTGATACACAAGTAGTGCTGTTGACCATATCATAAGGTGATGGATTTGAGTATGTTGGTCTATTTGCTAGTCCTATCTTTGCACAGCATGAAGAAATCATTCCTCATTCTTTCTATATTGCCACTCAATATTGTGGGAACATTCTGGTTGCTATGGAAAGTGAAGTTCAATGTAATTGACATGTTTTTCACAGAAGTTTCTGTAAAGTTCACCACAAAATGCAAAGCAAGATTGAAGGATATAGACTATTTCAAATGCAAACCAAGATTGAAGGATGTAGGGTATTTCTTGGTAGTTGGAGTAAAAAGTGATAAGGTCAGTAGGCAGCATCAATTGTACATGGTATGTCATTGAAATGTTGGCTAAAGCTGTCTAGGATAGTGGGAATATAACATTTTGTTATGGAGATGGGTTTCAGATAAAACCCCATTAATTATTGAGTGAGAGATGAACAAAACTCCTTGTAACACCAAAGATGAACTGAAAACAAGGATTATGGCAGTATTCACCAACTTAATCAAAGAGACCTTTTAGAAGAGTTGTTGGAGATTTTGAAGTCGTCTGGAGGCTGTGGTTGAAGTTGTGTAATGTTGGTAAATATATCTGTTAAAATGGGATGTCAGTGTTATTTTCATTTTTGCATAATTTAGACAACAATTATCCATCACACCCTGCAGTATAGAAATCCAACATACCAACATTGGTGAAGGAGAAATCATCAATAATAAAGTTAATTTTGATGAATGGGGATTGCTTCTTGATGAACTGCTTGAAAGAACATGTGATGGTAGTAGAGACGGTGGACCATGGGCCAAGAAACCATATTTTCTTTGATCCTTACGAAAAATCCAGGTGACTGAGTTGGTTGCTGAGGGTGCCAATTCTTTTGTTGTTGTAGTGTGTAAACTGCATAAATAAATTTTTTCACATCAGCTCCATGCATACATCCACTTTAACTAAAACAAAATGAACAATATATTATGACCAGTCAGTGCCACTCCCACTCAAAAACCAAAACCTTAATGTTGTGGATTCCAGGATGAAATCCGGTATCAAATAATAACGCCAAGAATGAATATAGGAAATAAATGTATTAACGTAATAATACAAACTGGTAATACAGGTTAGTAGTTCCAGGAATGCGGGTTAGTAGCAAAATATATATACAGTCTTGATATCGACATATCGCTATATGACTTCTTACTGAGTCTAAGTGCTCATGACTGTGACTCTTGCCACTACGTTATTCTACTGACCGACTCGACTCTTACTACTACTGTTACTTGACTTAACGTACTATTACAGACTGTCCGGGTATTCACTGGTAGTAGTATATGTATACCTTGGGTGAGTCCATTTGTGTAAAAAGGGGAAACCCCTCAATACTTAATTTCGAGCCAATTGAAGGCTATATATCCCCAAATTCAAACAGACCTGAAACAGACCGGCATTTGATGTCAACACCGACATGCTGAGAGAGAGACATGACACATATCAGTGTTTGATGCCAACACTTACACGCTGAGAGAGTGACAACAGCCACCACCAATGTCCATTTCACTTCTAATTTCACCACTTTCTCTCCCTGTTGCCTTAGCAACAGTAACAGATAGAAGCTACATTTTTTTGTATATATGTAAATAAATTATATATTTATTTATGCATACTCAATGTCTTCTGTTGTTTGATGCTTTGATTTATGTTTGCTGAGGCAGTGAAGGAATTAACCTCCACAACAGTAACAACAACAAGGTTCTGTCTTCCAGGATACCCATTTCCACCTCTGCAACAACAACAATGCCAATTTCTTGCTTTTTTGCATAACTACTGACCAGTCATGGAGTCATTGCGGGGATGATTTGTTTGGTTGAACTTGTGTGGTTTATGTACATATAGCACATTGACATCAGAGAAAGTTGTGACATTAGTTTTGATTTCTCAGTTTAAATAATCTTGTGCCTCACTTGCTATACCACAGGCTGAATAGTGTCTGTCATTGTTTTTTACCAGGTGTGAATAGAAAATGGGCATCCAGGCCTTAACCTCTTTACTAATAAGCACTGTGTTCTTCATGAATAAAACAGTGTTGAGTGTCAGTTTTGAATTTCTGTTGTCCACCTTAAACTTGATATGAACAGCAGTTTCTCATGATATTTTCAAGTTGGCCTGAAAAGTCCATCACTTTTTAATCAGCTTGTTATTGGAGATCCCATACATGGCTATCATACAGTTCATACTCCTTCCTGGTTTTTTGAACAGCAGTAGAGATTTATCTCTTGTTTCTGGTTAAGGATTGGGTTTCCTGTTCCTTCTAAAGTCTCTCATTCTCTTTCACTCCCAGTAGCCCTTTGCATTTTAGTGGCATTATCACCTTGCTCGGGGTGAATTGATTAAAAAAAATTATTGCAACATGAAGCTTATGCAAACGGTTGAGCAGGTGGGTGAGTGACATGGGTTTATTGTGGGTGACGATAAAGATTGTAGGCCAGTTTCTTATTTCTTTGGTCATAATGACACCTGTTGCTTTATATGTTTGTATGGTAAAGCAAAAATGGATAGGAGAGAGAAGAGAAAGGAAAGTCAACAGTAATATTTGCCAGTCAAGCAGGATGGTAGGAACTACTACATATATGAGATGTGTGAATGGAGTAACCCTACTTTTGACCAAATGTAGAATTTGGAGTATAATTTATGTTTTTGAAGGGTTCACAAGCATTTACTATATCAGTCTGCAGTGCCTTCTGATTGGCCAAAAAAACTTAGTCCTTGGCCATATAACATACTCACTACTATGTCCATGCAGTAGTTAGTCAGCAACCCCATATTACAGTCTACATACTTTTAGATGTGATAAAAAGGGTCATATATCATAATGAAATTTGAATTTTATTTAAGATGCAACATCATGCAAAACATATTCCCATAATTACTGATTTATTTACATCTAATACAGATAGTATTTTATTTCACTTGGTATAAGCATGACAGAATAGGAGTTTATAGGAATTAAATCCTATATACATTTTTCAGCCAATAAAATCCCATCAGAAGGTGTTACGTCGTGTATAATGCTAAGTAAGCGTTACTGCTTTGTTCTAGTTGGTGTCAGTTTATAAATATGAGCTACCTGCTCATATGCAAATTATACTAATTTGCATATCACTACATCTCCCTATAACGGAGGGGCCTTATGCCGCGAGTACTTCTTGTACTTCTTCTTGTGCCCTCCTGAACATCTTCCCCTATCTCTCTCCTTTCCCTTGGAGATCTAGATCTATCACGTCTTTCCCTATGATCGAACTGTTCCTCTTGCATGCTCTGGTCTTTTTCTTCTAACTTGTCCCATTCTACTTCTTCCTCCGCAGTTTCATTCTGCATTAACTCTTCTGTTACATCAATAATGGGCATCTCTAAAGGCATTTCCTCATCCGATTCTTCTCCTTGGGATCTTATTTGGTCAGCATGAACTAGAACACTGTTCCCATTTTCTTTATTTAATATTGCAGTATTATGTCCTTTCTGCATAATAAATTCAGCTGACTCAGGTTGCATATTCCTATTTCTTTTGTACCACATCTTTTGATTTGTGGCATATGACATAGTCAAAGGGGATCTTAATTGTCTGCCCATTAAGGCAGATGGACTTTCCGGCCTGCCTGCATGTGGAATTGTTCTGTAACTTAATAATAGTCTTGGTAGGAAAAGCATCGATTTCCTCCTTCTGTTGCAAGCATGCTTTTATGCCCTTCTTTACCGTCTGGACCATCCTTTCCGCTGTCCCATTACTTTGAGGGTGGTAGGGAGGGGTCTTGTAAGGTCTACATCCTATTTTTCTTAGCCATTCATGCAAATCAACATCCGCAAATTCTGGTGCGTTATCGGTCACCAATGTTCTCGGTATCCCATTTCTCGAAAATATTACTCTTAATATTTGTTTTACGGTACTTTTTTTATCAGGTACTCTCACCACTTCAGGCCAACCTGAATATGCGTCTACTAATATTAATAATAATCCTATCCCATTGACATAGGCATGGTCCATGTGTACTCTGCTCCATGGTTCTACTTCTCGGGGCCACACATGTATTTTCTTTTGCTTGAAATTCCTGAGTTCTGTGCATTTTTTGCATCTTTTTACGTAGTCTTCTACGTTTTTTTAGTACCCCGGCCACCACGCTTCCAATTTTAATCTTCTCTGCGTAGCTGCCACTCCACAATGTACGTCATCGTGTACACTTTTTATAACCTGTTTCCTCTGTGTTTCTGGGGGAACTACCAAGTCTCCATTACATATTACCCCGTTTTCTATCGTCATTTTATGTCTGACTTCTTTGAATGGTCTTTCAGCCATTGAACAATTTCCCCAACGATTCTGTTTTATCCTCAACATTATTCTATTTAACACTGGGTCATTTGTAGTTTCAGTAGCCATTTTATCTACAGATATTACATCGGTTTCTAGGTGCAAGAATGTGTCTTCAAATTCCTCGTCGTTTTTGTCCTTCTCCTCTCTATAAAACCTCAATCTAGATAAGGCATCAACGTGCGGTATCGTATTCCCTTTAACATATTCAATGTCAAAGTCGAACGCCATCAGTCTAATCGCCCAACGTAATATTCTGGATGTTGTAACTTTCAGTAGTTCTTTTCTTGGGTTGAAAATAAATTCCAGTGGTCTGTGATCACTTTTCAACAAGAATTTTTTCCCCATCAAAAACTGTCTTGCTCTATCCGTTGTCCACACTATGGCTAGTGCCTCCCTTTCTATATTCGAATAATTGTGTTCAGTCATTGTTAATCTCCTTGATAAGTACATTATGGGATGCCCCTCTTGTGACAAAATACCAGATATGGACTGCTCACTAGCATCAGTAGTTAGAGTTATGTCCTTCTTAGGGTCAAAAATTTGTACTATTGGCTTTTTTGCCAGAATTTGTTTTAAGTTTTCAAAGGCTTTCTGTTGGCGTTCTAACCAAATGAATTCCACATCTTTTTTCTTAACTTCGCAAATGGTTCTGTCAACTCATTATATTTTGGTACGTATTTTCTATAAAAATTTACCAAACCTAAGAAGGACTCCAACTCTTTTTTATTTTTTGGTGTAGCCACTTTTAGAATTTTCTCTATTAGTACTTTATCTGGAGAGATCCCTTCCTTTGATATTGAGTAACCCAAAAATGATATTTCATTACTGTTGGTTACACATTTTTTTGTATTTATTGTCATACCAGCGTCTCTTAGCCGGTTCAGTATATTTTCAGTTTTTTTCTTTAAATCATCTTCATTTAAATCTCCAACACATATATCGTCTTGATAACAGATGGTATTTTCAACATTTCCTATTACTTTTTCAATAGCTTTTTGAAAAATTGCACTTGCCGTTTTTATGCCATACGGCATCCTTTTCCACCTTAACAGGCCTATAGGTGTGTTTATGGTCGTCACTTCTTTAAAAATTTTCATTTATTGGTATTTGGTGGTAAGCTGATTTTAGGTCTATCTTCAAAAATACTTTCATTCCAGCAAGTAAAGCTACTTCCACATTCGGAATAGGGTACGAGTCGGCGCAGACTTTATGGTTCACCCCTATTTTATAATCTCCACAAATTCTCAAGTCACCATCTTTTTTTTTCAATACCACAATGGGTGATGCCCATTTACTTCCTCCTGGAGGGGCCGGTTCTACTAAGTCTTCCTTTATTAACTTTCGCAATTTAGCTATTACCAACGGTAACAAATGCACTGGTATTTTTCTCGCTTCGTAGTAGGGGGGGGAAACATTTTCTTTTAATTTCAGGCTAGCTTCATAATTTTTTAATTTTCCTGTTTTTTCAATTTCTATCTCATTAATCAACTTCGTTGAATTTATTTTTAATACGTCATTCCCCAGTAGTCCATGCGTTTTTCGGCAATTTGTAACTATAATGGGTACTATTTCATATTTTTCTTTTAGTTCTATTGAACCTTCAAAGTAACCCATAATTGCTATAATCGAGCCATCAAACTGACGTAATTGTACGTTGCTTTTTTTTAAAACCGGTTTTCCCATTTTTTCCCACAAATTTCTGGGTACTATCGTGACTTCACTACCTGTGTCAATTTGCATTTCAACAACACAGTCGTTGATTTTCATTTTTATTTTTGTATCTCCGTTCTTAGATCCATTATTTTGTATATTATCATTTTTTACATTAAAAATCTGTCTATTTTCATCCTCTATTCTTTCCACATTTTTCGTTTTACATACTTTTTTGAAGTGATTTTTTTTTAAACACTTTGAACATGTTTTTCCATAGGCTGGGCATTTTTCTGTTTTCATTTCATGAATTTTTCCACAGTACGCACACAATTTTTTCTTTTTGTTTGTACCGTATATGTTTCGGCCATTATTTCTTCGTAGGATTTATTTTTATTTTGGTTGTAGGTATGTATTAATTCCTGCTGTTGTATAAATTCTAGACACATATTCAAGGGCATGTTTGTAAGTTGTAACTGTTCCATTAACTTATAATATCTATGTGCTGAATTATGTATACCTTCAATTAATCTTAGTTGGATTAATTCTTCTTCCGTTGTCTGCTCTCCTGTTCCTAGTTTTTCGAATTCACAGTATTTACTCGCACTTCTTAACCGGTGTAAATATTTTACTATCAGTTCATCCACTTCCTGCTTCATTGCCATAAACTTGGTCCTTTCTGCAATCACCAGTCTTTTCTTTGGCCTCATGTTTCCCTTGATAACCTGGCTTATTTCTTCGAAAGTCATTTCTTCTAGTTCTCGAGGGTACACCATTGTAGCAACCTTCATAATCGCTTCACAACCAGCGGTAGCCATGAACAAATCGGTGATTTCATTTTCCCCTCCTCTGTTTTTGTTGTCTTTCAACTTTTTACATCTCGCATTAGCAGCGAAGCAACGAATCCACGTATCTACGTATTCTGGGTCTTCAAGGACCAAAGAGGATCCTATCGGCGACGCCATTCTTACGTCGTGTATAATGCTAAGTAAGCATTACTGCTTTGTTCTAGTTGGTGTCAGTTTATAAATATGAGCTACCTGCTCATATGCAAATTATACTAATTTGCATATCACTACAGAAGGTTTGTTTGATAAACAATCACTACAAGGGTAAATACTGCCAAAATACTTGGCCAGTGTAGTTATAGACCTACCACATGTTATTTTTGGACCATTTAGAAAATAACAATAACTCCTGCAAATTCAAGAATAAGATTTTTGCAAGCCAGCATGAAATTATTTTCTAACCAATGAAAACCTTGTATTCAAAAAGTTCACACCTTTATGAACTTAGATTTTCAATCCCCTTACATATATAAAAATAGAAGCCTACTAGGCTCATAACAATTCTGAAGGCCAGTTTGATCTACATATGCATACACCACCCCACACACACAATGGAAGGAATTGCCTGCCAACTAAAGCCTTGCCCATGTACACAATAGAAGGGATGAACCAGCAACCACTGACTAAGCCTTTTGTCTACAAACTCACAAACACATTAGGCTGTCATAAAGTAAGTCTGTTCACACATTTCTCACTTGTAGGAACACTTAATTACTTGATAAAACAAACTTTGCTGCTAGTAAAATTAAACATTTTATTGCCATTGTATATCTCTGAAAAGAATATATAAATGTTATTTCAACTGACATTTTAATTCTACTTTTCCTTCAGAAAATAACCTTTTATATGTTTCATTTAAAAGATACATTGTTGTTGTCGTTAAATGTTTGAAATCCTGACACTCAGATAAAAACAAAACCTTGAATAGACAGATCCCAACATGGTCTAACCTCTTAAAGTTTGATTCCTTGTCCAAAATAAGAACCTTCGCAATTCCCCTTTACTTAATATGTTTTTCACTCTTTAATAAAAAGATAATGATAAATGTTTTTATTAATCTCTTTTTTAATCATAAAAAGAGACAATTATAGGACTGAGAAATTTATTTATATGTTATATGAAATGGAGAAAACTTTTTAAGCAACTAAACTTTTGTTATTTTATTAAGAAACAGAATCGTAATTAAACTATCTGTCCATAAATTAATTATATGCACAAGATTGGTAATGTTACATTCTTACACAGCCCAAAACCCCTAACCACACACATTTTACATTTAGTTAACCATCTCTCTTTCCACCTATCTATAATATAGTACATTTACTCACCCTCTCTCTTTCAATCAGTCATAATAATCGCTGACTACAAGAACAATAAGGTAACAATAACAGGTCAAAACGAGATCTAAAAATAGCTTCTCACACATATGCAGAATCATGTGATCAAGTACAAAATGTTGAGCAGGAAAACATTTGAAGGAATTAGTTGGAACATGGATCTTAAGCAAGTAACATCTCTTTTTACTAGTTACCATCAAGCAAAAGAAATCGAACAATGAAGATGAGTTCCAATTCAACTCAACTCAACAACTATGTTGCATATATAAAATGCACAGGTGAATTACTAAGCATGATAATCACCTAAGACAGTCATGTGTAATCTATTCAATTGGACGCAGGCTATGACTTATACAGTGCCAAATCTTGCTACCCGAATGATGAATACTACATTGCTGAATATGTGAAGAAGAGAGTAAATATACCAACTCTTGAGGTCAAAACTCATAACAATTAAGAAAGAATAATATATATAGATATCACTGCATGGGCAAAACAAACTGAACTGAAAGTAAAAAGGGCAACAGAGAAATATAAAAACAAAAGAAAGAGAGAGAAAAAGGAAAGGAGAAAATCCTATTTTATTTCAGGCAAATAACTAAAGCTAAATGTGCTTTGACTTTTCATATTAGATATATAATGCATACATCTTTCCAAACAGAAATGTATAGCAAACATTTTTCCACACACTACCTTGCATTAATATTTTCATATGTTGTGTTGTCTTATAATTAAATCTCATTAAATTATATATTGGCATTTGTTGTTCTCTTCATTTGTGTATTTGACCCTGTAACAGAATCCATCCACTACAGAGTGGTAAACCTTGATCATATACTTTGACAACAAGTGGCTTTTTTTATCTTTTCTTTTTAAATTTTGTGTTTTGGCAATTGGTCTGTAACAGTAAACATTCAAAATTTTTTCATTTGTATAAGATGTATAAGCAAATATATTGTGATAATTAAAATAACTAAACTAAAATTTACAATAAATCATAAATTACATAATTCTAAGTAGTTCAGAGGTTTTTAAACTATTATAATTCATAAAGATTTAAAGGTGTTATAAAAATTAAAAAATAATTTCTTGAAACTTTAAACATAATTAAAAAGTTAATTATGCATCATATTTGGAGTAATAGTTTTATCTCTATCTACATATATATCACTGATCCATTAATTACCACTATATAACTGTAAAAATATTGCCATGGATTATAGTGCAGAAGATATCAACTCACATAACTGAAGTGTGAAATGTATAAAAACAATAAGGATATTAATTTAAAATTTAATGCTACAATGATTTCTAAATATCTAAATTTAATGATTAGAAGCTATTAGCTACCATTGGAAATACAGACACACTCAAACCCCAAAAAATATTTTTTTAATAATAAGGATTTTTATAAATCAATAAATATTTTATTAATTTGGCTTTTGGCTTATTGAAGATGTGATTTTTTTAAATATTTGTTACTAAATCATAGCGAAAGGGAAGCCCAATAAAAGAGCATTTATCTATTTTCCAAGTTAAAATGCTAATAAACAATATTCAAAAAACTTAATGCAAACAATTATTTCATATGTTTCTCTAGTAAACTGGAAAATCCCCAACAAATTGCCACTAGTGACTACTTTTGTAAATAGCAACATCTAAAATTAGTTCTCTATCTGCTTGGCACACATGACTTCTATTATCATACAGAATATCACACATTCTTTTAGTTTAAAAGCAGGATACACTGTTTTAAATGTTCATTACTTATCAGTTAAATGGCAAGTTCTTTAGTATGGAAACAAAACAGTGCAAAATTATTTTTGGCAAACTTCAACCTTATACAAGAATAATAATCAATGTTTTTAAAATAGTAATACAAAATATGTATACAGGTGTGAATATGTGTTAAAGCATACAATAATTAAAATAAATATATAAAATAGGCAATGGAGTTTTCAAAATGACATTCAGGTGTTGAAATCCAAGTGACCTCTCCTCACATTCCTTGTTTCCTTGACTTGTATTTTTCTGCAAAGTGAAGGGTTGAGCAGGAGAATACTTGACATAACAAGCCAAGGAAAGCTTCTCTTACATTTAGAATTCCAAATATGCTACATTAAATGCATGATGTTCATATGTTGACTGACACAGACGAGAGAGAAAGAGAGAGCAAAGTGTTTGTTTGGTAAAACAATGTACAATTATAGCAAGAGTATCACTTGCCTTGAGCAACAAAAACAGAATGTTGCTGCTAAAATTAATGTTCACATGGAAACAATTTCAAATAAATGTTGAATGGAGAATTTTAACAATTTTCAAATAAAACAAATATTTTAAATTAAAGACCTAAATAATCTTTGAAGCCATTTTAAAACAAAATGAGTTCATTTCATTCCTTCTGTATAAATTAGTAAATTACATGTGGTCTACATTAAAAATTATGATAAATGAAACATCCCTATGCTCTCTCTCTCTCTCCCCATATATCACATTTTGTTCTTTAGGACTCCATCAGACTACATTTGTAATGTTGGTGCAATTACACATGTGCATGAACAAGTGATGCTGGGAATTTTGAGTTTTTTTTGGTATATAAAGTAGTCGATTTCATTTAGATTCTTTTCTTTTTGTTTCCCTCACTTTTGTTATTAGATATCCCACACTGTGATAATAGATCTGCTAGGAATGGTGAAATGTTGTAAGAACCAGAGCACAAATTTACTGTGGATGACCTTGTGATCAAGGCACTCTCTAAACATTTTCACAGAAAAGTAAGGAAAAACTTAATAGGAAATGTTTTAATAACACTAGAAAAATTAAAACTTCTGAGCAAGATATTTTGAAAAAAGATTGTATATAATTTATAAAAGTCTAAGAAAACAATATGTTGAATTTGGGGGGCCAAATAGTAAGAACACAATGAATGAAAAATCAAAATTTATCAAGAGTGGATCATTCTTATTCAATTTACTTAATGATTGTGAATTACTAAGATAACACTGCATCATAAAGATTTTTCTTTTTATTGTTTTTTTAAAATCTGAAACTAAATATTTTAAGTGATATTAATGAATCATTTCTCTGAATTATTAATGTGATCTTAAAGAACACAATGCATAAATTCTACATAAATTTGAATACAAAAGTCAAATCAGCTACTACCATCAATCATGTGCATTCTTTCCAAAAAAAGAATCAGTATATTTCAGTAGTAGAATATTATAGTTATTTTGATAGTAGTTTATTACTGCCTTCTACCAAGTGAAATTTCATGAATCATTCTTTTGGAAACTTGGTTCATTACCAACAGTCAGTCTCAATATTTTAGTCAGTGCATAAAAAAACAATGGTAAGTAAATCACAAGGAATTGAATAATTATCACCAAAATATATTTTTAATTTCTTGCAACTAGATAATTTGTATGTAAAGTGTTACAAGGTGATACCTATAAAGGCATTTTACAAAGTTCAACCAATCTCGGGCATCAGTTGGTTCCATCAGAATTTTGACTACCAACTGAGAGATTTCCTACATTGTTAGAATAGAGAACTATTCTCCAGTTTCTGGATGCTTTGATCTTTTGCTTTTCAGCCATTTACAAATGTTGAATTTCTTGTTTTAACTAAAACTATAGTGTTAATCAGCAATAAGTGCTTGTGGTGTAAGCACAAAAAAATGTCAGAATAAATAGCAGGTAAGAAATAGCATCCAATTCCAACCTAATTATTTCTCAATGAACTCACCAAAAGTTTGACTGATAAATTATATGAAACAATGTGCTGCTTACAGTTCTAGTTTTGTTACAAAAGAGAATTCCTGAACAACATATAGAATATATCAATTAAATAGATAGGAAAAATTGCTCACAAATGCAAGAAAAAGATGAAATTTTCATTAATTCTGCCAAGAGAATAGAATAATGATGAATGATGAACTCAAACATACATATCAAAAGATTTTTAAGAGTTTTATGTAAGCAAAGCAAGCCATTAATAATGACTTTGTACATTGATCCAAACTGTTAACTTCACAAAGGCATTAACAGATAATAAAAGTATTTGACATAGAAAATAGTTAGGAATAGTTTAATCTGACTTATGAAATATTAATGCTTACAGCCAAGAGAAGTCAAAATAAAGTCTAAAAAATTCCCAAAATATAATGTAGAATGTCATATATGAATTAACATGAAGATTTTTATCCTCACTTAAATTTATTTAGTTAAATTCATTAATCATTTGGATTTAAATATGTACAGATTTTACGTATTCAATAATATGTAAGCTGGAAATTAAAAAACAAAACATAGTTATTGTTTAAGTAAGATTAATAGCTAACTACCTTAAACATACAGTTCCTCGAATTATTTTCTTCTTGCGTCAAACTGACCAAGACAATGACTTCAAACAAAATGGTGCTGAAAAGTTTTTCACCTGAAGATCTTCAACAAAAAGTAAAATCTGATGTTTGATTATTTGGTCAGATTTTGAAAAGAGGATCAAGCTGAAACCTTCTCTGCACCTCCTCGTAGCACAGCATAAACTTTAAATGCCTACTCCCTGTAGATGTTTTTCTAATAGAAAAATTTCTGTTCAGTATTTTTTGGGCCAATTGATGCTAAAGAAAAATATGTTCATCAATTTACAGTGAATGAAGAAAACTCTCCTTAGATAATAAATTATGGTATATTTTAGAATTTGTCATTGACATGACAAAATATTGCAGCAAATACATGTATGTGGGTGGAGAAACTGATACTTTGCTATGGTGTCAAGCTAACCATAGGTATGCATTCCACAATTACCTACAGTTTAGGATGCAGCTAAAACCCTGCTATTATAGACAGATTATTAGAGACAGAGATATTATTTCTACTGTTACTAGATGACACTGTGCCCACCTTTGTTTTTAGCTTAAAACTAATGCTGTCAACATTATACCATCTAATTAGAATACTAAAAATTGAAACTAGCACAGATTTTTTATTTTTCTATATTTTTTATTTTTACATGTTTAGAATTTTACTTGACAGCAATAAATAGCAAAAAATTATACTGTGTCTATTTAACCAATGATAAATACATAGTTTTGGAAAGTATGCATGTGCCACTTCTCAAGTTTTGCTTTTTAATATTTAATTTTGTACATATAAAAGAATTCTTAAACTAGAATGAAATATAAACAGATTTAACTTGTTTTTTAAAAGAATTCACAAATCAGCAACAATCTTATAAAAAAGTTATGAAGCAAAAGTTAATGAAAGAGAAACTCCAAACAAATCATCTTACCAAAGAATGTAAAACGTCTTGAGATATATTTAGAAAATTTACATATATTCATAAATCATTTATAAATTCTACTGTAATATACAATCACAGTAATATAGAAAGGCTAAAAATTTAATTTAAGAAATAAATACATAAATCGTATTACTTGTTTAATTAAGCTTGAGATTCTTATTTCAAAATATTTCAAAATGATAGATGAAGTGAGGAAAGACAATTTTCTTTGAATGTGTTAAAATATTGAATTCACTGGGGATGTTTGTTTTTTGTTTTGTATTTTTTACAGTGAAGTTCACCAGGGGCCACTCAAGGTAGAGGATTACAGAGTAAGATGTATGTTTTATGCGAATAGGTGGGGAAGATAACAGTTAACCCTAGACTTGAACAGGTTAAGATTATATTGATTGGGGAAAGATCCTCTTGGGAGTCAGTTCCACAGAGCAGTGGTTCATGGGAAATAACTGCTCAAGTGGAACTTACTTCTCACCAAAGGAATACGGAGGGAATGAGTTGTTTTCTAAAATGTGAGTGGCATGGTGCGTCCTAGCTGTGAAGGTTTGAACTGGCAGATAAATTTAAATAATAAATAATGAAAAAAAAGATTAGGTGGTTTTTAAAATATTTACTAATAAGGAAATGACAGTTAATACTGGACAATTTCCTCACAGATCAAGGAGAGACTTGAAGCAATGGAAATGTGGTTCTACCAATGAATGCTAAGAAGATCACAGACAGAACATGTGAACAATGAGGAAGTTTTAATGAAAATAGGAACAACAAAGAAACATATAATCAAAAAGAGAGAGATGATATTTCTTTGACACATAATGAGAAAAGAAGGACTACAGAATTTAACACTCACAGAACATACTGAAGCATAAGAAGCAAGGGAAACAGCATGTAACTGACCTAATGAGTTTGTATGAATGGAGGGCAGAACTGGAAAAAAAGATAGTATAAAGTCAAAAGTTATTTAGAATAACAAGACAAGAAAATGTGAAGAGCCATGATCACCTACTTAACAAGT
Source organism: Acanthosepion esculentum (assembly GCA_964036315.1). Lineage (NCBI taxonomy): Eukaryota > Metazoa > Mollusca > Cephalopoda > Sepiida > Sepiidae > Acanthosepion > Acanthosepion esculentum. Next base: position 25,566,503 of record OZ038483.1, on the reverse strand, counting down.
AAATAAATGGATGGCAGAACTGGGACAAAGAAGGATGGTAAAACGTAAAAAATTACTTAGAGCAACATAAGACAGGAAGATATGGAGAGCCATCAATAATGCCACTAAGATGCAAAAGGCTACTGGGAGTTAAAGAGAATGAAAACACTTCAGGAACTGGAAACCTAATCCTAAACAGGAAACAAGGAATAAACCCCTAACAAGGAGGAGTGTAAACCAGACAATAGGTTAATCTATCTACCGAGAGTTAAAAAAAAAAAAGAGAGAGAAAGAAATAGTAAATAAAATTTCATAATTCAGATGGAAATCTTAGGAGTATAGATTTGAAGGAGACTTAAGAAGGAACCGGAAACCCAATCCTAAACAAGAAACAAAAGATAAACCTCTGCTCCTGTTCAAAAGACAGGAGGAGTGTGAACCAGACAATAGTTGTACCTATCTATTCCTTTTATTTACTTATGGAAAATTCATGGAAATATTTATTAGGCAAATAATAGAGATAGTTTTAAGTCAGAAAAATAAGTAACAGTATGTTAAGAATAAAATGAATTGGTGTCATAAAAAAAAAAATCATTAAAAAGTAAATTTTGGTTTGAGGTCAACAATTACAAGAAATAAATGTCAGAATGGATTTTAGCAATAACAGTAACTGTTTCACAGGGAGAAAAATGCAATGTCATTTTTTACAAAGGAAAATGTCTCACACTGCAATCTGTAGGTATCTATAATATTTGCATTCATCTAGTAATGGTAAGAGATGAATGAAAGTCATTTTCATATGAAGAAAATGATACCTGGAAGAATGTTACATATGTTGAAAGAATACCAGAGAAAATATTGAATAAAATGCTATATGACACTTGAATTCATTCAGTATTCACAATATTTATCAGCCAGTGCACAGTGCATGTTTCAATGTGGCATTTTATCATATGTATGTAATACTTATTTTCAAAGGCAAAAAGATTTTTCAAATATTTACATATACTCCATATAAAGCCTAATAAAGGAACATTTAAATTAAACATCTGATTATTTTTCAGTGATTGCTCAAAAATAGTTCATGTTATAATGAGCAAAGGTAAGGAACAAACAGGGAATAAATTTTCAATAGCATGTATTTGTCAATATATACATAGATGTTGAAATTTAGCAAAAATTGTTCATATGTGGTTACGTGTAAGGGTGTTATTGGTAGGACTGGGAGTTGACTGATTTCTTGGGCTAGTTGGCCAAGGTCACAGCTGGGGTCAGAAGATAGGTGTGAAGTGGATTAGCTATTGGTGGGATCTTACTGGTGTTAGAAGAGGGATGGATATAACAACTGGTGTCAGGTGTGTGCAACAAGAAAAATGGATATAACAACTAGTGTCAGTGGTATGCAGCAAGAAAAGCAAAGTAACCAAATGAACCATCCAAAAAGGTTGGTCACTCGAAGGGCTTTCTTTTAAGTAAATCTAGTAGTCTCCAGAGTGATCTATTTTTTTGGATGGAAATGTTCATGATTGGCTATTTCATTAAATGTATTGTGGGGATTTGTTTTGTGGACTGGATGTGATGCTCAAAGCCCATGTGCAGATAACAACTTTTTTTTTATTTTGTTTTGCTTTCTTGGTGTTCATGTCTGGCTGACATAGAGAGTGAATCAGAAAGAGATCTAATTGCAGTGGAGTATAACATTCATTTTCAAATAAGAGAATTGCTACTGATAAATAAATAAAGTACTTTTTTACCATTTATAATTATTCTATTAGTAAAGGGAGAGATTGAACATCAAATAAGGATGGATTTTGGTAAAGTCAAATTTAGATATGCATCTAAATTAAATATTTTAGATTTCTAAAGAGAATTACTTTTGTCCTTTTTTTCTTGTTTCTGCAGTATAAAGTAGAATGAAAATGTTCAGCCAAAGAAAGTAATAAGCACTTCTAAATATTCTATGAAGAAACTAAAACATGCATTGAAAATATCACCTGATGATAAAAATGAGCAGTGAAATTGATAAAGTTAATAAAACTATTGCTTATGAGAAACCTAAAAATGAAAATGCTGATTAAAGAAAAAAGTCTCATTTTTGTGATTGTTAAAGTGTAAAACATAGATATAATCTTTTTCTTTACATGCAAAAAATATCTAAAAACAAGACGTTTCCTAACATTTAACTTTAAAAATTTAGATAAAGCATTATTATTATTAATATTTTACTAAATGTTTTTCATCTTACTTCTTTTGTTTTAAATTGAAAGATAAGTAAAAAACAAAAAAACTGAATAATAAAGAAATTACCATGTTTGTAATGAGGTTCCTAAAGTGATAAAAGTATCATGTAGATGGAATTTTTATATTTATTTTGGTATATTGAAAAATTTGTATCTTCCAAGTATTTTTTTTTACATCAAATTATTTTCCCTTGAAATAAGTAAAAAAGTAACCTGTGACCTACAGGCTTTAATTTTGTTTATTCTTTGTTCCAAGATTGTACCTTTTAGGACTGCATTTCATCTGCTTAAATCTATGTTTGCAAGAAGCTCCAATTTGCAATACATATAGGAGATTCAATTCATTAAGTTTAAATCATATTCAGTTGCTATGATGTTGCTACATGAATATATACTGCTCTGAATTAGCAAACAATATTAAATTCAGTGTGCCAACTTTTTTAATCTACACTATACATCAAAACATACTCAGTGAGTATCTTTTCTGGCATGTTAAACCAACTATGAACGGTCTGAAAAACTTTAGTTTCATCCAAGACCAAAGAGACTCATTGAACTTTTATCAATGACCTGCTTGGTTCATTCTATGCATGCATTATATGACACAACCAAATCTAACTTTTTATTCATCTTTACAAATATTTCATTTATGTGTTGCTGAGCTTATTACATTATATATTTACTCTTATTTGTTGCTAAAAAAAGGCTTCATGTTATTTCTTTTGTCTCTAACACCAAACTTTCTGACATATCAAGTCAAGAAGATGGAAGTCAGTATCAGAGAGAAAATCAATAAATTGAATGACATACCTCCTTACAGACTTTAAGGTATTTAACTCTTCCACTACTTGAATTACTAACCATTGTTTTAGTAATGTCTGTACCCTTGGTGGTACATTTTAGTGGTAACAGGATATGACAAGGCCAACTAACAAGTAACCTTCTCAAGGGATTTAGCACATATATTTTGGCATTATCACATTCTAATATGGAAAATTTGCATTTTTAGATTTGTTAACTGAAGAAAAAAAGGAAAAGAAATTTTCCAAATTACCAAAACACAATTAACAAAATTTTCTAAGATATTCAAATGATTAAAGAAAGGTTTTAACACCAAAGTAAAATATTTGTGAGCCATGTTTCAGTTTACTGCTTCAAAGATTTTCCTTTTACAAGACCATCCAGATGAGACAAGCAAATAATCAAAATCAATCACTGCATTGAAATCAAAAAATAAAGAAATAGAAAAATACCAAAATATAGGAGACCATTAATGTAATTAACTAATAAAAAACAGTACAATAAATAAATAAAATTATAGTAAAAGTGAAGCAGTGACCCATGTTAGAAATGCTGGGAAAACAATTGCAGATGTTAGTATGAAAGAAATATTTTTAAATGAAATTGTTAGATAAAAAATTTTTTAAATAATAAAATTAAAAATAAATTTTCAATTGGGCAAATCAAAAAACTAAACCAAACCTGACCTGGTTCAGCATTTTTGAGAAAGAAGCAGATAAAAATTTTTTTTTAAGCTTGTACAAATTTAGAAATAAGAAAAGTGATAATGAATAAAATCTTAAAGAGGTTAAAAGGTGAAGATGACTTATTTTTTTTCTTTCATTTTTTATTGCACAATAACAATTTGCAAACAGACTTGGTTATTGACTAAAATATTTCATTATTATTATTATTGAGTGATGGGATATACATAAATAAAATTCAATAACCCATCATGACACCCAGTTTTTTCTTTTTGTTTTAAAAAATCAATTCACCCTAAGCAAAGCCATAATGTCACTAAGAGGTAAAGCACTACTGAGAGTGAAAGAGAATGAAAAGACTTTAGAAAAAACAGGAAATCTAATCCTAAACAGGAAACATGGAATAAACCGCGACTCCTGTTCAAAAGAGTGGGAAGAAGTGTGAACTGGATGCCAAATGTATACAATATTGTTATAATGAGTACGCTTGCAAAAGAAAGAACAAACAACGATTAAAGTTTCAACAGCATGTATCGATCAATTTTTGTTGTGTGAAAAGGTAACAAAATTGTTGGCATGTGGTCCTTTAGTTGCTGTTGGTAAGGGAGGGTGTGGGTAGCGGGTCAGTGGCCAAGGTCACATTGAGAAGTCTGGAGTGGATTCGTGAAGCTGCGAATCTGTGGTAACATGAGTGGAATGTTGTCGTTGGGGTTGATCTGTGGTAAGGTCTGGTGAGGTGTGTTGGCTGGTGAGTTGCCTGAGGTCACAATGGTGATGGCAAGAGTGGTCTGGAGTGGATTAGTGAAATTTGATCAAGCAGAAACATGTTGGATTCTGGTTGAATGAGAGATCAAATAAAAACGGTATCATGATAGTGATGATGAGAGAGACCTGTAGTGTGATAGTGAAGCTTTATTGAATGGAATGTCTCTGTTGGATTCTGGTCGAATGGGAGATAAAATAAAAACAGGGTTGTAGTGGTGACAACCAGAGAGGCCTGGAGTGGATAGTGAAGCCTGTTCAAAAAGAATGTCTTTGTTGGATTCTGGTTGAATGGGAGATGAAATGAAAATGAGGTCACAGTGATGATAATGAGAGAGGCCTGAAGTGTGACAGTAAAGTCATTGAGGTGTTAGAAATCACTGGTGACATTGAGAGATGCCTGGTAATGACAACTGCAGAATCTGATTGCCATTACATTGGACTGACCAAGTTCACAGTAGCAACAATGAGGGGAGGGGCAGCCATGGTGTGAATATGATGAGAGCTGATGCTACTATCAACAGCTGACCTGTTGGCCTAGTACTATACCAGGGCTTTCTTTTAATCAAACTTTGAGCTCCCAGGCATATTTTTTTTTCTTTTTTTTGGTGGCAACATTCATGATTAGCTATTGCATTTTAGATTTTTGCAGGGATTTGTTTTGCATACCAGATGTGATGCTCGGAGCCCTTGCACAGATGACAACTATTTTATTTTGGGTTTTACTTTCTTAACGAGCATATATCCATCCAACATGTCAAGTGAAATATATTTGTGTATCAGAAAGAGATCTTGATAAAAGTAGTATAATATGGTGACAGGTTTTGATAAAAGCAGTGCATAATGTCGCGGACGCCTTTGGCCGCTCCCTAAACAGGAACGAGCAGGACACTTTGACCATGACCTTTTTGATTGTGTTCCCTACACGCTGTGTAATTTAATCTCATTTTGTTTTAGAATTGAGCTAATTACTTTTTAGTTCCTTTTATATTACGAGCCTAGTCGCAACACACTTCTTAATCATTTTTAGGCCTTTGTTTTTTCTCAACTTTTTATTAGAGAGATTTTTAGTATTTTACGAGACCTGTGGCTGTTGTTGATCCCCCTTAATATAACAGTGTGACTTCTCGCCAAAATCAGGGGTCGGTATGCAGGCTCCTGGTTTTGTGGCCAGGATGCTACCTGGGCTGCGTATTAAGTTACGTTCCCATTTTTTTTTGTCTGCTAATGGGACACGAGTTGGGTCTGTCTTTCTTTCTCCTTCTACTTTTACCTTTATTCTGGCTTACTGTGCATTTTTTGACTCTGCATTTTGTTCCTACTTGCTGCCAGTATGTCGTCCATAACCTTTCCTGTACACTATAGTTATAATTATTACGGGAGGTTTTGATATCAGACTCCACCAGCAGTTATGCAATGCCAACAACAAACATTTGATATGCCCAACATCATCGCAACGCCAGCTTCGTGGCACTGACCAGATATCATTGCCAATACCATCCCTGCCTAACACATCCGGTCCAAAGCCCAACCTGCAGTGATCACCTGCAGCAACCAACGATTATCCAGCAGCAATCATCTGCAACAACCAGCAGTGATCACCTGTAGTGACCAACAATCATCCAGCAGCAATCATCTGCGACCATCTGCGACAACAGTAGCAATCATCTGCAATGACCAGCATCAATCACCTGCGATGACCAGCAGCGATCGACTTCCCTCAGCTTTGACTTGAATAACCTTTCCCGTATACTATCAGTTATAATAACTACAGGAGGTTTCAGCACCAACCTCGACTGGCATGTACACAACGTCTGCACATCAACTTCCAACCGTCAACACGACTGGAACATCTGCATATCAACTTCCAACCGTTGACACGACCGGAATGTCTGCATCCTAACTTCCAACCATCAATATGACTGGAACATCTGCATCTCAACTGCCAACCGTCGGCCCAACCAGAACGTCTGCACCTCAATTCCAACCGTCGACACAACCAGTCTGACCAGCTTTCTATTACTAAACCAATCTAACCCACGGCCTCTGCTTTGTAAATAAACTTAGTATTAATCATACATATCCACATACTGTTGTCCATTTTGTTTCACCTTGTCAGATTTCCCGTCTTTAATTGAAAAATGTTAGCGGGCCTCTTGTGACCTCATACCGATACGGGGTGCTTGGGCCGTTTTCATATCGCGCTTCCTCCAAGGGGGTCCGCTACAATAACTTTTTAGGTGCTAGCTGAATTAGAAATACCTTCAGATCAGGTAAACCAGACTGCTCAGTCAGTCTCTGACTGAGTGTGTTTCCTAGTATCTAAAATGTGACTCCCAAGTTGTCTTAGCTATCTCATTCTTCAAACTTAAAAAAAGAAAACTCGACTCCTGGCCATAATGCTCCCTCACTACTCTTGCTCATGAACAGAGATGCACAGTGTGTCACCGAAAATGCCCAATTGGTTAATGTCAGGCAACTGACAAGCAAATGTGTAGTACTAAATGGGATATTAACTGTAGCTAAATCTTAATCCACCAAGACAGGTATATGTTAACACCTTGAATCAATTGAGATCAGAAGTCATGTATGTCATGCTTGTTGTAGTATTATTTTCATCATCATCATCATTATTTTGTAACATAGAGTCAATGTCCCATTTGACCATAGCTTAGCCTGTGCTGTCAAAAAATCCTTACTTTAGGTTTTCATATGTGAGTTATTATTATTCTTTTATTTTGTCTTTTTTTTCATGGAATCGGTCTTTTCACCTCCCAGTTTCATAAACATCCTCAAACAGTTTGGAAAAACTCTATAAATATTACAGTAAAAAAAAAAAAAGGAAAAGAAAAATATGTGTATAAACTACAAATTCAAAAGAAAAAAGGAGAAAAAAAAAAGCCAGCCCCTATTTGTTCGCATGTAACTGTAGTGTAAGTTAAGTCTGTTTTTAGTAAAAAATCGATCCAGGTGCTCCATACCTGCGGTCTTGTGCCACATCTAAGCTATGCTTTTTAGCAAATCACCATGTAAGTTTGTTTTTGTTTTTTTTCAATTGAATTAACAAAGTATATTGGGATTCTTTGTTACACGATTAACTTTCTATCACATACAATAAAAAAACCAAGACTTTACTTTTCCGCTACATTTTTTAAACAAAAGCAGTCTTAAAATAAGTTCTAAAATTTAGAACAACTTTTGAGATAGTAAAGCTGAAAGCATTTAAAAGAGAACTGGTAATGAAATTAGTTCGGTAAATTTGCTTTTTAACGCCTGCACGCTAAATATCTCTTAAAATTTTCCCAAATTGTCATAATTCCGTGTAAATGTTCATGCTGAACTTGAATTAACAATTATATTATGAAGAAACCTACCGTTTTTGGAGCTATCGACAAGAAAAAATCGGACTTCTTGTTGGTTGTTCGTCCCCTATTACTGCCATAATGTTCACTAATCCAGTGCCGAGTACATCCTATGGCGCAAGCTTAAATTTTGGCCTATTTACTTCCTTTATACAATATAAGATCGTTTCTGAAATCAATACGCACTACCGTAACGGTCCGTAAAAAAGCAATGTAATTTTTTTTTTTTGGATAAGTGTAGTTTAACTTAAAATTAAAACAAACAAAAATTACAATGTAAAGAAAAGGCTAGAAAGGATTTTAAAAAAAAATAAAACAAGAAGAAATTTAACTTTTAGTTTTAAAAATAATGAAAATATTGACAAATTAAAATAAATTAAAAAGAACAAATTTACAGTTGAGTGAAAGCATTTTTTATTTTTTTTAAATTGAAAATAAAACAAAGTTTGTAAAGAGAGCAAGGTAAAAGTTTCAAACATATGAAAATTAAAATAATAACTTAAAAAATGCGCAAACTTTGTGAAGAGACAGTTTTAATTTCGAAAATAAAATTACAATTTTAAAAAAATGCTAGAAACGAAATAGTTGCGCATTTTTTAATTTGTCATTATTTTCATAATGTACATGTATTTGAAACTTTTACCTTGCTCTCTTTACAAACTTTGTTTTATTTTCAATTTTAAAAAATAAAAAATGCTTTTATTTCTTTCTTTTTTTTTTATTAAAAACAAAAATGAAGTCTTCTTCAATAAAATGTTGGTCTGAAACACGTCTTTATTTTTTAAATATCACTAAAGACGGGAAATTACATGGGAAACGAATACAAATTTCACAAATTATTTTTAAGAAATTATGTGTAGATTTTTGTTTAATACAAAAATGATTTTGAATTTTCCTAAAAGAAAGACTTTACTTTTGTTTTATTCCAGATTATTCTTTTCTAAACAAAATTTTAATAAATCAGAAAACTTACAAAAACTAAAAAAATTAAAAATTCAATGCAGTTTTCTGATGTTAGTTTGTAAAAATAATTTTGATAATTTGATAACCATTTTATTTATTTTTATTCTAAAAAAACTATTTATTGCAAAAAAACTAACTATATTTATTTCTGAAAAGAAAAAGAAATTAGAAAATTGTTTCACTTTACCCAAACATGGAATCCGAGAAAAACATTTTTCAAGTTCGTAGAAAAGGACTTAAGTTTGTTTCTATGATAATACATTTCCAATATGATGATTTCACGTCGTTAGAAAAAATAACTATTGTATACCTTCAACTAGCAATACAAAAAGATACAAATCCATAAAAAATTACTCAATAAAAGCAGCAGACGATAATCGTTCAACGTGTATATTACAAGAGATATTTTTATAAAGACGTACATTTCCGACAAGAGACGATTTTTAAAGAACAGTTTTATTTTAAATAAAAACGATTTTCATAGGAATTTAAAAGAATGTTTCTCTTGAAATGAATAGTAATAATATTTTCAAATTTAAAAAAAAATTCCTTTTTTATTTTTTTTTTGCAAGAAAAAAATGTCTCGCAAAAAAATTAATAGCAATATTTGGTAAAATTTGGTAAACTTTTAGTTTTACGTTGTGCTCTTCTAAAGAGAAGAAATGATTTTTCTACCATTACAACGAACAAACGAATATATACGTACATTTTTTTTATTTAATGAGCAAAAATTTACATAAATAATTTTTTAAATTTCATTAATTTATGATAAATTAATGAAATGAAAGTATGTATCCTTTTTTTATTTTTAATTTAAGATAAATAATTATGAGACTCAAATGTTTGTGAACATGCTTCCAAAAAATAGCTTTAAAAATTTTTTTAAAAAGGTTTACTTTAAAAATTTAGAAAATTTAAAAAAAATGTTGTTAGCACAATGTCAAACGGGCATATAAGGGGTGAGATGACTTAGCCTCAGTAACTCTCTATGAAACTAAAGGATCGATTTGATATTGTATTGAATTGATATTATAAACTAAACAGGATCTCCTTATAAATCAATAACAAATCAATATTTTTCAATTCTGACAAGTGTCACGTCCTAAGAAAAGCCTAAAGAATGCTAATCTACAAAAATTATTCCCCCACCACCAAATTTCCCCTATTTTTCCATGAGTGAATCGGTCTATTTAAATAGTGCTTTGAAAGGTTTGCCTGCCTTGAAAATCAGCATTCGATATCATTTTTTTGGTCTTGAACACTGAGACACCTGTGGGAAGTGCACAACTACTTCACCCACCAAGCAGACCCCATCAGGCAACAATCAAATACATGTCTGCATGTTTAGTACAAGACAAAATTGCATTTATAAAAACAAATTTTAAGCCAAATAAAAAACTATTGACTGCCTTTTTAGTGCAAACAACAACTATTAGACTTAAAATAGTATTTGAAAGAAAGTATTTCTTTGTTTTTAAGCTAAACTAACACACAGCAACAATCACAACAAAATCAATTAACATGATATTTTTGTTTCTGCACCTTCTCTATCGTTTATTTTTCTGTAGTTGCCTTCTCATTGCTATACTCCACTGCAATTAGATATCTCTCTGATTCACTCTGCATGTCGGCCAGATATGAGCACCAAGAAGATAGAACACAAGATAGAAAAGTTGTTTTTTGCACATGGGCTTTGAGCATCACATTGGTCCATGAAACAAATCCCCATTATGAAAATAATACAATAGCCAATCATGAACATTCCCTCTGAAAAAAGAGATGTCTCTGAGGACTACCAGATTTGCTTAAAAGAAGGCCCCTTGTAACAACAAACACAATTGCAGACCAAAAAGCCACCTGCTAACATGCAGATGTGCTGTCACCATCACCGGCATGGTTGCTTCCCTCATCACAACCATGATATTACCCACACTTCACTAAAATCACCCAATTCTTCATACCCAGAATGCAGCTAACAGACCAGCTTCAACACCACCAGGCTCCTGACACCAACCACTGTGATTTATAACACCTCAACATAGTCACAACCCACTACAGCTCTCCCTCACTGTCACTACTATGATCCCATTTCATTGATACCACATTCAACCTGAATCCAACAGAAACAATCCACTCAACCAACGCCAGGCCTCCCTCATCGTCACCACCATGACCATACTTCTTTGATACCACATTCAACCCAAATCCAGCAGAAACATTCTGCACAACCTTCTCCAGCCCCGTCTTGTTGATACCACATTCAATCAGAATTCAACAGAGACTTCCCACTCAATCAATGTTCCCCAGTTACACCTAATTCCTTGTCACCACCTCCATAACCTCAGCAACCAATGCATCCTACCATGAATCAACCTACCACTGTGTCCTCAATCAATCAACACACACGCCAACCCACCTTACCAGGCAGTTTGGCATCACACAACTGCCAGCCCATCAACACCATCACAGATGTCGATTTCAACATTAAGAAAAGGCGTGCATTAAACCCAACCAACAGCTAATCCACTCTGGACTTATCCTATGATTTCAACTGTGACCTCAACCAAATCAGCCCAAGAAATTGGTCAACTCCTGGTGCTACCAACAACATCCTTACACTTAATCGCTTTCCTGACAAGCAGTAACTGAAAACAATATATTAACAATTTTTGCCAATTTTCTCACAGCTATAAATATATCATGTATATTTAATAAATACACAGTTGAAAATGTAATCCTTGTTATTCCTTTCCTTCACAACCAAATGCTTATTATAACATCATGATAGAAAATGTGACACAGGCTTGGGTTTAATGTGGAGGTCCTACACATGTAAATGTGAGTAGAGTCAAAAATTACTCAGTCCCTTCAACTTTTGCAACCAAATTGTCAAAGCAATTCACACTCTTCATTTAGCATGATATGGAGGTACTGCCTTGAAGTTGAAATCTTCAAGGATCAGGCATATCAGTTTAAATATTTTTTTTGTCTGTCTCGCTCAAAGATAAGACAAAGTTGATCCCTGTTCTAAAGAGCTGATATTTCTTAGAAACTTTTAAATTTGTTTGAATTATTCTAGAACTTGGGCAAGATGAAATATCTTGAAATGTTCAAATAAGTTTACATATAAAACTAGGGAATATACATATTGAGATTTTTTTTTTTGAGTGAAAATTAAGAATCTAAGATGTTAGTGTAAAAAAGAAAAAAAATTTCCATACCAGAAAAACAAGCTTACAAAATCCCTAAATTCTAAAACTATATACCACCAATAGCACTTCTAACAAAAACAACACAAAATTCATAATTCTATCCTCTAATACTGTTTCTACTAAACTTGAAAATAAATTAGTTATCCCTAGTACTAGGATCTTTTCCACCATGTCCAAGACAATCAGAGATATAATTAGGAAGAAAAATGAACTCAAATTCTGGTACTTATCAAATTAACAGGAATCTGTAAATTCTTTTCATTTTTTAAAGTTCATTTGCATAAGTTACCCTGCATATTTTATACATGTCCAGGCAAATAGATTTTCTTAACAATTACCTCTAAGGTAAAATGTTTAACTTTACTGAATCTCAAAAATAATGTCTTATTGTCATTCAATACAGTAGATTCATTTATGATTTAAACTAATTCAATAATTTTTTCATTAATATTTTAAAGTTTGTGTTAATCTCAAATAAATAAAAAAGGAACTTATTTTTCTTTTAGTTACTTGTATACCAGGGATTTTATCAAGTGAAACATTTGGTTAGTTACATGATGATTATATTTATGGAATGATGGAATCTTTACATCCAAGCCATGTGGAAATCAAAGTCAATATCAGTAGACCAGCCAGTACAAATTAAGCAGAGAATGGAGTTATACACTCATATGACTAAAGTGAACAACTATGAGATCACCAAGAAATATAGCAATTTATCTAACCTTAGTTGTTTATATTTATATATTTTCATCTGAATATTTGAGAAATCGTATTAAAGAAAAATATGCACTCTCTGGTAGGACTCGAACTGGAGAGTGGATAATATTCTTTAATAAGATTTTTTGAATATTCAGGCCAGTAAATGAAAATAAATATAATGTTTCGTAAATAAATGGAGCATCTACTCAAATATGTATATCCACTAAAAATAATGTTTATGTAATAAAATATGGTGGATTAATAGATAAAAAAATCCATCACTTTAGAAATTTATACATAAAGATGAAAAAGTTTATTGTTGGTAGGGGTCTTATATGCCATTACTCTTCTTCAAATTAGATCTTTTTTTTTTTACAATAATGTTTACTCTGTACAAGGCCCAAGAGCCACTCGAGGTAGAGGGTTACAGAGTAAGAAGCACAGTTTATGGGGATATGCAGGGAAGATAATTATTAACCTTAGACTTGAACAGGTTAAGATTGTAGCATTCAGGGAAGCACTTTCTTTCTGACTCAATCCACAGCAAAATCTGTTGGCTAAATGTGTGTGCCACGAAAGCAAAATTAAAAATAATAATGTCACTTTCTGCACAGGTGCTCCAAGTATCACAAAACAAATCACCCCTCCCTGAAAAAATTATTAAATACAATTTAAACATTGCCACTAAAGCTAAAGCATGACAAAAAAAAACCACTGAGTCATGTATCCTCCCTGACCGCTTAAGAGGATTCACTTGCAGCACTCAAGAGAGTAGGCAGGCAGTCACCAAGTTCACCAGTGGCCTTGGGCCAACCATACCAACATAAGCTTCAATGCCAGGTCCTACCAATTCTCCCATACTCAAGGTCACTTCTCTCACCCACAAAGAGACATTTCACCTTGATCCTTTATATCAACAATACAGAGAATTTTATTTTAACATATCTTGACTCCTTTTCTTTCTGCCTCCCCAGCAATACTTTGTTGTTTTCGTTTGTTATTTGCAACCATATGCAGTATATAACACCATCCAATATCTTATTTTTATTATATTATATTTATTATTATGTTTTATGTTTATTGTTTTATGTATAACTTTATGTATTTCTTTTTTCTTATTTTATTTTTGTATTATTGTTGAGAACATTATTTTTTTTAATATAGTTGTATTTTCTGGGAATGAAAAATTGCTAGCAGATCATATTTAAGCCAATGCTTATATTGAAAATGCTGACTGAATTGTTTTAATGGTGATGTACCACATTTTTTTACAGCAACCTTGGTTCCAGAACCATGCTTTGTTATGTGTTTGGCTGGATCAACAGAAATCCTCTAATAACAATCCAATAATACACATCTGGCCCACATCTGCATCTTTCATATATCAATATCTATAGCATCACTGACTTAGAACTTATATTAAACAATTATTAAATACAACACCACCTTTAGCCACCAAGTGTATTAATTTGGCAATTGTATGAAATTCAAATGCTTACTCATAATTTTGTCCTGGGTCATGTCATCTGTGATCAAGAGAAGGAAATATTCTAAATAGTAAGATATTGTAAGGCCAGAAAAGTTCATCCAGTAAATCCATATCATCATCAACCCAGCAAGTTGATAAGGGTCATTACTAAGTAGCTCAAGTTGAGAGAGTCTTCTATCAGATATGTGGTTCATGAGGACATCAGGTACAAGTCCTACATGGTAAGTAGAGGGCAGTTCATGGCTGACAAGACTCGGGAGAAATGTAGGATCTGATTGAAGTGCTTGCTGAATAAATTCAGGCACCTTGATAAGATAAATTTCAACCAGGATTAGACGGCAGATTTAATAACAGGTGACTTTGTGCAAATACAATAAAGGTACCCACAATGATACATGGTCTTGGAATTTTTAAGCAATGAGGGTCATATCATGCTGCATTACTTCTTTCCCACAACACACCAGGATCAATTCTTCTGCTTGCATCAAGGTGCTCAATATAGTCATCAAGCTCTGTATGGAAGCTGGTATCCTATAAGAGCCTATATGTTTTCCTGTAGGACTCTGCAGCTCCTAGTATGGTACAAATGACACAGGAATCACTGACTAAGAATTTTCATGATCATGTCACATACAACATATCTCCTGATTTGAAATCCCCTGTACAACTATCTCTGGGGTGTTGTTGAGAGGAAGACTAGTTTGCAACTTCAAAAAACCAAGGATTCATTGAAAACCTGCCATCATGGATATGATGGCCATCATGAATAAAAACCACCTGATCTGGACATGCTTTTGAGGCTCTGTCAAGGTGTGTATGATGTTATTGAATACACCTTTTCTATTTTGTTAAATTGAACTTATACTGATTTTTTTCTTCTGAATATCAGTTTTTCTTCATATTATAATTTGTTATAAATTACATGGCATATCATGTAATGTATCTATCACTATATAGCTTATAATTTTAATATAAAAAATTACCAACTGCAATATTACAATATTACAAAATGTCCAATTTTTAAATATCTCACCTCAAAGTACTCTACAGTTTGGCTTTCAATTTCCAAACTTCATTTATGGCTAGACTTTTCTCATTAAAAATAAATAAAGATATTGTAATGGCACAGGAAAAAACTGCATCATCAGTCATATATCGAAAGATACATGATCACCTAAGCGTGTCTCATGCATGGCACATAACTGACTGATATTCTTTCTTCACTATTCTCATTTGCTTTTTGTCTCCAGATATTTCACCTATGTAAGTAATCATATATCATAAATGTTCAAGTCCCTATAATCATATATCATAAATGTTCAAGTCCCTATAGATAAAGAGAATGTTATTCATGACTGCTTGCTTGAATGCTTTGTTGGTGAGCTAAATCCTCTGACAGTTGATCACAATTAGGTATTTTATTTGTCTAGATGTCAATAAGTCTAGCAAAAACAATGGAAAATTCCTTTCATGCAAAGAGCATTCTTGAAGTTCTTATTGAAAAGACTGTTGTGTAGCCTTTTTATTGAAAAATTAGTATAAATAATCAGAAAAAAAATTATCATTTATGGGGTCCTAAAAATATGCTTGTAAATAATTAGTGTTTAATTGTGAAATAAAATAAATGTCACCTAGTTATGTTTATTTTCATAATATTTTGAATAGGTGCAAGAAAGAGATTCATAAGTTGTTTGAATAGATAATAAACAAACAATATGATGTAGAGAAATCAGATGAGAAAGGAGTGTAGCTGATAATGGTGTTTCAAATTTCCTGGAACCAGTTTTATAAAGGCAGGTAATTTTTAGGAACCTATTCTGCTTGTTTTCTTTTCAATCTGATAATGGAAACAAATCATTTTATAGTATGAAAAAGAATTAAACCATTTTAATAATTTAATAGAAAACATTTATTTATTAAGATATTTCTGTTCTCATCATATTTCTGTTCAGAAGTCTGATGCTTTTTGACTCTAGTGTCATCAGCTGTATTATGGTTTCTTAGTCACTTTCAAACTGAATCACTGCAGCCCCAAATATGCAATGGAAGACCTATCAAATTTATGACTAGAAGATTTGCCACATTTTAATTTCAAGACGATTTCTTTTGTCAGAATAAATTATGTTCATCACAGAAAACCCTCTTTCAGCCTCCACAGAACTTACAGCATTGGTATTAATTATATTTTGGGGTATTATATTGGCTATTAATCATGCAACCACTGGATGCAACTATATGATTAGATTTAACATCACCTAGTAATGGATAGTGGCTTGGATTGAGGAATTGGAGAGCCAAGTTTGAATTCCAGTTGAGTTCATTACATTCACTTACATGCTAATATCCTTGGAAAAGGTATATTATGGGTAAATAACTAGACAAACTAGGTCCTATAGCCTAGTCCAGGAGAAAGACAAATCAATTCAAGACCTGAGTGCCTAGGTTATGGACTGAGGGTGACCTACACCATATTCCATGGTCATCACTTATCAGTCAAGAGCTTGGAGAGGAAATAGGTGCTGCCAAGCCATCTGAAAGCTCACTGAAAGGATCATGATGAAGAAGAATCAAAGTTTTGCCCTCAGGTCTCCCCAATGATTGAAGCAGTCAAGGTACTGATGCTGCTGTTGCTGCTGCTGCTGCTGCTGCTGATGATGATGATCTGGTTGGTTGCTATGGTCAAATTGGTAACTACATCATCCATATCATATAGGCTCTCAAGGATGTAAGATACAAATTCAAATCTTGTTGACCCATGCTATCTTTATCATCATGGAGTGTAAAATACAGGGTCAGGGTCAGTTTTTGATGCCTGAGGTATCCCAAAAAAGAAGTGTAAAGGAAAACTGAACACTTTCTGGCATCAATCTCGTGTATATCAAAGCTATCATTATGGGGTGTGAGAGGTAGGCAAATAGCTTTTCTGTTTGATGCAAATCTGGTTTTGCACAATAATCACTTTTAGCTTGATGAAGCAACACTGGTTTCTTTTATTCTAAATTCTATCTCTCTCTCTCTCTCTCTCTCTCTCTATATATATATATATATATATATATATATATATATATATATATATTTAATTATACCCACTATGTCAGATGGGCTCTCAAAGATATAAGGTACAAATTTAAATCTCTTTTATCTATACCATCTTAATTGTCATGGAATGTAAAACAATACAAAAAAGATACAAATTGAGTTTTGTGATAAAAAAGCAACAAAAATATGATGAAAGATAAACTAATTTAAAATTAATAATAAAAGCGATTATGTTGCATTGCCAGAATAATATTTAGAGGTAAATGCATCTTGAGCATTGTCAGAATAATATTTAGAGGGAAAGACATTTTAAACATTGTCAAAATAATATTTAGAGATAAAAACATTCTGTGGATTGCCAGAATAATATTTAGAGGTAAAGACATTTTGAGCATTGTCAGAATATTATTTAGAGGTAAAGACATTTGAAGCATTGTCAGAAAAATATTTAGAGGGAAAGACATTTTATGGATTGCCAGAATAATAATTAGAGGTAAAGACATAATAAAAGAAGAAATTAAGTTAAGAAAAACACAAATAAAATTAATGATATAGGATAGTATCTGTTATATCATGTCTTTTTTCTATCTGAAGAAGATATTAAGAAAAGCTCAGTTCCAGGAGATGCCCTCACCCTGCCACTAGGCTTCACCGTACTCATTGCACTTGAAGAGTGAGGGTTAGGGTCAATCACTGATGCCTGAGGCATCTCAAAAAGAGAATTGCCAAAGAAACTGGACAATTTCTGGCACTACCCACATGTAGTCAGACCTAGCATCCTGGTAGTATGGAAAGGTAGGTAAACAATTTCGCTATCTGAGCAAAAATTTGGCTTGCACAACAGTCATTTTAAGCTAAATGAAACAACACTGGTTTCTTTCATTTTAGATTATATCTATACAACTCTTTCATTTTAGGTTATATTTATACATATTTTTCATGATATATTCATGAATTGAAAGGAAAGCTCTTAAATTAAAATACATTGTGCCCCTAATAGTAAAATCAAACCAGAATGACATGTGAAAATACTTAGCCTTATACTATTAAGGATTTCAGGTGCATAGAAGTGGTGTCATTGCTAGTTGCTTTGGTACCTCAACTTCATGATTTTAAGTATAGTACAAGATTGGTAGCTAGGTTTCCTCATTTTACTGTTGGAATTGCTAAGTGTAACTGTAAGTTCTATTCTAATAGTTTTTCACTTGAACTTTTCACTTGTGGAACACTCATCCAGATTCTTACTTTCCTGTCAACTATGATCTTCAAAAATTTAATTGCAACATCACTCATTGTCTTCTGTCTCCTTGAATCCTGTTCTTTTTATTGTTCTTTCTCTTCAGTAGCATTTTATCAGTTTCTCCCACTCTCAGTAACCCCTGCATCTGAGTGACTTTATTGACTTGCTTGGAGTGAAATGATTAAAACAAACTGTTTCTTATTAGTAGTAATGAGCTTGAAAAGGCCCCACATTTGTGGCTTTTGTCAGACTAAGCTAAGTATATATTTCTTTGAGTGATGACTTAGCAACACAAAGATTCTTGAATAGGCTACATTTGATTGATAATGCTGTTGCAACAATGAAAGGAATACCTGGTATGATGTTGACTCAGCTTTCAAAAAAATATATTCAAAGCAGAAACAGAATTTTCCAACTCAATTTGTTAAACATTTTTCTTTACATACATGTGTATCTAGTTGACTCAAGACTGAGAGAGCGTGAAATTTGAGTTGTGACTTGAGATGTCCATCATTGGATATTGATGTTGTGAAGCATTTTGTGCTCTGTCCAGATAATCTAGGTGGTGAACACTTTAATTTACTGCATGGGTAGGTGTTTACCTTTTGGTCTTTCTTTTTTCTTTGGTTATTCAAGATTTTTTCTTGTATTAGGTACTAGGTCCTATATATGGCAAGTTGTTCATTGATCACACCAACATTGTTGTTTTATTTAGTATATATATATATATATATATATTTATATATATATATATATATATATATATATATTAAAGACATTTATGATATGTTTAACGTTCTTTTTATAGATACAAGTATTTAAGCAAATGCTCTGTTTTATAATAAACAGTATTAAATATATCATAAATGTCTTTAAAATAAATTGTCAAACATTGTCCAATTCAAATATATATATATATATATATATATATATATATATATATATGTATATATATATTTATATATATATATATATATATTTATATATATATATGTGTGTGTATATATATATTTATATATATATATATATATACATATATATATATTTATATATAAATATATATATATATATATATATATATATATATATATATATATATATATATATATATATTATAATAATATTTTTAGTTTTTAAAAAATATGATTCCTCCGCTACATAAGAGTTCTCATGTTTCAAAAGCGAGAGCCGAGACCCCTAACATAATTTTTTAAGTTATGAAGAGTTAAGGCGTCTGGACCCGCTTCCTTGTCAAGCGAGAATTTGGGAATAAGCTATTTTTTGGTTAGCTGGTGTTTATAACTACGGTATCTTTTGGAACATTTGTTGCTATGGAAACGGCTAGTTTCGGCCGTTGAAGTTTGGTGGTTTAAGGGGCTAAGAATTAAGAATTAATTTTTATCTACAGGCCAGTCCCTTTCTAAAGAAGCGTATCAAGTTACAATGTCCAGAGTGTTTTTGGCTTATGCTAGTCAGACGGCGTCTTTTTTATTTATGGGTTTGCCTTTAGTCATTGAGTGACTAGAAGGTTATGTTTCATTATTATCTATTTGATCTGTTTGTTTATTTGTTTATTTACATGGCTTTTTTTATCAAAGGGTTTTTCTCAATAATTATTGGGCTGAGTTTTTTAAGGCTTTTAAATTATGGATTTAATTTGTTTAAATCTATTTATTAATTATTTAATGCGAAAATCATTTGATGACGACAGAACACCGTTAACTCATGTCTATGGTTTAGTAACTTTTCACTATTTAGACATCTAATTATGTGCAGTTTTTCGTGTAGGCACAGAGGGCATGGGTCATCCCAGGTTTTACATGTTCTAGTTCTATTTATTATTTTCCATTTTACTTTCGGTGTTTTGTTCGTTTCCTTTAAATGCCAGTAGTATTGAGATAGAGATGTCTGACTTCTATTTTGGATGTTGTTGAAGGAGCTTTTGTGTTGTCTCCATCTAATTTTAAAATTATTCTTAGTTGACCCTATGTATAATTTTTCAGTATTAGGATTCTCCGTAGATGAGATGGTACATTGGTATACCACGGATTTAGTAAGGCATCTGTTTTCTAACGGGCAGTCATTAGGGTTTCTACAGTCACATGATTTTTCATTTTTTCTGTCTAGTTGCAGTTTAGGAGTTTTATTGGCACTGTTTTGGCATGGGTGTTTTCCTAAGATTTTACTATTATGCCTTTTTATTATTCTTTCTATGTTTTCAGTGCAGCTGTAACTTAACTTTAGGCTATTCTTATTAAAGATTTGGCTTAGTTTGCTATTTTTGGGGAAGTGTTTACCTATTAAAGCTAGGAACTTATGGCCAAGTTTAGTGCTGACCATTTGGTTGAACGGAGGTGTATACCATATGACATTTCTTTTCCTATTCTTCTTACTATTAGTGCTATTGTTTGTATAGCTTATTTCAGCGTTTCTGTATCCGCTATTTTTCAAGGCCGTGTTATAAAACTTACTATGAGCTTGGAATATTTCCTTATTTGCAGAGTTCATGCTTATTCTTTTCTCTACTGATGTGGGTATGTGTTTAATTATAGATGGGGGGTGGTTTGACTTAGGGTGTACATACAGGGGGTTGGTATTGGGTTTTCTGTAGGGTGTGTAATTTTTGTTTACTAAGTCTAGAGTTAAGTCGAGGAAGTTTACCCTTTTTAATTTGGTGTTTACTATAGTTTTTAGATCTATTTTTCCGAATTCACTATAAATTTATAGTGAATTCGGAAAAATAGATCTAAAAACTATAGTAAACACCAAATTAAAAAGGGTAAACTTCCTCGACTTAACTCTAGACTTAGTAAACAAAAATTACACACCCTACAGAAAACCCAATACCAACCCCCTGTATGTACACCCTAAGTCAAACCACCCCCCATCTATAATTAAACACATACCCACATCAGTAGAGAAAAGAATAAGCATGAACTCTGCAAATAAGGAAATATTCCAAGCTCATAGTAAGTTTTATAACACGGCCTTGAAAAATAGCGGATACAGAAACGCTGAAATAAGCTATACAAACAATAGCACTAATAGTAAGAAGAATAGGAAAAGAAATGTCATATGGTATACACCTCCGTTCAACCAAATGGTCAGCACTAAACTTGGCCATAAGTTCCTAGCTTTAATAGGTAAACACTTCCCCAAAAATAGCAAACTAAGCCAAATCTTTAATAAGAATAGCCTAAAGTTAAGTTACAGCTGCACTGAAAACATAGAAAGAATAATAAAAAGGCATAATAGTAAAATCTTAGGAAAACACCCATGCCAAAACAGTGCCAATAAAACTCCTAAACTGCAACTAGACAGAAAAAATGAAAAATCATGTGACTGTAGAAACCCTAATGACTGCCCGTTAGAAAACAGATGCCTTACTAAATCCGTGGTATACCAATGTACCATCTCATCTACGGAGAATCCTAATACTGAAAAATTATACATAGGGTCAACTAAGAATAATTTTAAAATTAGATGGAGACAACACAAAAGCTCCTTCAACAACATCCAAAATAGAAGTCAGACATCTCTATCTCAATACTACTGGCATTTAAAGGAAACGAACAAAACACCGAAAGTAAAATGGAAAATAATAAATAGAACTAGAACATGTAAAACCTGGGATGACCCATGCCCTCTGTGCCTACACGAAAAACTGCACATAATTAGATGTCTAAATAGTGAAAAGTTACTAAACCATAGACATGAGTTAACGGTGTTCTGTCGTCATCAAATGATTTTCGCATTAAATAATTAATAAATAGATTTAAACAAATTAAATCCATAATTTAAAAGCCTTAAAAAACTCAGCCCAATAATTATTGAGAAAAACCCTTTGATAAAAAAAGCCATGTAAATAAACAAATAAACAAACAGATCAAATAGATAATAATGAAACATAACCTTCTAGTCACTCAATGACTAAAGGCAAACCCATAAATAAAAAAGACGCCGTCTGACTAGCATAAGCCAAAAACACTCTGGACATTGTAACTTGATACGCTTCTTTAGAAAGGGACTGGCCTGTAGATAAAAATTAATTCTTAATTCTTAGCCCCTTAAACCACCAAACTTCAACGGCCGAAACTAGCCGTTTCCATAGCAACAAATGTTCCAAAAGATACCGTAGTTATAAACACCAGCTAACCAAAAAATAGCTTATTCCCAAATTCTCGCTTGACAAGGAAGCGGGTCCAGACGCCTTAACTCTTCATAACTTAAAAAATTATGTTAGGGGTCTCGGCTCTCGCTTTTGAAACATGAGAACTCTTATGTAGCGGAGGAATCATATTTTTTAAAAACTAAAAATATTATTATAATATAAGCTCTACTTCTGTATGGAGCACTGTCCTTTTGAAAATAAAGCTAAATATTAAGGAACACCGGATTATCTAACTAACGTGTTCTTTCCTATTTCACTGCATACCTGCATACATATATATATATATATATATATATATATATAAGCATATATAAAAAAAGCAAAGCATTGAAGCAGGTGACTTGCAGTTTGAACAGAATCAATAATTAATTTCCTATTGTTTACTATAGCATTTTATTGTTATTAACCAGAATTAACCAGAACCGTTCTAATAATAAATTTCTGGACTGTTGACTAATTGCTTTGTCTTAATTGTTATTGTAAGTAACTGTATAGTTACTTCATTGCCACCCTGTATATATATATATATATATATATATATATATATATATATATATATATATATATATATATATGCCATGTTTCTTTGAAACATAAGCAATCATGGTTTTCCATAGATTACTTTTCTTTATCATCTATAAATTACCATGACTTCTTGGGAAAGATAGTGAAATGGTTTCCCATTGCTTTCTCCATGGTTTGGGAATCCAAAGTTTTCCTTCTTTTAGACTGGTTGCCACACATGACTAGAGAGTACAGTCTATGCTGCTGTTTAATCCATAACTGTGGGAGAAGAGATGGATTCATGCCTTTTCCAAGGATATTTGTGTGAAAGTAAAGGCAACAGCATCAGCCAGAATTTTAACTCAGTTCACTGAGCCTACATTCCCCACTGATGTATACTACGCTGTGCACACCCTAATTAAACATTACCACTTACAAATATATATATATTTTTAATTATCATCATCTTCATTATTATACATAAATTATCTGTTATAAATATTGTTCATCCCTATTTTAAATTAAATGATTAAAAAATACAACTTACTGGATATGACAAAAAGCATGTTGTGATATTGATGTGTCAAAATGTTTTTAAAAGATAAGCATCTTTATTATTTATTGTTGAGACTTTTTTTTTGCTTTAATTTTTGTTGCTTATTATCAAACTCCCAGATTGTCATTCTGTGTTTACTAGTAAGCAGGATAAATTGGAAATAAAGAATTAGTCCCCAATAAGATTTGGAATGACATCTACTAGGTAAATCTATTTGTCAAACATTATTATTTTTAATTGCTATTTCTTTTGCATTCATTTTTGTTGTTTTTTATCACAACTCCCCAATTATTATTTCATGGAATCTAGCAAGCAATGTTGAAGTGCAAGAAAGCAACTGAAATTAATATTAGAAATACTGAAAGAAACACTAAAAATATTAATAAAATTAATAATAATTGACAATGCATGCACCTTGGACCTCTATATAAATGGCAGTTTGGCAAGCCAGACACCTCGGGTGCTTTGGATCAGGTAAGTGTGAATATCTATCATTACATTCTCCGCTGATCATATGATCACACATGTGGCAGTGGAATGCTGGTCATTTTACCCTAGCATTCCTTCATAGTGGGACAAGAACTTCTTCCTCCCCAGGTGAATCATCAGATGTGCTGGGGTCTGAATCAGAATCATCAGAAATGAGGGGGCTAAATAAAGTTCGGTCCCATCTCTCCCTCAAATGGGGTGCCACTGCTGCCTGCCTTGTTCTTGCCATTCATTACTCCCTGACTGATTTAAATTTTGATGTGAACCATCCCTGTGGATTTTTTGCCCAGACTGATTCCCTCTCACTGTTGACATCCCTTGGTGGTCAGGCGAGAGTACAACGTTAATTCCTTTCACTCAAATCTGGTACGAATGCAGCAGATTAGGAGGGTTCAGACGAGGTGGACATGTCATCCTTAGGTGTGACATTGTATCAATATACAGTTTCCATGATGGACAACTCTTCTACGCAGCAATCAGTTTTACTGTTCGATGACACCTCTCTACAATACCATTTTCAGATGGTTTGGACATGCAACAGCATCAGAATCAGATGCCTCATTCATCCAGGAACTGTCTGAATTGCTGACTGCAGAAGGCAGGGTCATCATCAGCCAGGAGCTTTGCTGAGGGGCCACATTCAAAAAACACCAACTCCAACTGCCGGCTCATGTGTGCAGTGTCCTGCCAAAGCAACGGCTGCCAAATTGAAAACCTTGTGGATCCACAATTAATCAGTGTCAAAAAGTGGCAATCATTGTAGTGTGTGATGTCCATATCTAGCCAGTTCCATGTCTCATGCACACAGAACCCTCCTTTCTGCTATCGCCCTGGTGCTGGGTCTACAGACTGACACTCCTCACAACTCCAAATGAACAACTTCATTGCCGCTTTCGACATGGATGGGTCAATCCTACACGCAAAATACAATGTCTGTTTAACTCCAGGGTGACCACTCTGTCGATGAATCTCAGTCAGATGTGCTGGGCTCAAGTTATCTGTGGCAAAAGCACACACCAGTATAGGCTTGATCTCCTTCTGCACATCATTGAGCCACTGCCATCACACAGAACTGGGACAAAAAAATCAGTGATGCTCCTCTGGGATGTATGATAACAGACATGCTCAGCTGAGTGCAGCAACAAGATCCTGCTTGGGGAGAGTGGTATGTGGACCCAAGGGAGCTGGATGTGTGGTTACACATGAGTTCACTGGCTATGGGAGTGGCGCTTTATGGCAATGGTGCCATCATTGAAGACACATGTTGGTTGTGGCCGAAATACCTTATTTAGTTTCTGTAGTCATGTTAATGAATAGCAGTCTTTACATCAAAATCTCACATCTGCTTGCTTCCACTTCCATCTTTTCTCTGCCTTTTACCACCATTGTATAATGCCTTTTTTCCAGCAGGTGGTCATTCTCGTATGTTTTTAAGATGGCCGATCCCCTAACGATCAATAACATGCATGCATTTTGGACCTCTTGTAAATAATGGTTTGGCAGGTGCTTTGGATCAGGTAAGTGAGAATATCTATCATTACAAGTATAACCTGGCAATTTCATTTGTTTTAATAACATTTGTACCCTTTCTACAATTGTTAGGTATGTTTTTTGATCAATAGTGTATTTATAATAATAGATCTATGGACAAAAGAGAGAATGAGAAAATTCCCTTATGTCAGCATTTGACTTTAGTAAAATTGTAAAATGGTAAAATTAACTGTTTATATACAGAGAAAATTCAATATTCATTGACTGAACAGTGTGTGTTACTTAGATATCATGAATGAAAATCTTATTTCTTGTCAAAAAATATTAATTTAAAAAGTAAGATTTTTCTTACTTTCACAACTATCATAAAAGCACTAATTTGCTTCTTGCAAAAAAAAATTTTTTTTCTAATTAATTAAATTAAATGCCGATAAAATCAAAATTTTCCTTTGAATCATCCAAAATTACAATGGCCATTATCAGGTTGACAGAAAACTCAATATTATAAACAAATAAAAATGTATTAAAAATAATCATAAAATTTAGACAATTTTATGAGAAACAATTACTTAAATTTTTACTTGATTTAATTATGCTAACAAAATTTTACTTAAAATCATTAAAATATGTATTTTCATATGGGTGGCATGCATTAGTCAGTATGAATCAAAGGTCAGTTTAGGTGGGTGAGGTGATATTTGTATTACAGCCTAACTGATGCTGATAGAAATTCATGTCAACAGATCTAGACAAAATTACTTCTATTTTTAAGTATAGTGGCCTGTAATAAAAATCAATTTTTCTGTAATTTTTTTGTTGTTGATCATCAAGATTTTTAAAAATAGAACAACCATTATTTTTAAAAAATTAAATGTAAAACACATTCTGTCATGATTATAAAGATTCTGTCATGATTATAAAGATTTTAAGAAAAACTCAAATACATTTTATATATATATATATATATATATATATATATATATATATATATATATATATATATATATTTGGTCTCATGTAATAGATAGTTTTGGTTATTGATGATTATTATGATATTTAAAGAAATAAAATTTTTGCTTTGAAAAATTTAGGACGTAAACTATTTTCAAAATAAAAAGGATCCTTATAACTTATACACAAATGAAGTATTGGAGCAATCGGAAAGATGAGAATGGAAGACAATTGCAGAATATTTAAAAGGTTTGCATGCAGACATGATAAATCAATGCACTATCTATTTTAATAATTTGATTTAAAACATAAATCCTTATTTAAATAATCTACTCTGAGTACATATTTTAGAATTGTGTAATCCTTATCATCTTCATCTTTTGTAAAATAAAGCATTTCATGGTTATTATGAGGAAAATTTAATATTTTTACCTTAAAATGTACATTGCAATTACCTAAATACCATATATGATATGTACAATATTTCTTTATAATATAGTGGTTAGTTCTTCTACAAATTCTGATGAAATTAATATAGGAGATATACATTTATTTGGTCTTTCAACCAGTGTGTCTTAGTGACAACATAGCTAATGCAAGATTGATGACAACTGAAAAACAGAAGTGATTACAAGTCTATGCACTCATAGTTAACAATAATATCCAATCAAAAGTTGTGTAATATTTTCTTTAAAATTTAAGCATAGTTACAAAGAATATTTTCCCAATATCTTTGTATACTTTTTTTTATTAAAGGGCATGAATTTAAAAAAAAAAAATTCTAGATTGGTATACCTTTTGAAAAAAAAAAAAAAGGCTTTTAAAAATATCTATCTATCTATCTATCTATCTATCTATCTATCTATATATATATATATATATATATATATATATATATATACATATATATATATATATATTTATATTATATTTACATGTGCTCTATCACTGATATTGAACACTTTTACCCATAAATATAGCATACCTTTAAAACGATATTTTTATCATATATATATATATGATAAATATATATATATATATATATATATATATATATATATATATATATATATATATATATTAATTTAATATATATATATATATATATATATATATATATATATATATATATAAAATATATATATAATGATAACAATATAGTTTTAAGGTATATAATATTTATGGGTAAAAGTGCTCAATATGTATGTAAATATAAAAGTGAATAGTGAGATAAAAATCTGCAGCGGCAAAAGTGTTTCATTGTTGAATGCAATCTTCAGGCCATATATATATATATATATATATATATATATATATATATATATATATATATATATATATAAATATAAACAGTGTGAATACAGACATAAACACTGTATTTATATATATGCTGTATCCCAATTATTGAGCACTTTTACTGAATAAATATAACTTATTTCAAAACTACATTTTATCATACATATATATATATATTTTGAGATGTATACAAAATTTGTTTTAAATTATATTCATTTAATAAACCAAATATATATACATCTTTCTCCCTTAATTTTTTCTCTTGTCTTGAAACGAAAACATACTTACATATTATTTCAAGGTAAATCTGTTCACACCTGCCTATTTATCATGCTATCAATGTTTCTGTTTCAGTAAAATTTCAATCAACTGTACATAAAACTGTGTATGTTCTATTGCCGTTTGATTTTGTGTATTCATATCTACACATATCTACATTTGTATTAATATCTGCTGATTCTTTTTTTTTCATCTATTTTTACATGTAGAACATAAATCTTTTTGTCTCTCTTGACTATTTCTCATTCATCTGTTCTTCTATCTTTTTATAATGTCTTATTTAAATATCAATATTTATCACCAAAAATGAGCATAACTTTTTTGTAAATGCCTGTGAGTATTTACTAAAGAATTTAACTAATTTAACATAAAAATCTCTTACTCAACCTGAATATTTTACTTGCCTGTATCTTTCCATCTATATGTTTAAATATACAGTGCCCAACCCATTTAACCCCTTGACTTTCAGCTAAATTTATACAAAACAAATATAAAAGTTAGAGATACAAACTGATAAATGCAGAACTATTGACACTCCAGTAGTTGATATGTTAAAATTAGATTTGCATATTTTTACAGTATTCATTTTATTAGACTACAATGTTTTGTAGATTTTATAGAACCTGAGATTAGTATTGTGACTTGTGGGTTTATATATTCTATTCTTGCTGATAAAAAGAAAAAACAAACAGAAAGAAAGAGATAAAATAGAAAAACTGAATTTAAAAAAAATTAATTAAATAACTTTTGACCAATCAGGTTGCACTTGCTTGTGCAGTAAACCAATCATTTTGAAGGTAATAATTTAAGTGGAAACCTTGACCTTAGTCCCAAAACACAAAACATTGAAAAAGAAATGTTTTGTTACATTGCTGTGGACAATTTCATTTAAAATCGCACATGATAAGAGTGTATCTTTTTAATTTTTAATTAAATGCACATTATTAGGTATGGTTAGAATATTTTATAATCTATGTTCTTATCAACTAAAAGTAAGAAATCACTCATGATAGAGCATGTGATTTGGAGCAAATACGAGATAATGTCAAACTCTGGGACCCTAGATACCATTTGTTAGTCTTTTGTTAGATAGTTAAATCACTTGTCTCTAAAGTTATTAGTTACTGAAAGTTTCAAGATGACAGACAAGGGATGAATGAAAAAGGACTATAGAGAAGATATATATATATATATATATATATATATATATATATATATATATATATATATATATATATATATATACGCACAAATACTTTGTTTTGTTACCTGAGAGTTGATTAAGGGTCTGCATTACTCATAAGGACAAATGGTTTGGAACTGATGCTGTGTTTCACTATACTGTAGTTTTTAGTGTGTTCTGTACTTTCCCCGATACTTCAAACAACATCAAATGCGAAAAAGAAGAGCTTGATGGGAAGACGAGCAGCACTTGTTATAGACTGGTAGACAACAAAAACACACACACACATATGCTCTCATTCACACTGAGAGAAGTATGATGCAGAACCAATAATAATTTAGAGAAGCTAAAAGACCAAATAAGAAACAACAAAAATAAAGACAATAATAATAAAATATTTCCAAGAGTGTTATGCTTGTGTGAGTGTAGGTGAGTGAGTGAAGGTGTGTGCTAGGTAGAAAATTTGTTCATTTTTTTCTTTTTTTCTTTCCTTCATGTGGGGCTAATCTCTAACCAGGAAATGGTAAGCTACTCACCAATAACTTGACAGGCAGACACATCACTGTTAAATTGGCAAATATCATTTTCAGACACACAGACAGACAGACTGGCAGACAGGCAAGCAGGCAGAAAGGGTATTGCCAAACATTGAACAAAAGTAAGCCATATCTATACCTCACACCTTCAACTGTAAGTCATCCTTTTTGTTATCTTATTCTTCAACACAATAAAACAATGCCTATTTCTTTTCTGGTAGCATCAACAGGGCAGAATATCTACAACTAGATTGCTTAGAATGGACATGTTGGTAGGTATAGCTCACTGGTCAGTCACCAGACAAGGTAGTGAAGTATAAGAATACAAGTAGCGATTTTTCCAAGTGTAGCTCAGATGTGACACAAGGCCGAAAGTAGGGGGGCACCCAGTGAGGATCTAACTCAGTCGTAAATGCTCTAGCAAGACAAGTTTCCTAACCATTACACCACACGGAGGTGCCCAGGTATAAGAATACAAATATCCGGAGTAAAAGATTTCTACAAATTCATCCATCAACAGAACGTTTTTTAGCACTTCATTTGTTTATAAAGTGTTAAAATATCTATTGACACTTTTTAAGAATTCATTTTCTTTTGCTTTTTAATCATTACACCTAAAGCAAGGCAATAAAGTCACTAAGATGCAAGGGGTTACTGGGGATGAAAGACAAAAAGAAACTGAGAAAAAAATTTATTAGCTCTTTGAGTTTGAATCTCCAAATTTATATTTATTTTATATAAATTTAGCTGAAACTCAAGGGGTTAAATAGGTTGGGCATAAACATATAGATAGAAATGGGGCTGGTGCAAGGGTCTTGTGCCCCCCACCCAAATCTATGATACAGCTACCCCCCACCTCTACTACATCTCATTTTCCATATGGTATCTGTATAAAATACAAATTTTATTGTAACTTAATTATATAAAATAATGTATCATATGCAATATAGGTCACCAATTCAACTAGAAAAATTAAAAATAAATACAATGTATCTAAATACAAAGTGGAGACATGTCACAATAGATCATTCCATCTTAAATAATTAGAGACATGTCACAATAGATCATTCCATCTTAAATAATTAGAGACATGTCACAATAGATCATTCCATCTTAAATAAATCAACAATGTTTTGCAGCTATTTTTAATATCAATTTGAGATTTTCCTTGTTAAAAAGTTTAATAATTTTAACACATTCAAAATTATGGATAAAAAAATAGCAAATTTTACTTATTATTTTTTGAGACTTATCAAAACAAATTCATGGATTTGGATAAAAAAAAGATTCCAGAATGACATCAAAATCCATGAAAATCTTTCATCATTTAACAGTCATTTGTGTCTAGTTTAATTTGGAATGCATATAAATGTAGGCAGAAAAAAAGCAAATGTTGATAAGATAGTGAGGGTTACAAAGCACTGACTGGGGCGCCCCAATCAGGTTTGACACAAAAGCCGTGGGAGTTGGGGGTAGTATGAATCAGCCTTGGATAAGATACAGGCAAATAAAATATGCAGGATGTGTAAGAGATTTTTCTATTAAATTAGTTAAATTCTTCAGTAAATACTCACAGACATTCACAAAAAAGTTATGCTCATTTTTGGTGATAAATATTGATATATTTAAATATCAATATTGATATATTTAAATATCAATATTTATCACTATAAAAAGATAGAAGGACATAAAAATGAGAAATAGTCAAGAGAGACAAAAAGATTTATGTTCTACATGTAAAAATAGCTGAGAAAAAAAGGATTAGAAGATATTAATACAAATGTAGATATGTGTAGATATGAATACACAAAATCTACTAATTCATGAAGTGAAGGTACC
Source organism: Acanthosepion esculentum (assembly GCA_964036315.1). Taxonomy (NCBI): domain Eukaryota; kingdom Metazoa; phylum Mollusca; class Cephalopoda; order Sepiida; family Sepiidae; genus Acanthosepion; species Acanthosepion esculentum. The sequence continues at coordinate 25,534,736 of OZ038483.1, read as the reverse complement.
CAAAGAGGAAAATTCATCATCATTTTTTCAGTGAAGGCTCAGGAATTATTATAAAACTCTCAGATTCTACTCAAATTATTGTAAACTAGCTTAAAAGTCACACTCTGTGCTGACTTTTAAGCTAGCTCCTGCATAAGGCTAACTGGGTCTCCAGCCCCAAACTAAAGGGACCTCTCTCAGGTTACCTCCTCCTAATTTTCAAAACTGCTCCTAGGAGATGCTCTCAGGACTATAAATACTCTACAATGTAACCTCTTGCAGAGAATGTGCTTCCGTTTGGGAAACACATGAACAATGCACGCAAACACACACATGTATGTACGCATATTCCCTCACTACACATACTTTGGACCATTAGGTTTTCACATTCATATGATGCACACATCTTTGTCTTTGTTGCTTGTATACCTTTGTTGTTAATACATTATCATATTATTATATATATTACTTCTTGTCATTTCTTTTCATTTATTTATGCAAGACACACATCTAGAGTCTGCCATGTTTGTTGTGGGAATTTCAGGAGACACATGTGTTTATCTCTCAATGCATACACTGGCCTGCAACACATCTACTCCAGCTTAGAAAACAACAGTGATAATTTTGAAGAAATAATTTTGAATTCCTCAATTCACTCCATGCAACTTTAAAACCTCACTTTAACTCTGATTCGGGTTTTAACTCCAATTCTGGCTAAAAAAAATGATTTGGCAGAAAGTTTAATTTGGGCCCAAATTCCAATTTAGGCTGAAAATCAAGTTCTTCAAATTGCAAACTCCATGGAACTTCAATTGAGTTGAGTTCTTCAAATCACAAACTCTGCAGAACTTCAAAATCTCACCTCGCGAAACCTCTCACTTTAACTCTGACTCCTTAGCATTTTGAAGAAATTAAGTTGATTTCCTTAATTCACAAACTTTTGGAGATATTTTAAATTGAATTTAAAACGAAATTTTTTAGATTCACAAAATTTTAAACTCAATATAAATTAAAAACTTAAAATCACTAATTTTTTCAGTTATTTAAAAATTTTATTTTTAACTGTTCCCTCCTCATCTGGACACAAATCCCAATGAAGGATATTCAAGCACCAGATCAAGGGCAGATTTTCAATCCCAGGATCATCCTAATTCCAAAAAGGTATATGCCTATGCATAGCAAGTGTGGCCCAAGTTAGAGGGTAAACAGAATTTACCATTTATTTATTTAGATAGTAGAAGTAATTTTTGAGGCAGCACAGAGATTTTTAAATAGTGGGTGGCTTGTTAAACATATGACACAAGATCAACTTAATATGGGGCCTTACATGTGGATATTGACAACAATTACTCAATACTTGTAACTACTATTGCTAATGTTAGGATTTGCCTATTGACACAATCTTGTTTAGTGCAGTGGTGATTTATTGTCAGAGTTGAAATCTCCAGAGACCAAGCACGCTACATTTGTGCTTTGTTTCATCTTCCAGTGCAAATTATATAGCAGACACTCAAATACTTTTTTGATATCGCAATGTACAAAGGGATACTTCTTTCCAAAACAAAATATTATTGCATTATTAAAAAATTTAGAGAAAATAAAATTTGAAATATGTATGTTACTGATTATAGAGTAACTATAAGTTTACTCCTGAAGATAATCCTACCATGCTTCGTAACATCACCAAATGTTAAAAAAAAAGATATCAACAGGAATTTATGATTTGTTGTACAATTCATGTAACTGCATAAAGAGATGAGGATAATTTTTTCAGTATGATTTTTATCAGTAAAAAAAGCAAATCTTCAATTTAAAAAAAAAAAATCAAAGCATTTCAAAGGTATAAAACAATGCATAAATAATTGTAATGATGGTGATGATCATAATAATAATAATAATAATACTAATAATAAACAAAATGATTGACTTAACTCTTTCAATATTTTTCAACACTTAGAGAAGAGTGTGAAAAGAAAACGCAAAGACAGTGTTGCTGTTAATAATATTAACAACATTGTCATTTTTCCCCAATGGCACTGAAAACACATCAGATCCAAATACGGGGCATTCTCACTCCTGTTGGAAGAGCCCCGCCCTGATTGACCATGTCTTCAGAGTTGTAATTGTACTTACCATGTTTGAACAATTGTGGGTTGGTGAGACTATTTAACCCATAGTTGGGAGTTTTGAATTCAAAGTTATTCTTTTCCTAGACCTGTTGCCACCCAAGGCTGTAGAACCCAGTCTGTCCTGCTATCTACCCATAACTGGGGGGGGGGGGCTTGAAGAGGTGGTTTCATACCTTTCCCAAGGGTATCTGCATGTAAGTAAATGTAACGGACTTGACTGAAATTCAAACTTGGCTCTCAGATTCCTCACTGTAAACCACTATCCATTATTCTACTGTGCCTCCTGTCTCATTATTAACAATGAAAATTTAAGCACTTTAAATTATTTAATAAAATGCTCAACTGTGATGATTCAGGTAACATTAAGGGTTACTCAGATTGACAAACACCTGAAGGAGATCAGAAGCTACAACAGCTGAAACATTGTGATAGCAACAACAAAGATGAGGACACTAGTCTGAATGTAAATAAGATAAATAATAATAATTTCTTATTTCAGAAATTCAGACAGAAAACATTAAAGGCATGTTGAATGACAATAGGGAGAAAGCCATATGATTTGGGTTGACTATATCTACAAAAATATCTTACAAGAATTAAATTACTTTTGTCATATATGGACAGCAGCTGCCCAGTTTTCACTTTCCAGTCTCAGTAGAGTTCAAAAACGTCTCAGCATCCTTGTGAGAGACAAATTATTTTCCACTCTTTAGCCTTTCTCACAAACGAAACATCGCAAACTTCTCATTGCTCTATTGCTATTTCCATGGAAAGTGTTCAGACGAACTACATTCCTTAGTTCCACAAGTTCTGACTTTCACAGCTAAGATGCACCATACTGACTGACCCCCAAGAGGATGCTTTCCCAATCATTACAATCTTAACTTGTTCAAGTCTAGGCTTAACTGTTATCTTCCCCACATATCCACATAAACTGTGCCTCTTACTCTGCAACCCTCTAACTCAAGTGGCTCCCAGGTCCTGCACAGAGTGAACATCACTGTAAAACAAAACAAAAATTAAATTGGAGGTGTCAAAAACTTTTGTTCATTTATGGTTACAAAATTTTCTTTTTATTCAAATGACTGAAATTATCAAGAAAAACAAACTTTTTGCAATAGAAGTGGCCTTTTTTATTTTACATATGAGAAAAAACATTTATAGATAAATAGAAAAACATTTTCTTTTTTTCTGTGATTTATCTGTTTGGGTATAAGAGAATTAATTTCTTTGTGGGTTATCTCACTTGACTTTGCTAAAAAAACCATCTCTAGAGGACACACTTTAAGATTATTTTCTCCATAATCTCTTTTCTCTTTTACAGATTCTGACTATAAGATGTTGTCACACATGGGAAAGAAGTGTCCTCCACATTTATTTTCATGGTTGTACTTTTCTGTCTTGACTTTTTGCACTCTTTCACACACATTTCTATCACATAGGCCTACACAAAGTTCACACACACAAAAACACATTCTCTAGTTTAAATGTTTTCTATGTAATTAGTGTTATGATGATCAAACTTAGTAGCCATATATATTCTACATACACTAACTCAAAGTTGCCCATGAGCTATAGTTGTAGCTCTCTTTATGCTAATTACCTATTAGCTAAACCAATCCCATTACATCTCCCTGAATCTTTTGGGTTTCACACCTGAATGGATCTATGGCTTGTCCTACCTTCCCTCCCCTTCTCACTAGTTTCACGAGTATTTCTCAATATGGGGGACCTTGATCTAGTTCTTTTATTCTCAATGTCCCATGTTTTGTACTCCGAGACTTCCGAAGAAATTTGATTGTCCATTGAATCCTCTTCCCTGCTTTCTTGTTCGTCTTCATAATCATTCGAACTAGCTTTGCTTTGTACTTCCTTGGAATTTTGGCTAGCTCTTAACTGGTCTGCATGGGCAACAATATTTTTACCATTCTTGCATATTAATGCCATGTTGTAGCCTTTTTGCATTATGAAATTCACCTTTTCCAGTTTTGGTTTTCTTTATTTCTTTTGTACCATATGTTTTCATTAATAGAGCAAGACATGGTTAATGAAACTCTAATCTGTCTGCCCATTAATACAGACGGGATCTCTAATCTGTCAGCATGTGGTATTGTTCTGTAACTCAACAATAATCATGGTAGGAAAGTTTCAGTCTTTTCTTGCTGAGAAGAAAATGCTTTCAATCCCATCTTTATTGTTTAGACCATTGGTTCAGCAATCCCATTTGGTGGTAAGGAGATATTTTATATGGGACAATTTTCCTTAACCACAAGCATAGACTTTCAACACAGAATTTGGGAGCATTATCAGTTACTAATGCTCCATTTCTAGCAAATATTATGCATAATATTTGTTTTACAGTAATAGATTTTTTATCCTGAAGTGTCAACCAGTATTAGACATAAACCTACCCCGTTAACTTTTGCATGATCCATATAAACTTCAGATCATTGTTCTGTTTCTTTAGGCCAAGTGTGGCAAAAATTCTTTATTTCAGCACATTTAGGACATTTGCATACATAATTCTCCACATCTCAGGTGTGTCCTGACCACCATGCTTCCAGTTTTAACCATTTTTGTGTAGTGGTTATCCCACAATACACATCATCATGTACACTTTTAATAACTTCTTTTCTACATTTTTCCAGCAGTATGACTAAATCCCCACTACAAATTAGACTATTTTCTATTGATAGTTTGTGTCTGGTTTCTTTGTATGGTCTTTCTGTTTGTGAACAATTACTCCATTTATTGTTCCTCATTCTAGATAAAATTTGACTTAAGACTGGATCTTGTAATGTTTCATAACTAACTAGTCTATTCATGGGCAACACACCAATTTGCACCCAATGCAAAAATTCATCCTCAACATTTTTTATGTTTTTTTTGTTTTGTTCCTTTTCAAATTGAATTTGGGACAATGCGTCTATGTGTGGTATCATGTTTCCCTTCATGTATTCTGTATCATAATCAAAAGCCATTAACTTCATAACCCATCTTAATATTCTGGATGATGTAACTTTCAGCAATTCCTTCTTAGGATGGAATATAAATTCTAAGGGCTTATGATCGGATCTCAACAAAAGTTTTTTTCCTAATAAAAATTGTCTTGCTCTGGTCATACTCCATCACAAGTGCATCCTTTTCAATATTAGAGTAGTTCAATTCAGATAGTGTCAATGTCCTGGAAAGATACATCACCGGGTGTCCTTCCTGGGACAAAATTGCCAATACAGGCTGGACACTTGCATCTGTGGTTAATGTAATGTATTCTTTGCTTTTTTGTGCTTTCTTTTCTTGTTACATGTAACTTCAGCCAAACTATCAGTTGGCTGTTTATTGAAATTTGACTAGTTGTTGACACCCAAACTATTCAGGTAATATTTTTCATGGTGTATGTTAGGTATTAAAGTGGCAGCAGAAGTACCCATAGTAGTCATTTGTATGACATTGTATATATCAATTGTATTCTATATATGGTAATTAGTGTACAATGTCAGCAAGGATAAAATATGTTTTTACCTGCAAAATAATCAACAAAGAATATTACCTGAATAGTGTAGGACTGTCAACCAATCAAATCACAACACTTGTATATGATTACAACAAAGTAAAACTATCAAAATTATTTCTTTTTCTTTTTTTTAAGGTGAGTTCACCCCAAGCAAGATAAATTTTTAATAAGTATTTGAAATTTGTTGTAATGAAATGACTCTTTACACACTAAAGTAAGCCAAATAAATTGCGGATAAAACTTGTATAAAATACACAATATATATGTGTGTGTATGTGTTAGAGAGAGAGGAGGAATTACCTATTGATTATGACATATGGACCTAACAATTCAGTTTTTAGAACTGAACTTACAAACTACTGATATAGATTATTTAATTATTAATTATAGTTGTAAAGATTTGTGTAGAATCATCCCCACTTTTTTTTTTGGAAGAACTGATAACTGGTGCACAGCCATCCTCAGGTTTTGAATTCAGATTTATCCTCCTTCTAGAGTGGTTACCAACCAAGGCTAAAGAGCCTAGCCTGCTCTACTATTTAACACATGGCGAGAGGGAGATGGATTCATACTTTTCCCAAAGTTATTTGTACAAAAGTGAATGTAATGAACTCAAATGGAATTTGATCCCTGCTCACCAATTTCTCATCCAAAGATGCTGATCTATATATTGTGTGTTTGTGTGACTTTTCTGACAATAGCTCAATTAGATCTCATTTAAATATTCATGGAGACCTACTGGACACTATTCGGAACATACTTGTCAACAACACTAATATAATAGCATCATCCACATGCAAAAGAAGGCTAAAAATAATGGAAGCCTTATTAATAAAAACAAACAAACCAACACTTAATAATATTAACTTTGAACATGGACATAATATCTTGACCGTGTATTGAAACGAAAAAATGAAACATTTTATGAAACATACATATAAAAATATAATCCTTGAAAATGGCTAAATGTGTAGCCGAAAGCACTCGGATAAAAAGAACATTTGGACAGTTTTTATATAATTTATCATCCGAAAAGAAAAAATTTATTAGATCACATGAGAAATTGTATAAAAAACTAAATAAAAGCACCTTGTCAGTCGTTTTTAATGAAGTGTGCATGAAAGAAGGATTGCTGCCTAAATACACAAATATATATATATATATATATATATATATATATATATAAACCAGATCACTGAATATCCAATGCTGACTGCCTAAAGAATGTGTGCATGCCACACAGGAAACTAGTAGTCATAGTTGGTCAAACTTAAACTGGAAGATTATAAGATATATATATATATATATATATATATATATATAGAGAGAGAGAGAGAGAGTTTTTATATAATTTATCATCCGAAAAGAAAAAATTTATTAGATCACATGAGAAATTGTATAAAAAACTAAATAAAAGCACCTTGTCAGTCGTTTTTAATGAAGTGTGCATGAAAGAAGGATTGCTGCCTAAATACACAAATATATATATATATATATATATATATATATATATATATAAACCAGATCACTGAATATCCAATGCTGACTGCCTAAAGAATGTGTGCATGCCACACAGGAAACTAGTAGTCATAGTTGGTCAAACTTAAACTGGAAGATTATAAGATATATATATATATATATATATATATATATATATATATATATATATATATATATAGAGAGAGAGAGAGAGAGAGAGAGAGAGAGAGAGGAGTCAAAAAATTATCCGTACTTTCACCATAACATATAACAAGTGTGTGGATAATTTTTGACTTTCCTTCATAAATAAATACAATCTCAAACGCATGCAATAAGTAGTCATATCTGGTCTGGTCTGGTGCTTCTGCCATGTATTTAGAGATTCTAGATAAAATACAAAGAAGAATCTGCATCTGACCTGGCATCTCAACTTCAGTCACTTTCCCACTGATGTAACATAGCTATCCTGTGCTTTCTCAATAAATATTTTCATGGTAAATGTTCTGATAACTTTTCTCTTTGGTATCTAGACTTTATGAATTTAAGCACTGTGCTAGATTGGTAGTTAGGTCTCATCATTTTGCAGTTGAAGTAGCTAGATGTAACCATAAATTATATGCTAACACTTTCTTCTCTCATGCTTTTCACTTGTAGAGCTCTCTTACAGGTTGTTGCTTTCCAGTCAATTTTGATCTTCAAAAATTTAAATGCAATGTCAATCATTATCTTCTTAATTCCTGTTCTTTTATTGTGACTTAGTGGCTTTATTGCCTTGCTTTGGGTGAAATTATTAAAAAAAATTCATTACTCTGGGTACGTACCAATTGACTTTTATGAAATAAACTGCCAACAAAGTTTTATCTATAAAAAATGACATGAAAATATTTTGGTAAAAATACTAAGCAACTCTACATAGCACCTGTTATCAAGTAATTAGCATTTTTATACTTGGGAGAGTTCCCATAGTAATTTCACAAATATAAGCCACTTTTAATTATTATATACAAGGTGCGATGGATAAATTGTCATATAAATTACACAAAAATGAAAATAACACATCTCATTTTAGCAGATATATTTACCAAAATTACACAAAAATATCTTGAAATACTAAAGAGTAAATTTATTCAATAAAATCGCCATTGGCTTCAACCACAGCCTCCAGACAACTCTGCAACTCTTCTGGATGGTCTCCATGTATAAGTTGGTGAATATTACCATAATCCTTGCCTTCAGTTCATCTTTGGTGTTACAAGGAGTTTTGTTGGTCTCTCACTTAACTGTGCCCCACACATAATAATCAAGGGGGTTGTAGTCTGGAAAGTTAGGTGGCCAGATATAAGGGGTGATATGGTTGCAGAAATTGTCTGACAGCTGTGACTGGGTTCTCCTGGTTGTGTGGCATGGTGCAGAGTCCTGTTGCCAGACATAGGGTTTTCCAGCAGCTATCCTCTTGACCCAGGGCAGCACTACCTCCTCAAGGCACTCTGTGTTGAGTCTGAGGCTCTGAGGGAAGATGAATGGAAGCATAACGTTGACATCACTAGTGATCACTCCAAACACCTTCATAATCACCATTAGACTCATCCAACTCTTTCTGAATCCTATGCACTGTCCTCAGATTGACATCCAAACACTCTGAAATGTTCGTATTGGAGCTTCCAGCATGGTTGCCAAACATTACTGTTTCCAAATTTCTGACAGAGTGAAATGTGTCATGGTGCTCTTTTTCTCACAGACAATGCCCAACTGACCCTACTATACTGTGCAGTTGACAAAATCAAAAACAAACAACATATATGTACAAAATTAAAAATGTAAAATGCGACAATTTACCCATCGCACCCTGTAGATGTAACCAATGTTTCTTATTTTTACCATTGACCTACAAGACAAAATTTTTTTTGAATGCAGAACACATTTCTATAAATAATAATCATAGAAAACTATTGAATTACAATTAAAAGAAAATAAATTAATTATTATATAGAAATATTGATAATTGGTTAACTTCATGATTGTACCATTTAAAAATATAAAATATATTAATCCATGCATAATATATATATCCATAAACATGTCCATGTAAAGAATATATGTATTAGATCTAAGAAACTAAGTATTTTGAAGCATCAATGACCAGCACATAGACCAGTTTTCTGGCTACTAACGGAAAGGGAGGTAACAATGTCTGAAACAACCTTTTCATTTATTCTCCAAACAAATGATTCCTCAATAACAAAATAAAATTATCACATAACAAGTCAGACTTTCATGATGGATCCCTCATGGGTGTGTCGTACAGAGTGGAAGACTATATCTCCAAACAACATGGAATCAAAGAATAATACTTAACATATATGCCTTTCCTAAAAGTATTTATATGAAATGAAAACAAACCATCTCAGTTGGAAGTTAACTTCAGCTGTTAGCCATTAAACCACCTTAATGCCTTTATTTAGCAGTATATTAGGTTTACCATAATTACAAAGCAGGACAATTTTCAATTTTTATTATTGGTTTAGGTCCTTCTTATAATAAAGCATTTTTATGATCCAATATCCCTTAAGTGTCACTGGTTCTTGTACAATCACAAAATTTAAGCAAAGTTGAGCCTGTTTAGAACCTAGATGGGTAACCGCTTAAGAATAGAAGTTGCTGTAAGCTTGGATGTGCAGGTGGTGTAATAGATAATGGTTCAGAATTGTTAATCATAGAGCTGAGTTCCAATTTCAATTGGGTTCATTATATTCACTTATACACAAATACCCTTATTCTCCCCCCCCCAGCTAATACTTATATCACTAAACCATTATCACACAAAAAAAGAAAATTCTTAGACTCTAAAAATATTTTATGGCTTTAAATAACCTGCAAAGGGTTGCTAAACTGTAAAAAGCAAATCAATTAAGTTTCAGAGTTGACCAAACACACTATGAATACTGATAACTTATATTTCTAGAACACCAGGACAGTAATTATGGTAAGCCTAATAATTATACTGCTAAATAAAAGGTGTGAAGGTGGCTAAATCGTTAAAAGCTGAGGTCAACTTCAAACTGAGGTAGTCTCTTTTCATTTCTTATAAATACTTTTAGGAAAGTCATATAGGTCAGGTATTATTCTTTGATTCCATGTTATTTGGAAAGATCGTCCCCCCACTCCACATTTGCTACTGAGGAATTGTTTGTTTGGGAAATAATTGTCTTCCCTGTTGTAGTTTCCAAGGAAATAAATAGGACTTATTACTTTTGGAGAATCCCCACGTTGTATGAGAATGTACCAAAGTATTTTCATTTTTAATCTACTGTATGTTTAAAGTTTATTAATAGTGTAATGACTTTTGTCGATCTGAGCTCTATTAAAAGATTTTAAGTGCTTGTTGTTGGGTTCACTTCTACCTTATGTTTTAAATCATGATTGACAACTAAATAGTTATTAAAATATTTAGGTTAATAATTGTTAATAATTAAATTATTGTCATATAAGGCAGGATTCCCAACCATTTTTAATTCATGGCCCACTTTGAAACCAGAATTTTTTTTTGTGGCCCCTGAAATTATTATGGTGTAAAATTTTACTTCCATTTTATATAGAATATACCCAATTATAAAATTTCTGTGGCCTACCTGAAAATTGCCATGGCCCATTTTGGCCATATGTTGGTAAACATATAATAGAAGGCATACCTATTTCATTCTAAGATCTGTGGCCTTGCTTATGAAAAGAACTGGGTGAGTACTTGTTACATTAACTTGTAGGCCAAGCCCAAGCCATAACTTTTTATGGATAATGTTTGAAACAAAATGTTTTTGCAGGGAAAAAAATGACAATAGATGGTAGAAAATACAGCAATTTTGTTTTAACCCAGTAATGCCTAGCATCCCATTTTTGGGTGGCATATAATTAATACCAGATTTATTTTTAAATTTTATAATTAATACTGGATTTTATAGTGGGGTTAAGAAATTGAGAAACAACTCAATTGCAATGCCTAAAGACTCATGGTTGTTTTGGGATAAGATAAAAGAGACCTGAATGGAAACACCTGAGCCTCTTTATGACATGCCATTCAAAAACATTGATAAATAAAACACTGTTAAAGAAAGACAAAACAATTATTTTAACAAAATCCAATTTATTTGTCAATTTAACAGCTTTGTTAAATAATAGCAAACAATATTTTTTTTTAAAGAGATATAAATTTATATACACATTTACAAATATACATTACACAGATATAAACAACAGACTTAACAAATTATATATATATATATATATATATATATATATATATATTAGAGAGAGAGAGAGATAGATAGATAGATATCTCACTCAATTTTTGGTAACAAATTCAACATTAACAGTTAAATAAAATAAATGATTAGAAAAATTATATTTAAAAAAATAAAAACTGCCAGAGACCACAAAAACCCATTTAGAATTTTACTTGTAATTTAATTTTTTTTTTAAATCAATCTTTTTTTTTAAGCAGAATTTAGATGAATCTATTCTTGCCTTCAGCATTCACTCACATTTATTAAAAACAATATTAATTTTTATTCGGGAATGAATATATATATATATATATATATATATGATAAAATATAGTTTTAAATTACACTATATTATGGGCTAAAGTGCTCAATATCAGGGCCAGAGTGTCTGTAAATATAGAAGTGGACATTGAAGTCAACACTCAGCTGCAACAGTCTGTTTCATTTTTATAAGCAATTGTCAGGCATCCTACAATTGCATAAAAGCATGAAACTTACAGTAGTGGTCAGTCAGTGTATGCCAAGAATTTAATTTATATATATATAAATATTTTTAAGAAATGGGTTAAATCCAACATATTCTTATTTTTAATTTATCTTGTTTAGATGTTATTTTTGATGGATAGTCATATTTGAGTAGAAGCTTCAATTAAAATTTTTATCCAATTACATCTACAAGCCTGACTGGAAGTCCTATGTGGCTGAGCAGTCAGGGACATCAGATCCAATGATAGTCCCACATAAGGGATGCAGGTTCGAATCCTGCTGGAAGACGCATATTTTTCTGATAAGATTTCTTGAATATTCAAGACGGTAGATGTAGCTAGATAAAAAATACTGCTTAATTAAGAAAAAACAAAAACTGTTTAATTAAAAATACCAGAGCTTCTACTGAACATGAGTATCCCTCAAAAATAACATTTAAATAAAATAAATTAAAAATACGAATATGTCAGACTTAACCCATTTTTTTATATATATATATATATATATATATATAAAAATGGGTTAAGTCTGACATATATAAAATGGACTCTCCTATCGTGAACAATAAATGAGGGTCAGCAATAGATGGTGCCTTTCTTTTTACAAACAAAAGGCTGGTCCTCTCTATATATGTGTGTGTGTGTGTGTGTGTGTACACATACACATGCAAAATATCTAATAAGTTAATTTGTACTTCTTATTTATCACCATTATATAATTTATTAATTTAAAGAAGCTTTTTTGTATATAATAATACAAGGTAACCAAAAAAGTTCTGTCCGTTTTTTGATTAGTCATTGAATGAAGTTGAAATAAACACGAAATGCGTGTAGCAATTGTTTTCAAATTCAGACAGCCGGAAGTAGGAACATCAGACGTTATAATAAACATGCGCATCATGCCCAGCCATCAGTTATAAGCCGGACAGCTGTGAGAAGGATGGAAGTGTCTAGAGATCTCGTTCGGGGCTGTTTGCTTTACGACTTCAAGGTGGGCTTATCAGCAGCTGCATCAAGTCGCCGCATATGTCAAGTATTTGGGGATAGTGCTGTGGATGAACGTACTGCAAGCTGTTGGTTTCGAAAATTCAAGTCAGGAGATTTGTCTCTCCATGATGAGCCTCGCAGTGGACGACCACAGGTCTTGAATGACGGAGTCCTGAAGGCGGCCATTGAAGAGGACAGTAGTCTAAAGTGTGGTGAACTTGCAAGACAGTTCAACGTTTCCGATGAAACAGTAAGACTTCACCTGCACCGCCGACAGATGGACAGGTCGTCAAGTGGTTCATTATGAACTGCTACCAACAGGCCAAATGGTCACTGGAGACCTATACTCGCAGCAATTGAAACGTGTGCAACAGGCATTGCACCAGAAGGAGCCAGCACTGGTGAATCGCAAAGATGTGTTTTCCTCCATGACAATGCCAGGCCGCATGTCACGTGAGTGGTCAAGGATACCATACAGCAACTTGGGTGGGAGACTTTGTGCCATCCACCTTATTCACCTGATCTTGCACCATCCGATTACCACCTCTTCCACTCCCTGGATAATCGTCTTCGTGGGAAATCCTTCACCAATGAAGCAGACTTGCGCAAAGCCCTCACGGACTTCTTTGCGTCAAAACCCCTCCGAGTTCTACTGCAAGGGCATTGAACAGCTGGAGACACGTTGGCAGAACGTGCTGGATGCCGATGGCGATTACTTCGAAGACTAAATATAAGTTACACATACTGTGAAGCGTTTTCTTTTTTCCTTTAAAAACGGACAGAACTTTTTTGGTTACCTTGTATGAAAACACCAGTTGGGGGATTAAAACACACTCTACATTCTGGTTTCAATTTTTCAGATAAAATTTTTTTGAAGTAAACAAAAAATAGAGAAAAATTAAAAGGTAAAAATAAAAGAAATTATTTTAATTCTTCTTATCTAAAGAAGTTAGGAAAATCAGTTTTACTGTATGAAATGTTTAAATTTTGACAAAAAATATCACATTTTTACCTCAAATTTTTAAAGTTTTTTTTTTTTTTAGGTATGCATTACTTCTGTATAGAATATTAAGAATGTAAATGAAAAAAAATAAAAGTGTTTCTTAAATAAACTGTTTCTTGTATTCTACCCTTACTGCTTGTGAACATATATAGTTTCTGTGCCTTAGCTAATTAGGCAGTCATTTACATATCACAACATAAACAAAATAAGGTACTTTCATATTCATTTTGTTTCAGGTCAAATTCTTGTTCCAGAATTCATAGTTCCAATATAGTTTTTGTTTAATTAAAACAGTCTTAAGGTGGATAGTTAATTCAAAAACTAAAAATGCATATAACATTCTATACATCCTTGTAAACAGGGTGGGATGTGATGGATCTGAAGCTCTGCCAAATTATATATGAATTGTAATAAGACCTTAGAAAATAAAAAATATACTTAGATAAAGAGGATTAACTTTACAAACCAAATTAATCATGCTCTTAATCTCTACTTTTTCTTTGAATTTATTAAGCTGACTACACCAGCAAACTACTGCAAACCAAACTAAAACTAAAAATCAGCAAGATTTGAAATAGGCCTCCAGTCGTGCTCCTGGGCCGCACTATGAGTTGGCCTGAAGTAAAGAGTGCCATGCTTATGTATAAGTTTTCTGAAATTTAAAATGAAGCTTTTTTTCAATAAAATATTTAAAATCTTAAAACAATTATTACTCTTGGAAATGGTGTCAAACCAATACAAGGGAGAATAATCTCAATAATATACAAAATGGTAGTAATAATCTATGAATTTTTAGCTGAAGCTTTTTGGATTATTCTTTTTTTTCATATTTTATAAAAAGCAATGGAAATAAGAAAAAAAAGTAAGCCAAAAAATTAATGTACAAAAAAATCGAAGATAACATGATCTATGCTTTCCTATTGTCGGTTTAAAGTGACACCTTCTCTTTCTGTATATTGTGATCATTTTGCTTAAAGTTCATATTTTTTTTATATTTCATATGAAAACTTGGAAATTTCTCAACATATTTCAGTGGAATTTTCACTTTCAAAAATTATATTTTATAAATGTTTTATATGGAAAGAAAGAATACGTAAGTTTAAACTGACACCAGGAAGATATAGATTAAATAAACCAGTGTGTCTACTGCTTTATTTTGCAGCATTCCAAGTGTAAAATTTTTTTGATTAGCACTTGATAGATCATTACTTCTTTATATTTTATTACAGTTAAGATTTGTTTTTATGTTAGTACTGTTGTCTGTTTCTATGACCCTCCCCAGAACTGAGACATAAAACTAAAGAAATGAATGAAAAGTTTGCTTGCTGTCAATATTACACGGCCACACATACAATTATCTATTTAACATGGCTTTTTGAGTATTTACAAATTATCCATAATTATTTTTGTTTTCACTATAAGCAAAAGATAAAGATTTGTATATCTTCAACAATGAATGTACTTTTGCTTTTAAGTAATGTATTTAAAAACAATACGTTTTTAAAAATTTCAGATTGAGTTCATTAATTAGCATGAACTCTTTGATTTAATGATGTGTAAATAGTATTAAATGGAGTCAGATTAAAGAGCAGGTTTTTGAAATTTCTCCTGAGACTTAGTAGAACATTAATTTTACCATGGAAACAGCTATTTCAAGGTACAAAAAGGTCAGTATCAGTAAGAAATGAACAAGGTGAACATTTCTATAGAAACTTGAATTTCCAACTTAGCAAGTAAATTTATAAAAGGTGAAATTCAAATCTATAAGCAATATGAGAACAGATTGTACAAAAATCAGTGCATGATTTTATATTCAACATATTTAGAACACTATTGGCATTTTTTTAAAAAGAAAAAGCTTTAAACAGTTATCTGTATTTTGTTTTTATTTACAAATGTCAAGGTTTGAAACTATGCTTATGTCACTGATAACTGTGTACTACTGATGTTGTCTTTTCCCCCAATTTGTAATAGTATACAGTTAGCAATGACATAAACAGTTCCAAGCTTGAAATTTGTAAATAAAAACAAAGTAAAAAGACCAATTTGAAACCCTATTTATTTTATGAACAGGATTTCTCATTCTAAAATGATTAAAAAAAAACAATATTTTTTGATTATGACAAATGTTTTGTGCAGAAGAAGGTCTAATGAATGCTAATCCATAAAAATTATATAAAACAAATTTCTTTGTTTTTTACAAGCAGACTAGTTAATTTAAGTAGTGTCCATAATCTTACCACATTAGTAGTCAGCACATTCATTTACTTGTAAAATTTGTGATACCTAGCTTAACAAAAATAAGAACTTTTGTTTTTCTAGTTGGGGGTGTGGGGTTCAGCATCAAAATATTGTGATTACCATGCATCCAACTACAAAACCTATTTGCCACCTTATAGAATGTATTTCAATTCTGGTTGGTTTAATTATTTTTTCTTATCATTTGAAGAATGAAATTTATACTTTTTTTGGGAAGAATGATAGAAAGTCTTGAACAAGCAGCAATGTCTTTTTGTTGAGACTGTACAGCTTATGATTCCATTGTGATATTCATAGTTATGGCATCAAACAATTTCTGAAGACATTGGCAAATATTTTGTGCCTGATCCTGCAAAAACAAAAACAAAGAAAAGTAAGAGATATTCTTAACAAAACATTTCTGATACATTTTTATTTTTTTGGTATATACATAACTTTTGGGGGTTCTGCCTATACATAAATGTCTATTAGAGAAAGAGGAATGGAAACTGAATATTGGTTTTATGGGACAGATGAGACCAGAAATTCTAATTTCAAAATATTGATACACGTCAATAATTCTTTTGTTGTTGAACATTTGATTTACAACTGCTTGAACTGCAATGGTTAGAAAAAATTATTTTCTTTCTTGCAAATGTCTTTTTTTAACTGTTGTTTATCCAATACAAGGACTAAGAGCCACTCAAAGCAGATGGTTACTAAATGAGGTTGTTTTAAAGTGTACTGTGGTGGGGTGGGGACAAGAAGTGCTTATTATGAGGATATGCTGGATAGACAGTAGTTGACCCTAGACTTGAAGAAGTTAAGATTGTAGCAATCAGGGAAGCATTCTCTCAGGCATCTATTCCACAATGCAAGACTTCTGGGGAAGAAGCCGAGTAGAACTTCCTCCTCACCAATGGAATAAAAAGGGAATGAGGATGTTTGTTTGTTTAATGGCGTATCAACTCCTTATGGGTCATTTAATGCCAAAATTTAATTTTCTTTGGAGTTTTGGTCATTTTTTTTAATATTAAAATCTATTGCTGGAAATTGTTTTTTTTTACTATTAAAAATCTATTGCTGGTATTTTTACTATAAAAATGTATTTTTATATTTTCATATTGTTTTGATCCTATATCAGGTTTTCATTATTTGCCCATTGGGACTCTGACTGGATTGAGGACACATGGCCCAGGGGATAAAAGCTTTGGTTGAATCCAGTGACTTGACACAAAGAGTTTGAGTTCAATACCTGATTACAGCTGAGGTGAACAAAAAAATACTTGTAGAAAAGGAGATAACCAATAGAGACATCCCGAAGAGCCGTGGCATGTAGAACTAGAACAATCTACCTTGGTGGACAAAATAAAGGGTTCAGTTTGAAAGAAGGCTGGAGCATACAACAAACAAAATGTCATGAATATGGCAACAAAGATGAGGACAATAGTCGGCACAATGTAAATAGTGTAAATAATGAGATTATTTCTTAACATAATATTTATACAGGTGATGGGCATCAGAGTAATGCAGATTACCCCAAGAAATACCATCAAAGACCCAGCATGTTATTCTGATTATCTACAGTATGCATGTGTTTTCTATGCAAGTATTATAGCTAGATGAAAAGTTTTTGATATACACAAAACTGCACATGTATATACACACAGACCATCTCAAATAGTGCCAATAACTTTCATTACCCTATTTTTTTTGTCAAACAGAATCCCCAGTTACCAAAAATCTGCTGTGAATCATAAAATAAAAAAAGCAATAAAACTAAGACATTATTTAATTAGAAAAGTTAATTGCTTTTATGAATAAGATATATTATGGACACTATTATTTTAGGTAACATTTTCAATGAATTTTTACAAAAATTGTTTTCATTATTAGAACATTTTTTAAAGTTTAAAATTTTTTAAAATTTTGTATTAATTTGTAGCAGTTAGCTGATATTGTTATTAGGTAAAACTATATCTACTAATCATAAATGAAAAAAACTTACAACAATTCAATGATCCCCAGTATTTTAAAAAGAATCTTGAATTTTTGTGTGTGTGTATAAACATGCCAATTTTTTTTTATATACAGATGTCCATACACAACAGTATGAGAAAATATGAGCAGTAACTATAGTAAATTTAAAGCCAAAGTACCTAAAATTCAATGAAACATTAGATTACTTAGAATATTTTCCTAAACTTTTAAGATTACTGGGTAGTTACAAAATTATTTAAAAAAGGTGCTTATGTTATAGTTGTCAAGTAATTTTTACAATATGCTCCATGAAGAAAAAAATTTCAAACATACATCTATCGAAATAGTTGTCCACACATCATAAAAACACAAAAAAAGTACATTTCTGTGATATTTTAAACTAATTAAATTTGTTTTAAACCAGATTAATTAAACTTTAAAATGGTTAATCTCCCTCAAATAAAGTTTCAGAAAAGTATGTTTTATTTTTGAAAGAATTTTTAATAAAGAAAATTATGTTGTGTTGAGAGAGTTGTAAATATGGCTAAAATCAGTCATTTTTAGCCATTTAAAAAAAAAAAAACTGATTCCAATCAAATTAAATTAATTTTGAAATACAGCAAAATCTTTTGCTTATTGAAAATATTAAATTTAATCTATTAGCTATTAAAACTAAAATAAAAGGTTCAAGAAAAATTTTTCATTTTTAAAAATTAATTTGAAAACTTAGCTTTTCTTTGGATGTACCAAAATATAACTCACTAATTAAATTTCCAAACTTGTCCACTTCCCTACTTTTGCCTAACTGAGTTCGTAGCACAGAATGAGTCTGGATTTTTAACATTGTCACTAGAAGTTACCCATAGGTTGAAAAGTATATTATTTTAAAAACTATTCACCCAAAATCCTTACTTTGCAGAAAAAACTTGGCCAGAAAATTTTACAAATAAAACTATTGGCTGTCAAACAATGGATGTATTGGCATTCAGATTATTCTAATATAAGTAGACAAAGGGAGTGGCAGAGAAGTTAGTTTTGTGTTGGACAGATCATACTGCATTGTAATCTCCCATCAAAGTCACATAATCAATTCATGAATGAAGAGAGTGTCTTGTAATGCATAAATACCTGTCGAGAAAGCATTAACATATCTCAGGCAGACATAATTTTTCTAAGACTGCTAGACTTTGGCTGCCTCATAAAATTTAATAATATTTTTAATACATGTGCACCTTTCAAAGTATGCACAAAACTGTTGGAAATATAATGTTAAACACAGCAGTTTTATTGAGTTTGAAGAGAAATCTACAGAAACTTTTTTTTATTATATACAGGTAAATTGTCACCGTTTTATATTTTTAATTTTGCACATGCATGTTGTTTGTTTTTGATTTTGTCAACTGCACAGTATTGTAAGGTCAGTTGAGCACTGTCTGTGAGAAAAAAGCACCATGATGCAATCCACTCTGCCAGAAATTTGGAAATGGCATGCTGTACTGCTTGGCATTCATACCGGAAACTCCAGTACGAACATTTCAGAGTGTTTGGGTGTCAATCTGAGGACAGTGCAGAGGATTCTGAAAGTTTGGATGAGTCTAATAGTGATTATGAAGGTACGGCAACTTGGAAAACTCACTCTGATCATTCTGATAAGAAAAGAACTCACAAATTTGTTGGTGAGGGCTTCAGATTCAACACGGAGACCTAAATCAAGTGCCTTGAGGAAGTAGTGCTGCCCTGGATGAAGAGGGTGGCTGTTGTAAGACATTATGTCTGGCAACAGGACTCTGCACCATGCCAACCAGGAGAACCCAGTCATGGCTGTCAGACAATTTCTGCGACCACCTCACCCCTTACATCTAACCACCTAGCAACCCCTTGATTATTATGTGTGCTGTGCAGTCGAGTGAGAAACCAACAAACCTCCTTGTAACATCAAAGATGAATTGATAGCAAGGATTATGACAGTATTCATCAACTTAAACAAGGAGATCGTCCAGAAGAGTTGCAGGAGATTCTGAAGTCATCTGGAGGCCTTGGTTGAAGCCAATGGCAATTTTATAGAATAAATTTACTTTTTAATATTTCAAGATATTTTTGTGTAATTTTGGTAAATATATATGTTAAAATGAGATGTCAGTGTTATTTTCATTTTTGCATAATTTAGACCACAATTTATCCATTACACCCTGCATATTTGTGTGTGTGTATATAGGTGAGATCCTGCTTTAATTGGAGTTGAGAGATTTCACTTTTTGGCGATTATGTACACAATTTGGGGCAATCCATTTTGATCTCCAGTTTGAATTCACCAGCAGTAACTTGAGCAAAATTATCAACTTGAGATTTTGACTGAGCTAAATACCAAAACTGCTGCTGATGGCCAGGGAGAGGATCTTCAATTAACCACATGTGTTGCTGACATATGTTACTCAAACTGGTGTTTCGGTGACTATGGCTGTTGTTTCATAGTGGGTCATACTGTTGGTGTCACTGCACTGTATTCAGGCCAATACACCAAAGTTACACTGACTGTTTCTTACTGAAAGTCAAATCAGCCAACTTTTCACCAGGAGAAAGGTTTTCTTTTAGTAATAAATGATGCAACACATGGTTTGAATTGGTTATTTTATTGTCTCCATTTGTCAGTGATAGAGAGGGTGAAAGTAAGTGAGAGAACTTTCCCATACTAGACTTTAGATACCAAGCCAAAATCTGCACTGAAGAATTTTGGAATAAACTTATTTTTTTTTTATTTTTTGGCTACCAGGAAATTTTGCATTCTTGCTTATTAGTAAATTCACTGACCAATAGAAAAATGCTGCTAAATACTACTTACATTTTCCTTTTATCTTGTCACCATCAACTGATTGTTAGACATATTAATTTTCATAAATACAGTATATTTCCAATAACCTGTACAGCTGTTTATAAATTAGATCATTTTTTCTTCTTAAATCTTAACCATCGCCTATATCTTACACACAAACCCGGGGAGAAGTGAAAGGGTTATGGATCAACACCATCTTCTACAATGCAAAAACTAAGAAATTTCTATTGATGGATGTTATCTTACAAATTGTTTTTCCTATGTTTTTGGTTAATTGTTGAATGGATCTTTTGTTCAGAAAATTCTCCCATTTAGTTATCCATTTCTGATTCTATACTTACCTCTGATACACACTGGAACACAAAACAGTGAAAAACTGTCTTACTAAATTGGCCAATTTTGACAGCAACATTATGATGCTTAAAGTCATCATGATATTGAATAATCTGAGCAATTGTGTGCAAGGGATGTCTCTGCAAAACTTCCTGAAATTACAAGAAAAGAATGTTACAAGAAGTTTTATTTCAGTGAAGATTTCTTTTATTGGGCTTTCTAACATTTTGGTTGGGAATCGATGTGATGGAGGATAGATATTACATAATTTCAGAAGTGAATATTAAAAAACGGTACAGGAATTACTCTTATTTTAATTTCTTTAAATATTAAAAAAACATATCTTTTGAAGGAAACTTAACAGCACTTTTGAATGTCACATCATGAAAATATTGAGTTTATTTTCTACCTGTTTCTTTGTTATGAAATGTTATTCCCTTTGTATTTTCTTAGTCCAGCAGTAGTCATCAATCTTGCGTATCATAATCTGCCCCTCCCCTTACTGCTTGGGCACATATAGTCTTTATGCCTTAGCTATGCTAATTAGGCATTTACATATCACTACACTTTGCCTATTTCCTCTGTTATCATTTGCGTATGCTGTATATAATTATTCAATTTTAAATTGATTCAGGTTTAATCAACTTCATATTTAAAAATGAAAAAGAAAAAAATAATAAAATAATAATAATAATAAAGTATTATGATCTGCTGAGAGTAGTAGCTAATTTCTTTTTTTGAAAAAAATAAAGAAACTACAGATTAGTTTATTTCTTAAATTTACAAATTTATACAAGTGAACTGTTGCTTAACTTTGAATGCTCAATGCCACATTCAAATCAGTTGCTTATTCGATGTGCTAAAAATATTATTTTTGATAGTGCTTTAAGTCTGCACGTCTACAAATTAAAAGATTAATTCTAAAAATATTAATGAAAGAGTCACTGTTTTTAACTTCTTGTTTTTTCTGTCAGGAAATGATCTGAAATATTTTTCCTTGATAAAATGTTGAAAATCATAAGTAAATTCCCATAAATGTAACAGGATGAACAGTCCAAGTTCTAAACATCTTCTCAGTGATTTCAATTTTGATACATTATTACAGTAAATAGTTAAGGGACAGTTATTTTTATCTGGTCACTGACAACATAACAAAGGAAAGAAAAGAAAATTCCATATGGTTAATTGTATCTGATAAGAGTTTCAATTCATATAGTTCACGAGACATAGATATATAACAATAGTTTGGGCCATATTTATAACATATATCAAGTAAATAACATTTAAGATTTATGGTTCCATGAAGGAACAACTCCTTTGTACAATAAAATCCTCAAAGAAAGAATTAAAAAATGGATTTTATGGTAGATCGACTCCAAAATAATGGTCACATATGAGTGATTGCTGAAAAGTTATCATCCTGACCCATATGAGAATATTGGTTTAGGAAAATGAGTTGGGCCGAGAACTTTTCAGCACCCTTCCTAATATTAAATAACATGTGATGTAGATTTTCAATTTTCAAAACATTTTTCCCCAAATAGCCAATACTGAGTTAACTTTTACAGGCAAAAGAAGATGAACCTGTATTTATTCTTTTGTATAAAAATAAATAAATAAGAAAGCTAGTGTGATAAGAGATAGCAATAGAATTCCATTATCAGCTATACAATTCCTCAATTATAATGCAGAGACGAGTTCAGTTAACTGGCATTAAAACATATATCAGAAAAGATTTTTTTGCTTTCAATGCTTTAAGGATTCTAGAGATGACAACATAAATGTTGTCTGAATAGGCATCTGTATGAAAACTCAGCATCTTATGTAAAGAAATTGCCAGTCTAAAAAAAAGTGCAACTTCAAATGGAAAATTTTGTGCAGAGTAGACTGCAGTAAAAAGTTCAGAAATGTTTCTGCTTATGAGAGGGTAAGGAGTGAAAAGAGACTCTTCCCAAGAAAGATAACTGAGACAAGCAGACAAGAAGAAGGGAAATGACTCCTGAATAAAAATAGACCAGAGTTAGTCTGATCAACACCACCTAGATAGAAGGCCTGTTTGATTAAGCATGATGACACCACAAGTAGTATAATCCAAATATTGCACAGGAGAATTTAAAATGATGTATGTATTACCTGGTAAATTTCAAACAGATTACATTGAGGATAAATTTGGCCAGTACTGGCAACTTGGTGGAGATCAATATATCTATACGTCAAGTGTTTAAGTGTGAAAAAAAAAACAAAATGATGTCAGTTTTAAAATTGAGTGTGCCACTTAATAACCAAAGTATTGATTTAAAGAATTTACAAACTAACTGGGATGAAGTGGCAGGGGAACAAAATTTAGATATTTATAATTAAAATAAAACATGCAAATTAAAACCATGTTGATTTTTTTTATTGTAAATAGTTTTCAAATAATTTTACACACTCAAAATAAGAAGGAATTTTACAGTCTTTAAATTCAATAATGAAACATACAACATTTATTTTAACATAGCAACAAATGTAAAATGTTAAATAATTTTCCTTTAGACAAAGTTTATTCTAATGTAAAAATTGAAACTTGGTTTCTTTCTTTCTTAATGTAATTGTAATATAAAAAATATTCTATGTCAATATAGTAACTTTATGAAATAATCATTAAAATAAAAACAGATTTTTTATCTATTTATTGTTTGTTTGTTCTTTATTTATTTAAAGATATAAGGTAAAAATTGTACCCTGGTTTACTTTTCTTTATCTAATGAAAAATGATACTGATAATTTCAATTGTCAATATCATAACTGAATAAAATAAAAAGTTTTTATAATAATATTGTTTGCTTGTTTTTTTTCTTTATTTTTATAAATTAATATTGAATAAAGTTCTAAGATGAAATCTGAACCTCGGTTTCTTATTTTTTTAAAATTGTAATTAAAAAAGTGTTCTATACTTAAAATAAAGTCTACAATCATTAATTTCCAGCAGCTTTGCTTTAGCTTATGCTACTTGTGGTGACATCACGTTTAATTAAACAGGCCTTCTATCTAGGTGGTGTTGATCTGATCCCTACCACTGCTTTAAGGTGGGTAGTGGTTGGAGTGAGAATTGTCATTTGTATATCATTGAGCACATGGTAAAGCACGATGCTATTCTGGATGTGTGTAAGTGCCTCCTTGTTTTGTCATTCAGATCCTTTGATTAGTCAAGCAATCAAAGCAACAAGCAAATAATTCTTTATAAAAAAAGGTGAAGCACTTATAGATGTGAGTAACACCTATGAACTATGTTTAAAGGAGACAATGCACTAATTAGGAGAGAGTCTAGGTTGAAATAATGACAAAAGAAATGCTTCCACAGGTTGTAAATTTATCAAATGGGTTTTGTTTGGGCAGAAAAGAAAGCAGGCCAAAGGTGCCGAAAGTGAAACTAAAAGAATCAATAAAAATTACCCCTTCATTGATCACTTTTGGGTTTTCTTTGGGATCTTTTGGTGAATCAATCACTCTCCAGACCGATTATCAAGCAGAGAAGAAATATGAGACAAAAGATGTCTTCTTGGCTCTCACAGACTTGATGGAAGTAAGTAGACAGATTTATAAGAAACCCTGGTGAAAGAATTATCTATGTAAAAGCATATAAAATTGCAGGGTCTGATGAAGCAAATTGACCTGTAGCAGTTGTTAGATAAATTAAAATCAGTAACAGACAAAGGTTCTATTCAAAGTGATCAGGCAACAGGTGGAATAGCATTATTGTCCCTGGCACATGGTGGCGGTGATAAGGATAAACAGATGATTGCAATAAAGACCTCCTCTTTGATGAATGACACAGATGAAGGACCAGCTGTAACCACACTTCAAATGAAGAGGAGTGACTGAGATTGACAACCCTAAATATGGATGCCTGAGGGTTGTTACCAAAATATAAATGACAGAGGACAGGTGGAGCCCTTGAGCAAAAAATTGAAACAAAAGGATGCATGTGTTGAAATGGAGAAAGATAAAAAGAAAATAGCTATTTACATGAATGAAGGAGAAAAAAGCAAAAAATAAAAAGAGAAATTGCATGCATTCTAATGATTATTACATATTTGAAGTGTTAGATGAAAAGAAAAAGCTGAATACTATATGTGGACTATGAGATATTTCAACTAATCAAAAGTCCAGAATAGAAACTAATTTTGTTGTAGAATGAAAATGTAAAAGAAACACTTCACCACATAATAATATGTTTTGATTATACAGGTATATACAGATACAGTGTGTTGCATTTTGAATTGTAAAATAAAAGCAAGTAATGTATATTTTACCAAAAGGAGTTAAAACAGATGTGAGGGAGAAATGTAACAAGATGGGTGGGATTTCACTCATGTAGGGTGAGAAAACACCAAAGAGACATCTGTCTATATTTCTGAGATGAGGTATTATGTACATTTTCATTATTCAGACTATTGTCCTCATCTTTGTCGCCATATTTATTACGTTTCGGCTGTTGTACACTCTGGCCTTCTTCAGGTGGTTGGAATGTCGAACTGAACCCTTTATTTCGCTCACTGGGGTAGACTGTTCTAGTTCCACGTGCCATGTTTAATGGATGTCAGTTATCAGTTATCTCCTGTTAATTTTTCCCTCTGAAAGTTCTCCACTGCCTTAACCGGGTATTGAACTCACACTCTTTGGGGCCTGTCACTGGATCTAACGAACGCCTTTATCCACTGTGCCATGTGCCCTTGAGGAAGAAGAAGGCCGGAGTGTACAACGGCCGAAACGTTGTAATAAATATGGCGACAAAGATGAGGACAATAGTCCGAATAATGTACCAAAGAGACAATGTTCAACAAAGTTAAATGTAGAAAGGTGTGGATTTATATTACAGAAGGTGGGTGGGTAATTGAAATAGAATATTAACTTGAAGATAACTTGGTATAATTGGGTACAATACTGTACAACACTCACCAAATGAGAAGAATATAACAAGAACTAATAAATTACTTGCTCAGTCAAAATAAAAAATGATCTTCAAAAAACTCTTGACATTGGACTGCAATGCTCTCCATGGCCAAGTAGCTGAAAGCATGGTGGTTTCTCCTACAAAGAGGGATGCAGGTTTTGAGTGCACAGACTAGTAGACATAATATGCACTATTTAAAAAAAGGGAGTGTCTACTCAAATACTGGTATCCATTAAAAATAACGTTTGAAGTAATAGAATTAAAATAAATTAAAAATAATTAAAAGGTAATTTTTTAGGATATATATATTATATATATATGCTTCTTATTTATGTTTTAAGATCCCATTTGACCTGCAACTCATTGAAGATATAAATTATTCTGAATACTTTACCTGGCCTGACATATCTAGAACTTTGATACCATGGATAGAGACATTTAACTTCACTGTATCTTCCTCTCGTGCAGCTATTGGAAGTTTCCCTTCAATCTGTACAAGAAAAAAAAAATTTTCATAAGTGGAAATAATTTTGTGAGTTTCCTTTAATTAGAGAGAAAAAAATTTTTTTTAAAGTTTTTATATTTGAATCAAACCATGTTAGCTTTACAACTACTCAGGATCTTTTGAAATTGTTTGATTTACAGGGTTTTTTATTGAATCATTTATTTAATTTTTTTTTGCTCCAACTTTGATAAAATAAATTTGAAAAAAAAAAAAAAGAATGAAAGAGACAAACATAAAAAAAGAAAACATTATCTATTTAAATCTTATGACAGAACAAGGCAATTGTCTAGAATCAAAGTGTAGTGAGTATGATTTCAATGTTATGTACATATAAAAACAGCTTTTAGCATTTTAACCTTAAAGCTTCCCATTTAAAAAAAGAAAAACATTTCTTCTAATAAAGTTTAACTCTACACAAAATAAACAAAAATTGTATATCCTGAAGATATTTTTAACAAAAAAAAGTAGCAAATCTACTTCAAATCAACAGATACCATTTCATATAAAAGCCAGTGTCTGCTGCTTTGTAATGCACAAAATATTTCATGCTGTTTTTAACCTTTCTTAACCATAATTGATGAAAGCCCGATTAAATTTATGAGCATCTTGTAGGACAGCCAAAATATGGATGAAGAAAAATGACAACAACTGATATTATCCACAATATATTCTCAATATTAAAATATTATCAGATAACAGACAAAAGATATTTCCAGTATTAAAATATCAGATAACAGGCAACACTTTAGTAACAATATCATGAGTAAATGAAATACAGTGTCACCCGGATATAAAGAGTTGTCGGGACCGGAGAAGAAGTATCTTATATCCGGGTTTCTCTTATATCCGGGTTACACTGTAATTCTGTTTTCTTAGTAGACCCAATGTATATTTATTATATAAATGTTTTTCTTTTTAATCTAGAGGACATTCAGATGCATATAATTTAAAGCTGCTTTTTAAAAATTCATAAAATTAGAATAGAAAAAAATTAAATATTAATTAATCTTCTCAACTATTCCTCTTCTTTATCAGTTTGCTTGTGACTAGTTGTTTTTTAATTACATCGAAAAAATATTCAGAATCAAACATGTTTTTATGATTTTCCTCTTTTTAAAAAAATGAGATAATCTGTTAAGCTATTCAAAAATAAATTAGAGCAGAAAACACATACAATTTGACTGAAATTAGTTTGTTGAGCATTTTAAGAAAGATGTTTAGAGATACAAATTTATTTTCATTAAATAAATGCCATAATATTAGAAGTAATGTCACTAAGAAAAATGATCTTGTTGACAGCCTTTTGCCAGCTGATCCAAATAGACATTATTTTACATGTTTAGAGAAACAAATGGTGCATATGAAATGAAATCTTTATGTAGAGCCTGAAGTCAATCCTCATCATATAAAGCAAGATATATGATATTTTAGATACCCTAAATGCAGGACAGAACAGCGCACACACACACATCAAAGACATTTACTGTGGAAGATGATTCCTTAAAATGATTTTTATCTTTAGAGAAGATTATTTATTAGGCTGGCATCTAATTCCCAACCAGTATTTTAACTACAAATAACCCAGTAACACTTTTAAACCTAGTAAAGTTACTTAGCGCAGACCAGACTAGACTAGACAAGTATTTATAACAATGAAATCAACTTGAATTTCAAAAATACATTACATTGAAATTAAGAATATACTGCTTTATTTTCTCTTAAAATTACAAAGGAAAAACTGATGACCTAATTAAAAAAAATGACTTATCTGAACTTTGCTAGATGGAGTGTTTTACTTACTGTATATGTTTGATTCAGACTGTTTTCTTTGTCTTTTTCCCCCACATTTTAACTGTGTACTCTTTAGCCATCCTTAGGTCTCTATTGTATTTTGTAATATTGCCAATCTTGTTTTGAGGGAGCAAGCTCATCCTTCTCATACATAAAAGTTCAGAGAAGACAGACACGAATGCCAGACAATTCTATCAGAGTGGATGTACATACTTTTTTAGAAAAAGATTCAACATTCTAGAACTCACTAGATACCTGAGTAATCTCGGAGGGCACATATCTGAAACATGAAAAACAAACAGCAAAGTAATTAATCTAAAGCAACCATATACACTAATTTAAAAAAGTGAGTTCTACCTAAAGATATGTAAATTTAAAAAATTAATTTGCATTTTAGACACTTTAAATTCAAATAATAATAGTGTTGAAGATGTTGCACTTTATGAATATATCAAGAAAAATGATTGTGCTGAGATTAAAAAATGTATATAAACATTTTTCCTAATTTTACAGATGAAACTTTCAAGAATGTTTTTTCTTATCTTCCTAGAAAAGTGTTGACATTTATATGACAAAGAATATCAAATGATCAGATGTGTTTGTTTTGACTTTTCTTGTTAAGCAGAAAAAGTCTAATAAGATAAGAGTTTATTGATCTAGCAAAATAGCTACAATCTCACAGATTGCACTGAAAAACACAAACACACTGCTTTTATAGTTTATAAAAAATAACTTTACTTTCATGTTTAAATGTTTATTCTTAAAATTGCCAAATAGACATGTTAACTATTGTTTATTGTAACTGGTATAACCAGATATCCCCACCTCCCTAACTTAATCAACAGTTTCTATTAGCAGTGGCAGCAGCAGGAGCATAGACTTGTATCCCCCTTCTGCACAGGGTGGATTGGGCCATTTGATACTATTTAAACTGCTGTGATTTCTCACTTGAACTTTACTTGCTTAGAGGAACTACTGACATTTGAAACTGGATTGGGACTTATCAGGACATATTCAAATTGTTCAGAATCTTTCCTGATTTCTAATTTGGCCATCTTATGACTCTCATAAATGATTTGCTCCAAGAAATTTTTTAATAACCTTATTGTCACTAATTTATTTGAATTCTAGCTCTTAGCAACAGACATGCAATATACATTTTTTTAAATGCCAAGAATATTATTTTAATCAGATATGATAAAACTATTTTTAGTATAGATTTTTAGACTATATTCTTAATGGGCACAAACAATAGTCAATAAAAGCAATAGCATGTTATTTTTAGTTACTCAGTTTGATAAATACTGAACACCTTTTTTTTTATCTTAGCTTGAGTTTTACATAAAATAAAAATGTAATGGCTAGCTTACCATTAACAAAAAAAAAATGGTAGTGACAAAACAACAAATGGAGATAATGCATGGTTGAGATAAGTGAAAGTGATTTTATTTTCTGTGATTTACAACATTTGATCATTTGCTCATTCTGGGTTGTATATCAGTTGTAGGAGACGGGGAGTTTGCACAGGGTATAACACAAGGTAGTAGTTGAGATAGATGCAGAGAAAATCAACACACATATGTAATTGAGTAAGATAGACTTGTGGGAGAAATATTTAACAAATTATTGCTGCTGCTGGTTTTGTTGCTGGCTGAATGCATCCCTGTTGATTTTTGCCTGCCATGGGTCCATCACTAATACCAGCCCAGTCAGATCTGCCTTCATGGGTGGAAACAGCTTTTTATTGATTGATTTGTTTTCTACAGCTTATCACCCCTTTGCAGGTAGATGGAAACAATGTTAGCTGTAGTCAGTCAGTGGTTCAGAATGGCTGCTGTGAAAACTGTGGACCTTTTTCTGATTGGTCAGAAAAATGTTTCATGACCATGGTATTTTTCGGTGGTATTACAGAAGTGTGTACAGAGCTGGATGAAATAAAGGTCTGTTTTTACCATATGAACTGTCAATGTCAAAGTGAGAACTTCCGTAGTTATGTTCTTATACCATCAAATCCAATCTGACTTCACGTGTCGTAAACTTGAAAAAGTATAGTAAAAATAAAATGTACTAAGTAAATTATGTCACTTTTTAAATATCATCAATTTTTTTGGCAGAATATATTTTATTAATGATTCAGAATGAATTTGGAAAATGTTAAGTTTGAACAATTAACAAAATTCTTTTAGTTTCTTATGTGTTGGAAGTTGAAAGCCTTAAAAGAAGAAATTATTGCAAAGAATGATATCATTTTAGTGGAAATTTCATTAAAACAAAATAAAATATAAAATGGTATAAGTTCTAAATAATACTAAATGAATTTTGTAAAATATTTTGTAATTTGAACTCTCTAAAATAATGACTATTAAGGGGAAACATTTTTTTAATGACATGGGATGTTTTTTTATGTCCAATTTGGATTTATGTTACCCAAAAAATATATAATAAAAGAAAACAGATAAATTAAATTATTTGTTGACTTCTTATTTCTTAATAGTCCATATTAAAATCATCTTTTTCTTTTTTTCAGTTGGGGAAGAAGAGATCAAGAATGTAAATTATTTTATCTAAAAGCAAAAGAAGAAATGTTCACTTATTCTGCTTTCTTAAAATCATATAAGAAATTCTGCAGGTGGTACAGGAATCCATGTAAAATCTTGTTGCAGTTCTTGAATGACCATCACATATGAGTGACATCAGAGTGGTCTGTGCAGTCATAAGCTTGATAAAGATATCTGTCACAAAGTTTGTAAGGTACAAACAGTTTGAACATATTTTGACTATCTCTAGATCATCAAGATGGAGCTGTCAGTTTCAAATAAAATTGGTGGCAGTGCTTTTGGAAGATTGTAGCATGGTGGTGATTGGTGTCAATAGTAATGGCTTCAGTTGCCTCATTTAAATAAGCCGCTTGGATGGCCTTCAAGATTTTTTATAGCAGCTTGTCGGATGCCAGTTCAGTGGTGATGTTAAGATGATTGATAATCATCTTGGTGGGGATAGTTGAGGTGGCGTGGTAGGCAAAGAATGTTTTATTGAGATTTGTGGGAATGATCCTGGATCTGTTTTGCTGGTATCTGTGGTTGTGAAGTGTGGGGTGAGTGGAGAAGTGGGCAGTAGTGACCCCTGAAGCAAAAAACCACGTGTTGACCTTCATGTAATTCTTGCAATATTAGTGCCATGATTTTGACTGGTGTGTCTGTCTGGTTTCAATTTTGATTGGATGGTGTTGGGCCATGCGTGTTCAGGTTGGGGAGTTGCTTGCTTATCTAAAGTAGCTGCTGCTTTATGTCAGCCAGCAGTTGTTCAGGCTCATTGGGGTAATGGTTTGGTTTGTCTGGCTGTTGAATTTTATGTACATACATCACAGTGAGATCAAAAGTAGTTGCAATATCAGCTCTGATGCCCCGGTTGAGGTAACATTGTCCCTTGTTATACTGTTCGCCAAGTAGTGGTTGTCTATAGTCCCAATGAGGTGAGAGCAAATTGTGGATGTCCAAATTTTGATTTTTCTGCTCATAGGCATAGAACCCATTAGAGAGAAGACAGTGTTGGCAGTTATTTCTGCATTCCTGCTGTTTTTAACTTCGCTTTGGCATGGATGTCAGATTCTTGAATTGTGTTTTCCAGTAGTCCTGTGAAGTCTGTCAATTTCTTACCATTTTTTTCTTTGGAGGTTAGCTGATGAGGTGTTGGAAATTTATCATTTGTTTGCTAAAGTAAGCCTTTAGCAGGTGGGGTGTCCTGTTTTGAATGTTCCATCTGTTGGAATATGCCTTCATTAAGGAGTTGTTTGGCAGTTTTGATGAATTTATCCTCCATTCATGAATGGAGGATAAATTCTATGAACGAGTGTCAAACCTGGTTAATACTTAGAGGACTGCTTGAGAACATCAGGTACTATAAACAGACATCTACAATCCAAAATATGCTTTGGCTTTCAATAACCTACAAAGGGTTCATAAGCTTTAAAAAAACAAGTCAGTCAATCACAAAACTTTGAATCAGAGTGTGTGACTTTTCAGCATGACCAGACGCAAGAATTGAATTTATGACTACCAGAAAACCAGAAATATTTTAACCATATTTTCATCCACTAGAAAGTACAACAGCTACAATGTTATGAATATAATAACCAAGATGAACATGCTGATCTGAATAGCAAAGTATATAAAATATTACTTCTATATAATAAATGCAAACATCTCTGTGTTTCAAACATTTTCAGTTAAAGGGACACAACTCTCTAACTTTTAAATATCTTCTATATAATAAATTTGAATGTCTGGGTGTCACACGTTTTTAATTAAAGGGACAGAACTCTAACTTTTAAATATCTCATCTTCTTTATCTATATAAAGAATGCGAATGTCTGTGGCACTGTCACACTTTTTTTAATTAAAGGGACACAACTCTCTCACTTTTAAATATCTCATCTTCTATATAAATAAATGCAAATATCAGTGTGTCACATTTTTTCAACTTTACTTCTAGAGGCTGTAGCCCAACATATCTTACCATTTTGAAATTAGGCCAACTCTGTGAGTAAATTAAAAACATTCTGAGTCGGATCTGGACCCGCAAGCCTGAAATTTTGGATTCTCAAGTTTTCATTACTGCGATTGTTTTGGGGAATTTTTTTTACGTGATTCTTTGCGACAAATTTTTTTGTACAATAACAATTTTTATAACTTGGAAATAAATTTGAGAATAATCGAAATTAATTGCAAAATCCAGCGAAAGTCAACCATAAAATAAAAGTTTGTATGGAAAGTAAGGACCTATATACATAAAATTGTCTTTGAATTGAAATGGCAGCAAAAGAATTATTGTTGTACTTTTAAAAAGTAAGCTTAAATATAAATGCAATACTTAAATGCAGCAATCAATTTTGAGAAATCCTTTGTAGTTTATTGCTGCCTATCACATATGGCAGCATAACTCACAAAAAAAATCTCTGCCAACATAGTACTAGATTGTAATTAAAAGAGCTAAGGCTGCAGCAAGGAAAAGAAAGTCCCATGCAAATGAAAACCCAGATCAAACAGCAGCCAGGGCAGCTTTCAATGCTGAGAATACGCAAAAACTTAGGCACTCTCAAACTCCCGAACAAGCTGAAGGTCCAATCAAGAGCCCTCTGCAGGAGCTAGCTTAAATGCCACCTGATATAGCCGCTTTTAAGCTAGTATTGAATATATTGGCATTTTTTGAGTGGAGAAAGGAGGAAATAAAAAGCTTGTAAGTGTTTTTGATGAAGTCATTCTTTTTCTGATTTTATTATATATTCATATATCATGTGGTACATCATGTTTACTCTATATTTATTACATCAAAAAATAATTTTAACCTTCTTCCACCAAAACAAGAAGCAACTAAAAAAAGTGGAAAAACTGCAATGCCTCTTGAATTAAGGTCTTCTTCTCAGTATACAAGCTGTTACTTTCAACAAAGATAAAAAATGTCCAGATGTTTCTTTTTTCATTGATTGTCAATATAGAAAACCAGTTATAAATATTTAATTCACCATGAGAAATGCAATTCAAGAAATCTGATTCCATATAAACTGACTCCAATTGTAAAGATTTAACACACAAATTCTATTTTACTGTTTATTTTAGTCAATGTGATTTTCAATAGCCAATAAAAATGAAAAAGAAATATCAAGTAAATCTGAGCAATCTTAGTTAAATTTGTGAAATGTAACTATATTTTATTCTGATGTAAAATTGTTTAAAAAATGCAACTACAATATACAAACACAGGTGAAGTGAAAATTTTATCTCCTATTAATAATTTAAATGAAACCTGAGAGATTTTGACAACTAGAATTGAGTCTGTATAAATAAAAAGTTTGTTTTGCTTGCAAATAATTTTGCTGGGACCATAGAAAATATTTTCCCACAATAGTATTTTTCTTTAAACTGCTTTATCAAATTTTGTCTGAATATCATAAATAAAATGCTGGCATAATTATACATATATATAATTTCATTATGAGACCAGTTTCTTAGATTTTGTTACCACTCACTTTAGCCTCTGACATTTTAATTTTGGGGGGATTTGTTACTTTCATTAAACTTCCAGACATATCAAATAGACTTTTTATTTTTTCCACAAGGATGTGCTATTCTCATTTTTATACCAATCAAGTCTGATATCTTTTCTAGGGAAATTCAGAACTTATTGTCTGATTCTCTATTGAGTTAGTATGTATTTCCATACGACTTGACCTAAGATATTAACTCGTTGTAAAGGCAGGAATGTGTAACCTGGGAAACCTCAGCAAACATAAATCCAAGTGTCAAACGAAAGAAGACATTGAGTATGGGTAAATAAATGTATAATTTATTTACATATATACAAAACTAGTAACTTTTATCTGTTGCTGTTGCTAAGGTATCATATAGGAATAAAGTGTCACTACTGACACTGGAGTCTGAACACAGATCAGAGAGCAAACACAGGCAATCCCAATTTGAATAAGTAGATGACGTAATGATAAAGGAAATGTATATATGGGAATTAGTGTGGCGTCTAAGTGATGACTATATGGATTACTATTACTACTGTTCTACGCCATTGAACATAAGGCAACAAGGAGAGAGAGTAGTGAAATTAGAAGTGAAATGGACATTGGTGATGGCTGTTGTTGTCGGTGGCATTTCTCTCTCAGTGCATCGGTGTTGACATCAAACACTGATCTGTGTCACATCTCTCTCTCAGCGTGCTGGTGTTGATATTTGTAGTGAACTACTGCACAGGGCAAAGAGGCTCAGGGTTGCAATGCTTTTTTTTTTCAATGCTAGAATAAAATCAAGAATAAAATAACTTACCTCCAGCACAAGCAAAGATTCGAACGTGTCTCACAGTGTAAACTGTACAAAGGAGAATGAAATGGCGGCTTCTCGGGTTAGATATTTAAAATAGTTAGATCCCAGAGTAAAATACTCTCTCATGAGATTATCTTTGCGTATATGCAAATTTTGGGCTGTCAATGATACATAAAAATGGGAAGAATGAGGTGACAAGGGAGAGAGGAAAAAAGATGGCCAACTGCTGTGTTGAACTGGTTACATATGTCGCAGAGAGAAGAAACTGATTGTAGGCTTTGATTGAGAGAAAAAATTTAAAGCTTTTTTTTTTTTGCTACAATGTCAAACACTGGTCTGTTTCAGGTCTGTTTGAATTTGAGAATATATAGCTGTCTATCAGCTTGAAATTAAGCTTTTGGTTTTATAGTGGAAGTAGCACTGACTGGCCATAATATATTGTTCACATTGTTTTGGTAAAAGCAGATGTATACATGGAGCTGATGCACAGAAAACATATTTACACAGTCTGCTTTGGGTCATTGAGCAGTCAACATCTAGTTTGTGTAGAAGATGTAAGAGGCACAACAAACTCATTACAAACTCAGAACCAGATGAGCTTTACCAGTGTTTTTATCCACTATGGTCTCCGATGTTTTCCAATTTATCAATTTCTTTTTTTAATATTTAGTTGTAGAAAAGGTATGAAATATGCAGCAAGGGCTAAAATGGGGGATGGGGAAGGACTGGCCTTCTCTTGTCTTAACATAACCAAGCTAGTCTCACACACTGACCCATTTTTAAATACAATTTTCCTTTCACCATAATGACACATTTAGTCATAGCAGTTGTACCACAGTCACCAAAATACCTCATTTACTCAATGAAAGTCCTAACATAAAATTTTTATTTGTATAATTCTTAAGGGGAGTGGGGAGCAAAAATCAGAACCCAGTGAGTTTATAGAATGAAAAAAATATATTGTCATATAGGAATAAAGTTTTGCTACCGACATTTGGGTTTGAACACAGATCACCAGAGAGCAGGCACAGTCAACCTCATCTTGAAATAATTAGATTACGTAAAGAGTAAAGGAAAAATATATATGTGGGAATTAGCGGTGTCTGACTGAGTATTGTTTGAAGGCATTACTATTATCGTATCTGTGATTTACAAAGTCTCTGCTACAAATGGGCATTACAAAATATATGTACAAGAAACTAAACAAAAACCATATTAGTATTTGATCCCCACTCCACAAAATATGCTACATGTGGCAGAAAATAACTGGTGAAAAATAAAACTCAAAAAAATGTCTTATTCCACAAGAGAACTAAGGGATCTGTCATTTAATAGGGAAAGGGATGAGAAAAATAAATGACAAAAAAATGGAATGTCCATGCACTTGCATATCCTAGCTATGTTAAAATGGAAAAATGCCCTAAAGAGGGACAAAATATCCTAAATTACCATAAACACAGGCTAGGATGACTGATGATTCAGTTAGGGGCTCAAAATCCTCTTTTATAAGTAGCATCCAACAACCACTCTAGGTCAGCACCTCTCACTCGCACTAAAAGTGAAACTCTCACCTACCATTTGCCGAATTTTGATGAAGAGAGTTGAATCCTTTCCACTCTGATATTAACTTTAAGTTGATGCTTAAAGAAAGAGACCAGTTGAGAAGAGGAGAACTTCTCACCTTCATGATACTCTTTCTGTTTTGTTGTCCACACCATGATTTGCATAATGCTGAGCAGACACAAAAACATTTAGTGGTGATCTCTTTTCAGTGATGGTACCACATTGGCACAGACATTGGCTGAAAAACTTTCCATCCAAGGCGCAAACCATATAGCTTTCAATCAGCTCACACAATGGGTACACAATAGCGCAGTGACAGAAGGTATGTCCAATGGATTCCTCCAAGTCACCACAGCACATGCACTTTGGTAGAATTGCCAACCTTGCTGCATAAAGCTTCTTGCTGAGCCAGAGTGCCCATCGCAAATCAGTCAGGTGAGTGATGTCATGTTGTTATTGAAATATTTCAACCTGAGGCACACAAGGCAAAACAGAGTGAAACTCCAGATTGATAAAGTCAAGCTTGTCCATCAACATTCTTGATAAAAGAAGCGTTTGTCTTGGGGCAATTGGTGAGTCTTCACCTAGTCTGTATGCACACTTTCCATGGATGGAAAAGAATGGCAAGTGTCTTCTTTTCAATATTCACCATTACCATCCTCTTGTGTACACATTCATTCTGGGAAATTCAAGTGGAGTATATGTTGACAAATCTCAATGCTTGGCATTCCCAGACCACCTTCAGCAGGATGGAAGCAGCAGACTTTGCAATGTAACAAAGGAGACTTGACTCTCCAGAAGAAATCAAAAAAAGTCCCCCACTAAATCCTTTCGTTCAGCAGATGAGTGGAAGAATAGAGAGCCAGTAAAGGAGAATCAGGTAGATGTGTGAAGCACATACTTCTGCTCACCTCTTCAAGGAAAGATAACTTTAAGTCCCCAGACCAGAACCTCTGACTAATTCATTTCCAGCTTCATGCTAGAACTGAACCAGATACCAAGTATCTTGAGTGGCCTATCTGTCCAACTGAAGGGCTCAGAAAGAGAAACTCCTTCCCACTCATCCAAATGCAGGCCAACAGATATATTGTGATTGATTCTAGCCCCTGCCACCATCTTATACCTGCAAATTTCTTTGCCGACTTCATCTATTTTGGCAGTGTTCTTTATAAACACAGATACGTTCTTTTCTTTATCAACTATGGGATATGACCTACTCTCCAATGCCTTTCAATTTATCAATTTCTTTTCTTTATTATGGGATATGACCTAGTCTTGTTTAGCATTCTCAAAAGATTACTAAATATAACAGGCACCAAAGAATACAGCAGCTGAAATATTGTGATAAAGTCAAGATGGTCTCAATAAATCAAGTATAAAACTATTTTAACAAACTTTTAGACCTTCTACTGTAAATTACAAGTGAAAATAATCTAATTTTATTAAAACCTATATTTCCATATTTTAATTTTAACAAAAAGATGCCTTTGACAAAAAGAAAGAAACAAAATAAAGTTTAATGAAAATTTCCAAAAGTGTGAAAACTGACCTTTTTAAAGATCACTGTGGTCAAAATACAGATACTGTATATTGTAAATATATTAATGGTTTTATAAGAAATTTATATTGCAGAGAGAAAAGTTATGATGGAGAATATATTTACCAAAATTCTTATAAGACTTGGAAAATGGCACATGTTAAAGTAGATTCCATTCTGTTAAAAGTTAGCTTGTCTGAATTGCTTACATTTGGAGTAGTTGCAAAAGTTGATGCAAACTGAATGCCATGGAAGGGTTTTTTATTTGAGAATAAATAGTGAGTTTATCTTGGTAGCATGAGTGGACACCTATGAAATAAATGTGCTTGGTGAGTAATAAAAAGAACTAGTAATGCATAATATAAAAATTACTGTAAACTAGACATTAAGCTATTTGAAAGTGTGATTTGCTTTTTGATTCAACAATAGAAAAGAATTAACTAATACTAAAACTTGTAGCACATGCAACATAAAAACTAAATTAATGAGATAGAACAAGAAAAATAAATGCCAGAAAACTTTTTTGAAGTTACATGTTCCTGTTATAAGCACTTAATCATTTTTGAAGATCATCTCAGTCCTTATATCCACTTCTGGGGATGGCAGGTTTCCTTTAAATTGAATTATAAGGTCTTTTAGACCATCAATTACGCTAGTATCTTTGTCTAAAATCATAGCATAAAGATTATAATCAGATAGCTGGTAATGTGATGAGATATAGGGACATTTCAGTGTATAACTTTTACAAGAATAGTAAAATTAAATTGATACATCTACAGGTAAAAATTAAACTGCATTTGCCAACTCCTTTTTCCAAGATATTACAAATTGTATCAGATTTTTTAACATAAACACACAATATGGTACAGCTTGAGTATACTTATTCTGAAATTCCAAAATCTGAAAACCTCTAAAACCCAAAAGTTTTTCAGGTGCTGACAAGACTTGCCACAAATGGAAAATTTCAGAAAGCACTGGGAATGTTCCTAGGTATTGTGCAGCTGTTGTAAGTGATCTCATCTGCCCTGGGTGGGGGTTCCCCAGCTCAGATACATAGCCTACATTGGCACCAGTTTTTTGTTAGTGATCATCACAGCAATGCCTTTATTTGTGGTTTACTTACCAGGTTATTTGTACTTAATAAAGATATTTTTCAAAATCTCAAAAAGTCCTGCGTTTATATATTTTTTGTAAGTAGTAATCATATTTTTGTACACATCAAAAATTACAAAACAAAATATGTTATTTGTATAAAACTACTTTCGGGGTATATGTATAAGTTTTGTTATAAAATGTAAAGTGATATTGTGTTTATGCTTGGGTTTCATTCCCAAGCTGACCCATTTTATAGATGCTATATACAAATTAAATAGCCTGTATTCTAAAATCTGAAAACCAAAGCACTTCTGGTCCCAAGAATTTCAGATAAAAGATTGTTAAGGTTATTTTTTTTTGTTTTTTTACAATGAAGTTCACCCTGTACAAGTCCCAAGAACCACTCAAAGTAGAGGGTTACAGATAATATAGAGGGTTATGGAGATAAGTATGGAAAGTAATGGCTGATCCTAAACTTTGAACAGGTTAAGATTGTAGTAATTGGGAAATGACAATTTGGAAAACGCTTCATCTGAAGAAATAATTTTAAGAAAATTTATATTAATGAGAAAAAACATGATTCACATTAAGTATATAAACTCTTGATATTTACTTTAACTGTATAATTTTAGAAATGAGATTTTTTAACTCATTTCAACTGAGTTTTTATTTTTATTTATTTATTCATTTATTTTAAAGTTTACATATCCCATATTGTTTCTGTATTAATTTAGTAAGAACAGGTGATTAAACTGAAATAAAACTGAGTTGAAGTTCTTTTGTTTTTTTATTATTTTTAATCAATTTATTTCAAGTAAGGCTATAATATCAACAAGATGCAAGGGGCTTCTGGGAATGAAAGAGAATGTGAAGACTTTAGAAGGAACTGGAAAACCAATCCTAAACAAGAAACAAGGGATAAACCTCTACTCCTGTTCAAAGTTAATTATATTCAAATTTCTATAACAATAAAGTAAAAATCAAATGTTCATATGCTTAATGTTAATCATGCTTTGTCATGCTAATATAGATCCTGTTAAAATAAAAATTTTCTTGGTGAACCTGATCCATCAGCAAAACATGCCAAAATTGCCAAATGTATTACCATATTGTGTGCATGTTGACAGGAAGCTACATCTATCAATAATTGAAAAACTGATGCAGTTTGTAACATCTTGGAGAAAGGGGTTGGCAAATGCAGTTGAATTTTTACCTATGGCTACTGATGTCAATTTTATATTATATACATGAGATGTGTGCCGTGAAAATCTTTCCTAACCCACTTTCCAAAATCCAACTAAACATCAGATTTTGTTTTCGAGGGGCTTCTTGATTGGGCCAAGAACTTTTCAGCAGCCTTTCATGGATACACACACATCATATATATATATATATATATATTTAAAAAAAAGAGAAACCGCAAACATTTTTGGTTATAATTTGGTTTTGTTTTAGTATATATATTATATTTTATTCTTCATATTTCTGCTACACACGTTTCCAGTCTCGTGACCTTCTTCAGGCAAATAAAAGGAATAAATTTTCCTTATGTTCATAGCAAAACATAGCAGATTATTCTTACCTGAGCTTCTTCCAGATGATCAATCAATTGGGCCTCTGCATCTCGTTTCTTAGAATCTCCCATGTTCATTTCTTGCACTACTCCCAGAAAAGCTACATTGAAATAAACTCTTTGGTGAAGAATTTTCTCAACAGAATCATTTGTATCTTTTGGTATGCAAAGATTCTCATTACTAGCAGCCACTTGCTAAAATAAAAAAAAACAAAAAAAACAAAGAACACTTCAGATGGCTTAGAAATAAACACTGACAAAAAAATGACAAATGCCTAAACGGTTGATAATTTATTACACAATATGTTTTACACAAATACAGAGGGGAGTTGGAGTAATGTTTAAGGTAGTGTTAGTTCAAGATAATTGCAGAGAATTATTATAATTCTTGGACAAGATGTTTTTTAGTGGTACACATTATAACTCAGACATTTGAAGGTAAAGTATATATTCATGCAAGACAATCTGCAAAGGTCACTATTGTTAATGCCAGTTTGACACTGTAACTCTACCAATTTGAAGGGTCTGTCCCAATATCTTACTAGAGATATAAGCTCAGTATTTTTATTTTGTGTGTCAGTTCTGAAGTTTAAGGGGTGTTGGTTCATGAAAACAGCTCATTATAGAAGAACCTAACTGTAAAAACTTAGAACTCTCCTAAGTTGAGGCATGGGAATTATGGAAGATTAACTATTGTCAAAAAAGGTTTCAAAGACACCAAATTAATGAAATGATCCACAGCCTCTCCAAATATTAATTTAATAGAAGCAAAATGTAGTCCATCATTTATAAAGACTTATATTTAGAATGAAAAATAATATTCAATAAAGATATTTGGGAAGTAATAAAAACTATTGTAAGTAATGTTAAAGTTGACAAAATCAATGGTTGAAAGACTGTAGGGTGTAGAATATCAAAGAGACTACATTAAAATGTAAATAAAATAATTTATTCACCTATATGGGATATTGTGTTAATCAAATATGTTTCTATTGTCCATATCTTGGATTTATTCATAAATAAAAATTTATATTGCAATTTGTTTTCATAAAATATAACATCCTTAAAATATGTTATTAAAAAGATGCTCTTATTTTTTCAACACTTGAATTATCCTGCTTATCTGGTATGGTTCTATCAAATGTAGG
Organism: Acanthosepion esculentum; assembly: GCA_964036315.1. Lineage (NCBI taxonomy): Eukaryota > Metazoa > Mollusca > Cephalopoda > Sepiida > Sepiidae > Acanthosepion > Acanthosepion esculentum. The sequence goes on along the minus strand of OZ038483.1, from coordinate 25,492,527 downwards.
TCTAATTAATTTTCAAGTTGAACATCATCATGGGTGAGTTACCTATTGGTGTATGAAGAGATTTGGTTGTTCAGTATGAAAATACTTGCTTTCATGAATTTTTCTGCTTGACTGATTGTGATAAAGCATATTTAATCATTTCCCACTAGATATTTAACAATACAAGAAGAAAACAAAGAAAACAAAAAGTAAGTTAGTAAAGAGTAGACCATTGATAATCTTGTTTTGGAACATTTTGTTTGGTTAAGTTCTGGGTGCTCTCTCTATGGAAGATATATTCTGAAACCATCTATTTTTAATAAATATCTTAAAAATGTTCATTTATTATATTAAAGTGAGATAATAGGTTATGAAATTTTAGAATTATAGGTATAAATTAACTTATACAAGCTATTAAATTTAGTAAATATATAATACTATAGAAATACTGCAAATTTTATTGCTAAAGAAGTCAATATGACAGTTTTTCTTCACTTTAGATATGTACATTTGCAGAAATGTGCCTAAGAAACTTGGTACTTGAAAAGGATCATAAATATTAATCAGGCCTTTGCTTTTATCATTGAGCTTAACTTGCAAATACAGTGATACAGAAAGATAAGAGATACTTAACACTTTACAAAGCCATTCACTTTAAATTCTCCTAATTTATTTATTTGTAAGTCGTTCCAACTTTATATAGAATAGTATTATAGAAAAAACAGTAATATTTATATTAATGATCTATTGTATCAAAGATTTGGATATGACATTGACAAAGTTTGGGTGCATTCTTACTATGATTGATCTTTGTTCATAATTCTGTGTTCTTATCCCATTAGACTGTTATATATTATTCAGTATTTTATAGCTTAATCAATAAACACATTTAAAATCTCCTCTCTAGAAATAATAGAAACATACAAGTAAAGCAGATCCCAAATATTTTAGTATTTTGATATGATGGAGACTGTGTGGTCATTTTCACAGCTTAAGGAAATTGTCAAGGAAAAGAATTCATGGAGTTTCTTTACTGATATTTTTGCGATAGAAAAATGGTGAAAATATTTTAATAACAATTTGTTGACATTGCTTTTGTATAGAGAGCACAAATATTTCTTCTAACAAAAGTAATATGATTCTTATAAACTAAAGCAACAATGATTTCAGCTGATTAGACATACATTAATAGACGATTCATAGTTCCCAGCTAAACCAAACTGTGGTTTCGGACATAGACATTGATAATAATTCATTGGCAGATCTATAGTAGAATTTTATGTATGAGGCAGAATAAGATTTATTATTTGTTATCCTTGATTTTCCATAATTCCTTTTGCTTTAGTTTTCTTCAAAAAATTTAGACAATTACAACCCCCCTTAAATTACAACTTATCATTCAATTGTGTAGATGTAAAATAGTAGTGATCACTCTCTTTACCTGAATTTTGATTGGATTAACACTTTTATTTTTTAAATGTCATAAGCAACTTCAATTGCTTTTCTCAGCAAAACATCATGCAAAGCAGGTTTTTATATTTAATACAAGTAAAAATATTCAGATTATTTTTAGTAAGCTGCCAATGAAACTTATTTTAAATTGCACAGCAATTCTATCAACTGTGCACGGGATCTATTGTCATCTTTTTCCCTGTTATCCATGATGAGAGGTAGTAATGTTTGCAAATTTTCTAAATATTTTGTGTGGATTATTTTCAGATGCCATATTCTGACAATATGTTATTGGAAAACTCAAACCTTAAAAGATAGTTCTTTATGTTTATATACAAATTTTAAACAAGTGGTTATGTCCATTTTTAAAATAAAATGGATTAACACCAGCAAACATTTGGTTATACTGTGTTTGTTCAAAGTGTTTTTATGTCGATACACTATGGAAGAGACTAATTTAATATCAACATAAAATGTATTATTTCCCTTTCCAACCAGAACTGATTAGTTTTGATATAACCACTTCTGATGATCAGTTTTCAATAATTAAAATTAAATAAACTACTGATTAGAAACCGAGGGACAATCCTTTTAAATTGAATATTGTCAAACAATTATTAAGCATTTTAACTACATTGATAATCTTTATGAGATGATATAGAAATACTACTGATTTTATTACTATAAAGAAGTCAATCTGTCAGTTTTTCTTCACTTTAGATACATATACAGAAATGAGCCTAACCACTTGAAAAGGAACATAAAATTTTATATTAATCAGGCCTTTGCTTTTATCATTGAGCTTAACTTGCAAATACAGTGATACAGAACAATAAGAGATGATATTTTCTCAACACTTTACAAAGCTATTCACTTTAAATTCTCCTAATTTATTTATTTGTAAGCCTTTTTCACTTTATATACATTTGTATTGTCATAGAAAAAACAGCAATATCTATATTAATGTTCTATTGTACCAAAGATTAGGATATGACAAAGTTTGGGTTGTCCTGGGTGTAATGATAAACTACATCCAGTACCAAGGCCTCTGATTGAGAGATTGGAGGTTTTGAGAAGTGTGGAACCACCTCTTAATTGCTGTTGTTCCCAGGTCCACTCTGATCCAGGGTAGTAGCACCTGTTAGGGTCCCAGCTATGGGTAAATAGTTGACCCCTAAACTGGGGTCAAACACTATAAAAGTATAAAAATACATTTTTATATTGAAAATACCAGCGATGCATTTTCATAGTAAAAAAATTAGCAGCAATAAATTTTTGAAAAAAAAAATTAGCAGCAATACATTTTGTAAAGAAAATTAAATTTTGGCATTAAATGGCCCATAAAGAGTATGTGGTATATATATGGTACTACTCAAGAGTTTAGGGAATTTGAAGAATGTGCATGAAAACTAGTACAGTACAGATATTTACTGCTAATCTTTGTGAAGAGGGTTTGTGAAGTAATTGATAGCAGTTCAAATTGAATCAAAGAGCTGAGTTGCATTAATTTATGTGCAAATACCCTTGGGAAAGGTATGAATCCATCTCTTCTCCTGCCAGCTATGGGTAAACAACAGGACAGACTGGGTCCTATAGTCTTGGGTGACAAGTGGTCTAGAAGAAGGACAACTTTGAATTCAAAACCTCCAACTATAGATTAAATAGCTTTACCAATCTGCAATTGGCCAAGTGTGGTGAATATGGCTACACCCTGAAGACATGCTCAATCAGGGAGTGGTTCCTCCAAGAAGTGAAAAGGCCCTGGATCTGGATGCTTTCATCTCTGGTACCTTTTTGTGAACAGCATCCCCCCCTCTGGAATTACCATGTGTGCAAACTGCAGGCAAATGGCTATTTCGAATAAAGCAGCAGTAACTAGGTGTCAGTGTATTTTTTTCATTATTATATATTATTATTATACTCAAATTCAAACATTTTAGGGTATTAAAATCAAATCTAATATTTTTCCAAACTGTTTCTTCTCACTGTAAAACATTAAAAAAAATCAACATTATTCATTTTTCACACATGAGAGTAGTACAGTACACTTACAGTACTACACGTATTTTTATTTACTTACAAGTACAAGCATGAAAATTGAAAACAACTTAAAATAGTTCAGGTGACACAAAATTAAGAATATATCTATTTTTATGTTTTTTTTTTAATTTGAATTATTATTTTTTTTATAGTTAATTTTATTTAGAAAATATTTTCGTAAAGATTTAAGTTTCTACTCGAATCTTCCAAATTTAAAAAAAGTTTTGAAAGGGAGATAATTATAAGTTTACTAAATACGAAAGTAATACAATCTTTTAAAATCAACGAGATTTAAACTGTGTAAAGATTAAAAGCAATATCGATAGTGACAACAAAAATTTCAACATTAGATTTGAATAAATAGATTAAGGTATATTTTGACTCAAATATACACAAAAAAATATTCAAAAGAACACAAAAAATGTGCAGAGTTAATAAAAATTACAAGACTCGTAAAAAAGTTTTCACTTTCAGATTTGCCAAGAAAAAGTTATACATTGTTTTTTAGACTTTAAAAGTAATCGAATATTTTTAGCTTACAACGGTTTCTTTGCTGCCGTTTTGTTGTGGCTGCTTATTTTTTCGTTTAAACATTTTCCGACTGGAAAGAAGGCTAATCATTTAGAATTTTTTAGGAAATCACACAGCTAGCAATCAAGAAATAAGTAAGAAGACGTTTTATTTTATTTTTTTTTTTACACATACTCTCGCACCAAGTCTCATTGCAAGTCTGTTATCACAAATGTTAAAAACTAATAATTTAAAAATATATGTATATTCATGAATTTTAATTGTAAGTATTTGTTTTATTGTATATACATATTTTATTAAATAATAATGAAACTGAATGCATCGATAAAATTAAATGCAATAAAGTAGCAATATAGCCTCTAACCAGGTTTAAAGAAAAAACAGTAATGAAAGTGAGGCTTTTATTCGTCGGTGGCCCTCCCCGCCATTATCCCAGAATGCTTTGCACTCGATCCGCCACAAACAAATTTTAGTCTGTCGCCTGTTGAAGTTTTTATCGACCTATTTTTTTTTTTCAAATTCATCTTTACCCGCCGTTCTGAGTATTTCTAGCTAAGATGGGATGTGAAGACGAAGTGTTAAAAATCGGCAAGAAATTGGAAAAAATGATTTCTAGCGGTACATCTGTAAGTAAACGAACGACTTTTTGAAAATAAGTCTTTCTCTCACTCCGTGTTGTAAAAACACGCTAGTCTTTTTTTCAGTTGCTTACCTTTTTATTTTTTTTTTAAATATGATTTTAGAGCGCAAAATTATCCCCTTGCAGATTGTTTTTTTTCTGCGATTATTGTAAATTGCACATAAACGTGTAAATTTTTTATGCATTTTGCTTCAGTTTGGCTAACGCTCCAAACCAAAGGGTTTCGATGTCTTAACGGTTAAGTGTAAAAGGTACTAAGAATCGAGTTGTAGCGCCATCTCTTAGTATTTTATCTCTTCTCTTATTTCTTTACCCACTTACTGAAAGATTTTTCTTTGCAAATCCGTAAGAGAACTGGCTTAAAATGTTGTTTATTTACCCTTACCAATAACAACACTGGTACACATTTTAGGTAACAGCAATAATACACATTTTAAGTAACAACAATAAAAGAAAACCTTTCACCGCCATCTCTTATTTTGTCTTTCAGTCCTTTTTAAATCTTAACTGAAGAAAAACATTTGTCGCTAAAATATTCTTGTGAATTATCCTTGTTTAACAGTAAGAAGCATTATATATATATATATATATAAAACAAAAATCCAAAATAGTAACGAAAAGTCTTTTTAAAATGAGCAGTAGTAATAGTAGTTTCTGTTTAAGTTAAGTAATGTTTTGTTATTTCTTTTTTTTTTTCCTCTTCAAACGCGTATGCTGGTTGATGTTATTTTCGGCGGGTACAGGTCGCATTGTTATTTTAATCATGCTAAGTAATATATATCGGAAAATGGTCAAATTCTAGTGATCGTTCGTATTTGCTAACCGATTGCAACAAAAACTTTGTTTACCTTTAACGAGCATTGTTTACGTGGTAGCAAAAATGTCATGGACGTCTCTTTTTTCCCCCTCAATGTACTAATTAAATTAAAGTGTTGTCTTGCTTTTTCCGCCTCTACTTTGTCTCTTCTATTGTAATCTTTGTAGCGAATAAAGTTTAATCATTTTAAGCATTACGTTTCATCTATCTCTAAACTCTAAAGTTTTACTTGCCACTAGCCAACTCCATGCTGTTTTTCCCTCAGAGGATCACAAACTTAAATAAATCATTTTCTTTTGTAAATAAACTTTACTTTCGTTTTAATTCATTCACCTCTCATTATCATTATCCTGTTATTTAATCAGGACGGAATTTCCGTATAGTCTTTCTTTTGCATAAAATTAGCTTATAGTGATTTGTAAATTGTAATTAAATTAAAAGAATTTCCTTATGTTAGGGCACTGAAAAAATAGCTTGTTTTTGTTTTACAAATATGTCGAAGTCTGGAAGCATTGGAAATGTTTTCATACTGTTCGCTGCAATGCATATTAATTTTTGGGACTTGTGTTACAAAAAAATGTCTTTTCCTCTTCCATATCGAACACTTCAACTGATACTTTTTTAAAAATTTTATTTATCTATATAAAATTTTTTATGGCTTAACTGAATTATGTTTTTTAACGTATGGAAATATAACTATTTGGTTACTGAATTAATTATACTACTTTAGTGATTGATGGTATCCAACCATAATTGTCTCTCTGGCATATGATGAGCACGAACTTTGATCTACAATAGTAGTATTTAATGTTTTTTTTAGCTAGGACTCTAACTGAAAAAATACCAAAGTTTCGAGTATCTTTCATTTTTACAGTTTGAAGTGTTTTTACTTTTTCACGTACCAAAATACACATTTTTCTCATAAATTTAAATTCAGTTTTGTAACCAAAGAGAAGGATCGACCCTACTTCATTTCTTATGTCGGAAATGAAAAATAGCACCTTAAATGCGATAATTATTTCATCTGTTCATCCTAAGGAAGTAGGTCTGGTTTGTTGACTCTTCCTTTTTACAAATTCTTAATAACAAATTTAATTATATCTCGCAATATGAGGCTAGCTAAAGCAATCTAAGGGAGGTAATTCAGTATTTGGTATGCGGAATAACTTTTTTGCTTCTAAAATGGAAGTCACTCGAATTTTCTTTGTTCAAAACCCGCTCTGTATTCTCTAGTCTGTGGTATATTTTACCAATATTTTAAGACTAAACAATAAACAAAAATGAACGTGAAATATACGTGCTTTATTACAGAAGTTTTAGTGCTATGATATTTTTTTTCTACTTTATAAATTGCAAAAAAAAAATCTTTTTCTGTTTGTCTAAGACTAAGAAAGATGTACATTAGCATATTTTTTGTAAGAGTGAATGCATTTTCCATTTGATTAAATAATCAAATGGAAAGTGCATTCACTCTTTCTGGCTTTTTTTTTCCTACTTAAATGTCAATTGTCAAGCTTTTTTCTTATTGATGTAGAAAAGAACTTTCTGGCGGGGGGAGCTATTATACTTGAATTTTCTCTAAATCTTAAGTTTCTAGTTTTTAGTATATATTTTTAAAGTGTCAGTAGCTAATTATATTGACTGTACTTTTAAGGGCTATTGGAATTGCAATATTGAACATGTATCTAAAACTAAAAGTCAGTGTGCCACTGGTCAGTATATTTTGTAAAAAATAAATTTTGTTCATTAAAAAAAAATAACGTATATCTATATTTTATCAATCTGTCTATTTTCGTACTTTGTTCTACCTGAATATTTTCATTCATTGTAGTCATAATGTAATTGATAATTTAGCAGCATTTAAATGTGTATGTCTCTATTCTCTTGCTTATAAAGTTTTTACACCAATAACAAAATAGTATCTTAATTGTTATGTTCTTATAATTTTTTATATTTTACCTAACCATATGAATTTTGAGTATGAGATTAGATTTTGGTTGCATATTGCTTTCTTATCTATCTTTCCTAGATTTATATTTCTTGTTCATATACATTTTTGGTTTGTTTTCACATTGATAAAATTCCACATTTAAATTTTACTTCCCAAATATTTTCATTGAACTCTTATAAAATTCTTTCTTTGGATTTAGTGGTGAATCAGCAAATAAGCTAAACGTTTTTGTTTACTATTTCAAAAAGTAAAGCCAATGTTTTCTGAACCAATTAAAATTAAACATTTTCTGAGATTAACTTTCATATAAAACTTGTTATAACTTGCTTTTTGATTAATCTTTCAAATCCCCTTGAAGGATTCTCTTGTTATAATAGTGAAAATCTAAAACTCCATCATGCATTAAAAGCTACAATTGGAATACATTAGATCTGAATACACCTGAATCTGATATTTTCATATATTCCTAAACTTCCTGTCTCCTTTAATAATAAAACTTACACTTGACAATGGTTATTCCACATCATAAGATCATACTAAATTTTGCTTAAAAATTAGTCAAATGTACAAAAACAGAATCTTCATTTGGATTTATTTTTTTCTCTTGATGAATGAGCTTTATGTGTTCATTTGAGGCTCAATACTATTTATTATTTTTTCATAAAATGCACATAATTTTGGTGTATAAGTTTGGCTGTCTTTTTGACACCTTTATTTTCATCTTTGTCATTTTTTTTTTCTTGCTGCTTTTTTTTTTTTTTTAACAGAACTATCCACTCTATTTTACTATTCAGTTAAAAAAAAAGTATACATTACCAATTTTTAATTATTAACTACAACTTTCTCTTTAGCAGAAATACTATTATTATACACCAATCACTGATTGTGTAGATATTAAGGAATATCCTCTTCTTTTAGGACCATGCTGCATCTGTTGATCTCCTAAAAGCTTTAAAGGATCTACCTATGACTTTGGATGTTCTTCAGGTAAAAGCAAAAACTTTCTTTTAACTCCTTTTCTATTTATTCAACCTCTGGCAAGAATTCATAACTCATTACTTAATCATTGGATTTGTTTTTTGTTTTTTTTTTGTTTTTGTTTTTTCATATGGATAGTGCACTTCTTTTTATTTTATTCAACTCATCAGTTTATTACAGTCACTTAAATGACTACTGTACTGTTCGTATTTGGCATCACTTTCCTCCTATAAGGTGACAGGTGATGTATTAGAAAATCACCAACAACTTTTTGTATTTTGATGCTCATCATTTTCCTAAAAAAATCCACATCCCTGGTGTTTATGCATCAAAAATTAAATTTTGCTCATCTTTCATAAAACAGACACAAGCACACTAGAAAAGGAAACAAACAGCATGTACAAATATTGTCAATGTATTTTATTGAATTTTAGTGTCAGTTTTTATTGTGATAATCTTTCATGTTGATTTGTATAAACAAATTCATTTAGCATGGAAAATATTTGATTTCTAATCCTTGTTTTTAATTGGTAGCATCATTTACAGGTGTAATTTAGTAATATTTTGAGATTTAAAAAATTGAGCTTATATGATGCTACTCTAGTTAAATGTATTTTTTTGGTTTTTTTTTTTTTAGATCAACTTTAGAAAATCATCAAATAATCTTAATATATTTTATGTAAGCATTAGAAAAAACTTGTTTACAGTGTCACAATAAATAACTTTATCTGCCTTAGATGACCTGATAAAATTTTAGTATATACTATAGATCTTCATAACTAACTGGGTCACCTTTCAAGAGAAGAATTATAACCAGGTTTTATTGAATTTGCTCCCTCACAGATTATGCCACCCTGTTGAGTATTATGTACAAAAGGAAAGCTATTTTTTTTTTTTACCTAGATGCCAGTAAGTAAATCAAAGATAGTACTCTGTACTTAGCATTTTCCTTGAAGAATCATTTTTATTCAGTTGAGTATGAATGCTAAACATACCATATTATCATTCGGTTGCAAATCATATGAATTTATTTTGCATCCTATATCCTGGCATCTGTTGAAAAATGGTGCCTGTTTTTTATTTTTTTTTTTTTTTTTTTTTAATTTGCTGAAAAATTGGTGTAGGAAATTTATTTATATTTTTTTTGTGGTTAAAAATAAAATGAAAAAAAAAAAATAGTGATTTGAAAATTCTTGCAAAAATCAAATTATGGTCAGATTTAATGAAAATTTCAGGATTTTTTTCACAAATGAATGAACATTATTTTAGAAATATTTTCTTTTTTTTACATTTGTTATCCCCATGCCATTTTCTTAATTTTGTGAAATTCTGTATTGATTTCAACCTTTTAGATGATATTAAGTAAAAACTATAGTTAACCCCTAAACTAGGGTCAAAACATTGTGAAAGTGTAAAAATAGATTTTAATACAAGAAATACATTTTTGTAAAAAAAAAAAAAATTATTACCTGCAATACATTTTTTTTGAAAAAAATATTACCATCAATAAAAAAATTTTCTTGGCATTAAATAACCCATTGAGGTTGATATTCTGGGAAACAAACAAAAATAAACTACATCTGCATCCTGGGTAAGATGATAAACTGCGTCCAACAGCAAGGCCTCTGATCAGCAGGTTTTGAAGAGTGTGGAACTACCTCTTAATTGCTGGTGTTCCCAGGCCAACCTTACCTAAGTTAACTCCTAAACTGGAGTCAAAACACTATGATAATGTAAAAATAGGTTTAATACCAGAAATACTTTGTAAAAAAATTATTCTAATGGTTATTGGGTGGGTGGTAATGGTTATGTTTCAAATTATTCTAGGGACTATTGAATAGAAATGTTGGTAGGTCCGAATGCAGTTTTGTGGCTATTTTATAGTGCTTAACTTTTTACTAATTATTTATTATTGGTTATTTTATTATTTGTTGATCATTAGTGTTATGTTTACTTGTGTGCATTTGTAGTTTAATTTGTTTACTTATTGATTTGGATTACTTTATTTTACTTATTTAATTTTCACCAATCTAATTATTGTTAAAATAATACAATAGACCTACATCTAATGCACCATTGGCCAACATATATAAATAGTTGAGCCAAAATGTAACCTACATGTCCTGAATATTGAATTTAAGCATGAAATGGACTGTTGCCACTGGTGTTGACCTCAATATCCATTTAATACAGGAAACAGAGCAATCTCAGATCTTCATTCCAGCTTTGTCTGTCACACTTGCAGAAGTGAGTGCCATGCAAAGATTGGTTTGATCTACTCCAGATGCTGCTCACAAAAGAACTTGATATTTGAACAAACAGGGTGCTACCCTTATCTTTCCAGATAAATGGATTTCTACTATTATTACTACAATATTGGCCTGTGTGGATATTTGTACCCCAAAAAAGTTTTGAATATTACCAGTTTTTAAAATAGTATTTATGCATTACTTGTTTTATATTTACAAGAAAAATATTTTTTCTTCTTAAGAAAACCAGAATTGGTATGACAGTAAACAATTTCCGTAAGTCCAGCAGTGAAGATGAGGTAATCAGTTTGTCAAAAGCACTAATCAAGAGTTGGAAGAAACTGCTTCCTGGTGAGACCACAAATGCTAGTGAGTTATTTTTAAATTTTATTATTTACTTCATAGCTATCAGCATATTCTTATTGTCATGCATGTATTTCCATTTGATTAGTATTAGTATCAACTTCATGCAACTTGCCAAGTTCTGTAAAGTATTGACTATATAGGGAAATGGAGATTAAGACTAGTATTTTGGGCTAGTAAAAAAGAAGAAAAATAGTAAAAAGATTTCATCACTTGTCTTTAGGCCTCAAAAACATTGCATAAGTATTTTTTGATATATATTAGTTTGTGGCATTTTGGGTTGCTGGGATTGTTTAACTGGAGTAATTTGATTCCCAAGCCTGTCATTGTGTAAGATGAAGGGTGATTTTTCTGGTTTAGATTGGGTGGGGATATCTTATATGCTTCAAAATATGGTAATTGTTCGATATATATATATATATATATATATATATATATATAATGGATTTTCCTTGTATATAATTATAAGTTTTACAGAGATTAATCAAAATTAATGCGATTTGTTTTATTATATAAAATAAGGCACACAAACATATCGTGCATCAAGATATAGTTATACATTATAGGTTCACCTCCCTATTTCTCAATATAGTCACCACCTCTTTCAATAGCAGTGTTCCACCTACTAATGAGGACATGTATCCCAGCTTCATAAAACTCAGGTGGCTGCTGGTGTAGCCAATTCCTTACAGCAGTTTTCACTCTTTCATCATCGCCATAATGTTTGCCCCCTCAGTGTCTCTTTTGTTGGACCAGAGATGGAGGTCTGAGGATGGTGGTGATGAATAAATGAAAACTGCTGTAAAGAAATTGCATCATTAGCAGCCAGCTGAGTTTTATGAAACTGAGATACATACCCTCATTTGTAGGTGGAAAACTGACTATCTTGAGAATTAGGGAGGAGAACCTGTGATGTATAGCTATATCTTGATACATGATGTGTTTGGCTGTGTTCTATATTTCTAATATAATAAAACAAATTGCATTACTTTTGATTCACCCTTGTAATAATGATTTGATCTTTGGCATATGTTTTAAAAATTGCAGTTTAAATTTCAAATTATCAAGTTGGAATTATTTTTTAATGGTATTTAAGGTATAAATTTGACATAAATTCATGAATTTTCGAATAAAATGAAAACTTCAGTTTTGGAATAAATTCCTTTAGTATTTAACTTGTTTCAAATTTAGTATTTTAAACCAGTGTTTAGATAACAATTTTGCACATCTCTTTAGAATCCTCGTCAAGCAAGAGCAACAGTGTGAGCAAAGTGGATGAATCTTCCCGAGACAGCACTGACAGCAATTCTCACGAAAAAGAAAAGAAGCAGGAATCTGATGTCAAGTCACCAATCCAGAATAAAATCACTGATACAACTGATGCTGTTCGCCTCAAGTGTCGGGAATTATTAGCCAATGCCTTAAAAATAGATAGTAAGTTGTATAACATTTAAATGTCTTTGCTCCTTTTATTTCAAAGTTGTAAATCTTTTAGCAATATTTGTACAGTAGGATAATTTTCTAATTTGATGAGATTCTGTAGAATCAGAATTGAATTTATTTGTATCAAATTTAAAACTTTCCTTTTTCTTTTCTACAGAAAACCCAAAGTTAGAAACCTCTACCTCTATGCTAAAAAAAAGCATACTATGATGAAAAAATGCTCTAAACTTAAAAAAAAACCCCAAAAAACTAAGCTTTATCGCCAAAATCTTTATTATTAAGAGGAAAGATCAATGTATTTTTTGATTATTTACTTATATTTTTTAATCCTTTTTAAGAGGTTCAAAATTGTTATATTTTGTTTTTCTTATGTCACATAAATTAGCATAGCAAATTTTAACATCTTTTTTGCAGTGAAAGACATTGATTTGAAAATTCTTGCAAAAATCAAATAATTGTCAGATTTTAATGAAACTTTGAGGACTTACTCACAGATGAATTAAATTATTTAAATTAAATTTTATTTTATTTTTTTTTTTTATACATGTATTACACCCCACTTACTTAATCTTATGAAAACTTGAGAAAATTCAATGAGATAATTTTTAATAACTATATTAGTTAAAAGCAAAATCCCTTGGAGAATTTAAATCATCAATTTCTTTCTTTCTCATTTTTTTTGAGAAAAGCAGAATAAAAGAACTCTTTCCAGTCAATTAGTTTTAAAATAGAGCAAAGTATTGTTTATTGGAAATATTGAATCTATTCGCTTGAAATTAAAACTAAAATAAAAGCTTCAAGAGTTTTCATTTTTAGATTAATTTAAAACCTTAGATATCACAAATCTGTAGTAATATCTAAGCCATTTATATCTACCCAAAGCCATTTTCTTTTCTTTTAATTGGGTGCCTTATGACTCATAGATTCTTGTTTATTTTGTTTGGAAAAGAAGATTCTAATTTGTGTGGACACAAAAATATCTTGTTCTCTGAATCATTTTGTGTTGCTGTAGAATATGAGTTTGACCAATTATAATACAATTCATTTAGTTTTCATCCTGTATTAAAGAAGTATAATTGTATTTTCATAACAGTTAAAAGATCTGAGATTGCTGTTAAGTATTTCAAATTAGATAATATCTTGAAGTACAACTTGAATATGGTTTTTAACAATTTTTTTTCAGATCCACCAGATGGAGCAGGTATTCCTGAAGAATTATGTGCAGAAATTGAAGATGATATCCTTTTGTCTCTATCCTATTATATATCAAAGCACAAAGTCATCTTTACTAATTGTCTTTATTTTTTAGCCTGATGTCCCTATATTCGTTTAAGTTGTGAATTTATAATTAATATGTATGTTGTACTTAAGTCTTTTGGTTGCATCTTTTGTTTACTTGAAGTAAAACTGAATTTGTATCCAAGGAAAGACTCTTTGAAAATTAGTGTTTCCTTTCCTCTCCCTTGGGTATCAAATAGCAGCTGTTTTTTTTAAGGTACTCTAGTTCAGTCATACTAGTAGAACAGTTTTTAGCTTGAAAATTAAATTAACCACTTTGGAATGTGTGTGTGTATATATATATATATATATATATATATATATATATATATATATATATATATATATATATATAACATTTTTAAATGCATAATGCTTAAATGAATTTTAGATGATTAGTTGTCAGCTGTCATGTGTTACTGTAAGAATTGAACTTCTAATCCAGCATCATATTGATTTTGTGCCGTTTCCTTAACTAACCTTACCAATATACCAGGAATTCAGAAATACAGATTTGAAATACAAAAACCGTGTACGAAGTAGAGTTGCCAACTTGAAAGACCCAAAGAATCCACAACTTCGTGAAAATGTCTTGCGTGGCATTATTGACCCAAGTCGATTAGCCAGTATGACAGCTGAGGTTGGTTGTTCTAATTTCTTTTATTTTGTTTAGAAATCTTTGTATTTGAATCTTGACTTTGATATCTTCTTTGGTTTGTGTGATAAAACTTACACACACACACACACACACAATTATATATGGGAAAATTTTATAACAAAGTGTAAAATGTTTACTTGTGATGCATTTCATCCTTCAGGGCTTCAGTGGACTAATTTTGTTATGTTGGTAGAACTTCACATATGCATGCCAGAGGGGTCTTGGGATTTTTTTTTTTTTTTTTTTTTCCCGGCCAAATTCATTTAGTCTTTTTCTTATTCTTTCCATCACTTTTGTGAACTTAATTAAAAAAAAAAACCCAGAAAAATGTCCCCACACTAAGTTTTTCTCTGCAGTACTGTCAAACTTGAATGATGTTTCATTTTCAGTGAAACTGCAGATTTTTGTGTCTGTTTTGAAAGACATTGAACTGTTTCTGATAAAATAGAGCGATAAACCATTGCTTCCTTTCCTTGCAGATGATCTTTTTAGCATGATCATGAAATTTAAGATTCGTAAAGAAAAAGCACACTAAAAACATTACGTTTTCCAAACTGAATGAATTTGTAAGAATTTTGTCAAACCCAAGCATGCATAAAGGAAGCAAAGATTGAATGTGGATTTCTGGCTTATAGGGCTATGCAAAATTTATCCAAAAAAGGAAATGTCAACAAAAGATCTATTTGCATGCAGAATTGCAACAGTGTTCATTACCATCATTGAGAAACTTTTGGCTAGGTCTCCCCTTAGATATCCTCTTGTAAGGTCACTTGCATGGCTGAACTCTGGATCTATTTGTGAAAAAATATTTTTTCACAGAAGACAGTCTAAAAGATGTCTTTCCCACATGATGGACAGAAAACAAGTCAATAAGTTTGATTGCGATGACATCATCAGTCACTATAATGAGTTCAAAGAGGCTGCTGGAAATATTGCTTTCAAGAATTTCAGCAAATCTGAAGATTGTCTGGGCACTTTGTTCTACTCTTCTTTGTCTAGTAACAAATATCACACTGTGCAAAGTTGTTTGCAGATTGCTGGTACTCTCTCATGGATAGGCCTCGGTGGAGAGCGGTTTCTCGGTCAATAAGGAAATTTCCACTGACAATATAAGACTGCAGATTCTGGTTGCACAGCACATTATCATGGACTATTTGGCCACAGTTGTAGGTGCTGAGGCTCTTCCCATAACTGAGGCTCTTCACTACAGTGTGTCCAATGCCAAAATGTGATATAACCAATACCTTGAGACTGAGAAAAAAGAAACTGGACAAATACGGAAGTCCATGCTTATGAAAATTGAAGAACTGGAGGCCAAAATATACAAGCTTTACAGTTGTGCACAAGATTTGCTCAAGTCAGCTGACAGCTATGCAGAGAAAGCTGAGCAGACACCAAACTTCACACTTATCACAAAGTCCAATGCCATGTGATGATCTGCAAAGGACAAATACATAGATATATCAAAATTGGAAGAAGAGCTGAATGCTAAACTTGATGAACTGTTCTGTGCCATGTGCAACAAAAGCCATGAGTAGTAAAGGTAGCCAAAATGTGTAGGCGTTTTGTGAAAATTTCTTTTTGTAGTTCTGTTCATTAAAACCATTATACTTAGCTTCAAAGGAAATGTGCATCAGAATTTTTGTAACATTCACGAACCATGAGTAGTTTAGATAGTTGAAATGTGTAGCAGTACGAATTAGTGTGTAATTCAGAACTTTCAAGTGTAGTAAATCTCCAAACCGTGTAAAATGCTACACAAAATATGTAACATAACCAGGTCTGCATTCACTTGTGTTTTAGCCTTCACTCGTGTTTTAGCCTTCACTCATTGGATTTCTTTATTGCTTTCAAATGATCTGTGTGGCATGAATTATTGTAACCAGTTGTAACTTTTCTGTGAACATCTCATCTGTCCAATTAAATCGCTAAGTTTGTGTTTTTGAAATTGGTGAACATTCAAGTGCTTGCACACACCAGTTTCAGTCCTTGAAAATTCTTAACATAGTCCTGTAATTGCCCTTAAATTTTTACACACACACACACACATAATGTGTGTATGTGTGCGCACATTTCATTGTATACAACAGACAAGATGCTTTGATTTAGTTTATTATACAATTTCTCATGTCATTTAATAATTTTTTTTCTTTTTGGATGATAAATTATATAAAAACTGTCCAATTGTTCTTTTTATCTGAGCGCTTTTAGCTATACATTTACCCATTTTCAAGGTTGAAATATCTCGATTGTTAACAAGAAATACATTAAATAGGACAAATATTATTTGCAAATTCAAATGTCCATTAAGGTATTCCTGATCAATCAAAATTCATAAATAATTATCTAGGCCATACTACATATTTGGCATGGAGACTCACACTACACTTTTCTGACCATAGGTCAGTTAAGTCTTATTTAAATATTCATGGAGACCTACTGGACCCTATTTGTAACATACTTGTTGACAACACAAATATAATAGCATCATCTAAATGCAAAAAAAGGCTAAAAATAATGGAAGCCTTATTAATAAAAACAAAAAAAAAACCACTCAATAATATCAACTATGAACATGGACACAATATATTGAACATACACACACATATCAACACACTAATATTCCATGGTTATAGTTTATTACATTGGAATCAGAATCCAATTCATCAGACTTACAAATTCAAAAAGAAAACAGAAAATATAACTCCGGGTATAAAAACAAAATTTCAGTGAGAGTGTATGTGTGGGAGTGGGAAACAAGGGTGACAGGGAAATGAATGAAAGCTCAAGAGAGTTGTAATGGAAGAAGGAACAGGAAAGGCTTTTTGGGAAATAAAATTTGAAAGAGAAGTTAGATAACAGTTTAAATGAGTGAGATACAGATAAATATGAGTTATTATCAGATGCATAAATCATTACCGATTTGTTGACCTAAAATTAAAAAAACAGACACCAGAAAAGTATGGACACATTTGTGGTGACATTAGACACAATAAATGATTATACGATCCAGATTTAAAATATAGCCTAATTTACACTGCCAATGTATATATGAAAATTTGTCATCTGGTTTGCATTTACTAACCTTATGTATACATGAAAAGGGAGGATGAGAGAGAGAGAGGAAGAAAAGGCCCAAGGAAAAAGAAAAGGCCAAACTAAAAATGGGGCATTTATAAGAGAAATGATGTGTAATCAAGAACAATTTGAAAAAGCTTATAATTTTCTCCTACAGATTACAAATTTTAAGATAAACATATAAAAATATTTAATCTAGTAAAAACCCTACTATTTATTACCACACATGCATTTATATACATACACACACTCATATATATATATATATATATATATATATATATATATATATATATATGGGTAGAGTTAATCTAATCTGTACGTAAAAAAACAAATTAGAAATAAGGAAGGAACAGTAACAATAATAGTAATAATAAAAAAAATAACTGGATCATGGTAATGATAAAATAATAATACTCATAATAGAAGACAGTAATAATATTAGTAGTAAAATAAAAATACAGATGACAAAAATGTGAAAAAATTAGAGATTGAAATCAAGATGGCAAAAATATTTTAGTTATCTAGAAAAAAATTTATACATACATACACATATACCAACACATAAATTAAGACTGCTAAAACAAATTAAAAAAATGAATAAATATATAGAGCACTACATAAACACAGACAATGATATATAGGTAATAACAAGTGTCAATCCATTTAAATGTCATATCCGATGTTAGGAATACATACTCACATATATACATACACGTGTGTGTGTGTGTATGTATATATATATATATATATATATATATATATGCACACACAGCATGTTTAAGCAAAATTTAACAGTTTTTTTAAAGCTGAAAACAAGTGAGAATATCTAAGCCAGAAATCAATTTATTTGAATACATGTTATAACAATCAAAAGACAATTCACTCAGAGAAGCCTCCTTCAGCATTTACCTACATCTGACTCTGGAATCTGGCACATGCAAACCTCTTGGTGTCCTTAGGGAGAGCCTCAGTCCTATCAATCAGCTGGGCCTTGGTGTCACAGACAGTGTGGTTGGTGTCTTTCTCAACTGTGCTCAACACATGATAATCCGAGCAGTTACAACCAGGAGAGTCAGTGGGCCAGACTTCATGGCAGGTAAAGTCGTAAAAATTATCTGCCAACCACTTTTGACTCTTCCTGAAGTTGTGGCATGGAGCTAATGTTGCTGTGACACACATGGTCTCCCAGCAGCCACCTTCCCTAAGCTTGACCACAGTGTTCATCAACTCCACATAGCCATCCGAATTGAGCCTGAGACCCTGTTCAAAGATGTGAGGTAGCATGACATCACCCACCTTCACTGGAGACACACCCAAAAACCATCACTATTTGAGGAAACTTCATGAAATAACATCATATGGACATCATTGTAGGCAAGCCATCTGTTGTCCTGGGTTTTGTGGGGCTGGTCCTGACAAAAATTCTTTTCATCAGCAGAGAATCACATTGTCTTTGGTTCAGCAGGGTGTTTCACATTGTTCAGTGGTACTTTGCCTTTGTCAGATAGTTTTCTTGAGCCTTTTCTGTAAGAAGTTCCCCATTGCACCTCTTGTATGGCTGGTAACAGATGTCCTCATTCAAGGCCAGCTTCATAGTAGAAATTGCAACACCCATTTCCTACACAAAAGCTGGCATTTTCTTGTCTGGGTTTTCCATCACTTTCTTCTGCAGTTGAATGTATTCTGATGTATGTAGTCAATCAGAACATCTACTTTGTCCTTTCCTACACTCCTTGTAAGTCTCTGTAGCTCTCCATTTCGCATCTTATTGTTTTCATGGTGTTTTAAACATCATTGAGCAGCTGTCATTGCAGTATTTTGATGCCCAGCACAAATCATTGTGATGCAGGTTACCCTTTTCTAATATTCAGGTGGCTTCCACTTGTCCATGTCAGTTAACTTTAACACCTCTACAACTGTAGTGACTAGGTTTCACCATGATGTTTGCTCTGTACAGATATTCCAAACCAATCTGAAAAAATAAACACATTAGACTGTTAAATTTAACCCAGACACCTTGTGTATATGTATGTGTCATATAGGGATAAAGTGTCCCTGCCAACACTTGGGTTTGAACATGGATTGCCAGAGAGCAAGCATAGTCTACCTCATCTTGAAATAATTAGATCACATGACAGGTAAAGGAAAAAAAATATATGGGAATTAGCGGCATCTGGCTGAGTATTGTTTGAAGGCATTACTATTATTGTATCTGTGATTTACAAAGTCACTCCTACAAACAAGCGTTACAAAAGTATGTATGCATGCGTGTGTGTTTATATACATTTTTGTTTTTAGAGCTTTTTGCAGAAAGTGTGGACAGTAGATTATCTGAAGAAATTGATTGCTATTTTACATATAAAATTTTATTTGTGAGAATCACAGGAATTGTAATATGTTAGATTTGTGCCAAAATGTTTATCAGATTAAATAACTTATTGCAAGACCTGGTGTTATCCCCTACCAATACAAGACAGGATGGTAAAGTTAAATGGTTTTATTAAATGTACATTGTCAATCTTCCAACATATGGATGTATGTTGGCAGATTTTCTATTTGTTGTTGCCTATGTGAATGATATACTTAGTATTTGTAAAATTATTGAAGAACACAAGTTGTACCTAGAAGTATCTACTTGAATATATGAAGGAGTGCTGAAAAATTCTTCTTAGTCAAATCAAGAATCTTTTAAAAAGATCTGATGTTTGGTTATTTGATCAGATTTGTAGAAGTGGGTCAGGCTGTGAACTTTTCAGTACCACTCATAAGTTCAGGCTTAATATACATCTAGAAAAAGGCTCCATTATCATGGCCAGTTGAAACCAGATAAGATATATTAAAGTAGGTACCTCTCAAAGAAAAATGATACTTGTGGTTTAAAAGGAATTTAAAAAAAATGAAAAATCTTTCTTGAAGCTTTTATTTTAATTTCAAGCTAATAGATTAAATTTAATATTTCCATTGAGCAAAATACTATGCTGTATTTCAAAACATTTAAATTGATAGGCCAGCAATATCACCGATTTTTTAGCTATATTTACAAAATTCTCGCAGCACAACGTAATTTTAGTCATTAAAAAAATCTTACAAAAATTAAATATACTTTTCTGAAAAAAAAGATTTTCTTAAAAAAAATTTCTAAAATAATTTAATTCATTTGTGAATAAGCTTTGAAAGTTTCATTAAAATTTAACAATTAATTTTTGGGAGAATTTCCAAATCAATGTTTTTCATCACAAAAAGATGTTAAAATTCTCTATGCTGATTTATGTCTACTTGTTGATGCAAGGGGGTGGGGATTAACCAAAATTTTGAAGGTTCTAAAAAGGATTAAAAAAATACCTTGGTTTTTCCTCTTAATAGCAAAAACCATAATTATTATAATTCCTATTGTTCTTTGGGCTTGTAAATTATGAACATTAGTTTGTCCAAAATGCAAAAGTTGTGTTCATTTCATTTTATTTGTTAATATATTTTTATCCTACTCTTGAAATAATTGTTGCAGCTGTATTTCAGATAACTTTGCAAAAGTTCTGTGTTTTTTTGTTTGTTTTTTTTTTTACACACACACACACACACTAATAGTATTAGTGTTTCGATTTGATATATAACAGAGGTCCAAGGCAATATTTCCTGTTTATTAAGACCAATTAATTAGATAGACTGAAAAAACTAATTTTTCTTATATAAAAAATGACCATAAAATATTAGATGGTTGACAATTCCCTCTTCAAACTAACCAGAAATCATTAGTAGCCATTTTTGTCTTTTTTAAAAAAAGAAAAAAGTTCTCTACATGTGACTGACAATCAACAACATAGGCCAGCAATATTAATTGGCTATTATATTAACTGATTTTTTTTTAAAATGCTGACAGCCTGCTACAGTTAATATCAAATATATCCCAAACTATAGGAGTAATAGCTATTCAAATTATTGGAGTTGTGTATTGTCTTTGAGAAAGAAAAAGATTAGGATCATTTTTTTTCTAATTGTTATTTCCAGAACGTCATGTAGTTGTAAAGTTAAAAGAATTTCATGCAAGTCTCCCTGGTATCTGTATAATAATAGTTCTGTCTATTGGCCATAGCAAGACAAATAGAAAAGAAACTGTGGTATATTACAAATGTGTTTGTCAGAAAAGTTACTTGGCCTTAAATAGACACTGTGTGGTTGAGGATTCACGTTATACTAAATCCATTGAGAGTAATTTTCTATTCCAAATGGCAACTGATCTTTATTTAATATCCAATTTTTTCCCCTGGGATAGTTTTTCAGGTTTGATATACTTAAGATAGTAGTTTAGAATAAGGACATTAAGATTACTCATGATTTGAAAAGGAAAATGTTTTGTGGGGAACTTTGAAAATTATCTTGTGAGGAACTTTGAAAATTATCTTGTGAAAATGACTTAAACAATCATGATTAGATTATTTATTTACAAGAGTCTTCATTAATCAAATAAAACCAAATCAATTTGAAATTCCTACACCTTATCTCCAAAACCTTGGAATTTAAAAAAAAGAATATGGGTGGGGAGCCTAAGCAGTGCTTATTATTGGTTTCTTATTTCAGGAAATGGCCAGTGATGATATGAAATCCCTGCGCAACAAATTAACCAAAGAAGCAATCAATGAACACCAAATGGCTCAGACAGGAGGCACTGTTACAGATCTGCTCAAATGTGGGAAATGTAGGAAAAGCAACTGTACATACAATCAGGTAAGTTTATTGAGGGATTTTTTTTTTTTACATTTTATCTGGTACTATGATAAAAACAACTGGTATCAATTACCAGTTGCTTTTACATACGTACCTCCACGAAATGTAAAAAAAGAGCATAGCTTGATGAAAAAGATGCCAAACTTGACGAAAACAAAATTTTATCGTCTAAATGTTTATGTTATTATTAAGAGGAAAGATCAAAGTATTTTTGTGGTTTTTTTTTTTTTTTTTTTTTTACATTTTTTAATCGTTCTTAACATGTCCGAAAATTTTGTTAAAAATCTTGTTTTTTTTTTTTTTTTTTGAGTCAGCAAAATTGACCATTTTTTTCCATTTCATAGAATCAATGAAAATCTCAGTTTGAAATTTTTTAAATATCAATTATCATTTTTTAAAAACTTATTTTAAGAAAATCAGAAATTATAATGTTTATTTAAAATATTTTGAACCATGCTTAACTTAGTTTTTGCGCCGAAAAGATGTAATTTGAAAATAAATCAAAGCAGGTCATAAACTTTCGCGTCATTTGACAGGTGTTGAATGACCTATTGATGGATTCCGTGAGGATAATTTGTTCTACGGAAGGAGAAAAGTGAAATATTTTAGATTTATGTGAACAAATTATTTACCTCGTTATTTTTAAGGAAAACTTTCAGCGCTTAATTTTTTTTTTTTGTACTTACCTTTACATTTATGATGCTGAAAAATAATTTAAAAAAATGTAAAATAAAATACCATGATAGAAGTAACTTAATAATTTATGAAGTAATTTAATTATTATTTAATAAATCAAAATTAAATGTGACTTTCCAATCCAATGTATATAGTTTCTATCTGAAATACACCAGAATTTTTACTTAATGGAAATAATGAATTTAATCATTAAGCTTTTAATTAAATCTAAATTTATGTTGGTAAATAGTAGAGGTACCTATCTGGTAACCTGATTTATATTTTTTTATATATTTTTCATTTTATTTCTAATTATTGTTATGACAATTATTTTATTATTAAATTTTATTATTAATTACATAATTACTAAAACTTTTATTAACCCAATAAACATTACTGAAAAGAAGCTGAACGGAAAATACAACCTGTTGGAAAGCAACTAAGAAGTGAAATGTTATGAAAAGTCCACGTGTTATCCATTTATTACAATAAAGGGACAACACTCTTAGATCATGTGACCTTTTTATAATAATGGCAATTTCAGTCTAGCATACATGGAAATAATGTATTAATTAAAAAATACAACATAAAAAATAATTAAGAAATAAAATAGTGCAACTAAGCTTATTAATCTTTGCAATTTTGGAATCGTACATTTTGTTTCCGCTTAATTACTACATCACCTCAAGGAAACAGCCTAATACAGAGCTTTACACGATTTTAAACTATTATAAATTATTTAATTAAAATTTCTTAAAAAATGAAAAAATTCTTGTAAAACTTAATTATTCATCAGAAAAATTTTATTTCTTCAGACAATAATGTCCTTAATATTACTTATTTACAAAAGCAATTAAAAGCCTTTCTAATTAAGTAATATCATAGTTTTATTGGATTCATTATTTTTCAATTCAGAGCCGATTTTCAGTCAGATAGCTCAAATTTAAAAAAAAAAAGTAGGTGATTTATCATCTCCAAAGACTTCTTCTTTAAAAAAAAAAAAAAAAAAAAAAAAAAAATTTCAGGAAACCGAAAGGTTTTGGGCAAAATTTCATGAAATTAAGTAAATGGGGGGTAACATATTTAAAAAAAAAAAAATTTACCAAACTTTTCAAAAAAAAAATATTTAAAAAATAATTTCATTCATTTGTGAATAAGTCCTGAAAATTTCATTAAAATTGGACAATTACTTGATTTTTACAAAAATTTCAAAATCAATGTCTTTTCAATGGAAAAAAGAGCAAAAAAAAAACAAACTATGTTATTGTCTCTGACATCGCAATGACGTAAACAAAAGAAGGCTTTAACCAAAATTTCGAACGTGTTAAATATTAATTTTTTTAAAATAATTAAAAAATACTTTGGTCTTTCATCTTAATAATAACATAAGTATTTTGACGTTAAAAATTTATATTTGTTAAGTTTGTGGCATTTTTCATTACGCTATCTGTTTTTCCGCGAAAACAGTGAAGATGACTACTTTTATAGCCCCCATTTTTGGTCAGTGTATTTTTCTTTGATTAAATCATTGGTAGGAAAATATTTTCATGCTAGTTTTCTAATTTATTTTCATGGAATTTTTTTTCATATCTTTCTTACTGTGTGCATTTTTATTTTTAATAACTTAAAGAGAGGCAAACATGTGATTTAGTCTGCAGTTTGAACATTATGCATTTCTTTAGAAACAATTTAATCATTTACTTTTTTTTTAATTCTAAATTTCTCCTTGCTGCTTTAATGAAAACAATACAAAATGTTAAGTTTTAGTATGACTTAACAGAGCAGCTAAGATCACGAATTGGTTATTAAAAATAGTCATTATGAACTTAAAAACTTGCTTTTTTAAAGACTTTGATGCATATGTGTTGTATAGAGGTTAAAAAAGCAAATTTTGTGCCAGATTGTTTCTGAGATAATGAGTTCATATAAAGAATGATTTCACAGCTGGTGACTGGTTATCTTAAATAAACTTGGAATTATGAAGTTTATTGGGAAATACAATTAAATGAACTAAAGATAAATATATAAAACTTTGTAAAAACTGGTTTGACTTGTATGTAGTAGCTCTCTTTCCATAATATTATTTTACATATACAAAATGAATTTATTTCTTTTAAACAAAACTGATTAGGAATGGGATAATTCTTAAATTAAGATTCAATGATAACATTCAATAAAACTGTTTTCGCAACAATTTTTAATATTGACAGTTTTCACTTTATTCTTCAAAATATTTTGATGTATGATTTTGAGTTTTTTTTTTTTTTTAAATGCCCTTGAGTAGTTAAAGAAGCTTAGATGGTATATAAGTAGTATATGAAATGTTTTTAACAGCTTTGGTTTGAGCTGTTTCATCATAACTAAAATTTATTTTCCATTCTGATATTTTCTAGATTAGTCTTTGAAATGTGATAAAGAATATATACATGTTAAGAAAAAGATTTTAAGCTATATCTTTAATAATACCTGGTGCATATATGAGAATACTTCTTGTATCCTCACACATTGCAAATCATTTTTTTTCTTTTTGTCCAATCTCTGCTTGTTTCTCATTTTAGGTACAGACCAGAAGTGCTGATGAACCAATGACCACTTTTGTATTGTGCAATGAATGTGGACATAGGTGGAAGGTAAGGGATTTTCACCTTGACTTTTGTATAATTGTCTATTAACATGAAGTCAACTGATTGTATAAGTATCATAATGCAATGTCATAATTTCTAAAGTCCAACTAGCAGAAACTTGAATTTGATAAGAGGTCTGAGAAGTTTGAAATAGATTTATTTGTATAGACATGCATAAAAACTTCAACAGTAGAAGTTGAATCCACTTTAGTCATATTTATACTTTGATTAAGTCTCTCAGCATATTGGCTAACTCTTATGATTCACTTCAACTTCTAAATTGAATACTTACTGTTAATATAATAGTATGGATGCTGAAAAGTTCTTCGCCTAGCAAACCTCCCAATATTTGATTAAACAGCAGATTTTTCTTGAAAGGCTTCTTGATCAAGCTGATAACTATTCAGTACCCTCCTCACATAGAAAGAAATTCATTTTGTTTTTAATCTTTTATGTTTACTTCTGCATTTTCTGTTTGTTTTAAATGTTTTTCTTTCTTTTTTTCCAGTTCTGTTGAATCATCAGAATGTCGCATCATTATATAGCCACTCTGAAGCCTGTTATTACCTTCCAGTGTGAGAAAAAATGTCCATCATAAATCGCCTGACCTTTATTTGGGGAGGGGGGTGCCTATCTTCAATTTTGATCTGCTCATGATGACAGTAAAGAGTGAGGTGGTGTTTAGGGTGGAGTTTTAAGTGGGGTGTGTGGCAATGGAGGATTTTTTCTCCCTCTCTCTACTATCCTATTTGCCTTTCTCAGGTGATGGATTCTCTTAAAACTTCCCCCTTTTTTTTTATATCCCACACTATCATCTCAACACCTTTCTGACCTGTTTTGGCTTTTTCTGCTCTTGGCTGGACCTTTAAGGGCATTCTTTCTATGCATCACCCACCATTTTTTTTATTTTATTTTTACACCTCTATTCCTGCCTTAAGAGTGATTGGATATTATTTAAGTCTGTTAAGATTTAGTAAATAAGTTTTACTTACAAGTTTAAAAAATAAAACTGGCATATTTCTGCCTATATTCCTATTTAGACAACTAGTATTTTGTTCTGTAGTCTCAGTATTTTAAGGAGACTTGATAATGACATGACCTGGTTGTTTAGATCTCATTTACATGCAAAAATGAAATTAAAACTGTTTTCTGGCACACTTATTTGATTTGGCTAAGGGGCTGTTAAAGCAAAATGCTTTAAATTTTAAAATCTTGCATGAAATGTGTAATTGAATCATTGTATGAATTGTTGCCTCTGTGTGTGTTTTGCTTCACTTTCAATCCATTTTTATTGTATAAAATATTTGAATAGCTGAGGCTTCTTCCAAAAGCAGAGTTGTCTAGGTGTACACTTTTATAGATTTTTTTTCTCCTTAGTACAATGTTTAAAAATGTGCAATACAAATCAAATAACTGAAATTTGAAATTGAGTGAAACTTAAAATGAATTGATGTTAGTTTAATTTTGATATATTTATGTATGAACATACTGTGTCCAGCCCTGTCTTCTAAAATTTAAAAATTGTTTTAGTGATAGTGGAGTGGTTATATTTTTCGTTTAATCTGAAACAATCACTAGACTTGATCCATATGTCTTGATAGCATTATCTCCAATTAAGCTTTTTGCCTGCATCTATGATTTCTTTTAATATTTGAAAGAGAAAAAGTAAAAATTGATTTATAGATAAATTGCTTAATTTCATTTACAGCCTTTTCTATTTTCATTGTAAAACTGCTTTATCTTTTCTTTTATTTATTCTAAATAATGTTCAAAAAATTTGGCAGATTTTTTTTCCCCTTCATCTCAATGTTTAGTTAATATTTTAATAAGTTAAACTAAGTTAATCTTCAGTCATTAAACTGAGCTCATTGTGTCAACACTCCTGTTATTTCCAAGTCATTTTATTAGCCTAATAATCTCTCCCGTTGTATGTTGAATTACCAACTTGAAAGAATTCTTTGCAGCTTTTGTAGAAATTCTATTTTATTTTCAATGATTTGATTATTAGATGTTCTGTTAAGAAGTTTTCTGAAGATCTCTATGCTTTTTGTAAAATTCTATTTAGTGCTTTTTGCTTTTTTTTTTAATACTACTTGGCATGGTGAGGGGCTATTTCATAGGGTCATACCTTTTGCTTACATTTAGTTTTGTAAGTTTTCATTATTTCACTAAAATATTTGTTCTTTGACTCTGCATAACAAAAACATTCCAAAATGCTACATCTAATTATTTTAGGACCCCCTTCTCCCTTAGGCTTTCCCTGTGTTTTTTTTTTGTGTGTGTGTGTGTGTGTGTGTGTGTCAATTCTTGTGGGTGTTAATACAATACACTATAGTCAATAATGAAATCAAAACTAGTATGAATTCAAAATTTAGTGATTGTGGGCATTAGTATCTCATATTTTTGTTTTCTTTATAGTTAATAAAAAAGTATGCAAACTATTTTTATTACTTGTGTGATGTTCAAATGCTTATATGAGGTTTTTT
The DNA here is from genome assembly GCA_964036315.1 of Acanthosepion esculentum. Taxonomy (NCBI): domain Eukaryota; kingdom Metazoa; phylum Mollusca; class Cephalopoda; order Sepiida; family Sepiidae; genus Acanthosepion; species Acanthosepion esculentum. Next base: position 25,464,560 of record OZ038483.1, on the reverse strand, counting down.
TTTGTTTTTTTTACTCAAGTAAAATACAGAGGGCAGATTCAATCCCCCAACCGTGCTCCAGAATACAAGTTACATTTGTCCTTTCTGTATAATTCCTCACCTCCTGCATCAGTCATTGGACCTTCCCTGAGTGTGTCTCTACCCTGTATGTTTTTATCTTTATTAGCTTCTCTTTTTAACTTTCTGCTGGGTCATTTATTTTATGCTATTTGACATGATACATGGATATTCAGATTAATAGCTAATCTCATTTAATCTTTTAAAAAAAATGCAGATTTGCTCAAGGGCTAGAGCGAGGAGTCTCAGTCAAGAGATTTTAAATTATTTAGATTGATTTCCATGGAAGGAACCCTTTGAAACACCAGCAATATCTTCAGTAAATATTCCTCTGCTGTGGAGTGAATATCTAATGGAATCATTGATATTTTTTTTTTTTTTTTTTCCTATTTTCATAACATATCTCCTTGTTCTTGTCAATCTGCATTGCCTTATGAATACTGTGATGGGATTATTTTTTAAATACTTGTAGGAAAATGTCATAGTTAAAGGCATTTGGGTTTGTCTGAGTTTGAAAGGAGAGATAAGGTTTTCAGCAAATCTTAGGCATTTTTTCTTTCTGTTAATGGTTGTACATGGTGTAAAATTTGTAGTTTTCTCTCTTTGTCTCTGATTGCAGAAAAATTTTATGCTTAGTTGTCAATATGTTAATGAATAACAGCTTGGTAGCCAACAATTATAGTCCAGGCTTGAGATTTTGTTTGGTTATTTGGCACTTTTGTGTTGGGCTTGATCTGCTAATGACAAGCATCTGAATTGAATCTAATATTTAGGAAGAGAAACAAATCTCGAAGAATACACACTGATTTTGAGGAAGTGGGAGATTACTCTTATGCTTAAAGGGGCTGATAATTCACTTGTTTGCAATTATTTCGTTATATAGGATTAAAAAATAAGTTTGTTTTAGCTTGTTATCAAAAATATTTTTAATGTTTTGTTGCAAGTAGTCAATTTTTAAAATGTGCTATTCTTTAACATTACTCTTCAGCCTCATAAGGTCCAAAAGTAGGTGATGGTCATTGTATGCTGAAACTGCCATATCTTTTTAACTTTTAATTGTAGTCTCCTCTTGACTTTCCCCAAAACCAGTACTAGCTAAGATATTTGTAGGTTTTTTGCTGCCTTTTAATAGGTCCAGCCAAATAAAATTGCTGGTCTCTTTCCAGATTTGTCTGATATTACTTAAGAAGCTGAAGTCAGTTATGATGCATTTAATTTTTACTTAGGAATCTCAATGTGAAAATATGACTCCAGTCCAGTCACCTGAGCAAAAATTTTGCTGTTAAATCTTTGTCATCACTCACACCTGCTTTTTTTTTTTTTTTTTTTTTTTTTCCTACAAAGAGTAGTTTCTCAGATTGTTTGGTGAGTCTCCCCCAGCCTTTATTGGATCAGAAACACTGAAGTTCTCTTAAAAAAAATAAAAAAAAAATAGATAAAATGGCAAAGAGAATGGAGAAAAAAAAATATGGTACAAAGTTAATGTACAGTCCTCTCTGTCATGGAAAACATGATGTTTATCCCTCTCCTAATTTATGTTGGTTTTTGACAGTACAGATTTTGGGGAGGTAGCATCTTGTAAACCAATGTCATGGATTGTTTTTGACATAAGGCACTTTAAAAAAAATAAGAAAGAAAAAAAACAAAAGTGACGTTCTTGGCTTGTGTCCAAGCCACACCATTATTGTCTCTATCAGTCACTCTCCATTATTGTATATAAATCTCATTACTTAGCTATTTCCTCCTTTCAATTTGCATGTAGGAATCTTGGACAAGACCACAGTCTTTGTAACTTATGGAGAAAAAAAAATATTCTCATTCTTTTTTTTTTTTTTTTTTTTTTTTTTAAATCCATTTCACATTTTCAAAATTTGGCTTGTTTTATTTTTGTCTTTTTTTTTTTCTCAAAATAAAAAAAAAAACAAATCTTTAAATTAAAATTTTCAAAATTTTAATTTAAAATATAATCTTTTAAACTGAAAAATTGTTTTCTTTATTCATTCAATATTATTGAAGAAAAAAAATTAAGATCAAAATTTTATTGTTTACCAACCCATGTTGAGAATTGCAGTATATGGATTTTATTACAGCATTTTTTTTACTTTTAAATAATCTAATAGTTGGATTATATCCATGTTTTGTCATAATTGAAGAAATTTATAATGTTTTCATTAATATCACCATGTTAATCAATTTTTAGTTTTCAATCCTGTCCCAGCCCTGCACTGCAACAGAAATTCACAAACAGTCCAATACCATGCCACACTTAGGAAAGAGAAAAAAAAGTTAGTTCATGGAATAATGACCACTTATCACTCTAAGCCCCTTCTGCTATGTGGAATATAATAGTAAATTTGAACATTTTTGTCTTATTTGTATCGAGCCTTTCAATAAAATTTGGTATCCGTTATTAATTTTGAAAAAGAGTGCATTGCTATTTGTAGTTGCTCTGTATGTTGCAGTGAAGGAAAAGATTGCCATTCATTCATCCTCTCTCCCATTTTAGTTTTTCTTAAGATACCACACATGTTAACATAATTAGTCATGTGTGTGTTGTTTTTGGGGTTTTAAGCTAATAACACTCTTCTCTTGCAGGAAGTGATCCACTGATAGAGGACAAGTATATAGCATTTTACTTGTTTTTGGTGAATGTGATTTTTTTAACAAAATTATTTTCCAATCATTATTGACCAATGAGAAAAGAATGGCATAAACATTGTTTATCTTAAAGGTTTTGTGAGTGCTCATTGAAATTAAGTGAAATGTAGAGTGTCTGAAAAATAGCATGATAAATTATAACATGAAATCACAATATTTATTTAACAAGTCACTCTTTATGATTTTGACCATTTTTAGAAGAAAAAAAAAATCAGATGTGAAAACCAAACATAGGCAAATTTATTTTCTGTTAAAGCTGTTATCTAACAGCTTCCTTATTCTCTCCAAGATACATACTCATTGTTTTAAAAAAACAAACAAATGTCTGTTTGGAAATAGAATACTTCAAGTTTATATAAGTTTCTTTTTGATAGATATTGATTACTGTTAGATTTTTTTTTTTTTTTTTAATAAAAACTACATAAATGAAATGAAATTGTTTATTAGGTATGTCTAATTTTTGACTACTGTTTGAAGGGAAGAGATAGAGCTTAAAATGGACAGGTCAATTTTTTTTTTTTTTTTTTTTTTTTTTTAAGAATTCTCTTAAAATGCTGTACCTTTGCCTCTAACCCATCCTTCCAGAACTTGGAAGAATTTTAAAAAAATATTTAGATATTTTTGAATGCTCTAAAATGTCTGCTTTAAATTTTCAGTGTATGTAATCATCACTGCAAAATATTGTGATTAAATATTCATTCATTTTATTTTGGTTTTCTAGACTTAAAAATTCTTAAATTTATGGAAAGCCAATGTCTTTTCCATTGTAATTTATTTCCTTGGAATGATTGGCGCTTATTTAACAGTTGTTTACAGTAAATCTTTGAAATTATTTTATAATTGCTTTATAACAATGAAATAGAAATTGCTTTTTAAGTTGACATGTTTTATTAGTACAATAGTTTACACACTTGTAATCAAATTAGTCTTTTTTTAGTTTGCTGATTCATAGTGATAGAATTGACACTCATCTTCAGTATATGACTTTGCTATTACAACAAAAAAACATCTATTTATTTGCCAATTTTGCCTATTTAGACATCTGTTCTCTCAAATTAAAATGGGACTCTTGCCAGTTCAAATAAATACTGGCTTCATTCTTATAATTGCAGCATCTATCTATCTATCTATCTATCTATCTCTCTCTCTCTCTATATATATATATATATATATATATATATATATATATATATATAGGGAGAGGTACAAAAATCAATTCTTGTACCACACTTTAAAAAATAATTGGAAATTATTGCAGGATCTTTAACAACAAATGCTCTATCTGGTATTTTTAGGTTTTATTCATTTTACTATATATATATATATATATATATATATGTGTGTGTTAATTTCTCTTTTTTTTTGCCATTTAATAGGAATGCTTAATCTGATTTGAAAGGGAATTTTTTTTCCCACTTTAAAATTTCTGAGAATGAACCTATCAAGATTTTTTTTCTTTCTTTTTTTTTTTTTTTATGAGAGACTTTACTGCTATAGATCCTCATTCATATTTGAGCTAAACCTGCAAGTGCTACACATAGTGTTAGTCATGTTGTAAAATCTTTTGCTTTTTCCACTTGCCCTTTCATTCAATGGCCTGGTCTGGGCTGGTTGGAATTGTTAGCCATCACTGTAGCTTTTGTTACTTGGATAATGGTCCAGTATATCAATGTAATGGTACCATCTAATTACAGCTGTCGTTTTTTATTTTCTTTTTTTCATTTAGTTATTGGGAGGGGGGTATTCTATGCTCCAATCGCTTTTCATTTTTGTTTTCTTAAAAATATAAAAGTTGCACAAAGACTGTCTGAATTTCTGAGTTATTATTTACATGCAGACTATTGTCCTCATCTTTGTCGTGCCCTTCAAGGTGCTTGTCAATCTGGGTAACCTACAGGGAATTTCAAACAATCCTTTATTTAATCTATAGTGGTAGATTGTTCCTGTTTTGTTCTTATTTAATATTCCTCATTTTTTCTTTTTGCTTGCCTCATCTCCATGAAGTCCAAATACACACTGCCCAACCCAGAAATTGAACTCACAATTAATGTCACCAAATTCACAAACCAACACTAGACCAATGGTGTCCACGCTTTTTTGGGCTTGCAAGTTATTTTGTAAATGACCAAGTCAAAATGCTCTGCATACAGTAAAAATGCTAAACATATATATATAAATCTTATATTTGCAACATATGTTGGTGTACCTTGCATAACAGCATGAACCTGTATGGCACAATAGAATTCTGTTCATTTTTGGCTATTACCCTACTCTAATGACATGACTATATCATCTAGAGTTGTATAGTCTGGTCAGTAGCTGCTGGTAGCCATCCTTAAACAGACTTCCAAATGTCCATCAATCATGGTGGAATGGTATTTTGAATTAATCATGTGGGGAATAGGCTGACTCACATAAATAAGTTGAGCCAAATAATGAAGTCGAGAAGGTAGCATATTTCCTTAGGTTTGTGTAGTTTTCCTCGGAGCAAGTTCCAGAATAGTATGAAATAGCAATAGTAGATTAGCAAATCAGACAAACACATTTTGAATATAACATTGTGAGAAAATAAGTCCTGCTCTCATTCCAAATGAAAGTGGTACATTTTTAGTTTCTTACTTGGTCTAGCTCCACCACTCATTTTTAGACCCTTTCTTTTGTAGAAATAAATTGGAAATCACTAACTAGTTCACTGGAGTTGTAGGAGTAGCCTGCACAATTTAGCCACACATGTGGCATGACCCCATGTGTTGATGAGAGATGAGATGGCATCTTAGACTGGCTGCAGTGTACATGTCAATCAAGTGGCAAATGCCACAGTGAGGATGGGTAATAGGCTATTTTTTTTTTTTTTTTTTTTTTTTAATGCCATGTGATCTACCCACACTACCTAAGCTATCAACCAGTCGATCGCGACTGACATATTGTGCCCCAGACAAGCCCTAGACTATTGTCCTTGAGGTTACCCAGATTAATAAGCACCAGATGAAAGCTGGAGGACACGGTGACCAAACCATTGTGAAATAACAACAAAGATGAGGACAATAGTCTTTGTAAATAATGAGGATACAAATATAGAATAAAAATAATCCTGTTATTCCTCCTTTATATTTTATAAGCATTTGAACTTGGCAGTGTTGCAAAATACTAACCATTTTAGAAAGAAAATTGTAAGTTACAAGAACTCTCACGAACCTCTTGGGTTATGCCAATATCTTGTTTCATTTCATTTGAGGTGTGTGTGTTTGCCATTCTCTTCTGAGGCTAGAATTATGACGGTCTTAAAATTTGCATTAGGCTTTTTTTAACTGCTATATTTGATTTGGTCTTAGGTCTTTATTTGTAATGGCCTTAACAGCCATGCCACTTACGTACACTTTTGTTTTACTTTCTGATCAATATGGAATAATTAATCCTTAGTATTAGCTAATTACTAGATATTACTAGCAAGTCCCTTGCTAAACAAATTTCCCAATTAATCAGTTAATACTGATTTAGGATTAACATAAGCACCACCACTTATACACAAGGTGTGTAATTGCTAGCCCTTGAAATTTTTGCTGCAGTTAATCTTTTCATTCACAGTTGAACCATCTATGATGTAAATGCCTATCAGTCAGAGTTGTTGATATCAAATGCGAAGAGAAGAAAAAAAATTATGAAAAGGACTTTGTTGATATTTGAACATGGAATGCTGTTTATAAAATTTGAAAATATCCTAATTACATAATGCTTTTTAAACTAATAGAAAGCAAAATAGCAACACCTTGAAGGAGAATACCAATTTTGACCTGAGTACAGCATGTGTGTGTTCATGGGGTGTAGGTAGGAAATAGTCTTGTAAAATTTTCAAAATCCTTGGACATATATAGTGCACAATCTGTGTCTGAGCTTTAAATGGGGATGTTTACTGCGATTAGGTTCAGTGTGGTGATAGTCTGGTGCAAGCATGTTTCATGTCTGACGTACACATGTTCATTTTGCACAATTAGAGCCGTTTTATTGAGAGTATTGTTGCATGTGCAACTTCGAATCTAACAAGGGATGTCTTACCTGTATCACCTATTAAGTCACATCTTTCATTTACCTTTTGTATTTATGGGAGGAATGTTGATCACTGTCATCTGCATTCAAATATTGACCCGTTTTTGCCAGAGGAAGGATATACATTCCAGGAGGGTTGTGTCTACTTACATGCTATCCGTGCTACTTAATATGCACTACAAGAGCGTTCGACAGTGTCCCTGGCTGATGTAATAACCAGACCTGTATTGTTATGGAACAGGATGGGATGGCACCTGGCTTGTTGCCTACATTTTATTTTTATTTTGATATCACTTCGCCCCAAGCAAGGCAATAAATCCACTATGACACAAAGGGAGTGTTAGAGAAGAGGAGGAGGAGGAGGGAGGGGACCAAAAACACTCCCAAGGAAAAAGAACAAGCAATTAAGAAGATGATGATTGACATTACATTTTTGAAGATCAAAGTTGATTGGAAAGCTAGAAGCTGGAAGAGAGTTCCACAAGCGAAAAGAAACTTAGCCTAGAGCTTAGTTATATCTTAGCCGTTTCTAGTGCAAGATGATGAAACCTTTCCGCCAATCTACTAATGCACTTAAATTCATAAAGTCTAGGTACCATGGAGGAAAATTCATCAGAACAATTACAATGAAAGTATTTAAAGAAATGGTACAGGTAAGCTATGTTACAGCAGTGGGAAAGTGACTGAAGCCAAGATATCAGGACCAATAATGCAGATCCTTGGATTTTATCAAGAATCTCTTAAATATATATCAGGAACACCAGGTTTGATTTGGCAGCAGTATTTAAAGCATTGACAAATGGCATACCTATAAATATGTAATATAGATTCTGGCGAGAAAAATTGTCAAGTACGATACACTGAACCAACTTAGCAGCAGACCCAGCAACTCGCCAACCACTCTTGCTGTATTACATCAGTAGGGGCAAAACTTGTGGAATATTTGCCATCTGTACAATAGTAGGCATGTGAAAACACAGACCTGTGTTAATGCCCAAAGAGGATATACAGTGGAATGTAATCTGGACTGCAACAAACATTTTTTTTAAATATACATTGCTTTTTTTTTTTTTTTTTTTTCAAAATTGTAATCTATTCAAAACAGGAATAAAAACAAGGATGCAGACTCTATATATATATATATATATAGGAACCCCAGTTCTTGGGAAACTATAAAACCAACATATTGTGTTATGTATTACCACAATGGTACCTGGATTGTTATGTACTTTTTCCTCAATCATCAGTGTAAACTGATGTAGGGATCTAGTTGCCTCTGTGTACATAGGATGTCCTTTCTGTAACTTTTCTATAAACTTCTCAAGATTTTCTTATTGTAAAATTTTTTTTCTGAGATGTGGAAATCTAATTATAGTAGCAAATGTATTAAATATTAATTTCTTATACATTAAAGAGTCCCCCTCCCCACAAAATGTGTCAAATAAGCAAATAAATGCACAGATAATATCTGCATATATTATTTATATTGTTGCTGTGAAAATAGAGTTCTTATTGTGATAAGGCCCACTTTGCACAGGGACAAGAATGATGCAACCATCAATGGAAAAGTTTGCCCACACCTATATTTATTGTAATTCGTCTATACTGAATATTTCATTTTGAGTAAATTGAAACATTCAGGGTGTTCCAGTTTATTTTCTGTAAGTACATATGCAAAAATTTACTTAAATTTAATTGGTATCTCTGTGGACCATCTAGCAAACTGCTGCTTTTTAGCTACTTAGTAAATTTCATCATCCAATGAAGCAGTATTTTCACTGAATTGGATTCTTTTATTACTATTTCTAGACATACATCTGCTTTATAAGCAGGCAACAGTATTCCTTTCTTGTCTTGGTGCATTTATTTTAATTTTTAAAAAAATATCGACTCAATTATTTGCTACACAAGTTCCATTATAAATATGAGGAAGGTTTTTAGTGTGCAACAATCTATCCTGCAAAGCAGCAAGACAAAATGAAAGAAAACAAAAACTGAATTTAGGGAAATTAAATAATTAACATGGCAAGCTGGAGATTTGAACCTTCAATTAACAACCAGTTTATAAGAATGATTTACATCTCACCATCATTGTCACTTCCCTGGCGAGATGAATAAAAAGAGGTTTACGTCTCCATCATAAGTCTTGAGTTTAGTTATATAATACTGCTGAAGTTATGGAAGTGCCCAGAAACAAACCACACTTATTGTCAGTTTGGTTTTTGTCTTTCTATAACTGATGATAAGCCCAGATAAGTTTTCTGAAGAGAACTGACAAAAAAAAAAAAAAAATGATTACTTGATCATCAAAGTTGTTCTTGAAAATCATCATCACTCCCATGGTTGGATGTGGTCAGGGCTGTTGCACAGTTGATCACTTAAGTAGCTCTACCCACATGACTCAGTAGGAATTCTTTCATATGTAGTGTGTCTTGGACAAGGTAAACCTGTCGGAGCCTATCCACTCTGAAAAAGCAGATAATTAGCTCTACATAGTAGATAAATAATTAACACTTGGTGCCTGCATATTCAAAGCCAGTGGGTTTTTTTTGTGTAGTAATTGCCTCAGATGATCATTAATAATGAATTTGATTCTCACTGAGTGTCATATTTATGGCCAGATGTCAAATCTAAATTAGTGAATACTATTCAGGATCATAGCCAAGCTAAAGATCAGGTTGTTTTCCATTTTTCTACGAGTGTTTTCACACATCGGTGTGGTGAGGCTAATCTTTCAAATACTGACTCAAGTTGAACTTGTGACAGAAGGTATGAGCACATGTAGTTGCAGAATTGAATCGCCACAAACTCCTGGAGTATAGTAATTATCGAAATGAAATCATTTATCCAAATAATTCTCAGATTCTGGCAATAAACATTACACCAGAATGAGAAATGTTGATGCCTTACTATTTCAGTAGCTACGAGAAATGGATTCATGCCTTTCCCAAGGACATGAGCACGAAGTGAAGGCAAACGGATCCTGCCGGAATTTGAACTCATCTTACCATTTTTCTATTCTGCGAGAATAACAATTATGCCAATCGCACTTTTTCTCCCGCCGTACTTAGAACTGAAAACAACAAATCATCGAGAAAAGTTCTGAGGGAGACAATTTTTAATCACGATGTAAGGGAAACAACTCCTTTTGTACAAAATGAAAAGATTGCATTGTATTTTATCTTTAATAATTCCTGCACTTGCCTTCAAATATAAAATCAAACTTTGTCTCAGTACGCGCTACTTATTCCGAGAAATAACGTGAATCATCATTAAATGTAATAATCTGAAGTAAATCTGCGCTAAAAGCCGATAATTCTTTAATCAGAAAATGTGATATTTGAACTTTGAACATTTATACCAATTACAATCTGTGCATATAAAATCCTGGAGACATAAAACTTAAATTTAAGATCCACTAGAAACTTGTAATACGATATAATTTAATAGCTTTGAAGTGATATGTCTATATAGCAGAACACTGGTTCTTTTTAAACGTTATGAAATTGCAGGATGGTGATTTAGAGGGACTAGTAACTGGATAATAATTACTCAAATTCTCAGGAGAGTAGATTGAATAGTTGAGAAAAAGATAGAAAAAGAAATAGGTTAAAAATTATGTTTTAAAATAATAAAATTAATTCCAAGGAGAATTGAACCCAGAGTTATCTAGCCAAGATTCAGTAAAATTGAGCAAAAGCAAGGTTCTTCACCCCTATCCATTTTCTGTCGATAATAAGACACAACGTGTTGTCCGAATTTCTTTGGTATTGAAAAATTAAATTCATGTGTTTGTTTACATTATCTGTACAAAACGTGTGCGTTCTTACAGAAGGGATGGGCCTAAATTCTTCTAGACAAAGAAAGGGCATCTGTTTTTTGTTTAACTTTCAAAATTTGGATTTGTCTATATTGATGATGTTCGCCCTCAAACACCATTATCTTTATAGAAGTTGAGAACAGAAATTTCTAAAAACAAAGGAACGTCATGTGGTTATTAACAATAAGATAATGAGGATAATAGGATAAGACGGTTATGCTGGAAGAAATTAGATATATCAATGTCAATTTTTTTGTGTGTATGGGGTGGGGTAATCGTTTATGTAAGCGATAGCCCATCAGGCCCAAACAGATGAAGAATCACGCCAACAGAGCCAGAGTTGTCAGACATTCGCTCCAGCCATGGCTTCACAAGAGACACACTTTTCGGTGGCCGGACCAAACACGCAGACACATGCATTATAGCTGTTTCTACTTTTATATCAATTACTGCTCATTTCTCAAATCACGGTCCAGCAAGTAGAGAGCTTAGTTCTTCAGTAGATAATAGAGACATGTCATTTACTATTTTTTCTTTATATTCAATAAACTTGCTGTTAGAATTATCAATAGTGCTGTGCATTTTATTGAAGGAGTTCTTGTTCCAGCCTGATTCGGTCGTTGCCCTTGGATGCAAAGAGACAAAAGTTACCACGATCGTAAGATGATAATCATTCCCTCTTAACTACGGTACACAATGTACATAGACATCGTCATCAATCTCAATATCGTAAGATTTTGGGAAACCCGAATCAACCTTATCGGAACGACACACCGGTCCCAACCGAGGAGGGAGGAGAAAGCCAGATGACTCGTAAGGTCGGTATTACTAGCGCCCGAGGTAGAGGGTGTCGATTACATCTATTTATCGAGGAGGTATCTATACCATCAAAAATGGGGAGAAGCACCTTTTATACTGTCGTTGACCCAATAGAAGGCCCAAAAATCACTCAAGGTAGAGGGTTACTAAATCACATTGCTGTTAAAGCGTACAATAGTGGAGAAGAGCAAAAGGTTCATAATCCTAGGATAGGTAGGATAGATAGCGGGTCACCCTGGATTTGAAGAGTTTAAGATCGGGTAAACATCCTCTCGGGAGTCTGTTCCACAATGCAGCAGTTCTGGGGAAGAAGCTGTCTGATTAGAACTTTCTCCTTACTAATGAAATATGAAAGGAATGAGGATGAACCAATTGTGGGCGTGGCATGGCGAGTCCGAGCTGTTAAGGTCTGGGATTGTGGAACCAAGGAATGTAATTCGCCAGAACATCTCCCATGAAAATAGCGATTGAGTATCAACAGGTTAGCAACATTTCGTCTGGAGCAAAGGAGCAGTACGATGGAAAATAATTCATCGCCGTCAAGGCCGCACAAACCCAGTCCAGATGTAGAAGCATTTTCTTTTTATCTGATCTAAAGATAGAACGTGTCAGAAGGAGTCAGGTACTTTTTGGAGCAGCACAATAAACCGACTATTTTCCCAGCATCTTTAGTGGTGGGTCGTATATACGAGTTCCACTTGAGGTCTGGAATGAGCTTAGGTTCCAATAGACGTTCCAGGTAAAGGGTCTCATTGAGAGTACAACTGTTCATCATGACTCAGGGTGATGAAACGTTATTAGCTTGGTTTGGGAAGTATTGAATGTTACAAGCCGGTTCCTCTCTCATTCAGCTGTACGAACAAGGTCAGGGGAACGGTCAGCTGCTAGGCACTAGTCATCGAGATTTTTGGTGGTGTCATAAATCGTGGTGTTATCTGCATATTTACTAATGATCGAATAATTTTCTTCGATAGATCATTAATATATAGCAAAAAAAGTAGGACCGTAAAGAATGCCTTGGGGAATGCCTGTATATATCTTATGGGCTTATGAGGACTGGTCATTACAAACGACTTTCAGGACTTGATAATTCTGCCAGAATACCCGTTAGGTATGGAACACTACGAACAGTCGAAGGGAAAGAGAAGTGAGAACACACACACGTGCGCGCGCGCGCGTGTGTGTGTGTGAGCGTATTGGTAATTAAGGTTTTGCAACCACAAAAGTCGGAGACAAAGTGAGAATCGAGCTCACGTCAGCAGCAAAGATTTACCAGATATATTTGCTAACTTCGTTCCAAGCCGAGGTGTCTATTATTAACTTGGTACAGCACAAGACTACAAAGGAGGGTACTCGGGAAGTATTGAACTCATTACAGTAGTAGTGGTCAGCGAAACGAGCTTACTAACTGTCCAATTCTCGCGACCACTGTCACGCTGGCGTCGATATCTCTCAATCCTCTCACTTTAGTGCAATATCATTTTTTACGAATATTTTTTTTTTTACAATGAAGTTCACCTTGTACAAGGCTCGGGAGCCACCCGAGATAGAGCGTTACAAAGACGTACCGTTTATGCAGATATGTGGGGAAGATAACGGTTAACCCTAGAATTGAACAGGTTAAGATTGTAGTGATCGGGAAAACATCCTCTTGGAAGTCGGTTCCAGAGTAGTGGTTCGCGAGAAGAAGCTACTTCTCCCCAATAGAATACAGAGGGAATCTGGTTGGTTTGCTACAATGCGCGTAGCATAGCGGATCTTAACCGAAATGGTTAGAACTATTGGAACGAAGGAATGTAGTTCGTCCGAGCACTGTACATTTTTTTTTTAGTGTATCACCCCAAGCAAGGCTGGAGGCCACTATCACGCAAGGGGTTAAAGAAGGGTTGGAGGAAGAGCAGATAGGAGTGGTAAAGGAGGGGATGTGGTGAAAGAGAAAGACAGTGGGTCGATCAAGGCATGGGGGTTACAGAAGATTTGGAGCGAGAGCAGATAGGAATGAAAAATGAAAGGATGTGGAGAAGGGAAGTGGATAGAGCAAGGCAACTGGAGATGTCGATTGACGCTACACTTAAACCGTTGGAGATTGTATTTGTCAGGGAAACAGTAATAGGGAAGGGAGTTCCATAGGCGAGATGTGCGAGACATGAAGCTATTGGAGTAGAAGAGACGTCTACATCTAACAGTTTCCACGGTGTAGGGGTGGGAGCGGGATGCCAGCCTCGTGGGGCGTTTAAATTCACGAAGCCTGGGGACAAGCGAACGCAGCTCCTCGGAGCAATTACCGTGGAATAGGAGCTGGAGATGAATCCACTGAGAACAACCTTCAAATCCCGGTTTGACAGGAATGATTGTATTAGGTCAAACAATCGACCTGTGATACTATAACCCTGGAGCTTGCGAAGAAGGCCGGCATGCCAAACTCTATCGAATGCTTTGGAGATGTCAAGGGCCACGGCACGAGCTTCACCGTTATTATGGATAGCTTGGTAGACAAATTCAGTGATGGTCGTAAGCACATCGGCAGTAGATCGGGCAAAGCGGAAACCATACTGCTTGTCTGAGAGCAGATCGTGGGATATCAGGTGATTAATCACTTCGGCGTTGATAATGGCCTTGAAGACTTTGCCGAAGTAGGAGACTGATAGGATGGTAATTGGAAGGGTCGGAGGGGTCACCAGAGTTCTTAAAGACAGGAACAATGGTTGAGGACTTCCAGCAGTCAGGAAAACAGGACTCCTTGAGGCAGCGGTTGTACAATTTAGAGAGGGCAGGCGCCAGTTCAGGTAAGCATTTCTTCAGGACAATGGCTGGTATTCCGTCACCACCAGTAGCCTTGTGGTGATATAAGTTAGAAATAATGCCCAATACCGACGACGGGGATATGTGCAATCCGTCTGGGAGGGAAATCGGGCAAGGGTACCCCGGAAGAATCTAGCGTAGAATTGGAATAAAACATCCGAGCGAAGCATTCGGCCTTGTCGGCAGAGGTGGTCAGGACCTCAAACTGATTGAACAGGGGAGGAATGGAGGGTTTGTTATTGTTCAGAACGCTCTTGCAGAGGCGCCAATAATCTTTGGAGCCAAATTTGCGGGATGCAATACGTTCCTTCATCCGAGCAGCAAATAGTGACTTGGCATCGTCGAGGATACGCTTGCACGCGTTGCGGGCAGACGTAAATAGACGTCTATTGGAGTCGGACATATCACTACGAAAACGGTGGAAGAAGTGGTTCATATGGGCAATGGCGGCTGAGCAAGCAGCTGTGAACCAGTGGGAGGAGCGCGGTTTGACCTTGAATTTCCTGGAGGGGATGAAAGCTTCGATACCGGCTTTAATCCAGGAAGAGAACTCAGAAGCGCAATCATGAGTGGGGAGCTTAAATACAGCATCCGAGGGGACATCGCGGAGGAAGTCACGAAACGAGTCCCAGTCAGCCCGTTGGTAGCAGAATGTGGTTCTGGTGGTAGGAGGCTCTTTGCAGGGGGTGGGGCTGAAGGAGATGCTAACAGACACTACAGCATGATCGGAGTTACTGATAGGACAGAGCTGCGTGGCACTACAAGACTCAGGGATGGAGGTAAAACACAGGTCGAGGAGTGATTGAAAGTCACGATAGTTTGACCTGTTAGAGAGGGTTGCAAGATGGAAAATAATTTGTCACCCAAAAAGACGCAGAAAGATTTTTGGACTATCGAAACTGGCAAGTGAAGACTGGATAGCTCCTCCCCAAATATGACAACAGTACTCCATTTTATGCCTGATCTGGCTCTTGTAAAAGTAGAGGATAGCACGAGGAGTCAGGTACTTACTGGAACGGTATAGGGAACCGATCATTTTCCTGCATCTTTAGCGATGGATCGTATGTACGAGATCCACTTTAAAGCACAATAGACGCTCAAGGCACGGGGCCTCCCTGAGAGAACATTAATTCATCATGACTGGTGACAGTTCAGGGTCCGATCGGTGATGATGGAATGCAATTAGCTTGGTTTTCGAGGCATAGAATGTAACCAGTTATTTTTTCCTCTGCTGAGATGTTACAGCTAGGTCGGAGGAGAGATCATCTGCCAATCTCTGGCCATCTACAGTTTTGGAGGTGCACTCATATACCGTTGTATCACCAGCAAAGATATTCACAAATAATCAGGATATACTCCAAGGTAGATCATTTATGCAAAGTTAAAAGACAGTTGGTGTGAGAAGCGACGCCTGCGTTGATTGCTAGGGGCCCAGAGGACTGGCCGTTAGGAAGTAGTTTATTACTGAGAAGACTATTCCAGTAATTCCATAGGTAGAGAGCTTGAACAGCAATATTTTGTGCTACTACGTTATGGTCGTTGATATGTATTTGTTGTCTAGTGCCCCACTGATTCTGTGACTAATGGTAGTTAGGACATCAGCAGTGGATCGGGCCGATCTAAACATGTACTGCTTGTTGTTGAAGAAGGTGTTCCTATTTAGGTGATCAACAACCATCTTGTTGATTATAGCCTCGAAAAGCATGCTAATGACATTGAGAAGTCTGATGGGTCTATACTGAAAGGTGGGGGATGAGCGCTCACCCGTTATCTTGAAAACTAGGCATACGTTTGACACTTTCCACAGACTTGAGAAGGGTTTCTCCTTCAAGCAGCGGTTAAATAATTTCGCTAAGATCGAGGATAATTCCGGGTTGATATTCTTACCACTGGGATTTTGTTTGGGTGAGTGGCTTTCTTAGGGTCAAGACTTTTGATAAGTCCTGAGACTTCCCGGACTGTAATAAAAATAACACTGAGATTGTTAGACGGGAGAAGTCGGGGAGTGAATGTCTAATGTCTTCTAATGTTGAGTTAGAGCCAAAGATTGAGGCGAAGAGCTTCGCTTTATCTGACAAAGAACATATGACCTCGGAGCCATTTATAACAGACTTGTTGTTGTTGTTACTACTAGTACTATTACCACTACGACTACTACTAATAATAAGAATAAGACAACGCTTGATTTTAAAAAATCAAGCATACATTGAATTAATTTGTTCTTTAAATGTTTTATTCTAACGTGTTCTTTTGTTTCAAAATATAAAAAAAACAATTGACTGATAAAATGCATAAATAAGAAAATGCTACTAAATATTAATTATGAGTGTTAATCCATTGTATAGAATTGAGCTTAATTGTTCGTATATAGTCGAGCCGCTACTGTGTTCTGTAACTTCATTATATATATATATATATATATATATATATATATATATATATGATTATTTAAAAAAAAGTACGATTCCATCGCGACACAGAAATTACTGTTTCAAAACTTGACTCAAGTACTAAAGTTTAATTTCAATATTAAACTTAAAATTTCGAGTACAGTTTCATTCTCAATCGATGTTTTAGAATTAATAATAATAATAATAATAATAATGCTGCATCACATTCCCACCAAATTAGCAGAGCTAAACTTTAGTGATGGATGCCTATTTGAAATAAAATAGTCATTGTTTTTTTTTATGAATTCTCCTCTCGGGGCATGTAGTTTTTTTTAGTTTTTATTTTTGTATTTGTTGAGGTGGTTGTTTTGAAGATTGTTCAGCAGTTTATTTCGGTTTGTTCAGGGGGTCATTTTTTATGATTCTTGCTATCTTTGTAGTGTCATTGTTTTATTATATCTCAGTAACGACTGTGAGATTTTTTTTTTTTTCTTTTAGGAATTTTCTATTATTAGGTATTTTCATGCCTGGTATAGTGTCCAGAGTACAGAGAATGGCTTAGCTGAGTGTAACGGTCCTTCATAAAGGAGTGATATTTTCAGCTTAGTCATCCTTCAGAAAATTGCTTAATATTTTTTGGTAGCGGTAGAAATGTTAGGTTATATTCATGGTTTTTGGAGGTTGTAGTTGGGTACCAGTGACAGCGATAGGTATATTTTTTCTTAAGGCAATAGTGTCCATAATATATTTTATTCATAAAAGCAATTAAAAGCTTTTATAATTAAATAATGTCTTTCTTCCTTTTATTGCATTTTTATTTTACGATTTAGAGCGGTTTTCTATAACTGTGGTTCCTGTTTGATAAAAAAATAAAAAGTTGATTTTAATTCTCCACGAATTTGTCCATATAATTAATAACAGATACATTAAGCGATATAAAAAACCATTCCCATAAATTTCATAAGACTAAATGAGTTGGGTGTAAATTTCACTGAAATTCGACTATTATCTGATTTTTGCAAGAATTTCCAATCAGTGTTTTTCGCCACAAGAGACGCTCAAATTTCCTATATTAATTTATGCTCATTTGTTGACGCAAGAAAAAACAAAAATTTTTAACTGAAATTTCGAATGTTTTAAAAAGTATTAAAAATATAAATTTAATAATCCCAAATCCTTTGGTCGTTTCATTTGCATAAAGATTTTTGATGTAATTTTATTAAATTTAGGGCATTTTACATCATGTTCGCGAATCTTTGCAGCTACCTCGTTTTGTCTATTTTTTTTTTCATCATGAATCCTCTTTTTTAGCGAATTTTTGCAGGTACCTATATATATATATATATATATATATATATATATATATATATATATCAGGGCATCCCATAAGCTCTGTCCGAATTTTGAATTTTGAAACAAGTGACCAAATGTTACATTTAATTACAGATTCAATCAACAATGTATTTTCCCTGATTATCTATGACTTTCTTCCATCTATTAACAAGCTTAATAATTCCATTACTGTAAAATTCTTTTGGCTTTGATTCGAAGAACTCACAAATGTCAGTTTTAACCTCTTCCTGTGTTACAAAAGCTGTTTGTTCCAAATGATTCTGTAAGCTACGAAACAAATGGTAGTCTGAAGGAGCAAGGTCGGGAAAATAAGGTGGATGAGGAATTTTCTCCCAACCAAGTTCTTCGATCTTTTGTGACATGATTCTTGCTGTGTGTGGTCGCGCATTGTCCTGATGAAACATCACCCGTTTTCGATTCACTAGAGCAGGTCTTTTTCCCCCAAAGCTTGGTTCAAACGCTCTAAATGCTGACAGTATATTTGAGCATTAATTGTTGCATTAGGTGGTAAGAATTCAAAGTGGATTATTCCTTGGCAATCCCACCAGATTGAAGGAAGAACCTTTTGCTCATGAAGTTCCCTTCTCGGCTGTGGCTGGGGTCCTTCCCCTTTACCAAGCCATTGTCTACGACGCTTAACATTTCGATAAAAACCCATTTTTCGTCGCCAGTCACAAGTCTATCCAAAAAAGGTGAAACAAGTTGGCGAGAATGGAGAGAAGAGCAGATGTCAACTCGGGATTTGAGGTTGTTTTCAGACAATTCATGAGGCACCCATTTTCCAAGTTTAGGAACTTTTCCAAGTTGTTGAAGATGACGATGAACAGTTGTATGGTTTGAACTGGGACCCACTGTCAATTCCTCAACTGATAAAGCAGGATTTTCTTCAAGGGCTGCTTCAAGAAGCTTTTCATCAAACTCAACTGGACGTCCGGTTCGATCTTCATCTTCAAGGGTGAAATCTCCACCTCTGAATTTTGCAAACCATCTTCTGCAAGTTCTTTCATTCACACATTCCTCTCCATAAACTGAGTGAATGTTTCTAGCCGCTTCGGCTGCTGAGTTTCCTTTCTTGAACTCATAAAGCATTATGTGCCTCAAATGATTCTTGGGTACTTCCATGTTAGCAGGGTTTTAATCAAACAAAATTTAATTTTATTGTTCTCTGAAATGAAATTTGATCAGTTTAAATGCATCTAAACATAAAAATAATGTTCAGCTCCATTAGACATTATAAAATACTCTTTAAATTTCGTTCATTTTAACAAAAAGTTAAAATTCGGACAGAACTTATGGGATGACCTAATATATATATATATATATATATATATATATATATATATATATATATATATATATATATATATATATATATGATACAAGAGAGAATGAGAGAGAGAGAGAGAGAGAGAGAGAGTGAGAGAATAGACACAGGAATCAACACTGCATGGTGATTTCGTTTCTGAATATACGAACATATGAATCAAGTGCGAAGAATTTCAACTGATTTTTAAATTACAAAAGTTTTCAAAGATAAAGAAAGTGAAAAAAGAAAACAAATTATTTCCTAATTTTATATTGATTTTTCTTTATCCCTTTATTTACCATATATAATTTCCTTTACGCTGTAATTGTTATATTTGTTAATTTGTCAATCATGCACAACATTAGGATATACACTGTAGTTTATATAATGGGTTGTTACATTAGTACGTTACTAAGCTTTGAAATCAATGACATTTTCTTCTCAGAATGTTGTCAAATTTACCCATGAAAGTGCACACACACTCGTGCACACGCACAAACACCTGTATTTTCTAATAGTGTAATCATAAAATATAAAGTATTGAATTAAAGGGACCTTGGCAATCTGACTTCTTTAAATCATTTTTATACATCAACTTGTCTACCTACAAAAAAACGCGATACCCAAGGTATAAAACGAATTTTTAAAAATGAAAAATCTTTCTTGAAGCTTTTATTTTAATTTTAATTTCAAGCTAATAGATAAAATTTATCATTTCCAATAAGCAAAATACGTTGCTCTATTGCAAAACTAATTTAAATTCACTGGAAAGAGTTTTTTACTTGCTAAAAGTCACTGATTTTAGCGACATTTTTGCCATCTGGCAGCACAATGTAATTCGCTTTATTAAAAAATCTTTCAAAAATAAAATATACTTTTTTTAAACCTTATTTAAGGAATATCAGCTGATTCAAAAATTAATTAATCTGATTTGAAACAAATATTACTTATTTTTAGTTTAAAATAATGCAGAAATGCATTTTTTAACACGGAGGTACGTGTTTATTTAAGATGTTGACTGCTTGACTGACAACCGGAAGTTTATCTATTTTTTTTTCTACGTGAAACATATCTGTAAAAATTACATGACGAATATAAAGCGAACGTTTTTTTATACTAACCAGTAATCTTAAAAATTTAGGAAAATATTTTTGTAATCTAATGTTTTATTGACTTTCAGATACTTTGGTTTTAAATTTATTATAGTTCACTTATGTGCCATGCATAATACACGCTTAGGCAATCATGTATCTTTCGAATATGACTGACGAGGCAGATTTTTTCCCTTAGTAGGTTGCCATTTCTTTCTGCAGTAGACCAATTGCCATCCAGGGCTAGAGACCCGGCCTGTCCTGCTATTTACCCATAGCTAGGAGGAGAAGAAGATGATTCATACCTTGCCCGAGGGTATTAGCATGTTAGTGAATGTAATGGATTTGACTGGAATTCGAAGTCGGCTCTCCGATTCCTCAATTATTATTATTATAGTTATCGCTCTTATTTTCTGATAAGGTCGGGTATGGACGTCCGTATTTACAAAAATCGGTACGTTTATACGCAAACACAAAAAATTAAAATTCTTTTTTAAAATATTGGGGTCGTTGAATTGTACTAAGCTTTTTCATTTATGATTAGTAAGCATAATTCTTACTTAGTAACAATATCACCTAACCGGTACAAATTAATACAGAAATTTAAAATATCTAAAAATTTATTAATTATTCTAATTTAAATTAAAAAAATGAAAACAAATCTTGTAAAAAGTCACTATTTAACGAATTTTTTTATTTATTTCTTAGTGTCTATAATATATCTTATTCATAAAGCAATTAAAAGCCTTTCCAATTAAATAATGTCTAAGTTTATTTAATTTTTTTATTTTATAATTCAGAGCAGATTTTCGGTAACTGCGGGTTTTTGTTTCTAAAAAGAAAAGTGATTTAAATAAATTAAGGATTTCTGCGTATAACTACTAATATAAACAATAAGCGGTACAACAATTGCTTTCTTGAAATTTTATAAAACTAAATAAGTGGGGGGGGGGGTAAGAGATGTGAAAAATGTTTTTACCAAGATTTTCTAAAAAAAGAAACATATCTAAAATAATTTAATTCATTTGTGAATAAGTCCTGAAAGTTTCATAATAATATCTGACAGTTATTTGATCTTTGCGAGAATTTCCAAATCAATGTGTTTTTCACAGCAAAAAGACGTTAAAAAAGAAAAGAAAACGCAAGTAAAACAAAATATTTAAAATTTCGAACGTTCTAAAAATGATCAAGAAATATAATTTAACAATTAAAAACACCCTTCAGTCTTTCCTCTTAATAACAATGATTTTGACGATAAACCTTATTTTTATTAAGTTTTGTTCACTATGTATGCTCATCTTTTAGGGAATTTGTGGAGGTACCTATAAGTATTTCATAAGCTGTTTTAGTAGCGGTTAGTTGGGTCGAATATTTAGTTGCAATTGTATGTGGCGCTTCGAAAATGCATATATTATTGGGTGAATATAGCGTAGTTGTGATCTTTCGAAAGTTAATCTCACCATTTATATTTTATCAAACCTCCTACAGTGTACATACAAACGTTGCTATGAATACTAGAATGATTTTGCTCTAAATACAAGGTAACTGAAAAAGTTCTCATGACCTTTTAAAAAATGCTAAGCCTTGAATACATAGTATAAAACCGTTTTTTAACAAAAAAAGAAAAAAAAGAAAAAAAAAACAAAAATCACCATCATTTTTCGCAGGCTTTTAATATAATCAACTTTTAAACAGTTATATATATTTTTATACTATAAATTATTTCGGATCTGTGAATTTCTTTTAATTGGAACGGTGGTAAAATTTAACAAAAATAAATAGATGTGGACGAAATGAGAAATTCTGTCCAAAAATTATCGTGGCATACACCTAAGGAAGATGGGAGAAAGCACTGGTGAAACATAATACGTAAAATAACTTATACTAATAAATATAATAATATATTATATTTCACGGAATAATAATATTACTTTTGTGATATCAACGAACACTCGTTTGGCACTTTTTTGATGACAATGAATACTCATTGTCACTTTCATAATGTTCGTTGTAGTAGAGCCTTTGTAGTCGCAGATAAAACCACAGTACGCCGTTGAACAATGCTGGTGTCAGACGCCTTCGGATATCACTCGCACTAATAGTACTTGCTCGATAATATTCGTTCAAATAGTAATCCGGATAGTGATCCGAATAGAGAAATAGTATAGCGAATAGAGAATAGCGGTCTGTATAGTAATAGAGGATAGAGTAGAAATAGCGATCCGAATAATAACAGAGAATAGACTAGAAATAACGATCCGTATAGTAATAGAGGATAGACTAGAAATGCAGAACAATTAAACGTCACGCTATCTTCCATATATGCGTTTCCCTTACGGTCATGTGATCTACTTAATTCCATAATGTGATCATCTGTGTTTTGGCGATCTATGTTCAAATTCAAGTGTCGACAGCGTCACTTTATTCCTATATAGCAATTATTGTAGTTGGATCTATCTGTAGTTTGGATATTTTTGGATCGGTAACTTACAGAAAAAAATCATCTACGTACAAATATTCAATTATACCCTGAGCGAGTTCTTTTGCAATTTTATTTATTTTAATACCGAACAGAGGGACTGACAATATACTTCCCTGTGGAACTTCTTTGTTTTTTTGGATTGGATAGAATAGATCCAACGCGGACCTGAGAACTTTTATTTGAAAGTAATTTATTGATGAATTCTGGTAGCCTACCTTTCAATCCGAGGTTATGTAGATCTATAATGATCTAGGTAGTTTATATGTTCAGGTAGTTTCGTAACCTTTTCCA
Organism: Acanthosepion esculentum; assembly: GCA_964036315.1. NCBI lineage: Eukaryota > Metazoa > Mollusca > Cephalopoda > Sepiida > Sepiidae > Acanthosepion > Acanthosepion esculentum. The sequence continues at coordinate 25,441,447 of OZ038483.1, read as the reverse complement.
TGTCAAAGAATAAAGAAGCCACGAGTACTTTTCTTATAAATGCCTCCCTTAAAAAGCTTTCGGACCAAACCAGGTGGCCATAGTACTTTTCTATGTGCTGTTTTCCGTAGTGTAATTACTTCTCTACATTTATCATTGAATCAGGGTCTGCTTCTTCTGTTTGGTGTTGGGTATTTAGAGATGTATTCTTTTGTTATGGCGATTAGGGTTTCCGTGAAAATTTCTGCTGTTTCTATATTATATTATTTTGAGTTAGTTTGTCTTTATATAATTTTTCAAATTGGTCCCAATCGTTCTTTTTCAGTCTCCATCTAGGCGGGTGCTTATTGATCACCTTATTGTTACTCAGGGAATGGTCGCTACCGCATGTAGCGTCGTACACAATTTAGGTAATGTCTAGGCAAATTGCTGGATCACACTTAGCTAGGTCAATTACTAACAGACTTCCAGTTGCTGGATTGATGTGTGTCGGTGTTCTTTTGGTTGAGAAGGAATAGTTAATTATCCAATATAAATTTTTCTTATTATTAACATTATTCGGACTATTGTCCTCATCTTTGTCGCCATATTTATTACAACGTTTCGGCCGTTGTACGCTCCGGCCTTCTTCAGGTTATTGGAATGTCGAACTGAACCCTTTATTTCGCTCACTGGGGCAGACTGTTCTAGTTCCACGTGCTATGTTTAATGGATGTCAGTTATCAGTTATTACCCCAAGGACACATGACACAGTGGATAAAGGCGTTAGTTAGATCCAGTGACAGGACCCAAAGAGTGTGATTTCAATACTCGGTTAAGGCAGTGGAGAACTTTCAGAGGGAAATTAATAGGAGATATATTTAAAAGATGAGGACAATAGTCCGAATAATGTAAATAATGTACATAATACCTCATCTCAGAAATATAGACAGATATTAAATTTTTCTATAATTTTTTAATTTTTTGTTTGTCGCCTTCCATCCCCAGATAGTATTGTGGCTACTAAAATCTCCTGGGAGAATGAAAGATTTCGGTAATTGTTTTGTCAGATCTTCCAGTTTGTCTTGGTCATGGTGTATTTGATCATGCGGTGGGATTTACAGAGAGCATATGCTGACTGTCCTGTGAAAAGTAGCTCTCATGACAACTGCCTGTAATTCTGTTTGTATGTCATTTTTGCTCTGGGTTATGTCATTTTTGAGGCCCTGAGTCCCGAGTTGTGAATGAGATTGTATTGTTGATAATTTATAATATTAATATTGTCTTTTTCTATAAATGTTTCTTGGAGACAAATAACAGCAGAATCAAATTTTGTGATTAACATGATTAGTTCGTTGTAATTTGGCTTTGTTCCCGACAGTTTCATTGGATTATTCTATATAGTGTCAGGTGGTTTCTTGGAATTTGAGCCAGTCGTTTGGTCCTAGCTGCACCAACTGCTCGATAAGTACTCTATATTTGTCTGTTTTGTTGTTATTATTGTTGATAATTGGATACGCCTTCTAAGCTACATTGGCATAGGTGTGGCCTTTCATATATGAATCCACTATTTTTCTTGCTTCTGTGAAAGTTATATACCTTCTATACTTAATCTCCATGATTAATTTCTCTCTCTCTTATATATATATATATATATATATATATATATATATATATATATATATATATATAACAATATTTCGAAAAAGTGGCTGATTCACTTAGCAGTTACAGCATTTAGAATCGTAAATACAATCTTCCTCCATACGATCTGTTTTTACCACATTTTCCGCATACCAGATTTTCTCTGCAGCTCTCCTTTGGTGCCCATACTTCTGACACTTGAAACACCTCAAGCGATTGGGGATCAAGGTGGTTCAACTTTCTCGATTGTAAATCCAATTTTTTTTTCTTTTGGAATTTTGTGTCTATTAAAAATTAAAATATATGTCTGTTTGTATTTGTTGATCGCCCATTTTGATGATTATCCTTATATAGTTGGAGACCCCTTACTTTCCTAAGGTTGCATTTGTCTCCCCTTTGGTGTAGACAGAGACAGCTCTTTATTTCTAACAACTCTCTTTCAGTGTGAGTAAGTTTACATTTTAAATTGTGGAAAGATTTCATTTTCAGTGTGTTATCTACTACTGTTCACGCTTCTCTTTCTTTTTTTTCATTGTTCGATGATTTGCCATGCTGGTATTTATTTTTTATATCAAGAATGGGGACAGATTGGCTATAGGGTTTTCCTCTAGAGATTCAATTATTATGAATCTAGGGAATTCACTTCCAGCTTCTATTTCTGAATCCGAGTCATGTGATTTTTTTTTCATTGGTCCTGTGCTCCACCACCAACTGTGGAGTTTAATCTCCATTGGGAATTTACTAAGCTGGTTGAGACATAGATCAGTATATTCGCATCATGAGAGGACTTTGAGCTTCTGTTAATTTTGTACTTCAGCAAAAAGAAACTAATGCCGTAGTATGAAATAACAGTTTTTCTCTAAATGCTCTAAGTTGCTTTCTCTTCTCGAATCGTTTGATCTTTTAGAATAATGAAGTGTTGTGTCTTACATAGTCATCTGATCAGTTTCTGAGACATTGTCGGGCTTAATTATATACGTTCTAGGATTTGACTTGACCAGCCGATTGATCGGATCGGGCCTCACCGACCGCCCGTCTAGCCCAAGTAAGGCTCAAAGGGGAGTGTTGCCCACCACATACACCCGGACCATGGACTACTCAGCTACCAGATTTTGTACTCAGGCATTACGGCTGCCACTCACGACAAACAGTTGGCCTCATTTTTTTGTGTGGGGGGAGGGGCCCTATGCAGAGATGCAGTTGGATAGTCCGATAGAAAAACTGCTTTCAAAAATGACTTTCAATCAGTTGTTAACTGGGGCAATAAATGGCTTATAAATTTCAACGCCTCCAGTAGCATGACCAATGCTAGACTCCAAGAGAGCAACTCATTGTGCCTTCTTGGTTTCACGTTTTCAGCTGACATGAAGTGGAGCGATTATATTGAATCAATTGCTAGGTCTGCTGCTAAGAAAGTAGGTTCATTGTGTCGTATTAGACAATTTTCTTCACCGGAATCCATCTTGAACGTTTATAAATCTATCATTCGTCAATGTATTGAATATTACTGCCACATCTGGTCTGGTGCATACATAAATATGTACACATATATACAAAATCGACAAAATCCAGAGAATGGTCTGTAATGTTATCGATCTTGACCTGGCACATCGACATCAATCACTTTCTCGTCCCCGTCGCGTGGTTTCTCTCCGTCTTTTCTATTAGAATTTTCATGGCATTGTTCTAATGAGCTCGCCTCTTTGCTACTTCGACAGCCTGAATTTAAGCGTACTACTAGATTAGGTACTAGATTTCATCGTTTTACTGTTGAATTAGCTAGATGTAACCGTAAGTTCTATTCTAATAGTTTCTTTTCTTGCACTTTTCACCTGTGAAACTCTCTTCCAGCTGTTTGCTTCCCTGCAATCTTCAAAATGTAAATGCAACGCCAATTGCTATCTTCTGTCTTCCTGAAACCTGTTCTTTTATTATCCTTTCTCCTCAATAATGTTTTCTCATTCTCTTCCACTCCCAGTAATCCTTGCGTCTTAGTGGCATTAATGCCTTATTTAGGGTGAAGTGATTAAAAAAGATCTCACAGGAAATGAATTTGACTGGCATTAATATTCCATTACCTTCACATTGTTCTGGATTAAGTTAAGCTTAATGAATCACCAAATGAATCACAAAATGAACAGGTAAATTTCGGGGAGATTTGGATTCATTCTTTTCCGAAGGGCACGATTGTGAAATTGACATAATTTCTTCAGAATTTTTTCTTTTTCAGTATTAACCTAACAGAATACAGTTTAACTTTGATCAGCGAAAACCAGGTTCAGCTACTTTGTTGAAATTACAAATATCAGATACTTTTTAATCTTCCTTGTGTTAGTGGTGGCAGAGTATGCAGTATATTGGTGAAAATCTGCTGAAATATATTTAGGTTTTTAGGCCACTTCAGAGGTTTGTATTTTACGGTATTTATGGACTTTTCTAAAAGAAAGTTCTTGTTTTCGTTTGAAACAACATATTTACTCCCCTGAATTTCTTTATAATTACACAGGCCACTTCAGAGGTTTGTATTTTACGGTATTTATGGACTTTTCTAAAAGAAAGTTCTTGTTTTGGTTTGAAACAACATATTTACTCCCCTGAATTTCTTTATAATTACACAGGCCATCTATATATTGGCACCCGGAATGGAATCCTAGGTGTAGTCATATGCAACCTTCTCCTTTCCACTTGTGATTTGCCGGCATGTTAAATAAACACACTTAATCGAATCAGAAACGCGCACGAACTGGTTTTAAACCGATAAGCCAGTAAAGGCCGAGATAAGCCGATAAAATCCAATCATGCACATCGAAAAAAATCAAAACAAATTTAAAGAAAACAAACAAGCACGTAATGAGAATCGAACAAAATAAAGATCACCTAGCGTTTGCTTAGAACAAACGGAATCCAATACACGAAACTTGATCAGTCAGTAAGATTCGCACTGTATTATTTATTTATTATAATCAGGACGTTTAAAAAAATTGACTGGTATTTTTTGAGAGTGTCATGTGTGCTATATTCACTACCTTGGCATCGACGATAACGTCACGGAGCATTTTTTTCTCGCATTCATTGAATGGAGTCGAATACAGCCAGCGGCCAAGATCGTCCAAAATGGCGGCTAGTCTTGGTCATCATTGGAGGTGTGATTATTCATTTGTCTCTGGGAACAGTATACACTTATGGTATGTGTAAAATCCTTTGTCACAAAATGAATGCTTCAGACAGTAATTTTGATTCATGTTTTTTGTTTTATTAATCACATACACGTCTGTGGACAAACGCTTAAGAAAGGACTCGACAACATTGTTAATCTATCATTTTGTTTTTGTTTGTTCTCTGATAACGCATATTTTGCAAATAGCATTCATATAAAAAACCCTTCTTTGAAATAGTTTTTTCTCGATTAAGATGTAGTAACGAGTGTTACAAAACTGCCAAAATGATTTTTTGCGAGGGATAAAATTCTTAACTAACAGGGGATATACGTACAAACTTGTGTAAGTGAAAAACAATAACAACAATAGTAAAAATAATAACAATGAGGAGGGGAAAGTTGGACATCACTTAAGATATTTACTCTCAGTTGACCTTCCGCAACACACATCAGTTAAGACGGTTGGGAATAGTAATTAAAGAGAGAGTGGGGCGTGGAGAGAAGAAACTTTCTCTGAAGAATATGGACCTCTCCCATACAAATATGACTAATAGATATTGCAGATCTTAATATACTGATATAAAAAATAGGGGTTTTGCAAGTATTTGGTGTTTTTTAATGTATCAAAGACCAACCGAATTTAAGTCCTTAGTTTCCTTAGTTTTTCCACGACATTATTCCAGTAAATATAATACTCAACGTTGTCGTTGTACTGTCTACTTACAAACATATTTTTAGGCGTTTATCAGTAAGTCCGTAGCCTGAAGCAATTATTAATGGAATTATTATAAGTTATTTTCACTGCATGATATTTGATCTATCATTAATTAAGAAATGTTGGATTAACTGCATTGTCAGTGCATTTAATCCAACAACAAATTATTTTGAGAAATATATATTTGTTCAGTTCAATAACCGCCTTTTGATTGTTAGGCAGCGGTCATTGATATACCTACGTATATATCTATCCCCCCCTCTCTCTCTCTTTCTCTCTCTCTCTTTCTCTCTCTCTCATATATATATATAAATATAGAATAGATCTTTCCAAAAAATTGATTACGACAAAAGGGTCAACTGACTAAATATCCTGATCTTGGTATAGCAGTGCATTAGAAATGTTCATAATTGAATATTTACTGTATTTTTTTTTTATTTTACAAAATACCAATCGTCTAAAATATAAGTACGTAAGGATAAAAGAAAACAAAAACATGCAAACTGTAATCCTAATTCATTAGTTTCATTAAGCTTGTCAGTTTGTCGAATTATAATCATATTAATCCCTAAATACGTCCGCCCACACGAACATATATACTAATATATATATATATATATATATATATATATATATATATATATATATATATATATATATATATATATGTACCTCCATGAGATCGCTAAAAAGAGTATAGCATGACGACAAAGACGCCAAACTTGACGAAAACAAAACTTTCTCATCTAAATGATTAAGTTATTATTAAGAGGAAAGATCGAAGTATTTTTGGAGTATTATTTTACATTTTTTAATCGTTCCTATCACGTCCAAAAGTTTTTTTAGTCTGCAAAATTGACAGATAATCGATCATGTCAACCATTTTTTTCCAATTTGTAAAAAAAATGACAATCTCAAGTTTGAAATTCTTTTAAAAATCAATTATAATTTTTTCAAAACTTATTTTAAGAAAATCAGAAATTATAATGTTTATTGAAAATATTTTGACCCAAGCTTAACTAAAATAAAACAAAGCAGGTCATAACCTTTCACGTCACTTGACAAGGTGACGAAAGACATTCATGACGTTTTGATAGCTTACGTGAGGATAATTCCTTCTACAGAAGGAGAGATGTGAAGTTATTTATATTTAAGTGAATAAATTATTTACCTCATTATTTTTAAGGAAAACTTTCAGCGCTCTATTTTTTTTTGTACTTAGCTTTCACCTTTACGTTTACGATGCTTTATGGAAAATATATTATAAAGAAATTAAAATAAGACTGTTGAGAGTGAGATTAAATTTCATAAGGAAGGTATCTAATTAATTTATAGGTACCTTTCTTATGAAATTTTATCAGAAGTGTACATAAAATACAAATTTAAATTTCATAAGATGATACTGATACTTGTAGATACCCTTCTCAGTTGAAATTGAAAAATCAAATTAACTTCTCCACACGTGTTTCGCCAAAATAAATCTATCTCAAAAGGATATTTACGAAACTGAATGCGACTTTTAACTAATTTTATAATATTTTAACAACTTAAATGTAAAAATCTATTATAATTAAAGAAATAAATAATTGTATTAAAAATTCAGTATTTAAGTTAAATACTAGACAGAAACTCAATCCACGTGACGTTGTTTTTATTGCACGCATGATACTTTAGGTCTTCCGTAGAATTGATTTACAATGTTATTATTGACACAAATTATATTTTTTTTATATGCTGTTGTTCGTTAGTTTGTAAGAAACTTTAGAAATTATAATCTGTAAATATATATCTACTTAATAACAACATTCGTTAAATTTTACAAACTTTTCCCTAATTTTAGAAGAATTAACAACATAATGTAAAAATAATAAAATATTTCAGAAATAACAAATAATTGTTTTAAAAATTCAATTTTCATCGAAATATCTTTTTGCTTTCAGACAATATTGTTCATGTTCATTAAAATAAATAAAAGCAATTAAAAGCTTTTGAAATTAAATAATATTTTTGTTTTATTGAGTTTTGTATGTTACAATTCAGAGACGGTTTTCAGGTAGAGGTGATCCAACTAAAAAAACAAAAAAAAACATGATTGGGTTTCCTCAAAGCCTTGTGCTTTTAACTAACATAATCTCTAATCTTCCCAAAATTGAAATTATAGAGTTTTCGTACAATTAGTTATGGGGTGGGGAGGGGGTAATACATATGAAAAAAATATTTTTGCCATGACTTTAAAGAGGAAAACATATTTATAATAAGTTCCATCATTTGTGAATAGTTTGTGAAAGTTTCATTAAAATCCGACAATTATTTTTATTTTTGCAAGATTTTCAAATTAATGTCTGTCATACAGAAAAAATGCGCTAAAATTTTATATGTTATTTTACTAGTTTCGGTGACACAAAAAGAAACAAGTTTTTTTTAATCAAAATTTAGCATGCTCTAAAAAGAAGGAAAAATTTTAAAAAATAATTAAAAAATACTTTGATCTTTCCTCTCAATAATAACATAAACATTTAGACGCTAAAATTTTTTTTCGTCAAGTTTGGCGTCTTTTTCATTATGCTATGCACTGTTTTTAGCGATCTCAAGAGGTACCTATAAGAAAAACAAACGGACAAATTAATGATTTGACAAAAAACGCTTATATGAATAAAAAAGTGTTCAATGCGAATTCAAATAAGGAAAATACAGAGCAATTTAAAACATTAACAGGAAAACTAACAAAAAAAAAAACGGTTATATGAATAAATATTAGTGTTAGTATAAATATATTATAGTTTATATATATATTATTTTCCCATTTAGTCTTTGCTACATTCGATACTACGAGTTTGTGTCGTCAGAGAAGGTTACTTAAATCATTTCTGATGATAATGTGACGAAATATTGAAATATTACTCATAAAACTTGTTTTCCAATCGAATAATTATTACCTATAAACTTGGTTTTGTATATATATATATATATATATATATATATATATATATATATATATATATATATATATATATATATATGTGTGTGTGTGTGTGTGTATATATATATGTGTGTGTGTGTGTGTGTGTTTCATTAAAGACGATAGACAAGGTATTGCGATTAAGCCTTTTATTTAATTTTTCTTATGATTTCTTTTCTGAACACAGAGTGTGTAAAAACTGTCCAAATGTTCTGTAATTCCGAGCTCTTTCGGCTATACTTTTAGCAATTATCAAAGATGATTTATTTTTGCTTTTTAACTGGGTGTATGAGTTGTGCTAGTGTACATTGTATCCGCGTTCGTAGTTAATATTATTGAGTGTTAGCTTTTTCTTTTTTATTATTAAGGCTTCCATTATTTTTATCATTTTTTTTACATGTGGATGAGGTTATTATGCTTGCATTTTCTACTAGTATGTTTCGGATGGAGTCTGGTAAGTTTGTGTGTGTGTTTAAATGGGTTTTAATGGAGCTGTGGTAGGATAGGTGTCAGGCGTCTGGATAGGCATGTAGTAGTGTGACCTATGTAATTATTTATGAGTTCGGTTTGATCAGGAACACAGTTCCTTATGGGTCATTTGAAATTTTTTATAGTAAATAATTAATTTAATTTTTTTTGTTTGGGTCAATTGGGGTAGTATATTTCTTTATGATATTTCTAAGTGAAGATTTATCTTATTTGTAGTTGACGTGCATTTGGCTTTTGTAGAAAATATTTATGTTATTTTTGTCTGCGTATTCAATATCGTTATTATTTACTTTGGAAAGAAATAGTCTAATCTGGTGGTCGATTAGGTAGTTAGGAAAACCATTGTTAACTAGTGTCTGTATTGAATTGCTGAGTTCTTTAAGGAAAAGTAGAGGAGAGGATGAATTCTCGTGTTCTATCTTTAGGAAGTTTTTTTATCATTACTATTTTACATCTGAGTGGGCAATCACTCTTAAAACCAGGGTAGCAAGAGTTTCTGCTAGTGTTTTTTTTATACAATGAGGTGATAAAAGTGTTGTTACAATATTGACAAGAACGTCTAATAATGGGAGTTTATTTTTTTATAAAGTTCGTAGGTAAAGTTAAGGACAGAGTTTTTTAAATGTGAAGGATTTGTTAGGGATCTTCTATATACCGACTTAGTTGCACACTTTCCGGAAGAAATGCAGTCAGTGATGGACTTGACATCTTCTCAAGTTGAAAACTTTTCCAGTTGTTCGGAATCTGATATAAACACCTGTATCATGGAAGGCATACCAGAGTACTACCGTCAGGTAAAATGAGAACAATGTTGGTACACGTATATCACCCTGCTTTACTCCATTATCGATGGGAAATTTCTCCGAGAGCTGACTATTGAAATTGACACTACCTTTAATACAGCGATGTAGTTGCTAGAATTTTTCAAGCAGGTGTACAGCAAAATTTTCCGAGCACCTTCCAGAGAGCCTCACGATTCACTGTGTCAAAAGCTTTAGTTAAGTCAACAAAAACCTGACAAAGTGGCACACACTCTTCAACACATTTTTCTGCAAGCTATTTAACAGAGAATATTATGTTTACAGTCCCTCTTCCGCGTCTAAAACCAGATTGGGACTCAGGAAGGACATCAGGACAAATATACTCATCCAATCGGTTTAGCAAGAGTCTTGTAAACACTTTTCCAACTGTTTCTAGCAGTGAAATATCATGGTAATTACAACAGTCTGAATTTTTTCCCTTTCCTTTGTACAGCATAATCATCATAGCATCTATCCAGTCTTGAGCAACTGGGTCACCTCTTCATACAGATATCATTAAAGAGTGGACCGCGCAATGGACATTCATACCGCTGAGTTTCAATAGCTCAACATGAATACCATCTAGTTCAGGAGCTTTGTTTGAGTTGATATGTTCTATGCAAGCAATTGTTTCTTCAAGAGTTGGTTCCATGTTAAGTTCAGGCTGAAGGGTACGCTTAGGGAGACTATCTATTGCAGCAACATTGGAAGGATTGCAAAAAAGATCTCGAAAATGTTCATACCAACGGACCATAATTTCAGCTGAAGTCTTCAATAAGGTGGTTCCGTCCTCCGTCCTTTGCCAGGAGTGGTGTAGAGGAGGTAACTTTTGAACCATATACCTGACGAAGCACCATAAAACGCCTTGATATCTTTCTTGTCATAAGCTGTCTGGATCTCCTTCGATAGATCAGACCCCCATTCGTTTTTGATTTGTGCACGCAGCACTGAACCTTACTTTTCACAAAGGAGAAGTGAGCAGCAAAAGCTGACCTGTCGGGAGACAAAGAGTTGAAGAGTTTCAAATGAGCCTTTCTCTTTTTGTCAACGAGAAGGATGATTTTCACTGGAATTGTCAGCAAACCAATCTCGAGGCCTGGGAACTTTCAATCCAAGAATCTCAACACCTTTTTCATCGATGTCTCTTGCTCTCTCCCAATCACAATCTGAGAAATCCACCTGGTTATAGGCAGATTTTAAGGAGTTTCTGACGACTGGATCTTTCAACTTGGAGATACCAATCCGCTTAGAAACTTTGACTCCATTGAAACGACTTTTCCGGTAAATAGAAATTTTGAGCTTAGCACTGACCATCAAGTGATCAGTGTCACAGTCGGCACCACGCACCACTCTAACATTGCAGAAGTTTCTTAGATCATTATGTAATCAAGTACATGACCATGCTTAGACTGAGAATGGAACCAAGTTGCCTTGTTCTTCTGGTGGGAGAATGTGTTGGTGATAACTAGATTTAATTCAGTACAGTACTGAAAGAGCAATAGACCGTTCGAATTGATTCTACCAACACCATAAGGACCAAGAGGAGACCCGGTTTCAGCGTCTGAGCCGACCCGTGCATTCAAATAACCAAGAAATTACTAAACTCTCAGCACCTGCATCATGCTCAAGTTGATCTTCACTAGCAAATCGGGCTTCAGGACAGTAATGTCTACATTGTACCTCTGCATTCCTTGGCTAGAATTGCGGGCTTGCGTTCAAGTCTTTTCCTATTGCCAAAAGGGGTTCTCACATTCCAGTAACAGAGCAGAAGTGAGTGTCGTTTTGAATAATATTTCTCGTTCCTGCTGATATGGACAGCCGTCAGCCACAGGAGGCTAACCAGCAGATCAAGGTAGCTTTGTTTAGGACACATTTTCTTGTCTCCTCCCAAATTCATTGGGTGAGCAGTACTATCCTGAAAAGGCTGCTCAGTCACAAAAGGTTCCACCGAATACACAAGTGCCAATGTACAATTTATTGTTGTGAGATCAGGTCAGTAACTACGTAATTCCAGCCTGTTAAGCCTACACGTGTCGCCGCAGGACTTCTGGGAACATACAGATGTCATTGTCTGAAGGAGTATCTGTACATAGATGGTTAATATAGAGACATAGCTTTGTACGACAGCTAAGTCCCTCTATCGGTTCAAAAAAGTTGAGATCCAGCAACAAGCAGAGGCAAGATAGCCAGCAACAGATCAAACTGTTGACAAACAGGATGCGGGAAATGGTCATCTGGGTGTTTTTTTTGTATCAGAGATTTCCTTCTCCTAGATAAGTTGCCTTCAACACAGCTTACCGGAGCCCCTTCTCCCCCCCTTATGTCATTTATCCATGACTGGGATTTAGGTTAATGGGCACCAGAGCACAGTCCACACACCGGCGGGTCATGCGTGCCACAGTCAACAGGGCCTAAGCTCCTCTGGATGTTTCTGTCTAGATTACCTCGCATTTAGCGTTTGGTTCAAGAACCTTAGCCCACAAGGCAGTGGGCGGGAGTCCAGTTTTTCGGCGCTGAACACTTGCCGTTCATCGGAGCCCCGTTAGCGTAGCAGTACTCACGACGTGCACGTGGGGTGGGTTTGATTGGGAGAAGCTGAATAATCGGTAGGGCATCTGTGCGCTTTTAACACGCGTCCACACCAGTCCTTGAGTATATACACACACACACACACACACACACACACACACACACACACACACACACACACACACACACATACATACATATATATATATATATATATATATATATATATATATATGCAGGCATACATACATATGTAACGGCCACCTGCGTAAATGCGAAGCTCTTCAATAAAATGAATGGAGCACTATGGCTGCATGGCGTTTGTTTAAGCTTGTAAAAATAATACGCTAGACTTGGCTGATTTGTTCTGTCGAGTGAAGATGGCTCAGTGGTCGAAGTTCTGACTGACACCAAATTGGTTGGGTTTCGATCCGGGCTTGAGGCATTCGGTTGTCTAGTTGCACTGACGAGTTGCGAAACAGTACTGTCTGCGAATGATATATATATATGCTGAAATATAGTTTTAAAGTGTGCTATATTTATGGGGATAAAGTGCTCAATATTAGAGATAGAGAGTATGTAAATATATCTGGGAAATTAAAAACAAAACACAAATCACACCAAAAATATCATGGAAAATAAGGAAAAGATCATTAGCCTACAACAATTAATCAAAAACCTGCAAACTTTGCTTGGAAGAAAAAATAGCTGTTATTACCTTCCCAGACCAAAATAAATTACTAAATAGACGATCTGAGTTCATCTCAAAATGCAGGCATAAAAACAAATTTTTACTACGTTACTTAAAAATCGAAAACTGAAATGAATAAATACAAATAAACAAAATAATGTAAAAAACAAGTAAAATAAATTAACCCAAACAAATAATAAACAAATTAACAAACCACTCCCATTAGAATAGGCGAAATAGAATAAATAAAAAAAATATAATACATAAAAAACAAGTAAAAATAATCAACCTAAATAAATAAAGTAAATAATAATAAACATATTAACAAACCATTCCCGCCAAAATAACCGTTAGAATAGATTAAAACAACCAATCCAAAAATTAGACGTAAAAATAGCTATAACTGCTATATAACAATAAAAAACATTACTACGTTACTCAAAAATCGAAAACCAAATAGAGTAAATAAAATATACAAAATAAAAAATAAGTAAATGAACAAAAAACAAATAAAAATTAATCCAAATAAGTAAATAAATAAAAAACAAATAAAAATTAATCCAAATAAATAAATAACTGAACAAATTAACAAATTGCCCCCGCTAAAATAACCGTTAGAACTAATAAAAATAATCATAAATAAGCAAAAACAAGTAAAAATAATCAATCCAAATAAATAAATAAATTAAAAACTGTCCCCCGCCAAAATAACAGAATAGACTACAGAAAGCAATGTAAACATTGGACGAATAAATAGCTTTAATTATCCTTCCAAACCAAAACAATCTCTTAAATAAGCGACCTAAGCAAATCCCCCCCATTTTTTACTACGTTAATAAAACATCAAAAACCGAAAAGAATAAATAATACAAAATGAAAATGAAAAACAAGTAAAATCAATTAACCCAAACAAAAAAGCCACTACCGCAAAAATAATTATCCACAATGCACCACTGACCCATATATATAAATAGTCGAGGAAAAATCCAACATTCGCGTCCTGACGATTGCATCTAGCATGAAACAGCCTGTCGCCTTTGAGTGTTGACTTCAATGTTCAATTCAAAATATATATATATATATGACGAGGATGCCTGTCGGCTAAGGCTGATAGCCAATCCCTACTACAGATGCCCGCTCAGACACATCTGTGTTTGTTCAACACTCACGTAGCCCACTTGTTGTTTATACTGCAATTATGCTGAGCAGTCCTTAGTTACAGTTTTGGGGAGAGAGCACGCTCCAACCCTCGGTCACGATTTGACTTTTGCTAGCACACCCAGTTTCCCTCACAAGTCTTGGTTCAGTCTTGGTTCAGCTCGTGGTATGGTTTTCAGGAACTTTCTAAATATCTATAGAATTTCTCTCTCTCTCTCTCTCACACACACACACACATGCACACGCATACACTTTCATGAATTAACGTTACCGTCCATCTTACACCTCGACAAACAAGCGTTTCTTTACATACACACTGATAAAATAGTACACACTTTAACGTCCAATATGTTCGTCAAACATATTTATATATTATTAATTGCGTTAATACATGTGACAATAATCTGACCAATAAGAATTAACCATAAATCACAACCTACCAGTACTATGTGTGCCTTTGCTTTTTTCATTTCTGTCTAGATCTCTGGTGAAACTTTAATAAAAGTGAAACATGTTACATTGAAATACGATTCCTACTTTTCTTTATTTTATCATTCATAATGAAAAACGTTTTCAGCAAACAGATATTGAAGTTTAAAGCATACATGTCTCACTACATTTTCTCGAAACATATAAAATTTCATGTCACAAATTACTTCACGCAGTTTAATTAATGTTTGTATTGCAATAAGTATATTCTAAAACCTTTATTAGAATATAAACATTCTAACCCCATTAGTGCCGTTAAATAAAACGCAAATCTTGACAAGGGTGAAATTCACTTACTGCAACCATTATTTAGCCACAAGCATCTTTAAGCTTTTTATATATTAAAGACAATGTACTTTAAAAGATTTTAGTTTTGCGATAATTGTATTGCCATAATTTTTAAAAAGTACATGTTCATGTGGTATTATCAAAATTTAAATTCACCTCAAATAAAATATCTATATCTATAATTCTCAAAATGTGTGTGTGTGTGTGTGTGTGTGTGTATGCGTGATCGGATGTTGTTTATGCGTTTTCCACAGTTTTCATCCGATTTCGATGAATTTTTTTTCCTTTGATAGATAATTCTTCACTGCCGGTTTTGAGTCCAAATTGTTGGCGACAATGGCTCTCCACTACTTCCTGTCCATTATAACTCTCAACAACGTTTTACTATTTACTATCTGTTCTTGGATATTTATCTTTCATAAAAACTTTAATAAAAATAAATAGTTCAAATTATTACAATAATATTATCTATATCTATAATTCTCAAAATGTGTGTGTATGTGTATGTATGATCGGATGTTGTTTATGCGTTTCCACAGTTTTCATCCGATTTCGATGAATTTTTTTTTGTTTGATAGATAATTCTTCAGTGTCGGTTTTAAGTCCAAATTACACATTCCCCTTCTCTTGGCCAACTATTCTACCTCTCTCAAGTAAGGTTACCTTTTCCGTTGCATAAAGCCTACTACTACACTTTTAAGGCGTTGCTTTCATTGTCGTTTCTATAAACAATAAAAAATAAATAAATTGCGTACTGCTATCAGTACGCAATTTATTTATTTTTTATTGTCCTGCCAGTTTTTTGCATTGCATTCACCGTAAGCTTGCTTTGTTATTACTCAACATTCATTTTTCCAACCTTTCCTAAAGTTATTCGAGTTAAGTGATCCCTGTAGCTTTACAGCGTACTGTTCTGGTATTTGCCCACGCATTCCATTTGCTAATTCATACTTGCCTAAAACATGCCACCAAAGAAAAGAACTTGCTTAGGTCGCAAAACCGCTGCCGCCAGCTGTGCGTGAGAATGAAACAAGATTGAGAACGCGGAAACGGCCCTTTTCAGGGAAACCCCCATTCAAATTGTTAACCCCCCCATTTGGGGATGTGCCTCCGTTGCACCCAATTTTTGTTGCTAATATTGATTTTCGGGTGGGCTGACTTTAAACTTAAACTGCTCCAATTGAACGGTAAAAGTTCCCAGTAATGAAAGACCCGGTCGAAGATCGGTTATACTGTTAGTAACAAATACAAGATAATCTTCCTAAATTATGGTACTCCAATCATTATATATATATATATATATATATATATCTGTTGTTGATTTGCATATTTGAAATAGTAGATCTACTTCGAACTTTGGTAGGATTTCAAATGCTTAGGTTACGTGCGCAATTTTATTTCCTTTCCATTAGTGCTACTTTCCATAAATACGTCTTTGATAAGATGCAAGAAAAAAGCAATAAAAGATGAATACTAATTAACAACGCTTTATCAAATATGTTTGTACAACTTAAGAATGTTATAAGCCCATTAGACGTAAATAAGTATCAAAAATAGGGTAAAAGAAAAAAGTGGTTAAAAAGTAATAAGAATATTTCATCTGAAAAAAGTTTGGACATCAGAATTCAGCTGAAACATATATAAATTCAAAAACAAATGAACTCATTTAAAACTGTAACATAACATGAACTGTTATTAAGAAAGGTTTAAATCCATTTTCATCGATTAATAAAGAAAGAACACTGAGTTCAGAACAATTTTATCGATCTCATTATCTTTTTCTTTTTATTCATCGAGTTGTATTTTTTTTAATCGGAAAACTTGATTCTTGAAAGTTCTTGAACGCTTCCCAACTCTATAAACAAAAATTCGCTCTTTATCCACAGCATCCTCCACTACAATATAGCAAATAAATTAATACGAACACAAAACAAAAAAGAAATTAGGGCGAAAAATATTTATTTGATGAAAATGATTCTATCACAACGGGAATATATTTGTGGAAAAGATAGCTTTGTTTTATTTCTCATTAAGGAATTAGACACATTGTTACGATTAGGTCGAGTCATAAAGGATTTCCATTTTTGTTTATTAACTTTTATTCAAAATATTACAACAGGTTTCAAAAATGGAAATAAGTGGACATTATGAAGTCATCGTTTTCGCTGTTGACCTTTGCTTCTTTTACCTGTTAACTTTCCTTCTATGCATAACTTACTCACACCATGAGTTGATCTTTTCATATGACCATGCTGTTTAAGTACTCTTGATTCGATAACTGATATGACTGGCTTAAGCTTGGTAATGTTGAGTAGCCCATTGATAGAGATCAGGTCGCTGAGGCGTTTGTTAATCATACGTCTCATGATGTGATTCTGTGAGCCTTTGAAGTGAATTTGTCGTCCAGTTAACACAATCGAAACCATATAACACAACTGGCAGGATGTAAATATCAAAGATCTTAGCCTTCAAATGATGAGAAACTCGTTTTGACATAAGCACTTTGTTCCTTTTGAAAGCTTCCCAACTCAGAGCGATGCGTTATTGCACAGCAACCATTCCATTGATGATAGCTTGCGATTGTGATATACAAACCTCGTAATTTGAGTTATTTGCTGGTTGTAGATTGTGAGTTCCAGATTGAAATTGTTTTTATCAGTTGTCATGTACTTCGTTTTTGAGATGTTGATGTTTAAGCCAACCTCTTGTGCATATTTGGTCAGTACATTCTAAAAGGGTTTGCAGATCAGTTCTAGAGTAATTCATGAATGTCAGATCATTTGCATAGCTAAGGTTTGATGGGATTTGACCTTTTATTTGATACTAAAAATCCTTAAACATTTATGACTGTTAATTCCTTCATGGAATTCTCGATCTTTCATCAACTCCATTCCATCCGTTCATTTACGGAAGAAACAAAACATAATAACAGCAACAGAAATAGTAATAGCTAAATAAAAACGTATGACATTAACAAATATTAAAATAAATAAGCTATCCAGTCGCATTTATTGATCTTTTGATGAATATGCTCGTTGATCTTTGAAAAAGTGCTTATATTTGACTTCAAGCTGATGAGTTAAGAGGTAAATGCCAGTTGCTCCCTGGTCTGGCAATTATTATAGTTCGATATGTTTTTGAACACAATTTAGTGGTTTCTAAATCGATTTGTTAAAGTGAATGAGTATATCGGAGTTAGCTCCTCCTCATTTCCTTAATCCTTCAACAGGGGTCTCTCTCTCCTGACTATAAATACTGGCTGACCCTTCTCTCTCTCTCTCTCTTTTCCGACTCAGGCCTTGAGCCACTACCTCGCACGGAGACGAGGTAAAATCGTTCTTTTTCCACTTACACCAATATGTGACCTCTCATAGACACAGCGTTTCCCAAATTCTGGGAACGCGCTAAGAACAATACACGTACGTACGAACACTTACAATACACACACATAATTTCTCCATACAAACACTATGTAACTTTTCATGTCTTTGTGTAACTCGTTATTAATATATATTTGTTTATCCATATATATCGGTCTTGTTTGTTTTCTTTGTCTTCTTTGGACTTAATCAAAGTCCGACATTCGTATGTAGCTGGACCCGCCAGCAGGAATGTTTAACCTTCTGATATCTCTTCACATCTTCACCCCCACGGTCGGCTACAAGTATATGATAATAACAAAAACAACTGTGGTTTGAAAGCAAACGTAATAATTTTTATTTGATATAATTTATATTTGTCGTCGTCGGTTTTATCTCGTATCCATGAATTTAATTTCTTCTTTGACGATCGCTTCATTTATGATAATTACATTAACTAAATTTGCCGTCAACATGCAGGTTCAGGACTAGAAGCTTCCAGTCTCACCAAATCGGCTCCCGTCGTCTATTCCCTATTGCCGTTTGGCTTTGCAAGAGTTGGTTGGAGCTGAAAGAAAATTAGTAGAAGAAAGTGCCGATGGCATGAATTTGTTTAAGTTGAACCTCAACTTACCAGGATGTGACCCAAACACTTGATTTCATGACACGTATGAAGTAAGACATGCAGAATCCAGTTATGAAATTGCAACGGACTGCCGCCGATTGTTATAATTTCGAATAGCGCCTTCTGTAACATGTCCGTAATGCGTAACTATCTTCATCCGCTAGTTTAATCCTTGAGATCTGTTGTAATCATCATTTGCTTGTTCTACCGTTTGGAGTCTTTGGGGTTGGTCGTACTTAGTGTGGTAGGGACACCCTTAGCGCCAAGGTCGAAAACGAGGAATTTATATCAACTAAATTATATTAAAACTATACAGCTCTTTCCATTACTCGTGTGGATTTTAAAAGGAAGTGAAATCTATAATTATTAGTCGATCAAAATAGGGTTAATGCGAAAGACCTGGAAGGCCAATGTAGGTAGTTTGGATTTCACAAGTAAACCAGAAATACTTCAAGATTATCTGGTTTATATAACGTTGCAGGAAGTCCTGTTGCCTGCGCTAATGACAACGCTGTCCCGTCCTCGATCATCGGTGTGTCCGTGATCGAATCCTGCGGCTAACCGTGGAGTTAGTCATTTCGATCAAAGTTGTGTTTGTTTTGATCACAAGGCAGGCAACGACCGAATCGTTGCCAGATATCGCTAGATTGGTATCGTTCAGGAGGGACGATGTTATAAGACAAAAAGAAAAAAGAAAAAAAAAGAAAGTTGTGTAGATCAACGTTTATATAACTGAGGTTTATACAGGAACATCGTATAAAAAATCTACAAGCAAGCAGACTAACCACCATTCCCAATTAGGAAGCAAACTCTCATCACTACCAGAAAGAGCAATAACAGTAGAAGATACCTTTATTTTCCTGGTGGACCGTTTTAAGAGAAAGATTTTATAAATTTCAACAGACGGTAATACTGACTGTTATGTTAATGAATGCCAAATGTTTCCTGTATGGAGACGGCTATCTCACCATTACATTTTGCTTGAAAATAAAACTGTACGCCTTCGAAAAACGTATCTTGAAATTGATGAGGAGGACGAAGTCGAGCAAAAGATCTGGTCCGTCTTATTTAAAATCGTTAGTTGAGAAACTGATGGTAATTCTAAAAGTTTGTGGAAGATGGTCTTAATATTGATTTTGCTAAACGAGAATGAAGAGCATTGTTTCAAGTTTTGTACATAAACGTCCTTTATAATTTATCTTTTGCATATCAAGGAATTAGCTTGCATGATTTTTTAAAACCATTTCATCCCAAGCAAGGCAACAAAGCCACTAAGACGTAATGGTGTTACTGAGTGTAGAGAATATGAGAAAAAGTACTATTAAAGAGACAGAACAATAAAAGAACAATAATTAAGAAAACCGAAGATAATGATTGACACTGCATTTACATTTTTGAAGATCAAAGTTGACTGGAAAGCAAGAGAGTTCCACAAGCGAGAAGTGCAAGAGAAGAAACTGTTATCATAGAACTTACGGTTACATCTAGACATTTCAACTGTAAAATGATGAAACCTTGCCGCCAATCTGGTACTACGCTTAAATTCATAAAGTCTAGTTACCATAGAGGAAAGTTCATCAGAAGAAATACAATTAAAGTATTTATAGAAAAGGCAGATAAGCTACGCTATGGTGGTGGGAAAGTGACTGAGGCCGAGATACCTGGCCAGGACCACTTACATTAAAGATTTTTCTTTGGATTATCTCAAGAATCTTTAAATATATATCAGTAGCACCAAACCAGATGTGGCAGCAATATTCCAAGCAAAGACGAATAGTAGACTTAAAAATATATAACATAGATTCTGGTGAGAAAAATTGTCTAGCACGACACAATGAATCAACCTTCCTAGCTGCAGAACTAGCAATTGAGAGAAAATGAGAAACATGTTTATTGGATTAACTGTTAAATATTTCCGGTGGCTTATCCGTTGATTGAATGTTTAAACAAGATTATCGACTGGGGAGTTGGGTTTCTTTCTATGATTTTATGATAAGTCAAGAGTCAATATGTTTATTTAAAGATATTACTCATAGCTATATCGACTGAAGTGTTAAAAAAAAATAGATACAGTGGTATACTTTATGGCTTCGTCCTACCCCACTTGTAGAAATGGACTCAGGCAGATGACGTAAGTGTAAAATATGTAAAGAGTTAGCGTAGCTGTGATAGCCATGTAACACGGACAGGACTTAACAGTGACCGCGAAATGACTGCTGGGGCTAAAAAATATGACATTACATCTGAAGTGTTAACTGATTTTGGTTTTCCTCGTGCAATAATAACAAGGGTGTCAAATTTAGTATATTTTTCCTGGTTGCAAGTTTACATTGTATTTTATGGTGATGTGGACGAGTAGGCAAGACTATTCTAGTAGTGGTCATCTTGAAATCAAATGTTTCAGTTGAATTAAGGTTTTGAACGGGAAATTGTGTTACAAAAATGTACGAGAAATTGAAGGAGTGTAAAAAAGCAAGGTGTAAATGATGCAACACGAACATAGAAGAAAAGGAAAGCGAATATGGAGAAAAAGGGCGGATTTACGGCAAACAATTTAGTTTAAACTCGTGTGGTTCAAATTTCTATTAATGTTGCTTTGCGAAAAATGGAAAGCAAAATATGTATTTGTATTGAGGAAGTGATATCTAATGAGTGTTTTGAGCTGTACTTTTGATAATAAAATAAGACCGTGATTCGGGAATTGATTTATAAGTCAATTCCATACACCAATAGATGTATTTTATTCATGTCTAGTTGTGTTCACAAATAACTAATGATGCTCACCCAACGAAAACCTTTTAGAATTAAAGCAATACTTTCGTATGAAGTGCTTATTAAAAAATGTTGATAATGACTCTGTTAGTTGCTGGTGCACGAATAAACTGCATCATAAAATCATGGTGTTTTAATTTCAATTCTTAAAAATTACATCTTTTTAAAACTAATGTTCACCCTATACAAGACCCAATGCCGACTCCAAGTAGAGTGTTACTGAAGATAGTTGTTCTGTGAGCAGTAAGATATTAAGGGGTGCAGTTTATGAGAACATGCGTTGAAACACCATTTCTCGTACGATCACTGAAGTTAAGCAACGTCGAGCCTGGTCAGTACCTAGATGAGTGACTGCTTCAAATTCCAATCGGGTTCGTTATATTTACCTACGCGCAAATACCCTTGGGAAAGGTATGAATCCACCACTTCTTCCCTAGCTATAGGTTAATTGGTAGGATTTGTATCAGTAAATTATCTAAAAATCTTACAATCTAAAAATAATTTCTGGCTTTAAATAACCTGCAAAAGATTGATAAGCCGTAAAAACAAATCTCTTAATTAATCAATTATGAGGACATATGTGAAAGATAACCATTAGTCCTTGATTTGAGGAGTTTAGGATTGTGTTGGTCGAGAAAGCATCCTCCTGAGATTCTGATCTATGAAGCAACAGTTCTTGGGAAGAAACTATTTCAGTGGAACTTATTCCTTACTGAAGAAAATACGAAAGAAATGGGGTTTTTCGCCTTAATGTATACTGCTTGGCGAGTGTTAGTTGGGATGGTTACAGTTGAGGGAACGAAGGAATGTAGCTCATCAACATATTCCATGGAAATAGCGATAGAGTAGCGAAAGAGGTTGTTCGTCTTAATGTATACTGTTTGGTGAGTGTTAGTTGGGATGGTTACAGTTGAGGGAACGAAGGAATGTAGCTCATCGCGATAGAGTAGCGAAAGGCCTACAACGTTTCGTATGTGGGAAAGGGGTTGTAAGGGGGAAACAATTCATCACCCATAAGGCCGCGTTGACGCCTTTAAATTTTATCAAGACTGGGAAGTGAAAACCGGGCAGCTCTAGTTCATTTGAAATTCGGAGATTTAATATCGTTATTATTCCATCAATTAGTATCCCCATTTTTGTTGTTTTTATCACTTCATTTCGGTGAATTCTTTTCTCATAGGTATATGACATCTAATGATTCTTGAGAATAAACCCTTTGTTTTATGTATTTAAAAATGATCTGTCACCATCATCTTAATTGGAACAATTCATCATGCAAACCAACAAAGATTCATTCTACTCCTTACATTGCACTAAGAGAGGGAGAGGGGCAGGGCCAATTCATGATACCTGTGACGTTCCAGTAGTGAAGTGACAAGTGACACAGTAACTTTTGTTTCTACAAACCACCGCCATATACGCGTGTGGCAGGGAGACACACATGAATCTGACCATATATCAATTTTGCGTAGGTAGATAAATAATTACGCCTTACTTTGATCGGTAAATTGTTTTTATTTGAGAGGGGTCTAAATCTTATTTTTTAAAGTAAATGTGGGCGTGTATTGTATTTGCTGCATTGCTGCATATACTTGCTGTGGATCAAAGATTACCAAGCTAGAAGTGAGTTCAGTTCTCACTGGGTACACCACGATTTTGGAATTGTGTTGGACTAAGCAAAAGATGACAGGATACAATGCATACCGATTTATGACACTAATAACAAAGGGTATTCTTTGATTGGAAATTGTTGTATCGCCCCGTCATATGTGTTAAACGCTTCCCAGATATTTAAATTTCCGCACTTGCTTGATTTTAGTGTCCCCGACCTGTAAATCGCATTTCGGTCTCATCTTTTTACTGATGACCATGCATTGTTTTCTTGTAGTTTATGCTTAGTCCCTTCTTCTCGCTCTCCTTCGCTACCTTCTGTGGGAGGTTTTGTGATTTCCATTCCGTGTTTGCTATCAGCACTGTATCATCTGTGTATCTTATGCTGTTAAGATTGTGGCCGCCAATGATGAATCCTGGTAGGATTTCCAGTTCTCTCAGAATTGCCTCGCTGTATAGGTTGAATAAGTTCGGCGAGAAGACACATCCTTGTCTTACAGCCCTTTCTATTTTTGTATATCTGCTGAACTCATCTTCTATCCTTATGCAGGCCGTTTGCTGCCAAGATAGGTTTTTGATTATTCTAATGTCTTTCTCGAATATGTCATGGTTGCTAAACAGCTCTAACATATCTTTGTGGCGTACTTTGTCGAAAGCCTTTGCGTAATATATAAGACATAGGTGCACGTCTATCTGCATTTGTATTGCTCTTTCTGATAACATTCGGTGCATGAATATCGCATTCCATGTTCTTTAACGAACCCGCACTTTCTTGTCCTATCTCTGGCCTGATTCTGCTGCGCGCTCTGTTCATCAGAAAACAGATGATGAGTTTTGTTATGTGGCTCATTAGACTGCTTGTTAGATGGAGTTCACATTCGTTTGCGCCTGGTTTCTTAGGCAGTGCTATGAAAATAGATTTGCTGAGATCTTCCGGTATATCACCACTGTTCTAGATTTCATTTATTAGTTCTGTAATCTTGTCTATGCCAAAATCATCTAAGGCTGTCAGCATTTCTGTTACAGTTCAATCTGACCCTGCCACATTGTTTCTGTTCAATTTCGCCAGTGCAGCTTCTACTTCCGTTTTTAGAATTTCAGGCCCGTCGGTAGTTCTGTGTATTGCCAGTTGTTCTCTTTCGTCGTGGAAGAGTTCTCCAAGATATTCGTTTCAGCGCTGAAGAATTTTTCCTTCTCTCTACTAAACTAAGTTTACTTATTTTGCATGTAAGAAGTCAAATGAAAACAAATCCTGTCAGAATCAATCATTTTCATTATTTTGCAATATTCCTATCTTCTTTCTAACTCAATTTATTGGCCATGTATTAATAAGTGCGTTAATTTATTCAACAGCTTTTAACAGTGGTTAGGATCCTTGTTAAGATTCCCAATTTCCACAATTTGTTTTTGTCCCTTTTTTTTATCTTGACCGTGTATTTATTGTAATATAATTACAATTGTGACACAAGGCCGAAGAGGAAGGGGATTTTTTTTATCTTAACTGAATCAGTCTTTGATATTTTCCCTAATCCGTAATTTATTTTCACCCTCTCCTGCGTATAGCGAGCGAGATTTTTCATTCTTCTTATTGGTGGAATACAGCGACCGCTCTTATTTTTCTGTCGGATGGACCGGTCCTACTAACACAGTTTTGTTTGAAGGCTTTCTTTTTCTTTTATTTTCGTTATTGGTTCATTTCCTTCTCCCTTATTTCATGAGATATATATTTTTTTTTTTAAAAAAAGGAAAAAGTTTTAGAAAAAGGAAAGAAAACATTTTGTACATATTAAATTTTTATGTCATGGATGTTTTTAGTAGGATCCCTGTGAATATGCGGTATTGTGGTATATGTTGGATTGAATGATGATGAATGACTTCTTTTGATTGAGCCAATTGCCAGGAATCAGATTAGCTAGGTGTAAGACAGTCAGTGATGACCAGCATCTCCCAACTCCCTCTTCGGCCTTTTGCCAAAAAGAAATGTACAGATTTCATTTCTAAATAAACTTTTAACAGGGTTTAGTTACTAAGCAGTTTAATTTTGGTACATGTTCAAAATCATGAAGGCGCCTAGTTAAGATCGAACTCATTAACCAATACTAATAATCTACAAAGCAAGAATTATTTTATGATAACTTATAGCCCTGCAGCTATGAAAAGCGAATTCATTTGTCATCACGTCTTTTCAATAAGATCACATTCAATACACCTTTCTTTTCATTGTCACTATTTGCGGAACTACATCATCAAATCGTGCACACAATTCAGATTCTTTGAATGAGACCGAAGTCTCTATCAGTGGCTTGCAAGACTAACACGCCATCATTCCACGGCAAGTATTTTCGCTTATTCCATATTTTCTTTGTCACTTACAATAATTTATTTAATATATTTTCTTTCATTTTTTTCAGGAAACTTTGCACCTTACTTGGTATCTTACATGAGGCAGAAGAAAATTTCCCCAGATTTACGTTATGACGAAGCGGCTTGGATATTCGCAATGATGACCCTTGGGCAAGGATTTTCAGGATTTCTGGGAGGAATTCTGGAGAGGATCGTAGGTCCCAGATTTACAACAATCTTCGGATCATGGATTATGAGGTAGGACCCATTGCATTCACGCTACACATTTTAAATCTTGTCACGGATGTATTGTCTAAAACCTTCATGCCTTACTCTCGAGATGATTTTAAATTATCAAAATCATTTGATACAAAACTAAAAAAAAATATAGTAAGGATTTTTATGCAGAATTAAAAAAAAATTCAACTCCAATTTATCAACCTGCATATAAGTCAAATTACATAGAATACAACAGTAAATGGTCAAAGACATTTAGTATAAGTAGTACTATTCGGAGACACGCTTTGGGAGTCAATTTTGAGTTGAAAATAAATTACATTTTTAGATTTTTTTTTTTTAACAAAGACTTATTTTGTTTCTTTTTAATCCTCTCTAATACGGATAACTTGAGTGACTTCAGTTAAAAAGACTGAGTATTAATAAAAATATACGGCACCAATGCAATAAAGATGCAATAAAGATGCCTGCCATATTTTTTAAACCTGTGATGGGATGACGCATTGCTGGCTTACCTACGCTAGAAAAAAAAATTCCACAAGTGTCAAATTATTGTATTTTTTAATATTAAATTTTATACGTTTATCACATCTTGAATATGAAATAATAGTGTCATCTAGTGTCCAACTACGTGAAAACTTAATTAGTCTGGTCCTGTCGAAAGACAACAACTACGACAAAAGAACAAAAGACTCTTTGTGATGTAATGGATATCCCGGTTGCCAGTTTAAATTATGTCAGCGCCGTTTCTTTAAGAGCATTCAGAAAATTATTTGCTTTTATTTCTTCAACTTTATATATTTACATATGCGGCCATTTAACTATCAGCTATTGATCCAACACCTCAAAGAGTTATGTATTTCGTTTTTATTTACAGATATCGTTTGAAACTGAGCTCATTGATACAATGTCCTATTACAAATTGAAAAAAAAGACCTTCATCGATTCTTGGCATTCGAACCAAGATCAAAGCGTTGTATCTGTTCACATTTTAGATGAGAAGGTGCTTGGTTCCAGGGATTCCAACTCTGCGGCAGCACCTTCCTCTTTGCACTAAGAGAGGTGGGGGTCAGTGTAATATCGACACCAGTGTGACAGTGGTCGGGGGCGCTGGGTAATTTATGTACGCGTATGATCTCCCCACATAAAACGACCTCGTGTCACGTTTTGCCTTAATGGAAAGGTTAAGTAAATTAAATCATCAGTAGTGTGTCCGTATCTATGACGTAAGTACAGTTTGAAACATTATATTTGTAAATTAAAAAAAAAAGTACAACTAACTCTTTAAAGAGTAAGGGATCGATTTGACTTTGACACACACGCACTCATATATATATATATATATATAATGAGTGCGTGTGTATCAAAGTCAATTACAATTGTGATCAGCACCCTCGCAATATATCACCCCCTTACAGAAATAACAGAAATTTCTCTCATTATATTAAGCATGGCATTTTAAACTTACCCAGGCTCAGCTAAAATTACCTGATTCTAATAAAATAAACATACACACAGTGAGGATCGATCTTAAGGAGTAATGTTTTTTTTTAATTTATATTATTTATATTCGGACTATTGTCCTCATCATATTTGGTGACAGTAATTTAGAGTTCAATCCCTAGGCCGGATAGTGTGTGTGAAGTTGGACTCGGTGGAAACTGGTGAGCAATAACAGAGCAGTACTAAAAATAAGAACTAGGCGAGACACTCCTAGACATGGTTAGTGGAACGAAAGCAGTCTACCCTCGTAGATTAAATAAGGTTTCAATTCAGAATTCCTTATAGGTTACCCAGATCGATATAACGCTGATGAAGACCGGAGTGTATAATGGCTGAAACAGTGTGATAACAACAAAGATAAGTACAATAGTCCGAATGTAAGTAGTGTAATTAAAAAAAAAAACGACTACGCCTCAAGATCGAATATAAGTATTATAAATGACAACTCCTCATTCTAGAGTAATGGTTTATTAGCTGTTCATTCCCCTCACGGCCAGACGCCTTACAACTAAGCTAAGCCTAATCTAGCACAAGGCTACAGGAGTAGAACAATTTAAGATTTGAAATTATTGCAAACTTGACAAACTTGTTAACAGAGTTCGAATTCCAGTCGAGTTCGTTACATTAACTTACGCGCAAATACCCTTAGGAAAGTTATGGATCCATCTCCCCCTCTCCAGCTATGGATTGAATAGCAGAACAGACTGGATTCTATAGTCTTAGTTGGCAACAGGTTTACCGCAGAAAGAACCGGCAACCTACTGCGGCAAACACTTCTACCTAATCAGTCACGAATCGAAAAAGATCTAATCGTCCAAGCATGTATCACGCATGGCACTTAACTAACGGACTGATATCGCAAACTAAGTCTAAAAGCAACAATAAAAGTTTGGATTAAAACCATTAACCTATTGCGTAAAAAAACCTGGACTTTTTGCGGACAAATGCTTTCGTGATGAATAAAGGTTTTTCGCATACACTAATTAACTTTTAAAATATAGAATGAAAAAAATATTCCTTGCAGTATGAAGATAACTTCTGTATTTTTTTTAATGTCATGTCCCTTCAGGACGTAAGCGATCCTGAATTTTCATAGATTTTTATTTATTTTTTGCTAATTGCCATGCATTCTTGGAAATATAGTGGAGTGGTTTCCCGTTGTCTTCAAATTCAGTTTTCCTTCTCTTAGAATGGTTGCCACTCATATCTAGAGAGCCCAGTCTATCCTGCTATTTCCACTATAGCTTGGGATGATGCAGCAAAAAGAGTTTACCAAGAGCATTTGTGCGAAAGCGAATGCAACAGACTTATCAGGAATTTGAACTCGGCCCGTCGATTCCACTTTCTGCACCGATAACCGTTATACTACTTGTGTATTCCTTCTCTAAAAGTTTTTTGTCTTCTGTAAAATATAACATTTTTTAAAGTTTAAATTCGGAATGTAAAACTTATTGCTTTACTCTCTAATAAATAATGATTGATAAGAATTATTAACCAAACCACGTGGGTTCAGCAACACACAATTTAATCATTCTGACAGTAGTTGTAACATGAAGATAATAACGCTAGTGTCCGGTTTCGCGAGACGAAGAAAAAAGTTCGACCCGATTACGTTTATAACCGTACGATGTTTTCGTTTTCCTTCGTATAGATAGGTTGAATCAGATCCGGTACCTTTTTGTACCTTTTGTTATGAGACGATCTGACTCGTTAGCCATGTGATAAGCCTCGAAACCAGACGACACACGCTCTGATAAACTTCCTAATGACGTCAGAGAAACGGACGATAAAAGGCGTATGACGTCATTTGAAATTGCTTTTGAATGCAAGAAATGTTTCCACGTGTGCTAAAGTTCAAATATAAAAATTAAAATAGCGAACGCGCAAAGATTTCAGAGGCATGTAGAAAAAGCCACACTAAAATGATCAATAATTATATATAAAATCAAAACGGCAAGCTCCAAGAAAAAGCCAACAAAACTTTAATGTAAAAATATTTACAAACTGCGGACGTAGTAGAAACAAAGGCTAGAAAGAAAATTGTCAACTAATTATCTATAATTTGAGCAAATTTAAAAGCTTCGAAATTTTTAACCGCCTAAAAGCAAATAAATATGATATTTTGCTGTAGTCAGACAACCAGCTGATCTACACAATTCTACACCAAATGACTCTATATTAACCCAAAAAGCGAAGCGGCGATAGATTAAAAAAAATTCAGTTTTTCTAAGTCAATGCGTTTGTACGTCCTTTTTCCTTGCAAACTGTGAATAATAGCATTTACTAAAATGTCTGAACACATATATCAAACACATGTCTATTTCTACAAAGATTTGAAATAATAAGACTGTTTACTTTGAAACAGTACACCCACGGAAAATCGACTTACAAACGCCATTCCATATAAAGAAATAGTAAAGTGTAAATAAATTACATAATAAATTTTGCAACAATTATTGGAAATTTATTTATTATATTAATTGAAAGTAAATACCAATACCGCTCTACATGTGTAGAAATAATGTGCTAATCTTAGTTGTTATACTCATAACATTTCGGCCTCTGTATTCTCTTGCTTTCTTAACATGTCTTTGTACATTGTAACCTTCTCGGAATTTCCACGGTTTGTCTACAATGCATAAGGGGAGCATCTGAAATGATTCAAGTAAACTGTGACCCACGAAAAATAATGACTGTTCAAAAGCTCTCGGAGATATCTGCTAAAACAAGTTCCCCTTCGAAGTAAACATGACCAAGAAAAAAGTAAGGAACATCGGAAAGCTGTTGTCCTGGGAGAGGCATGGCTGATCATATATGGAAGGAAAAGGGGTAGTCAATAACCTTTTGTGGGATGAAGTCAAGATAACAGAAAATAAACACTGGACAATAAGAATGAAAGAATCTGCCCATATTTTAGCTACTGACAATCTCGTCAGTAGATCTAACATAGATACGAATACCATCTGAGAGTCTCTGATTACGAATGAACATTCCAAAAAATAAATGTCACCACTTGATTCAGGACACTTATATAGGCCTTTCACCTGAGTGTGGATAGCAAGTATCAAGAACTTTACCACTAGATTGTCAAAGAGATACTTGACCTAGTGGATTAAACCGTTGTTTAAAACCTATTTGTTCCCTAGTATTTGTGGATTCAATCCCCGAGTAGGGCGCAACTGAAGAAATGGACAAATGAGACAAAGACGAATAAGCCGGTAAGTATTAACTGATACGAGTTATCTCCCCTGTGCATTAAAAACAGATTGAGTACAATCTACACACAGAAATAAAGAATTCTGTTCAAATTTCTTAGGCGCTTACTGCGTATGAAGACAAACATGAAGAAGGCTGACGAGAATAACGACCCAAACGCTATGAGTGTAACAATGTGTATACTTTTCCGAATAGTAAATAATAATTCCTTCGCTAAAAATTTCTGCCCAAACTTTTCTAAACTATAAATATCAGTCAGAAGGCAGATGAAAGTAAATTTATTCAACACAGAGCACATTTATAGGAATTCTAACTATTTTAGTATATCCCCTCTCCGCGCCACCGATGTTGTCCAAGGGAAAGGTAGAGGCCATTACAGCTTGGTACCTGCGTCGTCGCAGGAGTTGCCAGAATTAAATTGAACATGACATAGGACTGTCTTAGGAACTCTGGCACCGGATTTCAATTTATAGATTATGCAAACGTATTTGATAAGGTATTAAAACCTATTTGAACTGCTAGGAGAGCTTGGTTTATTTGGGAAAGATATTAGAATAATCCCGAACTTATACTGGGAGCAAATCCCTTGCACACGAATAGATGAATTCATTGAATACAGAAACATAAAAAGGGACATAAGATAAGGATGTGTCCTCTCACCAGACTTATTGAACCTTTACAGCGTGGCGATCCTGGGAGATGTAGAAATCCTAGCAAGATTTAATATTGGCAAACATAATCTTAACATTAGATATGCAGATGGTGTTTATAGCAGACACAGAAAGGAAGCTGCAGAAACTCGTAGAGAAGCTAGAAAAGGAAAGTGAGAAAAAAGGACTAAACATCAATTGTAAAAAGAAAATGTATGGTTGTCAGCAAGAGAAACATTCCAAGATGCTAAAATCAATTAAGTACAAAAATTTAAATATCTAGGAAGTGTGTGTGTGTGTGTGTGTGTGTGTGTGTGTGTGTGTGTGTGTGTTTTAAAGCAATTCACCTCAAGCAAGGCGCGAGTACCACTAGCACGCAGGGGTTACAGAGGACTGAGAACAAGAGCATAAAAGCGTGTTTGAGGAAAATATACAGAGAAGAGCGGGGAACAAGTTCAAGGTATCAGATGTCGATTGACATTACACGTGAATATTTGAAGATTATAGTTATCAGGGAAGCAAGCAAGTGGAAGGGAGTTCCACAGACGAGAAGTGCGAGAGAAGAAGTTGTTTGAGTAGAAGAGGCGATTACTGTTAACCGTTTCAACAGTGAAAGAGTGGGACCGAGATGCCAGCCTAGTAGCTCGCTTAAATTCATACAGTCTGGAAACCAGCGAAAGTAGTTCGTCGGAACGGTTGCCGTGAAAGTACTTGTAGAAGATACAGAAGGAAGCCGCGGCAAGTCTGTGAGAAAGCGACTGTAGACAAGATGCCAGATCAGGACTCATCGCATTGCATAACAGAGGACGGAAAATGCGACACGGGAATCCAAAGGTGCTTTGCGAAACACGCTTTCGGAAAGCCTAAGCAAAGCATCAAGAAGCAGGAAAAGAAAAGACTACTAGAGCAGTTATGTAATATCAGTCCTCCTATATGGCGAATGCCGAACAATCTCCACACAGATAAAGGAGACTTGAAATGTGGTTCTACAGAAGGATGCTGAGAATCCCATGAACTGAACATGTGAGTAACAGGGAAGTTTTAAGGTAGATGGAAACAAAAAAGATGCTTATACTTAGAATCAAAAAGATAGTTGAAATTTAAAGGACCTATGTGGAAAATAGGCTTAGAGAATTTGACACTCACAGGCCATTGATGACAAGTGGAACAAAGAGAAAGATCGAGTAACTTACCTAAGAAGCTTGAGTAAATGTGTAACAGCCAAGTGCGATAGATGATGAAAAGACAAACCTTAATAAGAGCTATAGATAATAAGAAGTTGTGGCGAGCAATGAACGCTCACGTCCTGAAGGGACACTGC
The DNA here is from genome assembly GCA_964036315.1 of Acanthosepion esculentum. NCBI lineage: Eukaryota > Metazoa > Mollusca > Cephalopoda > Sepiida > Sepiidae > Acanthosepion > Acanthosepion esculentum. The sequence continues at coordinate 25,408,933 of OZ038483.1, read as the reverse complement.
ACATAGAAGAGCATAGAACTCTACTACCACAGATGAGAATCATCTGAAGATGACAATATAAAAGTGATTTTTCTCTCTTGAACAGGAACTAACGGAGAAAAGTAAATTGCATTGCTCCAGTTTACATAGGTTGGGACTGGCAGTATAGGAATTCCTATCTCTTGGCTCGTTATAAACCTAATTTTTTAAAATTTTTATACACCTATGTACCGCTTGTCTTAAACTCATACAATTCGATAGGTCATTGTAAGGGAGCAATTTTTGGTGACTGACCCAAGCTATTCCTAGCCACATCTTTAAAATCTGGAAGAGTTGTTTATTCAAAGTTCACTTGGGTAGCTTTTTCTTTTTCATATTTGTTTTAATGATTGAGATATCTTGCCCATGATGACCTATCAATTTGTTAATCGATCTAATCTGCTTAAAAAAAAAACTTTTTATACATGCTTCCAATATGAAGCTAAAAAGATTGCATATTCAAAAACCTTTTGATTAAATTCTATATACCAATAATTGTCCATTTGGTATTCATAAAAGTTGTTGTAACCCTATTAAAACATGCGCTCGAGGAAATAGATGGATAATAACAATTTGTTTATTGCTTTCTTAATTGATGTACAAATTATATGTAGGGATTAATGCTCGTCCTTCACCCAAAGAAATGAACACATCTTAGTGCTGTATCTTACTCCCTCACAACATACTGACTCACCTACTTACACACTATTATTTCATACCATGCTTGGTCTCGTCTCGTCTTTGGCTCATGTTTTAAATATGACAGAATTTACAATTTCTACACCACTTATTTCGCAAAGAAAAATTCAGCTCATTTCTTAAATTGGTGACCCAAAATATTACGTTTACAAAGTGCAAGCCACATTATACAATATTCTATGAAATTTATTTATTATAATTTGACACTGCAAAGATTGTATATCCTTTGTATGTGTGTGTGTGCTATACATGAGAATCTATCGAAACATGATTTTTAAAGTGTTTGCCTCTCAGACCAATTTGCTAGTATGGTGAATTCGATTCTTACTTGACGTTTTGTTATTAGTCTTGTGTTAAAAGTTAAGCTTAGTAAATAAGTATTGCAACATATTTCTCGTATTCACGATTTAGCATCGTTTATTGGCCATTCTATCAAGAGAACTAAACCAAGCTTCACGAAAATGAAGCCTGTTTTTTTTTAGTATAAAACTTTCCGCAATTGCTATAAATCTTTTCTTTAAAATTTCAGTGGAAGCATGATGGTAACCTATTTTACCGTTGATGTCAGCTTCATTGCCTGCCTGATGACTTACGGCCTCTTGTATGGGTTTGGTTTAGGAATTGCATATCCTATACCACTTGGATGTGCTATGAGGGTAGGTCTACTTATTTTCTTTTATTACAGAATCTCCCCCCCCCCTAATATCCATGCTCTCGTTATATAGCATAGCAACACATGATCAAATGTGCGTTAAATCCTTTCAATATAATCTGGTAGAAGATATGTTAAGAAGGAGATTAAGAGTTACTCTTTGTCTTAAGCTGAACTGGCAAATCTTGGCCCGGGAATCTTTGTAGGTTTTTTTTATGTGTTATAAAGACCGAGGTTTGCTGGTTTCGAACTTGAAAATGGATAAAGTGTAACGTGTTGAAATTTGTCTTTTATTCCCTTTTTTATGAAATAAATCATGTTAATATGTAGACGGCAAGATTGATCCAGCAAAATGAGTGAAGCCAGGTAATAGTAAACATTCCACAAAAGTATAGGACGAGAAGCCAAAAACTGACCCTTTTATTTCACCTAGTTTCTCTAAATTGGAACAAAGAAGTTGCCGCCGAGAAATGAAATAAAATTATATCTGGGAAACCTCATTGACAAAGCTCTGTACGAAATCTAATGATTATGTTTAAGGTTTCAAACGAATTTTGCTAAGCAAATACTGATTTACCTTCCTGAAAGTCCAGGTAATTTTTGAAGTAGCCTAATATTCCTTGAAAATGTTTCCAAAATTTGAAACGGGGACGTTTTTCTTTCGCTGAAATATTGTATTGAAATTTAAAGTTGAAATTAATTACCGCATTTCAGGCAGTATTTCTCGCTTTATTTCTGATACAGATAGATCCGGCATTTTTATTTTACATTTATTGGTTACATATAAACCCCTGGTCAAAATCTTAAGACCAGATACAAAAGGGTTTAAAAATATAAAATACTGTTACTTTAATCAAAATATATTTGCGAAACATTTACATTTAATTAGAAAATGTAGTTTATCAACAAATAAGTGAAAATTTTAAGCTTTTAATTGATTAATTTAAACAAACATTGGAAAAAGGATTTTTTTCTCACAAACGTTTTTGAAATAGCCTCATAGACTGAGCTTTATATTGAAAATAGATAACTTATTGAAATAGATCAAATTGCATATCGAACCCTATTTTCCTTTTATTCCGAAAGCGCGACTCTTCAAACAATTTAGCTTCCTAATGTTTCACAAACGTTTTTGAAACAGCCTCATAGACCAAGCCTTTTGTTGTGCTCGCCGAATAAATGTTTAAAGTTAACTTCTGTGGGTACAGGTAGTGGTACGGTCGAGACTGAACGAGAGAACTTTGTAAACGATGAATGTCAATATTTCTTTGGCTTTTATTGTTACAAGTGTTTTAATTAGCGTTACATTGCCCAGATGCCACGAAAGAGACAATTCCATCACTTTCCATTATAAAATAACTGAATACAAAACGGCGTTTGTATATTATACCTATAACAGGTTGATTCTCTCGAAAACGCTTAGCTAAATTCTTGACATTTTCTTTTTTTTTGTTTTCACTACGGATGTGTGGTGTAAAGTTTTTCGGCGTTGAAAGTAAAATCGGTAAGCTGAGTTCAAATTCCGGCCTAATATGTTCCATTCACTTTTGCGCTAATTACTTTTGGGGAAAGCATTAATCCATCTACTGCCAACTATATGTTAAATAGTAAGGTAAACTGGGTTCTGTAGCTTTGGATAGCAGCCAGTCTAGAAGAAGGACTAAACTGAAGTCAAAAAATTGTGGAGAAGGCAACAGGAAATAATTCCACTATCGTTAGCAAGATGTAAATGAGATTCACAGATAATAAAGGAAACTGAATCTGTGGAAGGGTTCTTCGTATATTTGTTAGTGATTTATTTATGGTCTGGGGTGGCTTTATTGGTTGTGGGTTACGATGTATAATTATTGTAAACGGGACTTTGACAATATCCAAATTGATCCCGAATTTACCAATAAATAGAGGAGAAAGGAAAAAGTTGCATGACAATGCAAGTTTCTACTCTGCAAAAGGCAAATGTTTCACAGCTCGGTGTACCTTTACAATAAAGTGGCTTGCCTTGTCTGCTAACAGAGAAAACGTTTGAGGAATGTGGTAAGGAATATGTACATTGACAATGCCTAATATTACACTCCTGAGGAACTGAAACAGGCTATCAACAATTGTCAACATTGGTGACATTCATATTTTGAAGGGAGAAAGTGCAGGACGTTAAAGACTGAGAAGGAAATGTTTGTTTTTCTTATAAACCTAAACATCGCCACCTAATGGGCGTTTGACGAAACCAAGTGGGGCAATAAAATTTCCGGTTCCTTTATTACTAGCATCATGAAAAAATGTATTTCATTTTGTTATTATTCGTTATTATTCGTTATTATTCGTTATTATTCGTTATTATTCGTTATTATTCGTTATTATTATTATCTTGATAATTTGACCAGAATCTCGTAAACTATCGCGATAAATATAAAATTGCAAAATTTTCATTTATTATACATTTTAACGCGAAATGGAAAGCAATAACTCCGTCTCTATAGTTATCCATTTAACCTATAATTAAATAATTTAACTAAACTATGTCATTCGGAAACTCATAAAAGGATATTTTGCAACATTATTTTATGTTTCATCTACCATACTTCCTAAGGTTACCTATCATATGACCTGTCTTTGTGGTAAATCTTTAATGTATTCGTTCTTTTTAACACCTGACTTCAAAGTGACACTATCGTAATAAATTGAATATATTAAAAAGAGAACTATGTTCAAATAATATTAGCTTTTTAATAAACCTAAGAAGTTAACTAATCTTAAACAAAATATTAGATTTCATAGGCATCTTTCTTTTTACAAGGACTTTCAGAGGCTATAACGAAAAAGAAACAAGACTCTTTTTACTCAAAGTGAAAATTGAAAAGAAATGAACATTTATTACAACAACAAAAAGTATTCTCAACGTAAAATTGTACAAAATATAAAATAGGCCATACAGAAAAATTTCCATTGCGCGCCTCAGAGTAGTCAAAACAATTCATCACCACTGGTCAGCTGCTAAGAAAGTCGGTTCACTGTGCCGGGTGAGACAATTTTTCTCTCCAGAATCTATCTTGCATATCTATAAGTCTACCTTTCGCCCATGCTTAGAATATTGCTGCCATATATGGTCCGGTGCCCCGGCTGTTAACTTGGAGCTCCTTGATAAAATTCGAAGAAGAATCAGCAATATTATTGGTCCTGATCTGGCGGCTCGGCTCCAGTCACTTACCCACCGCTGTAAGGTTGCCCCTTTGTGCTTTTTTAAAAAATAAATACTTTCATGGGAATTGTTCGAATGAGCTCGTCTCAATGGAGACTTGTAAGGACTTAACGAAGATTCTGAGGTATTATCGTGGATATTGTATGTCAGCATTTTGTTCAGTGTAGTCAAGAATAAAAAGGAAAGTTATAAAAAGAGAAAGATCAAACAAATAAGATATAATAAAGTTAAAAGGGGAGGTAGTGAAAGAAAAGTAAGTCGTAAGACGAGCCAATATAATAAATCGTTTTTATTTTATTAATGTATATATATTTATTGGTTTGTTTTCTTTTCTTCTTCCAAAAAACACCCTGTCTTGGCCGCATGTAGGAAGCATACCCGATCTATAACATCGAATAGCCCAAGTGAAGACTTGATTAGTTGCCGTTTTCTGTGGGAATATATAAAAAGCACGTCCTAAAGCTAGTAGCAAATTTTTTCTGGGTACGGGCCGAATACTGATCATATTCGGTCGGGTCGCCCATCGAAGAAGGCTGTTGTTTATTTAGACCCGAAACTTCTAGTGACATGGGAGCAACAACACTGACGACGCACCTAGATTCGGCACGTAAAAGTGTAATTTTAACAACGATGTAGTAAGAATGCGTTGTTTTGGTGTTAAGAATATTGTGGTATGTTTGGGTCAGTGATTGTGGCTAGCTAAGTTTAATGTTAAGACAGAAGAAGACCGTCCTTTTTGGCCCTGTGCCACATTTTGTATTTGCATAAATAAATAATGCTCTTCTCAATGGTACCAAGACTTTGTGAATATATAAGTAAGACTGGCGACGAAATCTCATCAATTTACAGTTGAGTTGGATATATGTAACCGTAACGTCTATTCTGACAGTTTTTCTCGCACCTCTCGTTTGTGGAACTCCCTTCTGGTCCCATGCTTTCCAGACAATTTTAATCTTCAAAAATTTAAATGCAATACCAATCGCAATTTACTGTCCCCTTGATTACTCTTTTCTCTTTCTACTCATTACTAATGTTTTTGTTTTCAATTCCTTCACACTCTGTAACCCCTTGCTTGTTAGCAGCTGTACTGCTTTGCTTAGGGTGATACCGATTAACAAAAAATCTAAATCAATTTTTTTTAATATTAGAAACAATAAAAGAATTTTTACTTACATCGTAAGTCTTCAATTTCGAAAGGTGAAAAACAAATATTTATCTCGGCAATTGCTGGTTTTCTGTTTATTTTTTAGACAAAATCTTCAGTTTTTGAATTTCTTTTTCGAAGGCATGAAATGAAAATCTCAATATTTGAAGACTGTTCCCAAAGTGAGTTGACCTCAGACATGATGACGAGAAACTAGTAAATGGCACTATTTATCTTTAAGATTCAAATCTACAAGTTACCGTCATTTATTGGGTTTGTGTTAATATATTAGGTGAAATCTATTAGCTCGAGCGCTGTGAGTTAAGACTTCTCCTTTGAAGCATTATCATGATCCTTTTTTTTTATTTTGTAGTGGATGCCAGAAAGGAAGGGATTCATTGCTGGTTTTGTTGTGGCTGGCTTCGGTGGAGGAGCTTTCATTTTTAATCAAGTCATTACTGCTTACATTAATCCGAAAAATCTGAACCCAAACCTCGAAGATAAAGGTGAACAGTAAGTAATTGTATATCAAAACTTTCTTCGTTTGTAAATTAACAAAAGGAACTCTTGTAAGATTTGTGTTTACTGCAGTGTTTACCCCCTCTCCATCAAAAAAGAAATGCAGTTATTAAGTTAAATAGTTAAGAAAACGATTGGGAAACAATAGAAATACAGTGTAACCCGGATATAAGAGAGTTGTCGGGACCGGAGAAGTCTCTTATATTCGGGTTTCTCTGATATCCGGGTTTGGTCTATTTTGTTTAGGTAAGTATGGCTCTAATTTGGGACCAGAGAAAATCTCTTATATCCGAGTTTCTCTTATATCAGGGTCTCTTATATCCGGGTTACACTGTAATTCAAATCTCGTTCATTTTTTTCTTTTTTGGCTCTTCTCTTCACGCTTATTGTTTTCTCTTTTTATACATATCAAGTCCGTGTGTTGAAGCATTCATTCAGTTTTCTTTCATAAGAACTGGACGTGATGTTGTCACAGATTACTTCTTATGTATCGTTGATCAATTTTTCTTCTATGTGCCGTGTCTTTTCAAGGCGTTGGCGATCATGTCTCTTCACAATTTCCAGTCCTTTGTAGCTCTAAATAAATTTAGCCCTTTTGTTATCTCCCCCAAACCTTGTTCCGTTATCCATTTAAGCAAGCTCGCTAGGTAGGTTCTGCGTTGTTTTCCTCTGTCCCTCTTGCCTTCAATTTGTTCTGCGAGTATCAAATTTCCAAGCTCTCTTTCTTCATTATGTGCCCTAGAAATTTTAAACTCTTTTTGAGGTTAAGTAGAAGTGCCTATTTTGTTTCCATTTTTTCAAAAACTTCTTTGTTGCTTACATGTTCGTTCAATGGTATTCTCATCATCCTTCTGTAGAATGACATTTCTGTTGCTTCAAATCTCTTTTTCATCTGTGAGGAGTTTGTCCAACATTCACTGCCGTATAGAACGGGTAATATTGCGTAACAGTACAGTACTCTTTCTTTCTCATGAAATTTTATTGTTTCTTAATACTTTCCTTAGCTTTTTGGAAGGCATAGGCACTTTATAGTAGGGAGCATACAAAATAGTATTTAAAGTTTGGCTTTATGTTCGGAAAGTGTCGAGAACCAGTTGCATAGTTTTGATCTAATTGTCAACAAATCAGGAGTGACCTTACTACGCATGCGTAAATTTTCATTGGATTACACAGACGACAGTGAGATGTTATTAAGTGAGCTTGTGTAGCGTGACCGTCGCATTCACAATCACAGAATAGCTCAGTGAATTTACTCGCAGATGTTTTATTTGCCACCCATCTGTTAGTTCCACTGTAATATCAAATATACAAGCTTTCTCTGTTCTTTCAGGACTTTTAAATGAATTTAGTAAAATACGCATGAATCATGAAAGAAGAGCTTCATTTGAGAAAAAAATGGTATGAATAATCTTGTGACTCTTCTTGATACATCTACTTAATGAACCCGTCGTTAGCATCGATGATTGCTTCAAAACGAGGTCTGAAACGTTGACATGCCCGAATCAGATGATCTTTATCTATTTTGGACATTGTTCTAGTTATCAGATTTCAGAGATTTTATAGTGTTACTGGGGCGTTGATTGACTTCCCTCTCGACTACACTCCATAGTTAGTAGTCCAGCAGATTCAGGTTTGGAGAGCTAGGAGGCCATATGTTTGGGTGACGTGACATTCTTGGACTGTTTTCGCTTTATGAAACGGCACAGTCTTGTTGGTAGGTAAAAGGTCTTCCTTTGCTCACACTCTCTATCCAAGGTTTCATAACCATCTCCAACACCCCCTTATAGTAAGCAGCATTGAGTCGTAAGTCCCGAGAAAAAAGTAAAGAAGCGTGACATCTCCGTCGTTGTTCACGACTGCAAGAATCATCACAGATGCTGAAAACTTGGATCAAACGGTTGTCTTTTGTCTTTACAGACATGAATTGCCCCCCCCTCCATCACATAGGACTTGTATTGATGGTAATCATGCACAATTCTTCCGATAGAGGGCCTATGATATTAGCTTTTTCTAGGGTTCTTATCGATAATTATCTGCACCTTTCGTACAAATTTGGGTGTCCTGCTGGTATTAAGCTTAGTAGACATTTTCCATTTGGCTACTGCTGTAGAATGCCCATTAGCGGCTTCCAGTTCTTTGCGAACTTTGATAACAAACGACCATGCAACAATCTCTACAAGCGAACAATCTCTAAATGACTATGCCCTGCCTTTCAAGCAACGATTATAACGGGATTTTTTCATTTGCTTAATTTGCTTCACGTCATTTATCTGAAAAAAAAAAATGATAATCAGAACCAGTTAGAAAAAAGTTAGAGCCATTAAAAGACGTGTCTTCAAAGAACTCAGCAATCCTGTCTATTTTTGTCATTTTTTATTGAAGCTGAGGTGATGAAAGCGGAAGTTATCACAATTCATTTCCGATTTCTCCTTTTGAAATTATAAGAATTTTTTATTGACTGTATTTGCTTTAGTCCAGGTGTGTCAAACTGCGGCCTTTTCCATGCATCTTGACGGCCCTCACAAAGGTTTCTATAGCCGTGGTATATCGAGAGTTTTGTCTATGTTGGTAATGCAAATTATTAAAAGCAGTGAGATTTTTTTTTTCAATTGGTATGATTATATTGTTTATTCTTTCTAAATGTCTTTTTGTTTCCAAATGTCAGTGACTAATTTAACTTCCGGTTAATCATGTGGTCATCTTTGACAACTAAATAAGAACAAATGTAAAGTAAAAACGTTCGTAAATTTGTAATTTTTTGCCTTAAAAATGTCGAATTCTACTCCATTTCGTAAAAATCGAAAATTATCTAGAGAAGGACTTGTATTTCAAGAAAAATGGGAATTACAGTACTTTTGAACAACTGTTAATGGAAAAATAAACTGTTTGATTTGCAACCATAGCATTGCGACACCAAAAGAATATAATGTGAAAAGACATTATGAAACATACCATCGATCTTATGATAAATATGAAGATATGCGTGTTTCAAAAGTGAAGGAATTCAAGGTTAAGTTAACGCAGCAAAAGTGTTGCTTTAAAAAAATTCAGAAAAGCAACGTTAGTTCTGTTACTGCAAGCTTTGAACTCTGCAAAATGGTCGCCATCAGTGGAAAATCGTACAATGAAAATTTCATAAAGCCATGTCTTGTAAAAACAGCTGAAATTGTATGTCCAGAGGTCACACTTATTTCAAGACATTTCATTAAGCAGGAAAACTCTTGCTGAAGGGATTGATGAAATAGCAGGAGATCTGAGTCGACAGTTGAAGACTTTATCATCAAGTTTTGAACATTTTTCTATTGCTCTGAATGAGAATGTTGACATAGCTGGAATAGCACAGCTTGCTGTTTTCATCAGAGTTTGTGACAATGAATTTCAAATTTATGAAGAACTAATTGAACTTGTCCCAATACATGGTACTACAACAAGACAGGACATTTTTGAGAAAGTTGAACAGATTCACTATGAGTATGGCTTTGATTTGAGTAAACTTGTGTGTTTATCTACTGATGGTGCTGCCAATATGGTTGGGAGACATAAGAGTGTTGCTGCCAATTAGGTACAAAAATAGAAAACATATATCTAGATTCAACATTCAAGCATTTTCACTGGATAATTCATCAACATAACAAATGTTCTAAGATTTTAAAATCAGATCATGTGATGAGTTTTTGTCACAAAAACAGTGAACTATATCAAAGGTCGTGCTCTGCATCACCGTCAGTTTAACCAGTTATTGGAAGACGTGAATAATCAGTTCACAAATGTCCCATTCTACACAGAAGTTCAGTGGCTTTCATTTCACAAGGTACTGAAAAGATTTTTTTTATTGTGACACGAAATTGTTATGCTTTTGGAGATGAAGGGTCAAAGCACAGATGAATTGAAAGATGAAAGCCGGCTCCAAGATCTAGTTTTTTCAGTGGATATTACTACTCAATTAAGTGACCTTAATTTGAAATTACAAGGTAAAAATAAGCTCGTCACTCAGTTATATGATGAGATCAAGTTTTTTTCATTGCAAAATTAGCTTTATTGAAGTCCAGTTGTCACATGAAAATTTGATGCATTTTCATATGTGCAAGGAGTTAAAAAAAACTGCTAATACTGAGTCTGTATTCATCTTTGGTGAGTACGACAATTACCTGAAATTGCTGTCAAATGAAATTCAGCGAAGATTTTGTGAATTTTCTTTCATCTTGCGAAGATCAGTTTACATTATTCTCAGTACCATTCATTTTTGATGTTACTCAGGCAGGGAAAGTACGTAGAAGTAGGGGTACCCGGATTTTTTCATACCTTCCTCAGACATTTAAGGACTTCAGAAAGTTTGCCACAAAGCTTATGGCAATGTTTGATTTCACATGTCTGTGAGCACTTATTTTCGTTTATGAAGACCACAAAAACGTCTCACAGAACCAGATTAACTGATGAAAATTTGTCATCTTTGATCAAAGTTGTATCTACACAGACATTCCAACCTGATATATCGAGAATAGTTTGTCTAAAGCGATGTCAATCATCAGGACGACATAAAAATGATTAAATTGTACTGCCTTGTATTGTAAGTATTTTGTATTTAAAGTTTAGTTACCACTAGCTGTGATTAATGTGAGACTGCAAGCAGGTGCAGCCCTCGAGGCTGCAGATATGGCCGGTGCGGCCCTCCATATGCCCTGAGTTTGACATGCCTGCTTTAGTCGATTCTACTTTTGTGAAAACTTTTTAATTTTTTCCACGTTGAATTTGGCACAATATTTGGTCTGGTATCATTGATAAATTTATATTAACGATTTCCTTATAAGGAAACATTAGACATTCATTGAGAAATGAATTGTTACTACTTTCGGTTGAAATTTATAAAATATTCCTATTAAAACAATTTTTCAGAAAAATAGTTTTTTTCAAGTCCATTGTTATCGCTCTTTCCAGTATTTGTAGGGGCTTCCTACCCAGCCTTTTATTTGAAGTAGTGTGGAATGTCAGTATCATGATAATGTCATTATTCTCTCTTACATCCAATATCCATTTTAGTTGTTAGTGGTGTTGAAAGTTTTCCAATGGTATGGTTTCTGTTACTTGGTACTGTTCTTTGTGATTCTGTAGCGCCAGTCCACGAGGTTCGATAAAAGATTGTCTTCGTTAAGACAAACATGCTTCATTCTCTCTAAGCCATTTTTAACCATTGACCCGAGAAAGCGGATGTATACAATTGGTAGTAAATCCATTTCATGTTTTGTAAATCAACATCTTCATGTCACTTCCATCTACGTATTTTATTTTGCAGGTTTTTCTCCCAAAGTGAAGTATTGGATAATGTCCGTTCAAGCTTCCTTCTGCTGGGTGGAACATATGCTGTTATGCAACTGATAGGGACCCTTCTCATCTGTAACCCTCCACCACTGAGAGAAGAATCTATTGGGGTTAGTGGTTTGTCGTCAGTCTGTGGTTCTTAAGAGACCTTACTTTTAAAATGTTCTCAGTGCCGATGAAAATTTTATACCAAATAAGGAACCTATTTCTGATGGTCAAACTTTCTTTTTCTTTCGAATTAATAATTATTCTGCTTGTATAATTGTAATGTATATATTAGTTTTAAAATTACGCAGTTTGCCTAATCAACCTGCCATAGTGTAAATACAACTTTTACATTTCAATTAACTTTTTACTGACTTAGTCTTTTTCACTTATTAAATTTACTCGTTACGTAAAGTGTATTGTCTCATTTCTCCTGAGTCGTACCTCTTACTCTGTAATCATCTACCTCGAGTGATCCTCAGGTCTTGTACGGGGTGAACATCATTGTAAAAAAAAAAAAAATTCCATCTTCTCTATTTCTTGGTGTCTTCGATCCATCCGTTTGAACGAAGTGTAAAAAGACAGTGAACAATTAAAAGACTTTAGCCCTTTTGTGTCTAAATTATTAAGTGATCCTTTTAGCAACACACATTCCCTATACCAACAATGGTGGATCAACAATGCCATACCTGCATACATTTAGTTTTCCTCTAAGATTTCCAATTCTTATCACCTCAAACATAGGCTAATGAATAAAATCATGAATTCATGCATGCAATCTGTCCAATACAAGTGTTCTTGGGGTTCGGGATGTAATTGTTGGGGTTCGGGATGTAATTGTTTAAATGGTAAAGTGGTGGACTATAGTTTGATAAGTTCGTAGCTTTACTCTCAAATGCAGGGTTGGTCAGGTTTGTTAGACATTTCAGATTCGGAAAAATGGTCATAACTATCTATCTCATTATCGTAAAAAAAGAATTTGATATTCTCAAAATAATATTTATTTTTATTTGTTGGTTAAGGTTGCCACTCCACGTCCGTCTTTAACTGGGGAAGTTAATGAGGTATACACTCTTAAGACAAGCGACGAGAGATTAGCCGAACCGCGAAAAGATTCGGCTATTTCCTTAGAGGAAACATCAATAACTAATGATAGAAAGAAATCTACAATCAGCAGGATGAATTCCAGGTAATTTTTATTTTACAAATTAGTACTTTTGTGTGCGGCACAAGGCCAAATGGCGGTAGGTGAAAGGGCTGGTCAACCCTGTTTCTCCTACTTCTAGCTAATCCGAATCACAAATCACGCACTCACCACAAAAACGCATTCCTATCCATTCAATCCGAGCATGTACCAAAATATCGCATTTACGCAAGGGACCAAATAATACACTCATGACTATAAACATTTCTGAATATTGTATACAAATACATATATTACAAAAATGTATAAAAATTTATAAGGACATGAAAGAGAAGGGGGAACTCATTTAATCCAAATAAAACATTAACTAAACAGTTAAATTAACTGTCAGTGAGGGACGGACCAATCCACAAAAATGAGAATGACCGGTGTATTCTGGCAAGAGACAGAATCAAGAAGCTCACTCGCTAGTGGTGCGAGAGGAACGAAGACAATTTGGGAGTGGAAAATGTAAAATGCTGGTCCAATCGAGATAAAAAAAATAACTGGAAATAAAACTGGTGGGCATGGGAATCTTGAAAAGGACCATAACTATAAAAACAAACTGTCGGGACAATCACTCATGTTAAGTAGGAGAACAAAAAAGACTAGCTTAACCAGGGTAGGTTTACTAGAATCTCCGTTGTGACTTGAGGGGACTAAAACAGGAAATCAGGACCAGAAGTAGCGCAACTCATTCGCCGACAAGCCAAGCCAGTCACAGAGCGGGTCTGATGCGACCAAGTTCACTAATGCCCGTTACAATGTCTCTTCCTGGGCCGTGACGTAAGGCCTAGCGACACTCTTTGAGTAAAGCCTTCCGGCTTCGAGGCCTACGATAGCACTCACTCTGTTATTTAAGCTATTCATCCATCGGCAATTCTCTTATATTCTGTTGCACTTATTTTTTAATTACGTTCTATGATATATTTACTAGACGTTTATTAGAAAATATTTAGTAGACTTTCAACTTAAAGTGCATAAACTAAAAAGTATTAATACCGCTAATCAGCCTAATGTTATATACAAAGATTATGCAACTGAATATGTTGAAATAGGCTGGTTTAAAGGTCACAAGAATTTGACATTTATTAGATTTAATCTGGCACAATTTTAGATAGAAAAGAGTTTGACTGTCGTGATTATCAACGTTGAAATCCTTTTTACCTCGTTTGGAACACTGACCGGTGCTAATTTGGTTTCTTATCTACTTGTTTATCGCTAGAATATTATTGATAGAAGATTTAATATTTTAATTACATTTTCTCTGTTATTATGTTTTACTATGTAGATATCATTCCAAATTAAAATTTGTATGGGGTAGACATTTTAGTCGACGTACATGCTGTTTATGACTAGAATATAAATAAAAGAAAAACGTTTAATATTTTAATTACATTTTCTTTGTGTTATAACATGTTTTATTCTGTAGATATCACTCCAAAATAAAAATTTTAAATTTTACGATGTAGATAACAAGATAAAGCAGCGCCAGTAGAGAAAAGCTTAAATGTCTTGAAAAAGGATATTTATTTTTTAATCGATAACACATCTCTGGATGATTCGGCGTGAAGAAAATTAAAATTAATAAAAACACCTACTATAAAAAAAAGATTCTATAATACATGTTTATAAGAGAGCCTGTCGAGAATATTTAAAATAAACAGAAAAAGGCTGTTAAAAACCTATCTAGTTATCTGGATTTCAATCAGAAAACTAAGAACTGTATTTTTCAGAAATGACTCTTTCAAATTGTGTAATTTGTGTGTGTATGACGCACTCTGCTGTTTTCAATGTATGAGGAGTCGGGTGAACATCCAGACTACCCTAGCACCCATGATTTGGTTATAATGGCGAAGGCCTGTGCTGAATCATCCACATTTATCAGAAGAACTGAATACAGAGAATTGGTGCCCATAGAGTGTCACGTGTGCTCCAGAAAGCCCTCCTCATCTTACCTTGATAAAGTTCCTTCAAGGAGAAAACGTGCTGGAATAATGCTTTCCTATTGTCTCTTATTTATATTGTCTTTACTGATATATTTTTTTTATATCTGAGTTTTTACACATATAAGTGTGTAATTGAAATGAGAAAAGTTTTAAAAAAACCTCCACGTTACGCATTTCATCCTTCGAAAGGACTTCTTCAGATTCATTTTTTCGATGGAATCTTACATATATAGGGGTGAGTACGAAATTAACAACAAAAACGGTTACAATTCTTCATGGAGAAGATGCAGTAAGACTTAGGTTTAAATTTAAACGTTTATACTTTTGGCGTCCGATATATGTAGATGTATAGCCTATAATCTTCAGCGTTTATCGGTGAAGCATTTTAACTGACATTTATTTTATTTCTTCTCCGCTACCTTTGTAAGATTTAATCGATAAAAATCGTTATTAGCCCGAAGAAGTCCTCTGGAAAGACGAAACACAGTTTTTAAATTTTGTCATTTCAGTTATCCACTATTAGTTTAATATGATGCACGCACGCACAAAGACGGATGATAATAGTCGCCGCACACAGGTGACATATACTGGCGGGATAATGGAACCGACACCATTTTAAGCAATGAACGATTAGTTATGTCGAAGTACAGAGGGATTATTTCGTATGTTCGATCGTTGTGGAACTTTTATTTACGCATAAGTTTGTCTTATTTTAATAAGATTTTTAAAAAAATACACTATATATGGTTTTGTCATCAGGACAACGAGTTCCCAACAAAATCAATGATAATCTGTATTTAGATTCCAATTGTTTGTATCGTATATTAACAACGTACAGAGGTTAATTTGGTTAATTTTTCTAACGTACACCATAATTCAGCATTAGTTCTTTGTTATAAATAGTGAAATAATTTTCAACATAGATGAAAAAAAATGTGTTAAAAATAAGAACATTAGAACTTAGTAAAGATAAAATCACGCTGTTTTGATAAGAGTGACATTTTTCTAGGTACGTTAGTGCTGATTATAACAAGGACGTTTGTACTTATACTATATTTTTGTCAATTTGAAAAATTAAAGATTGACGAAATGGTTGGCTTTATTGAATATACCTCAAACGATCGACCTGCTTTTACAACTACAACTACATTCTTTTAACTACTTATCACTAAGCAAAATATGAACTTCTCTGAAGATCTAACAAAAATCGATTTAAAGGAGTCTAGGTTATTATGTTCTCTTATGAAGAAAGGCAATTTCTCGGTTGAATGACAAAATCGCGTTTTGCAAGATAAACCTATTACGCTACATCTCATATTCGACTCCTTCCTCTAGAAAACTTGAACTGGTGAAACTTGAATTATTCGTTACATAAAGTAGTGGTCCCCAAAGTGGTCATGATCTAGATTTGGGAATGATAGGACTATCAAAGGGATCAATTAATGCATGGCTGTCAAAAGTGGGGTCAATAAATAAATCGTGGTGACATACTACTAAAACTTACGGTTAATTTGCAGTTTAGCACCCGCGCTCAGTTCGCATTAAAAATTTCCAGAATATTTACATTTATATGTAATTGTTCATGTGTCATTCGAATCTGGCTTGATAAATTTGATGGAATTTACCATTTTGGAGTTATCGACAGTAAAAGTTCGGATTCATTCATATCGTTGGCGGCAGCCGGTGATAAACTGCAAATTAACCAAATTTACCAATATTTAATCAAATATCAATGCCTTTGCTACTGTTCAAAAACACTCCTCCCATTAACGATGTCAATCAATTCAATAAAAAATTATAATTTACTTCTAATGTGTTGATTATTACCTATGATATCTATGAAGTTTTTCTCATTATTATTCGAACAAACACATCTCGCATATGAAGAGAAATATTAAAAAAGTAATGCTAAAAATAATTTTATCGAGAAACAATAATAAAGAAAAGGGGCAAAGTCATTTTAGCCTTAAATTTAAAAAAAATATAAAAAAAAAAGCATTCTTGATACATTTTTGTACATGCCTTGTGGGATGATGAGGGATTAATGATTCCATGAAGGGGCCGATGGTCTAAAACGTTTGGGAACCACTGGATAGTACAATATTTTGAGAAATCTTTTCATTAAGTGTTCATAAAATTCTGTTCTCTAACATTCGTCATTCCGTGTAGGGGAATACATTCTATTAAAATTCTATCTTACGAGGATGTTTCGCAAACAATTACACTATTACGAGTCGTATACTAACCTGATAAAACGTGATGTATGAGAAATAGTTATGGCGTCGTACAGACCGATGTTTATTTTTTTTATTTTACCTGATTCTGTCTGTTATTTATTGAAGTGTTCAAGTAAAAATTATTGTGACTTTCAGACCGAAAAAATAATTATTAAACCTATAGTCTTTTTTTAAAAAATTTAACACAGGAAACTTTCAGCAGTCAGTATTATACAAGAAGAGACCCCATTGAGGATGTTAAAATCAAAAAGCTTCTACATGCTCTGGCTTCTGTTTGTAGCCGATGGCCAAAGTATGGTGTTTGTATCTACACTCTACAAGGTAATTTCAATTTATCCATCATTTGTAAAGAAATGTCTTCAACTTGCTTTCTTTTTGAGATTGAGATTTATTGTATAAAATACAATTTTGGCACAAGGCTGGAAAAGGGGAAATGAGTTGAGGGTGATCTTCACTATCTTGTACCTAGCTAATCCGATTCAAGACTCATTCACTCATAACAAGTTGCACATTAACCACAAGAAAATCAAGGCTAGCCCCGTTCACACGAACACAGCTCACCTTAGTCATCCACCTTTCGCTAAAATCTGTCGAAACCAAGCGTTTTCTATCAGTCCTAATCTTCATCATGAGCTGATGCTTAAAGAATCGGATCAGATCCTGATGCGAAAGACGGTTGCCTCGCAAGACTTCCTCTTGCCGTGTCGTCCAAATCACCATTCGAGCCGTGGCCAGCAACAACAGAAACATCATTCTTTTCACCTCAGAATAGGAGGCGACACATTATCACAAGCGCATGCACAGTCAATGGGCACGAGCTTTTCGGGAGCGTGACGAGCCGTCAACTCGCCGACATGGTCCCATAAAGGGCGGACCCAGGGACAATGGTAGAAGGCGTGCGAAGGCGTTTTTTCTAAACCAAGGCCACACCGTTCAGTCTGGCAAATTCGCCAAGCCCCATATGAAGGCCTTGTCATTGAGAGATAGCCTATTCCGAATCAGCCGCCAGGTAAACGAAAACTCAGGGTTACTGAGGTAATCCGCCGCTGGCGCCTAAGACCAGAAGGTGCGGAACTCCTCCTCCGACAAGTCGAGCCACTCACGTAGTGGATTCTTCACGGGCCGTTTCCACTAGTTCCCGATAGAAGGTTTTCTTCGGCCGAGAAAAATCACTGGACTGAAGAATGATCTTCAAGGCATATCGACACTCGCGAAGGAAATCCGATTGATCCCGGGGTTTACGACGGTGCTCAACCCGCGTGATAGGACTGATAGTAAGGAAAGGGGACAATCTCCACAATAATCGAATTCTCTGTCAATGAGCGGCGTAGGAAAGGGAACTTGGAAGCGAGCTTGTGACACACCAAGTGCGGCATTCCCAGCGCCCCTCCATGAAACGGACGTTGTGCACAGACTTCTCGATATTTATTGTATAAAAAATACAATTTTGGCACAAGGCCGAAAAGGGGGAATAGGTTGAGGTTGGTCTTCACTGACTATCTTATACCTAGCTAATTCGATTCACGACCCATTCACTCATTACAATTTGCGCATTCACCATAAAAACTCATCCATCACCAATCAATCCTCCATACACCACAATGCCGCATCCTCTCTGGAGGACCTACAAAACGCTCCTCGTGACATGAAAAATTGATGATAATAAATACTTCATACATAAAAATCTAATGATTTAAGATAAGAGGTGGGGATGAACCTCAAAACAAACTAAATATCAAAACAAATCAAAATACATATAATTGATGTTAGTAGGACCCGTCCAACCATCAACTGTATTCTGCTCTACAACAGAATCAAGAAGCTCTCTAAGGGAGAGGGGAAAAGGAAACAAAATTATACGGGCATGGGAAAATATAAAGCTGACCCAGACGAGATAAAAAAAGGGGCCAAAACAAACTGGGGAGGTTGGGAATCTCAATCTGGATCATAACCAAAGATGTGATCGGGAACAGGCAGGGAACAACACTTACTCACATTAACTAGGTACACAAAGCTTGTCTAACCTAACTAGGGGAGGGCTCCACAGGAAGCCGCCGCGATGTGACATAGGTTGACCTAAAAGAGAAAATCAAGACTAGCCCCGTTAAAAACGAACAAAGCCCGCCTCTTTCACCCACCTTTCGTTGAAGACTTTCGAATGCAATCGTTTTCTATCAGTTCTAATCTTCATCTTGAGCTGATGATCAAAGAATCGGATCAGATCCTGATGAGAAAGACGGTTGCCTCGCAAGACTTCCTCCTGTCGCGACGTCCAAATCACGTTAGTAACACCATTCTTTTCACTCCAGAATACGGGGGAGACGCATTGTTTCCCGCGTATGCGCAATCAATAGGCACGAGCTTTTCGGGAGCTATACGAGCCGTCAACTCGCCGACATGGTCCCATAAAGGGCGGACCCAGGGACAATGGTAGAAGGCGTGCGAAGGCGTTTTTTCTAAACCAAGGCCACACTGTTCACAGTCTGGCAAATTCGCCAAGCCCCATATGAAGGCCTTGTCATTGAGAGGCAGCCTATTCCGAGCCAGTCGCCAGGTAAGCGAAAACTCAGGGTTACTGAGGTAATCCACGCTGGCGCCCAAGATCAGAAAGAGCGAAACTCCTCCTTCGACAAGTCGAGCCGCTCACGTAGAGGGTCCTTCGCGACCCCCTCCACAAAATAACGATAGAAGACCCTCCAAGGCCATGAAAGGTCACTGGACCGAGGAATGATTGTCAAAGCGTACCGACACTCGCGAAGGAAATCCGGTTGATCCCGCGGTTTATGACGGCGCTCAATCCGCGAGATGTGGGGACTGATAGTAAGGAAAGGGAAGGCGTCTCTTACAATCCCCGCCATAATCGAATCTCCTGTCAACGAGCGGCGTAGAAAAGCCAGCCTCGAGGCGAGCTTGTAACTCGCCAAGTGTGGCATTACCAGTCCCCCCCCCCATGACACAGACATTGCGCACAGACTTCTCTTTCGACCTGATGCTTGCGTCCCCTCCATAAAATGACGGATAGAAAGCGCTCGAGCGGCTTATGGTTTTGACAGAGAGGAAGTACAGCCAAGCGATAAAGTACAATCGGGAAGACGTAAGTGGCACACGCCTCCGCCCTGCCCTTTACGTGCAACCTCCGTCGACGCCAAGTCTGATCGGCCGCGTCGACCTTTGCCTGTACTTCAGACAAATTTTTCTCCAGCTGGAGCTCGGGTCCAAACTACACTCCAAGAATGCGGACAGGACCGTCCGTCCAGCCATAGGGCCCCGGAAGATCGACTCCTTTCCAGGCACTCAACCGCAAGCCGAAAGACTTGTCGCGGTTAATCTTAGACTCCTGTCACCTTTTCGTATCGTTCAAGCGCCTCAACATACTTTCTTATTTTTCAGACGAACGTTTCAATGAATATGAAATACACGAAACATTTTTAAACACGAACACAAAACCCGACGATACTAGAAAACAAGGGGGGAGAACTGTTTCATCTTTAAACCAGAAGATAACCGAGCGGGTTCTAAAGTAATTCAGGTGTTTGCTAGTGTGCAGTTATAAGCAAACTAGTCTCGTGAGTTCAATAGCACCTAAGATGTCTCATTGTTGTGTTTTTCGTTTTTGAGACCAAACATATTAGACGGTATGCTCATCAATAATTGCAATTTCGATCATCTCTTTTTGTGTGTGAATTTGCAAAAGCTAAAAATTTCCTTAGTTTGTCAGAATTTTCAAGATGAATATTTCTTATACAATGTAACCCGGATATAAGAGATTTTCTCTGGTCCCAAATTAGAGCCATACTTACCTAAACAAAATAGACCAAAACCGGATATAAGAGAAAAATATCTTTTACGCTATTGAATAATTCTGGAGTTGCATAGAATCTCACAGTACTAATGTTTTTATTAGAATAATTCATATGTTGAACTTGTGTTTAAAATTTTCCTATCATCGGTTGGTTAATACCATTTCCTCCCTGAAAACCTTATATGATAGAAATTAAGTAATTTTTGATATTTCTATAGTGTTTCAATAGTAAGCGACCAATTCCATGCCTACCTGTATGAAATTCAGCAAAGTCAGCCTTGGTTCCAAATTACTACCTCATATATGAGGCATACCAATAAGTCTCGTTTCAATAAATTGTTTTATATGAGCTAAGAAATTCATCGTAGGTTGGCTTCCGTTTTTAATGAACTGCTTATTCATTAGACATGTGTTTTTATTTCCAGGCTTATGGACAAAGTTTTATTCAAAATGACAAATTTCTCTCGTTAGTGGGAGCCTTTTCTTCGATTTGTAATGCTTCTGGTCGTATTCTTTGGGGATTTATTGCGGATAAAACCTCCTTTAAGGTAAGAATATTAATTTTTAATAATCATTTTTAGCCATTATTTTTTTTATCAGCAAGGATATTTTACAATGATTCTTGGTTTTCAATTAGTGGTGACTTGTTTTGACAAGAAAAAAACTAATAAAATGGTCGTGGTGGGGAGAATCAACTAGAGGACCTACTTATTAGTATTTACATAACTTAGTGCATATGCTGATCTTTAAGCCTTTGCTTTCAGTTCTTAAGAACAATGTCCAAACTAGAAATTAACTATCTTCAAAGCACTTTCTCTAAATCATATACCCAGTTATACTAGTTTCTTTATCGATACGAGTAAATTGAAATAAGCTCGATTTTTAAATAAAAATGTTTTAGGCCTGACGTCTGAACAAATAGAATAGATACTTATTAACAGAATCTGGAGTAGTATTTATTAGCAACCACGACGGACTTCTTTATAAAAATAAAATAAAACACAGTTTAAAAAGATTTAAAGGAGTTAAATTTTGAAAGAAAATAACCTAAAAATAAAATAATTTACGCATAAACTTTTTTAAACGTTGACACGATCACACGTGAAACAAATGAAAGATGACATTTAAGGATTAATTAATTGAATTCTATAAAAATAATGCTTACTTTTGCCTAAAACAGTAAAATTAATATTTATTTACGCATTGTAGCCGATGAGCTATCGACATTATAGATCAGCAACAGGAGTTCTCCGTCACCGCCACAAAGCACAATTTTCCAATAAAATAACTATTGATAAAATTCATTCATTACTGAATAAGTGCTGAAAGTTTCTTTATAAATCTGATAATTCTGATTTTTGTCCATTTTTTTTCCCCCCCCTCAATAACTTTTTATATGGTACCTAATATTTATAAAATTGTGTCTTGGCCTAATTCACTTGAAATGCTTGGTTCAACTTAGTATATGTTGTTATATAACGGTATTCTGCCAGTAACGGTTACCTTAATTCCCGGCTACTAACAATCCTTCTATCCTAATTACTTTAATGCATAAGTGAGCGTGGAAACTTGATCTAACAGATTTAGTATTTGCTGCTTATAGCTCATGATTTGTTAATTCACCATTTCTCTCAGTATCGCCGAGGAAGATGCGCATGCGCAAGAAAAATGTTATAGCGTATACACATGTCGAAAATAAGACTGGAGATTTTTTTTTCTTTAACTAAAAACGATAGTTTTTTTTTTTTTTAAGATCAATAGACTGAGTTTTTCTTTGATGCGTGTTGAATCAATTGCTTTTTGTTAATCATCTACAGAAATAAATAATATTTATCTGGATTAGATAAACTGCCACAACTCATTTTTTCAGCTATAGAATAAAAAAAAAAAAGTTAAACTACGTATGGATCTGCACTTATTTGTATGTATGTATTTTTTAATAACCAGATAGCGCAACTGGGCATCACGGGACTGCTGACATGTCTATTTGCTACTTTGAGTCTTTCTGAATTGGGTGGCGAGCCTGTCTTCTTCATATGGATATGTTTGATTTTCCTGACTTTTTCCGGTAGTTTTTCCACATTTCCTTCTGTCACAATGAGATGTTTTGGAACCCAGTATTATTCAGTCAATTATGGCATCATGTTCACTTCACAGGTAATGTCCATCTTTCAATGACGCTTCGCCATTGAGTACATTTCATAACAATGACGTAGTTTGTAAATTTCACAAGTTATAACTAAACGAATAATTTTCCATTTCAAAATGTTTGAAACTTTAGAATATTAAATGCGTTGTTTCAGCATTGCTTCTCTTTTTTTTTTTTTTTTTTTAAAGGACAAAAATAACGATATTTTCATTTTAATCTAAATCAATTTGCAAACGCTAGGGACCAGGTAGACATCTTAGTCTAAATCAAAAATACAAACCGACAATTTAGTAATGGTCTGTGATTTATAAAAATTCATATAAGTAAATTGTTGACAGAAGAAATTGTTAAAAGCAGATTTAACTTCTCTTTGCGTGTTTACAGCCAAGCTGTTAAAAGCTATATATTGTGTATTTCAGGCAGTGACTGCAGTGATAGGCGCGTTACTTGCACAGTCTTTACGGCTGTCCATTGGTTGGCATGGTATGTTTTTCTTGGCGGCCGGAATCTCTGCTTTTGGTAAGTAATTTTTTTCAATGCCTCACTACGTTAGCCTATACTATTATTAATCTCTGTCGACATTTCTGAGATGAGGTATTGTAACTATGTATGTACTGTTGTCCTCATCTTTGTCATATTCATGATGTTTCAGTCGCTGTACGCTCCGACGTTCATCAGGTGATATACGTTGGAATTTCGAAGCGAACTTTTTATTTCGTCCACCGGGGTATATTTTTCTATTTTCACGTGCCATGCCTTTTCTGGATATTTTAGTTTATTTTCCTTTAGTAACTCAACTCTGCAAATTTTTCTTCACCTTTTTTGTGACCAGGTATTGATATACCCAAGGACACATGGCCCAGTGGATAAAAGCCTTCGTTAGGGACCTCCACTTTTTTTGGCATAAATTTTCGATACTTAAGGTTTAAAATTAAATTTTAAAAATAAAAAATCTTTCTTGAATATTTCATTTTTAGCTTTAATTGAAAGTTTAATAATTAAATTTATTTCCATTAAGTAAAATATTCTGGTGTATTTCAGATAGAAATTATATAGATTGGAATGTCAAATTTAATTTTCATTTCTTTAAATTTTCTTAAAAGCGGCCATTTTCTTAATTTTAAGAAATTTGTACACAAAACAAGTTTTTCTATTTTAAAATTCATTTAATAAATATATATTTCTGACACTAATTTTAGTAAAATTAGAAAATTTAAAGTTAAATTAATCTGATTTGAAATAAATATTACTTACTTATAACATAAAAATATACAACCAATTATTAACGATTGGTCTTGTTCATTTGATCTCACGTTTGATGGATTGCTGATAGACGAGGCGATGACAGTTACTATGGATGACCCCAATTGTCAAAATTCTAAGTGAACGCGCATTTTTGGTTTTTAACAATCTAGTAATTTTTACAAATGAACATATTTTCCGCAATTATTTAATATTTTATTGACTTTTCGAAGATGCAAAAATAAAAAAAATTTAAAATACTATAAAATTTTCTTCAATTAATTTAATAAATGAAATACCATGATTACTCAATTGAAGTATGTCCCACACTAACGTAAATACATAAAATAAAAATATTTTGCGAAATAGTAATTGAAAAAAAAGTAAAACTTAGTTTAAGCTTTAAACTTTTAAAGTTGGATAGAAATTTTGAAAACCTGTTGAAACGTAACTGAAGCAACATAATAAAGGGACAAAACTTTTAGATCATAATAATGTCAATTTCAGTCTACCGTACATGAAAATAATGAACGTAGTAAGTAAAAAAAAAAATACAAAATAAAAAATTATTTTAAAAATAAAATAGCTCAACTAAGTTGATTAATCTTTTCAATTTTGGATTTGTAAACTTTGTTTCCACTTAATTACTATATCACATCCAGGAAATAACCAAATACAGAGTTTTATACGATTTTAAACTATTATTATTATAATTAAAATTTAAAAGAAATGAAAAAACTCTTGTAAAACTTAATTATTCATCATAAAAATTTATTTCTTCAGACAATGTCCTTAATATTACCTTTTTTACAAAAGCAATTAAAAGCTTTTCTAATTAAGTAATATCATGGTTTTATTGGATTCATTATTTTTCAATTCAGAGCAGATTTTCAGTTAGCTCAAATTTGAGGAAAAAGGTGATTTACAATCTCCAAGAACTACTTTTAACAAAAAAAATTCTGGAAATAGAAAGATTTTGTGCGAAATTTCATGATTTTAAATAAGTGGGGTGGGGGGAGGGGTAACATATTTAAAAAAAAAAAAAAAAAAAAGTAAATAAAATAATTTCATTCATTTGTGAATGTCCTGAAAATTTCATTAAAATCTGACAATTACTTGATTTTTACAAGGATTTCCAAATCCATGTTTTCAACGTAAAAAAAGCGCAAAAAACCCCCAGTTATTTCATGCCCCCGCGATAACGTAAACAAAAGACTTTAACCAAAATTTCGAACGTGTTAAAAATAATTAAAAAATACTTTGGTCTTTCATCTTAATAATAACATAAGCATTTTGACGATAAAATTTTATTTTCGTTAAGTTTGTAGCATTTTTTTCATTACGCTATCTGTTTTCCCGCGAAAAAAGTGGAGGTACCTACGTTGGTTAAAGTAATCCAGTGATTTGACACAAAGAGTTGGGATGAGTTCAATACCTGACCACAGCAGACAAACAAAAACTTGGAGAGTTGAGTTCCTAAAGGG
This sequence comes from Acanthosepion esculentum, assembly GCA_964036315.1. Taxonomy (NCBI): domain Eukaryota; kingdom Metazoa; phylum Mollusca; class Cephalopoda; order Sepiida; family Sepiidae; genus Acanthosepion; species Acanthosepion esculentum. The sequence goes on along the minus strand of OZ038483.1, from coordinate 25,383,358 downwards.
AAATAACTGAAACCGAGATATAAAAAAAAATGACAGAGCAATCTACATTAATCTACTGCAAATGTAAATAAAAGGGTTCACTTCGAAATTCAAACGTATATCACTTGAAGATGGCCGGAGCGTACAACGGCCGAAATGTCGTAAATATGACAATGAAGATGAGGACAACAGTCCGAACAATGTAAATAGTTACTAATCTATATTTTGCTGGAGTAAAATTGTTACGACTTAAGTTTTCAATCGATGGTGCAACAGGTCATGTCTTTAATAAGTTAATTGCACAAAACTATAAAAAAATGCTTCAAGGGCGTTTGCAACTCATTAAATGTCTTAATTAGCATTAAAATAATAACTCTTTGACTTTACGTATATTTGCTAATCTTTAAACTGCCCAAAATCGCTTAAAAGACTACTTCAATCTCCTGCCATTATTTATTCCGCTAAGAAGTGTTTTTGCTATACTTGGAGTAACGGAGATTTATTTTTCTTCTCTTTTCTACTTATTCCAATTTTTAGATAGCGGCATGCATTAGTAAATTTATATAGTAAGTAAACATTAATCTACTGCAAATGTGAACAGCTAGAGCCCAAAAAAGGTTAATTGTTTTTTCACTTTTTTTTCTTGACAGCGTCCTTAATAGCCTGTTTCTTTGAGGAACCGCCATCTCCGGAGAGATGAAGGCATGGAAGACTACAGAAAAAAAGTTTTCGTATATTTGTTAATTTGGACACGTTTTCTCATTTGTTTTTAATCATTTTCATTACGACGTCTTGTCAGTTAAACTTGCTTCAGACTGTAGATTCCAGCCAGAACACAAAATAACTTTTCCAGTTCTTAGAACGCTACAAAACCTGATAGTAATAAGAACAAGTCTTCGGTACTAAAGACACGGACAGCGTCATTTGCGCATTGCCATTATCAGGAATCGCAGACGAAGCGAAGATAAAACAGAACATATCTGATGAGGAGTCGCTTCTGATTAAAGAAATGTGAAATCTGTTTATAATGAACTTATCGTCTGTTCAGGCATGTAACAGAGCGAGCAATGGATATACACTTTAGTTCCATTTTAAAAATGTTTTTAAGCAAATCTGCAGACAAATTGTAAATTAAAAAAATATACACATAAGAGTGTTAGCCTCGTTTGTTAAGTACGTTTTGTGGCTGTATTCTTTGATTAGTAATATAGTTTTATACGGTTGTAACTGTAGTCAGCTATATAGAAGACTCGTGCCCGTCGTACTACGAGGAATGTATGGGGCTGACAATCTGCCTAGTTAACGTTAGGTTTCGATAGTGACCAGTAACTTTGTCATTATCGAAACCAAAACGTCAAGAGGAGCGATGATGACCACCGTTGACTTTGTTCCTCGATGGAGTCATTTGAGAGATTTAAAATATTAACACAATGGCTGCTAATTACAAGTTATCTCATGCTTGGCATTTTCTGATATATTCTCATCTGCAGACGCTAACAAGTTTATTCGCCGTAATACCTTCAGTGAGAAAATGTTATGATTTCAGTTGAAACTATAAATCAACTCATAAAATGTAACAACATAATGTAACAACACCCAGGTAGTAATTAATAGACAAACACCTTTTTAAAGTGACCAAGTTAGTTTGTGTATGTCTGTGTTTTTTTTTTCTTTCTTTACTCTTAGCTAATCTAGTTCATATTACCTTATATATTGAAGTTAGTCAACCGCTACAAAAACTGAATTTAAGGGAAAGAGTTCTTTTTTTTTCTCAAGCCACGGTGATAGTTTCCTGTCTCTAAAGTTGTTTGCTTCATATTAATTTCTTTCACTCATTTCATTTCTCGGTAGATTGTTATTAGAGAAAGTTGGTTAAGATCAATTTTGTATTGACTGACGTCAAAGTCAGCCTTGTATAGAGGCCTGAATTGTTAACAGTATCCGTTTTAGCCACACCTACGATCAGGCACAATGAAAGCGCTCATTCATATTCGTTTTATGTCATTTTAATAGCGACGGTAGCGGCAGTAAATTTTAATTCGCGCGCGCTGGGATTACACTGAGAAACCACTAGAACATAACTTTCACTATGCTAATCAGTTTTCGCCTTGCACAGACGGACAAGAAATTTTATTTCAGATAAAGTTCAATCTAGAGAAGTAAGAGAAAGTAAATATCCTTCAAAATAAATTTAGTGTATCGGAGGTTATTAACGGTAAAACGTCGTAACCCTTGTAAAGAGTAAGAATGCAACTTTTTTTTTTTTTTTTTTACATTGGAATTTCCCCGTTTAAAACTGTTGATACTAACCTGGTTGGCTTAGGGAAAAGGCAGGTTAAACCTTAGTATTCGACTATCGGAGTATTTTAAAGAGCTATATTTTCAAAGTTTCCATTTCCCGTTCCGTCGACTAATTATTATTAATTATTATTATTCTCATAATGTCTGAATCGGACTAGTTGAAGCATTCAGCTTGCCTGAAATCTAGTAAAATAAATCAAATTAAAGGGTAGAATGTTAAGAGAAACAGTTCAGATTTACACAAGCATCAATGTCAAAATTTAGTTTCAGCCTAGAAACTAATGTATTGGCTTATACGTGATGTAATCGTGGACGCTACAAGAGTTACGCATTGTGCCAATCATTCCTCTATAGAAGCTACTGCGCAGTACCAATGAAATTGGTCATGAGGGTTTCACTTATTGTTTAGGCTAAATTAATTTGGCACAGTAAGTTAGTCAAACTATATCGCTAGTAGATATTATCGGGGCGATTTTTGGGAACTAGTAATTTCTTACATCGGTACATTAGAACTAAAAAAAACAAAACAAAAAAAAAACTGAATTCTAATACTGAAATCTTCCTTAGCAGTACTGAAGTCAGCAAAATATTATATTACCCGAAATAGATTCAACAGTTTTAAATATACGTTGTTACTTGAATTCTTGGAGAAAAGATCGCTGCTTACTACGAGAGCGCTAAATAGACTCCGAAGAGATACCATCGACAAGTAAATTAACGGATTATAAAGAAAATTATACAGGGAGGCATACAACAATTTAAACTTTCATTTACCTACGTAAATGTTCAGTATGTCATCATATGATGGAACGTTGCTATTATTGGATTAGAGGCTTACGAATAGGAAACTTTATTGTTTGAATATAATTTACTATATGCACTGCCTACGGCCTCCATCAGTTTTTATGAGCTAGGTTCCGAAGACATTGACACATACACACAAACAAGAATTATTAAATTTGATTGATGCTTGAAATAAAAAGAAAATATTATCACTTTAAAACTTTTGGAACTTTTGGCCGATTTGCCAAAGTTCAAGGACATTGAAGAAAAAAAAACTTTTGTAGATCTGATAAGCCCGTTAAAATTCATTATCTTGACAAAAGAGGGATTACGGTATTCTTACTGATAAGATCAATTGATCAAGATTTCTGTCCGAACAAAGAGTGAGAGAGGATCTTCATGAGATGAATGTTCATATGTGGTATTAGCAGGAACATCTATCTATCAAGGGAGCTCAGTGCGGAGGAATCCCTCGGTTACGCATGGAGAGAAGTAGAAAACACCAACAGAATAAACAAATATAGTCACTTACTGGTGCTGAAGAGTGAGATCAATAATATCAACAACTCGACGACAAACAATCTAAAGACAAAACGTAGCAATGGAAACTAGCAGAGTCAAGAAATAAAAAGTAGTCGTCAGACAAACAAAACAATATTGACATTAAAATGAACGTTTTGAATATAATAAAGAAAAGCGTGGGGAGAAAACTTCAACAAAATAATGGCTAGCAATATTGAGGAAACTCTTCGGGTGCACGGCAGGTAGATGCGATACATGTTGAACAATTTAAATAATGACTTGTAGCATTATTCTTATTGAATTGAATTTTTTTTTTTTTTTACGACTTATCAACCGTTAGTAGGTTAACTAAAGCCGAAACATGTTGGATTGTAAGAATATTTTCGAGTGAATATTGCGTTAACTACATTTTGCGAATTTTTTTTTTTTTCAGATACAAGTCCTACTATTTAATCCAAAACTCTGTGTTTCAGTAATTGTTCTAGACCACGTCATCAAAAATGCGAAAGGAGTGAGATAATCGTTAGCGATTTTCCTGTGTGAATGATTGCTGTGAGCCGAAGACGTATCTGGCTGTCGGTGATAATGAAAATTTAGAAGGGCTCCCCCTCATTTTAATGTTATTGTGATAGCTATTTTCTGTGGGGTTTCGTGGTGAGTAAAGGTGAACATAAAATAAATTATACGATACATTATAAAATGCGTCATGTTGACACGTGACTAGTTCCGTTTTTATATCTTTCAGTGACTGCAGAGAGCACCACGACTTTTTAGCCAATTACGTCTTTTGTCAAGGAAGATTGGAATGCTATCTATGACCATGACAGATGCAAGTTTAGGTGCTAATAAACTGTTGGGTATTTTAGGGATTTTACCAACAGGCCAGATAAAAGAGAGGATAACTTTAAAACCAACCGAAGATGATTATGGACTGTTAGCAGGTATTTTGACTATGGTGTAAGTAAAGTTATTTTCACGGGCAAGAGTACGAACATTGCATTAGAATAATTCATGGAATGATTATAGCTGGTGAACATATCGTTAGATTGACCACTGACAACACACGAAGGCATGTCCAAAGAATTTAGATTACTTTTAGACACGTTTTACCAATAGTGGTCAAAGTTCAAATCAGTTTGATACCCACTTGAAAAAACGTGTGTGATGATTTCCATGTAGAAGAAGCATCAACGTTTTTCATCTATAAATTGGATTTTCGTATTTTATGTGCTTGTTAACAACAATCTACAACAACTGGTTAATTTGAGAGAATCTGGCTTGGCGCTTCACCATGTCTGATGCGATCGCTGTGGTCGTGGTAGGGAGAGCTGAAAATTTTGGCAAAATTCTCCAGAGCTTATTGAAGATTTCTATATTGCCCAGCGGGTTTGAGCTACGGCGAGCGACTGTTGATTCTCACAATTGTATGACAACGCTAGGGCCACATATGACCTTTTAGACCATGAAAGTGGATTTAATTAAACGTTTATATAAAAGTAATATTAGAAGTATAAAATATGCTATGTATAATTATTTGATAATCAGAAATTTCTGAAACATGAGGAAAGAGGGCATAGACAATTTAACTAACAGGAAATTGAAAGAAATAAGCAGGGAGGGGAGCGTTTATCCTACTCTCAGTTTATTTGAATGGATAGCAGAACAAGGACAAAAAGAAATGATAAAGAGTCAAAGGTTAGAGCAATAAGAAACGGAGAATTGCAGAGAGCTACGATCACTCATGTCACACCTTTTTGAAGATGTACAGTAGATATATTGACAGACGTCTAAGGAAGGGAAACAAAATTGCCAAATGGTGCTGTTCTGTCATAGAAAAAAGCTATAGTTTTTCACCACACTCAGCAAACTCTTGCTCGACAATAGTGGCAACTGAGACCCCTAATATTTTGAATAGATGACGTGGACATAGAACAGAATCATTGCCATTGTTTTTTAGAGCCAGGCTCTGTTCATACACAAACTGACGAAAGTTACAGGATTCACACATAAAAGCACATGGCTGGCTATGACGTTTCCCTATGAGAATGGAAAAGCATTCTAGAATATATATATTTTAATTTGAACATTTAGTTAGGAACGTTTTAGCTTCATAATTTAACTCTTCAGATTTTTTTAAAATTTATATTTTGAGATAGCAAACTTCATAACGCTCGCATTAAATAAGCGTTTGAGACGATAAACTAAGAGATCGCCAAGCATTTTTATCAAAGCGACAGATCACATAAGAAATATCAATATCTCTATACTAACCTAATCCTAGTAAATATCAAGAGCCAGTAATCATCTCATTGTAAGTAACCAGTGTTAACTGCTGATCACCTAGGTTAAGAGATTTCAGGATAGATCTTAAAATCACTAGCCAACGACAAGAACTCTGTTCTTTCAGATTTAGAAGAGACATTTGGACGTCAATTAGAAGAAAAAGCTTAAGTCGAAAGTGTCAATATAGAGTAACTTCTTTAGAAGTCAAAGCTTCTTTGTTTTTAATCACTGGATCGCATAATGAGAAAAGGAGGCTTGTAAAACTTGATACTCAGACATATTAAAGGCAAGAGGGTCAGAGGAAAGCAGTGATTAACCTGCCTAACGTGCGTGTAACAATGGATTGCAGAACAAAGTGGGAAGGATAGTAAAAAAATAAATTTGCTAACAAGTGCAAAGAATAGGGAGTTCTAGGGAGTCATGTCCTGAAGAGACGCAGCACATAGAAAATAAAAGACACTGAAACCTTTCTATTTCATAGCCTCCCTGAGAGTAAATCCGCATTCGAGCTGGAATATCAATATAGCTAATATTGGGTTGGATTTCGAGGGAAACTCAATAGTTAAGGTACTTACTTCTGACTTAGCAAAACGACTGACAGTATTTAAAGAGGTCAGTCAGATTTTTGCTTTTATTAAAAAAAAAATTACATTTAAAAAAAGCAAAAGCTGTCATGAAATCATGTATGATTTTTTTTTCCTATCTACTCAAGATAAGGAACTTGAGAAAATCTCTGGAAGACCGACTTTTCAACATATCAAGAGTAGACATACCAGTCGGGTTTCCAGAGGTTAATCCGACTAATTAAATTTATTCTATTGTCATGGAATGATGCCAGATAAAGACCCCCCCCCCCAGAGAAACTTAATATTTGCAACATTAGTTTTTCATCAACTATGTCAATGTTGTCGAAATAACTTCCGATGAAATGTAAAAAGTTGCTTTATTTCAACGTACCCTCACTACTCAGGACGACTGAAAAGAAATTGGATGTCGGGAAAGCCAAGAACGAGATTTTATACAAGTCCGAAATAAGGCAAATGTTTATAAAATTGCATTTAAGAAGGTATAAAAACCTTGTAGAGACATTTTTTTAAAGTTTTAAATCCAGGTCTCTAAAATCAGTCGGGCATTGCTATCAGTTTCAAGAAACTATCATAAAATGCTGGAATAAAAACAATTTTTAGGTATAGAATACAAGAGATTCTTTGCAAATGGAGGCAGGAAAATTCTTTCGATTTGTTAGGCGTCGATTGTTACTATTACTACCACCAACTTAAGGTTGAAAAAGGTGCTGGTTATTGTCGGTGCCTACAAACGAGATAAATTTGTTGAACTGTTTTTTTTTTTTCAGCATTTGATAATCTGACACTAACTTGTAGAGGCAATGCATAACTTTTTTAAAGAGGCAATTTTAGAATCATCCGTTTATATCGGGCATAGTGGCTTTGACACGGAGCACTGCTTAAAAAAGAGTTGTATCTTGTCATTATTTGAAGTAAAATATTAACTCAAAGGAACGCTAAAATAAACACACAGACACTAACAAATAAAAACGGAAATTCTGATTCTACCAAACTGTAGGAGCTCGTGTCAGTCATATGAACAGTAGAGGCGACAAGACTTTCGGACTACCTGTACTGTTTGCACAACGAATTTGTTACAGAAGAACCAGCATGGATTTTAACGACACTTGTTTTTTAATTTGTAGTGTTCAACTTTTATTAAGACTTGACGGTTATCGCGTGTATCGGGACAGAAGTTATACTCCAAAACATTGGATATCTATTCTTTCATTTTTATGGTAGGCTAATTTGGATCCCGAAAGAGTCAAGTTCCAGCTAGACATTTTCATGACACTGTAGAGCCAGAAGAGAAGTTTGATTTAAGAGAAGCAAATATTGCGTCAGTGTAAATGCGTGCTGAAACCTCTAATCGGGAGGGAATCTATTTAATCTTTCCATCAATGTGTGCAAGCAATTATCAAGTATCCGAACAGCGAAGTAGGCCTATTAAAGTCGAACTAATGTCGTGAGTGTACCAAAAAAAAGTAGGTTAGTGAAAAGCACCACTATATTTGACATTGGGCTGAATTTACCATAATTGTGGAATATGCGGCAACTTGTAATTAGCACCAACTTAATTATTTAGTCGTTAAGTTTCTATCCCTCTCCCCCGATGTGAAGCAGCACAGATCTTCGGTAGTTATCCAATAAGAGAAATCGGCGAAGGGTTCTGATCAACTGTTTTAGAATGAAAGGCAAGGCAATAGTTTAGTTAATCACCAAATGAACTTCAAATGAGAGATCCCATTTATAGAACAGAAAATATCAGATCGATGCCAGTCCGATATGAAGAGAAACAAAGTGCCAGCTCGTATATAAGCATTAATGTAAGTACCACCATTAAAGTGAGGCCCAAGGTTTAAAATGCATTTTAAAACTGTAAAATCTTGAGGTTTTTATTTTAATTCCAAGCTAATAGATTAAATTTAATGTTTCCAAGAAGTAAAAATAATTTGCATTTCAAACCGATTTTGACAGGAATTATTTTTTTAAATCGCTAAAATTGGCTATATTGACAAATCTGTCAACATAGCATAATTCTCTTGATTAAAAAAATCTTTCAAAAATAAAATATTTTTCTGAAATTTTATTTGAGGAAGATTGATTTAAAATTTAATTAATCTGAATTAAAACAATTGTAGCTTAAAATACCACAAAAGCATTCTTTTTAAAATGAAAGTGAGTTTTTATGTGGTGTTAACAGATTTATCGATAGTTTAATGTTTGGCTAAAGTGTACATAACTAAAAATCACTTGAATACAACGAGCGCTTTTTTTATATCCTTTTTTTAAACTACTCGGTAACCATTAATGATTAAAAACTAATCTAATGTTTTAATGAATTCTAGATATCTTGGCTTTATACTGTTATGAAGACGTTGGTTAAGGAAATTTTAGAAAATTATCAAATTTTAAATTGCTATAGTTACTACTCTTTCAAATAATGTCGTGTATGGACGACCGTATTTACAAAAATTATTCCATTTACAGAAGAATGAGAATTCTATCGAAAAAGTAGGTTTTTATTTTCACATCAAAATTGCGATCTGCAACGTCATTTCCTGATTGGCTTGGTTACCAATCAACAATGAACATATACTTTTGTTTTGTTATTATTAATTACTTTGTTCATTAAAAAATTGATACATAAAAAAAAAATAACACATTAAATAGCAATGTTAATGATAATGATAACAATACCTCATCGGTCATTTTTGAATGGTAAATACTAACTTATTAAGATGCCTTTAAAATATCATTAATTTAAAATATAATTTGTGGTCATGAGCAAATTAATGTATATATATATATATATATATATATATATACAGAGAGAGAGAGAGAGAGACAATATTAGTGGTGAATATACACATACATATGTAATTATATATACACATACATACGTATGTACGAGGCAACTATCTTCCCCGAAGAAAACAGAAACGAGAAGAAAAGATACATAGGTATATCCGCTGGTGATTGGAAGCAGCGTCTATACAGCCATAGGTACTCCTTCAGACACAGATACCTCAAAAACCAAACGTCCCTATCCAAACACTACTGGGATCTGGTGGATAGGGGTCTAACCCCACTTTTCGAATGGAGATACTTGTCAAGAGCTAGCACACCTAATAACTTCCGCGATAGGTGTAATCTGTGCATCGCCGAAAAGATATTTATTATCAGAGATGAAAATCAGGATGAACTGTTAAACCTTCGGAGTGAGATCCTCTCCAAATGTAGACACATAAAACGGTTCAAAACATGAACACCGTTTTGTAACACGTTGCCGGGTGTAACACTTCCACCTTAGCCCAGTAACATCGGGCATGACTTTCTGTGTATTGAATTTTACTTGTATGTATTATTGTGTATGGTTATGTGAGGCGCCACGTATTCCAAATTTTTTTCTTCTTTTTTAGGCTTCATTCATGTAATGACTATTACTTATATGTACCATTGTGTATGTTTATGTGACGCGCCATGGATTTCTAATTTTTATAATTTTGGCTTTCCTTTATTCACGTGGTGATACATGTGTGAGTGGTTAAGTAGGTAAACGTTCCCCTAATAACTGATTTGCAAAATCAGATAGCATTATAATAGTTAGACACCTAGGTATACATTCTAACATTAGAGATAGATACACGCTACTCACCCAGCGGTTTTAGAATATTATATATTTTTTAATTGGCCTTTGATTTGGTTTAAATATAGAAATGGATATGTGCATTCATATGGGTGTATGCGCGTGTGTGTAGACGTGTATATAAAAGCATACGCATAAATATATGTATATATATGTGTATGTGGGTAAGTATATGAATATATGTGTGTGTGTGTGTGTGTACACCTACATGTATGGACGTATGGATACGTAGGTAGAGATATATATGCAGATGTAGTTATGTGTGTGTGTGCATATTTCGATATATATGTAGACATATAGGTGTATATGGGTGTAGATGTACGCAGGTATTCATAATCAACCGGAAGTCCGAAGAGTGAAAATGGAATTTTGTCTGTAGGTTTTCATCCGTCTTTTATCTTGTCAGCGGGATTTCACCAAAATTCCTTGTGTTGGGCAAACGGTCTCGTTTGGGTTGTTATTTGGGATGGGGGCGGGATGAAAACAGGCCGCCCGAGAATCATTTAGCCAGTCCGATAAATTTATGGGGGCAGAGATTGTTGGTTTATCACTTGGCCCGGCTAGACAATATGTTTCCGAACGCCGTCTCCACTTAACTTCAGGGAATCCTAATATATATATATATATATATATATATATATATATATATATATATATATATATATATATAAATATATCTCCTAATTTCTATTTCATAAGAATGAGAAAACGATCCTATCATCAAACATTGTATTTTAGAAATGCTTTGAACTTAATTCTTTGATCGCATAAGGTACTTCATTTCAGAATGGAACTTGACCCATTTTGTGGAACAGACTCTCGGCAGGATGTTTTCCCAATCACTATAATCTTCACCTCTTCAAGTCTAGGGTTAACTGTTATTTTTCTTCATACCTCTATGAACCTCACTTTTTGTCCTTACAACATCACACAGTAATTCTCTACCTTGAGTGACTCTTAGGACTTGTATTTGGTGAACATTAGTATAATTGTTTTTAAATATTCACAAGCATTATGTAGGTAATAAAGTCTTGTACAAAACCACGGTCGTCGTCGTCATTGTTGCTGCTGCTCATTAAATCAAATCTCAAGAGGGTTTAAAACTAGACCTGAGTCAACTTATAAAGAATATCAATAAAGAAATAAACAAACAAATATACTCAGAGGACATCAGTAAATACTTGACCTTAAATGCAAGTGTGAAATATTATCTCTGGTGGAGTCTATTATACAAGATTGATTTTACATTGGCCGCCATCGTCGTCGAAAGGAACCATGAAAGAGTAAGCTCCCTTTCAAGAACAGCTGAAGGAATGATTACCTTTTAGACAGTGACTTCGACCTTTGGAACACAAAGAATTTTGAAATTACTTTGCAGAAATGATTTCACGCCATGTGGCTGAAGTGATTAAATTTAGGAATTCATTTTATTACATACAAAAGTTACACCCTTGAATTGAAAAAGAAAAATGAATTTTCCCCATTCACAGCATTTTCGTATCCTCAGTAGTTGATTTCCGGTCTCCACCTGCTGCTTACCCAGTAAGTTTTTTAGGCAGGTCTGGATAAATGCGTCACAGTTGAAATTAGGTTAAAATCTCTCAATGTAGAACAACGTCAATGTATTAGTAATACAATGTAACCCGGATATAAGAGACCCGGATATAAGAGTAGCCCGGATATAAGAGAGATTTTCTCTTGTTCCAAATTAGAGCCTGTGTTAATAAAACAAAATAGACCAAATCCGGATATAAGAGAAACCCGGATATAAGATACTTATTCTCCGGTCCCGACAACTCTCTTATATCCGGGTTACACTGTATTATCTTGATATTTTTTTAGATGAAACATTGTCAACCATTAGTAATTTTTGGCAAGTATTTCTTCGTTTTAGTTATTTTTTCATCACAATTACTCACACCGCCGTCAACTGCGCAGATCGAAAAATGAATAATGGTTAAGTGTAGGTTCACGTCTACAACTGTGTGCCATTGAATCGTAGACTCTCTTTCTGAAGAGTTATTGTCGACACTGAAACTCATCTCTCTTTTGCACAAAAAAGTAAAAAAAAAGAAACTTTAGAAAAGAAATTTTACCTTGACGTCTGCGATTAATATGAAAATACTACTAGCGTTTTTTATAGAGTCATTATGCTTCTATACATTCATAAGTTATCCTAGACGCCATTGATAATGTAATGAGTTTACTCTTCACTAGTGCTCCACTACTGGGGCTTTATGCCAGACTAAGCTATACTTGTTAAATATCCACCTTCTTACCATAACTTCAACAATAATATAGAAAATACACACACACACACACATACACACACACACAAAGACATCTGTATACACAGTTTGTTTACTGGTTTATTTATAAAAATTGCAAGTTTTCAATATTTTTTGATTTGATTCGGAAAAAAGTCGAAAATATTTGCAATGCTTAAAAATATTTATTGATTGATGTTTCAAGCAATTTTAATTTATTTTTCATGTAGTTTCTTGAATGTGCTTCTCTGGGATTTTTAGTCCCTGTTCCAAATTTAGCGAAATAAATGCTCGTCTCTTTTCAAGCACTAACATTTTTTTATATGGCATGAAGAGGCGGCAATTTATGTACACCGTTTTATGCGAATGTGTGTGTTAAAGTCTAAAAAGAACTTATCAACAACCCTAGCATAGCTTTTTGTCTATTTGTTTAAAATCTCGTCAGATATCTTCACTTATTAATAATTTTCATATCTTCGTCTCCAAAAGCTACGATTAGTATCCACTTTTAACTTATAACGTAATACTTCTTTTTTGTGTGTTGTACATTTCATTGTGCAGTCTTTTCCCATTTTTTTCGAGTGAAATGCATTTGAAATATTTCGGATAATGTGGATGGGTAATATTGTGCTGCATATTAACCTATCAAATTTTCCCATGAAAAGAAAGAACAATGAATAAATAAGTTTTATGCAATGAATCATTTACCGTATTTGTTGACGCTTGGATTACAAAAATATTTCGGGATTTTTACTTATTGCAACTCATGCAAGCTTTATTGTTTTCCATTTCGAGCTTCTGTAGTTGCACTCTTTCGTTACAATAATACCTTTTTCTTCACTATTTCAATGTGCATTATTTATCTACGCGCCCACGACACAATGTGACACAAGATCTAGCTTAATGTGGTATTTCGGGAAAACAGTAGAAAAATTACTCAAGCCCCCCCTCGACATTTCCCCCTTTTGGGAACGCCTCACGCGACACGTAATGACCTCATCGTTTTCCTGAAGGAGAGATACTGCCAGGGAGGATGCCCCATCCTCGGGACTTGAGCTGATTTTATGAATAGTATTTTGGTGTGTGTCCACGTCGCTATCGAATGTGACACAATGTCGAGGTTTAAAGTCGATTTACCGGCAATACCGTAGAAAAATTGCTCAAGCCCCCCCCCCCCGGGAACTTCCCCTTTTGGGAACACCTCAGGCGCTGGGTAAGGATTCCTTCCCCATAGAGAGGTACTGCCTGTGAGGATGGCCTCCTGGGGCACAAGCTGATTTTATTTATATCTACTGCATTGATACATGTGCATTTTATGTGCTGGTAAATAGACAACGTAGCATGAATATATTAGAATTATAGGGTTGTATCGAAACAAAGATCCCAAACTATTTGAATTTCCAATACATTACTTCATTAATCTGTTTTACCGACGTTCATTTTAAGCTCTTTCTCTAAATTTGACGTTTGCATTGTGTATGTGAGAGTGAGAAAGAAAGAAAGAAAATGAAAACAACTGTCTATCAGACAATTCTATCAGGAATAAGAATCACTCTGAAAAGTCTGATTGTAGGCAATCAGTATTCAATAAGTAAACAAAAGTCCTGGAGAATATTTCCTTGTTCATTTACAATGACGACATAATTAAATATGTAAATATTAACAAAACAATTATCGACTCTTTGTTCATTCAATATTGTTTATCAACAAATCTATTTGGGGAGGTACTTCCATTCTTTCTATATACAGGCAGTGACACTTCATGGTATAATGGTTAACAATCTTGTTTCGTTAGATCAATTACAACTGAGTAGTGATTTTGATCCTCACTAAGTGCTTCATACTTTTGACCTTGTGCCACATCTAAGCTACGGTTATTAAATCGTTATATAGGCAGTGCACTTCGATGTGGTGTAATGGTTAGCAAACTTGTCTCTCTAGATCCATTACGACTGAATAATGAATTCAATCTTCATTGGGTATAACACTGATGCCGCCTTGCGTCACACCTAAGCTACGCTTAGTAACTCGCTATATGCAAGCAGTCAATAAAATAACTACCACATTAACGGAAACATTGCATGTGGAAACTACTTGAATATGTTTGACCATTACATTTTCCCTAAAAACACTCCAAAAGAGCTTTGCAAACAACGACATTTCAAAAGGATGGTGAATTTGCACATTACGTGCCACCAGAGAATGTATGGATAGAAAATTATCAAATCGATACTTTGGGAGAGCGGGACCACTGATTTTGGAGGCAGTGTTTCCCGATATCAAAAAGCTATATTTTTTTTGAGTGTGCGAGTGGGAGTAGGGTGGTGTTAAATTAAGAATGCAGTCTGCAACAGAAACAAACCGAAATACTTAAGAATTAAAAGAATTTAATTGAAGAAAAAGCAAGTTCGTTAAAACATCAAATCTGTTTAAAATGTTTTCACGAAAGAGTACAAATTTTCATTTTAGTTATTGATTTAGAAATATACATTTTTTATATATCATATTGCTTTTTCTTCTATTTTGCGGACTTACGGCTATATCATATTGTAAGTTAAGCAACGTCAAATCTGGTCAGTACATAGATGGATGACCGCTTAGGAATGCCAGGAACTGTAAGCTTAACTTATGCGTGTAGTGTAATGGATAACGGCACATAATTAGAAATTTGGAGAGTAGAGTACTACTTCTGGTGCGTTCCATTTTATTCCCTTACGCGCAAATACTCTTGGGAAACTTATGAATTCACCTCTTATTTTCCCAGCTATGGGTTAATTAGCAGAACTTGTATGAGCAAATCATTATTATCTCCAGGAAATTCTCTAAAAATATTTTCTGGCTTTAAATAACCCACAAAAGGTTGATAAGCCGTAAAAATAAATCAGTTCTATTTTGCTTTTCAAATGTGGTAGTTATTTTAATATAAGGTACTGCTCAATACTAGAGAAATGGCTTTCTCAAAAAGAAATAAAACTGCTATAAAATGGAGTTTCGACCGAAGTCAAAACAAAGCTGCTATTCACTTGCCTTTTTACGCCCCACCCCCAGAAGACAAATATGATAAATGTTTGGTTTAATGCGAGTAGATGCAAAAGTAATTTAGTCCCATGTGTTTTTGATAAAAATCTCAGGGCGTATACATAGACTCTACCAGGTTAATGAGATAGGGAAGAGCTGCGTATAAGACAGATCACAGAGAGAAAGCAGACCAGATATATTGTACCTGTGTTGGGCACCTCGAAGCTGTGTAATGGTTAGTAAGCTTGTCTCGCTAGAACAATTACTACTGAGTAGTGAATTCGATCCTCACTGGGTGCCCCTACTTTCGGCCTTGTGACACATCTAAGCTACTCTTACAATTATATTGTACCTGTGTTTGCCCAAAAACGAGACAGCTCATCCTGACGAAAAAATCAGGAAGCTACGATTGATTAATAGCTTTGTGGTTGGAAACGTTTGCTCACATAGACATGCTTACTCTTTTGTACTAAAAACAAGTACTGGCACGATTAAATTATTTCCTTCAATTCCCCCAGTCCGGCCACAGTGCTTGTTCGGTACGGTAAGCTTATTATTTTTCAAATAACTTTCTCCACGGCACGATTATTTTCTTTGATGTTTATTAAAATCTTATAAAGATTCATGGCGGAGCGTTTATTTCAAGCGTCACACTTATTTCACAAACTGAAAAATTACCACCGGCATAAATATTCCGGAGAGCACTTGTGTTTTGGTACAAAAGAGTAAGAGGTAGATCGCGTATAACCGATCTACAAGGAGGTAGGCAGGCAGGCCTGACATTCGGTATTCGAAACCATTTAAATAGGTTCGAACACTAATTGCAGGAATCAGAACATCGCACAGAGAGAAATACAAAATGAAGAAATAAATACAAATAATTAAATGTACTAAACTGTGCCTACTTCGATGGAAGACAGTAAGAAACAAGGAATGAGAGAAAACAAATTGCGCCAATCGTTAAAAACATCTGAGAATGAAAGACAGGCAGGACTGAAATTGATGAGAGAGAAAGCGAAATACTAAAGAGGAAGATTATCGTATAAATGAGATGAAAGGGCATAATATAAAAATGTGATCGGAAGAGAGAAAAGGCGAGAAAAAGATGTAGATACATTGCAAAGTAAAAAGTTAACGAGAAAAAGATGGAAAAATTGGAAAAAATCAGGTCGATTAATAGAATTAATTAAAATAGTTGAATGCACATAAAAAGTAAAAAGTACAAGACAAAAGAAAAGGGATCCTCGAATATTTGTCGATTATCGATCGTTTGGTGATCTCTTTTTCTATATTCGTTTGAATCTGACAAAATACAACACGGAAAATTGTACGAGGGAAGCTTGGTTGGTGTTCTTAATGGTTTTTGCGAACGATGGGTTTTGAGTCCTTAAAATACGTTTTGAAATTATTTCAGGCAATATTTTCCGGCTCTTGGAACAGAAAGGCCAGCAAACAACCTGAAAAAAGAAAAGTCAATGAGAAATTCAAATAGTTATTAGATGTACGATTCGAATATCGGATTTTTGATTTCGATTTCATTAATTTTTCAAATATTTATTTATTTATCTTTTTTATTATTCCTGCTCTGTGACATTTTCTTAAAACTTTTAAAACTTTATTTTATCTTGTTAATGCTTACCGTTTAAGATAAAATTTGTAATATATATATATATATATATATATATATATATATATATATATATATATATATATATATATATGCGTTAAATATATAATTTACTATATTTCCATATATATCGGCAGGTATTGCACATAGTATAAAAATCAAAAGGGACAATCAAATTGACTGGAACCATCTTTCCCTTCCTTTCTCTCCGTCTCTTTCACTCATATATATATATATATATATATATATATATATATATATATATATATATATATATATATATATCAATTATGTAGTGCGTATTCAATTTATGTAACGTAAATCATTCAAACGAAAAACAAATACAGAAGCTAATTATACGGCAAGAATCACTCTCGCAAACAATATTTAATAATAAGATACAATCAACTTCGAATCCGTTAATGAATGGTATGATCCTTGTTTATAAATTCCGGTTTTATCAGGTCTTATTTTTTCTACTAGCCGGGCTTTCAGTCGTTTCGAACGACCATCATCAGGTAGACATTTCAGTGTGTTTTTAACAATATCTCATTGCTAAAAAAACACTCTTTCGGACTGCACAATCTTTCGATGTCGCATTACTACCTGGAATTTAACAAAAACACCCTGAAATGTCTACCTGATGATGGTCGTTCGAAACTGATAAAACCGGAATTTATAAACAAGGATAATACCATTCATTAACGGATTCGAAGTTGATTGTATTTTATTATTAAATATTGTTTGCGAGAGTGATTCTTGCCGTATAATTAGCTTCAGTATTTGTTTTTCGTTTGAATGATTTACGTTACATATATATATATATATATATATATATATATATATATATATATATAGGTAACTGGAGGACAAAATGGAATAAAGGAATAAAACTTTACAATTAGTCATTCATTTACCCACTATTAGTCTGATATATAAAGTTTGTATATCATATCCTTATATATATCTATATATATATTTGAATATTTTACTCAGGCTATAACATTTAATAATTGCAATAAAAATATATTTTAATAAAAACAAGCAAGAATATACAGAATGATAGTAAAAGGTCAAATAAATATAGTAAAGAAGTAAATCAAGTGACAAAAATAAATTGAAATAAAATCGTACAGTAACATCATATTTTGTTATTCTTTGTTGTTTGATTTTACTATGTCTTTGTATTGCAATATATATATATATATATATATATATATATATATATATATATATATATATATATATATATATATATACATAGTGATATGACACTCTTTATTTATATTAAAAGTAATTAAATTGAATTAAATGTATCATTTGAGGTATTAACATTAAATATACATCCCCCACCCTAAAATTTAATAATTTATCTTTGATTCTTTCTTTCTATTGTTTCAAAATTGGTTAATATGAAGAACTCGCAAATATCAGGGGATTGCAGAATTAGGTCACAACCAAACGGCCTTTACCGCTTTTGAATTGATTCAACGGTTCGATTTGATTTCATAGTTTTAAGGTATGCTATATTTATGGGTTAAATTCCTCAATATCAGGGATAGAGTCTATGTAAATATAAAAGTGGACTATGAGGTCAACACCCAGCGGTGCCAGTTTGTTTCATATTTAAATGCAATCTTCAGGCTTCACGAAAGAATCTGAGGGTCTAGATTGCAATAATGCTAGAAACAAACGTTGAAAGATTGAATTCAATGGAAGACAATCAGTCCATCGAACTCCCCATAAACTATAAAATCGATATATAAACACGCATGTTTTTATTCTACTACTATACGCAATTTAGAACAATCGAAATATTCCTATCACCAACTGCGAGAAACAGTAAATGAATCTTTTGATTAAAAAAGCAATGAAAAAGAAATATCAATTTTGCGGTTTTTGTTTTTCTTATGTAGATACAAATTTTAGGTAGCATTAAACGTAAACAGTTTCTGGCTATTTCTCATACTGAATAAAACCTTAGTTTTATGATATAATGTGTACAATCTAAGTGTCTTACCAGTGAGAGAAAGTCCTGAGGCAACAAAGAAAAGTCCGTGGTATCCGATATGTTCATAGAGGACATGCGCTAAAAATGAAGTGCTAATATTTGATCCCGCCTGGAAAGAAGAAGGAAAGTGCAAAGAAATGAAATAATCGAATTTACTTTTAATAGGCTTGGAAAAAAAAGAAGGTAAATTTGATAATTCTTTCAAGGAAATTTATTTGCCTAATGACGTATCATGGAACCTTGGAAAAAAAACTTTAGGTACTTAGTAATTATCTTTGGAGAAACCGCCATTTGTCTCAGTCGAGACTCTCCCGTTTGTTTAGCCACAAAATACTATTCGATGGATTATAGCTATCATTTCATAAGAAGTTTAAATTTGATAAGAAGTTAAAAAAAGGTAAATCTCCAAAAATTTGATCACACTTTTTTTACCCTAAAGAGTTATTTATTTCATCCAAATTTGTTTATGCATTAAAGCCCATTAATGAGTTTTCATTTTTTTTAATGACAGATTGAATAATGGCCCATTAATGTCCACTGTCCTAAAAATGGGACGGTCGGTCTGTTATAGGTAGAAATTTATCATTAATACCGGATCTTTATAAGCCTATAAGTAATATTGGATTGTTGTTATAGATTTATATTTAATATCGTAGCTACAAATGAGTTAAAATATTTTTAATTGATACTGGCAGTAGGTAACATTGAAATTCTCTGCTTTCGGCATTTGATACCAATACAGAATTACTATGAAAGAATTACTTAATTCTGTCAGGCAATCATAGTCAATAGCTAAATGTGTATGGTTATTTTTCTTTTGTTTTCATTAAGTTGCAGTTTAAAAGTAAGTAAATATGGGATATTAAATTTAAAAAAATTATATAAATTGAACAATGCCTTTTTGGTGGAAATTTTATTTATTCTTCAAAGAATAGTTTGCTGTGTTGAGGTATTAACCACGAGAAAATAAAATATATGATGAACTTGTTATCAGCATTTATATTAAAGGAACGGCGATAAAATAACAAAATAATAAAATTAACCGTTTCCTAATAAGAAAACAATCGGTATTCATCAACTGAACAGTTAGCGTTACTGCCGGTTGAAATTTATCAAATCTTGATTAAAAGAGGTTTTCAGGTAATTCGTTTGTTTATATCATTTCTCTTCGTGTTACACGTGCTACCCATTTTTATGCTTCCTATTGTTGGAAGTATTCAAGTGCTGTGGTTTTTGTTATTTGGTAAAGGTCTTTGTTAGTAATTTTATAGCGCCAGCCTATAAAGGCTGATGAAGGATCGTCTTTAAAATTTATAGGATTTATTCGTTTGAATCATTTTTAACCATTGTTCTGAAAAACAACAGTTGTATACAGATATTAGTTTCTGAACGAGTTGGACGTCATGCATGACAGTCGTATGAAAGTCTAGATCTGACGAAGTTATTTAAGAACATGACTTACATTTTCCCATTAATATTTTGTTTTAAATTAGCATGCAACAATGCTGGACAAAAGTACTCCTATCATAACCAAGCCTGTGTTCAATATTCTGATCTTCTATACTGAATTTCTCATAGATGAACCATGTAGCGAAGTATTAAGATGGTTAGGATTTATCAATCCATTATTTTGAATTTTTATAATGGGTTCACGGTAGCTGCCCTTACTACTCCCATTCAACTGTGCCCTGGTTGTTTGTTTGATATATATATATATATATATATATATATATATATATATATATATATATATATTCCTTTCTGTCGTGCGACGATGGCTTAGGGGTAAGATATCTGACTGATGTCAAATCAGTCAGTTGAAGCAATCAGATATCTAGCCATACTGAGGAGCTGTGATACAGCGAAACAGTCTGTCTGTGGATGAATATATATATAAATGCGTGTCAGAGGGTTATGGTTTGCCTAATATAAGTCTGCAGGCTGTTAATTTAGATGAGGGCGTATCAGAGACTGATCAGCTCTGATGGGGTCGACTTGGTGAGGGAAGTATGATGTTTGAAAGACCCGAAACTGCCCAATGACTTACATCACTTACGACGCCCTCTAGCGCTAAAGAGCGTATATTCAAAGTATATATATATATGTATATATATATATATATATATATATATATATATATATATATATATATATAGTGCTTTCATTCAGTAAATGAAATGTCTCGAATAGAGGTAAGCAGTGATGTCTACCAAGGGGTCGTAATAGTGAGACAATCAGTATCTATTTATATATAAAATACAATGATTTCCGTTAGTCTGTTCGTCATACCCTCTAAAATAGCCATATATTGAAATATATTCACCGCTCGAAACCAAATTTTAGGGAGAAGGGAAAACCTGTAAGGAGATACAAAGTACAGTTGGTTTTACTAGGGTACGTAGCTTAGTATAAATTTTCATTCATTTTTTGAAAAATTAAATGTTTTATTATTTAACATACACAATACTCCCATTATTAAAAAAAAAAACAATTAAATGGTTAAAATAGCAAATACTTATTTAATAAAAAAATGCGTATCTTTTCTATAAGTTTTTATATATATTTCATTTTGGTAAAATATAATGCACAGAAGTAGCACTGAAAATATAAACACAGCAGGGAAAGTAGAGTTTGTAAATTTCGACAAAAAAACGTTAGCAATAACTTCAACAATACTAAATACTGTGATGATTTCAACACGCGTCAGTTTCTTGCAAAAAAATTCCAGTCAAACAAATGGCGCTAATTAACCGTCTGTAAGTATAGCTTGTAAACAAAATTACACTTCATAGGCATTTTTGAAAATATGTCTATTGTATTAAAATATTAAACACTGATTCTTTAAAACCGAGAAGTCTAACATTGTTGTCAAAATCTTTTGTCCAATATTGTCATGGCTGAAAGGTAGTGTGGATTTGCCGATGATTTCTTTACATGAAATATTTTAAAACTTGGTCAATATTAGTGTGTCCGGAAAATAAGTACGTTTTACCAGAAAGGATGCAAAAACAAATGTAAGTCAAATTTATTTAGCTGTTATTTATCAACAATGTAATCACCTCAAACTGCAACACAACTGGAAGACAATTTTTCCATTTCCCGTTATATAGAAAACTGATTTCTTCCATGAAATATACATGTTTTCTTGTTTCTGAATGTTCTGCATCTTATGAGATGTTCTAGTGATCAAAAACAAATAAAAGCCTGTAGGTCTCGAATCTGATGAGCATTATCATACTAAAGAATAAGATCTTTGCTATTTATTTACTAAAGCAGGACTCTTTCATCATAATGCTCCATTTACCCAATGATTTTGCTGGCAATAAACGTCTGCAGGGATGGTCCTTCCAGGTTCCTGTAGATCGTAATGAAAAACAACTTATATTCCAACACCACAATGCAAGGGCTTTGTGGATGGAGTCCTGGTTTTGGTCTTGGTATAGGTTTCTCATTTTATGATAAATCTCTTTCGATATCCGTTCCTCAAGGGGCAGTTTTTCAAGGGGCATTTGAACTCGTAAATAATGTTTGTTCTTTGCAATTTTGACTTATCAGGCGTATTGTTATTTTTTAGGATGAGGTTAGCTGTCTTAAATTTTTATAATAGATAATTAATTACACGCCTGATAAGTCAAAATTGCAAAGAACAAACATTATTTACGAGTTCAAATGCCCCTTGAGGAACTGCGTTCCTAACGAAACCGGACTCATAAATAATTACATCGGTTACACAACCACATGCTTATCTAGACGCCTTACGTTACACCTATTCGATCACAGCTCCATTAGAACCCATTTAAACACACACAAAAATTTACCAGACTCCATTAGGAATATACTAGTAGAAAACACAAATATATTAATTGCTTCCACCTGTAAAAAAAGGTTAAAAATAATGGAGGCTTTAATAATAAAAAAGAAAAAGCCTACCCTTAACAATATTAACTACGAACAAAGCCACAACGTGCTAACCGTATTTGGTAATTAAAACACCACTACTACACACTAAGACATACACATACTCAATTAAACAGAAAAATCAAATCATCCTTGATAATGGCTAAAGATATAGCCGAAAGCGCTCGGAAAAATAAAACATTTGGACAGTTCTTACACAGCCTTTGTCCAGCAAAGAAAACTCTTGTTCGTACACAAGAAAAAATAAATAAAAAACTTAACCGGTAGTACCTTGTCTGTCGTTTTTAATGAAACTTGCATAAAAGAAGGATTGCTGCCTAAATATACAACTATCAATATATATATATATATATATATATATATATATATATATATATATATATATATATATATATATATATATATATATATATACATATGCTCCTCTAACTTATAATGCTCTTCTATTCATATTTTAAACTTCGAAGAAGAGAAGTACTTACAAGGGCTGTACAGATGATACCGAAGTTAGCAGAGTAATAAGTGGATCCGAAACATCTCATTGTTATTGATGGAAAAGTGGAGTAAATCCCAGAAAAAGATAAAAATATGAGGCAGACGAAAATAAAGAAAACTGGTTTGCCACCGATCTCGGAGATATTAAACATGCTAAATAGACAGGAGAGGCTCGTTGTAAGGCACATCTGGGCAATCTGAAAAGAAAAAAATAACTGAGTAAAGAAACAGAAACAAGAGAAACGCCACTTTATTGGTGTAAAGGGGCAGGACGAGCAGCTTTTCTTAATTTGCGATATACATTTACCAGATAACAATTTTCTTCCCAGAAAAAGTACCTCTCATTGCACGCAAAGAACAGAAATTCTCTGAAATGAAAATCACAGCAAATTTGATAAATTTCTCTCTCTCTCTCTCTCTCTCTATCTCTCTCTCTCTCTCTCTCTCGCTATATATATATATATATATATATATATATATATATATATATATATATATATATATATATACTCTATTCATTAATAAAAGTGCAAGAAGCGACTTATCTCTGGAGAGTCTTCAGAGTTTAACGTAATATCGTTCATCAGGGTTTTAGTGTCCGAAAAATCTATTGATTTATTGCTAGATATCATATACACTAGCATGGTACGTATTTCAAATTTGAAATTTAGTCTACAATTATTATTTATTTTTTTATAGTATAAATATAATATCTGGTAATAATTCCATAGATTTATCGGACCCTCTCATCCTGATGAGCGATATTTCGCGAAACTCTGAAGTCGTTCAAGGAATTTACTTGAACATTTATTGCCTGTTGTTTCGCTAATTATATATTGGGCATTATTCTTAACAGAAAATTCTGCTGACCATAAAATATATTAAATTAAATGTACGTATTTTGATTTTACTGATTTGTATTCTCTCTCTCTCTCTCTCTCTCTCTCTCTCTCTCTATATATATATATATATATATATATATATATATATATATATATATATGTGTGTGTGTGTGTGTATAGCACTCCCTCTAAGAAACTATAAATAAGGTTCGCTCAAAAGAGTTGCAGTATAAACTACAATTTGGCAGTGTGGCTGTTGCAGAAACACAAATATTCCTTAACGAGTGTCTGTAACAGCTACCCTAACATATGGGTATACTCGGCAACGAACAGCCACGAGCATATGCGTATAATATATATATATATATATATATATATATATATATATATATATATATATATATATATATATATATATATATAGGTAAAAATGACTGATCACGACTGCTAGTTTCATGTGCTTTCCCGCAATCGTCAGGTGGTCGGTGGATGTGGTTTGTAGAACCCTACAAACACACACACACACGCGCATATATATATATATATAAATGTGTGTGTGTGTAAGATAATAAAAAACGATGCGTTTATAGGTACATTTTATTGTGCCTGAATAATTTTGAATTAATAATAAAAATTTTCTTACTTTCGTTATTTACCTCTCGAACTCATTTCCTCATTTTTGTTGTCGCTATCATAACATTTCGGCTGTTGTGCCGCCCCCGACTTTCTTCAGGTATCTGTTGGTCTAGGTAACTTTCAGTGAATTTCGAAGTTAACCCCTTTATTCAATCTACGGGATAGATCGTTCTCATAATGCTATCCACGTCCCGTCCTGATATCCTTAAACATGGACAACCGGAGTGCACAACGGACAAAAAAAATTGTGATAGTAACAATAAAGACGAAGATAACTATAAATAATATAAATGGTGATAATCCCTCGTCTCAAGAGAGAAATTATAAATTTTCTTTAAAAAAATCTTGAAAAGTGAATAAATTTAAACTTGGCTTTTACATGAGTATATCCGGCATTTATACGTTTTATCTACAACATTGTATTAATAAGTCGGTAGATTGACTTTGATCTATGTGATTAATGTTAGGTTAAATGCATTGATAAGAAAGAATATTACATTAAAAAATGATTATTGTAATAAATTCTTTTTTCATCATATAAAGCTTCGGATTTATTCATGAACCTACGTAATACACTTTTGTTAGATAATAAAGACAAGTAAGAAAATACAATGCTTATTGTTTGAGAATAAATAAAGAAAACATTTTGTATTTCTTTCTCTGACAGTATTTAAATACGTCGGTTGATTTTGTTCCATGTTTTAAAAATCTATTCTCGCTAAGCGGCGTTATTTTTTTTATATATACGATTAACCTCAATGGGAGAATAAAAGAAATTTAAAAAATAGTTTACTTGAAAAGAAGTCCGATCAGCCAAGAGACCCCACAAAATACGACCGCAAGCGTTGCAAATTGAGGCAAAAGCTCCGACTAACGAGAGAAAATAGTCATCTCTAATAAACGTTTGTCCATAAGCCTGAAAGACAAAAAGACAATAACAGAAACTAATAAAGACCTATAAACGCATAAAATTAAATTTTCGGCATCAAACAACAACTTATAAATTCCAATAAGAAAAGTAAGAGTAAAAGTTCTTCAACGAAAGTAATATGTTTTTAAACAGACTTGAACGCAGTTACACCCATTAAGAAAGTTATCTCCCCTTAAATTGAATCTTCTCCTTCACTTCACTGCAGCTGAATTATACCCCTATCTTATTACAGCAAGTAACGGTTATTTTTTATGTTCTTTTTGACATTCTCCGATGAATTTTCGCACGTGAGGTACACATAATTTTAGGAGTAGATAGGTTTGCCTATCGTCCGGTTCACACTCCTTCCTGGTTTTTAAAAAGAATAGAGGTATATCCCATGTTTCTTGCTTAAGACTGGGTTTCTAGTTCCTTCTAAAGTCTGCTTCAATTCTATGCTTCTAACGTCTCCGCCTAAACTTTGAAATTTTATTTATTTATTTTTTCTCAATAGGAGTAGATAGGTTTGCCTATTGTCCGGTTCACCCCCCGGTCTTTTGAAGAAGAGTAGACGTTTATCCATTGTTTCTTGTTTATAAATGGGTTTTTGGTTCCTTCTAAGGTTTAATTTAACTCTATATACTTCTATCGACTCACTAATTAAATCTTGACGTCTTCAAATCTAGATTTAGCCGTCCGTTATTTTTCCTGCATAGCCCCAAGAACTCCACCTCCCGTTTCTTACGCTAATACAACATCAGAGAGTAACCCTCTGCCTTGAGCGGCCCTTTGGTCTTTTATTGGTGAACATTAGCAAAATAAAAAGCTAACGTTACGAGCATTTAGTTTTAACTAACTTTGAAAAATTCGCTTTTTATTGAGCTGTGACAATTATCATATAAGCGTATGTTTGGAGAGAAAATTGGCAAAATTGGCATATTTTTTCTTATTGGTTCTTACACTGAAAATGGAAGAAAATAGGTAACAGCTTTGGCAGATTATGCATTTTATTTTAAGAAAGGTAAAAATTCATCACAACTAAAAAAAATCAACTAAAACACAAAAATCTTTGTGCGGTTTATGAAGAAGGTAATGTGGATGATGTTTTGAGAAGTCAAACTGGGCTTCCAGCCTTAGGTGCAGATAGTCTAGAAGTATGAATACTCTGAATTCAGAGTGGTAGAGAATGTAACATGAAACTACTACACTATGTTTCGCAAAAGGTCATGGCAATTTATATGTCCGAAACTTTTCCCACTTCGTGGAAATAATCAAAGATGCTTTCATCCAATCCAACCAGATGGTAAACCTAGACGTGGTGAGTTTATTCACCAAGGTATCCACGGAGGAGTTATTTCGGTAGGGACAGACTGGCCTCGGACTCATTCCAAGGATAACGGACCAGTATACCAACAGATAACCTGATGGAGATGCTGACTTTCTGTACACAAACAACACACTTCGGAATGGGATCAGATATATAACGTGATGTGGCCGTAAGCCTTGACGAAGAAAAATAGCCTACCTAATGCAATGGCGACTTAGTTCCCTTTAAAGTATTCCTCTTCATTTCAGCATCCTTTCCATTTTTTTAAAGCAGTTTGCAAAGTTTGTTCGCTACTAATTGCATGTTTGCGTTCTCCGTAATCTCATCCACGAATTTTCAACAGTGATTTTATCTTTGGCAAAACAGAAGTCGTAATAACCTAAATCTAGGCTGTAAGAGTGCTAATAAATTCGGGTGTTGCGTTTTTTTTGTTTGTTTTTTTGTTTTTGTTTTTTTGCTAAAAGAATCTGCACGAGACATGAAGAATCTACTCACTCGAATCTTTGTGAATTGTTGCCGACTGAAATGTGCTACGGTATAGTTACTGTTACTACGTGCGGTATAATATTCCTTCTAACTGGTTACCAAGTTAGAGGAAGACCGCGCAACCTGGTCACCAGATATTCAAAATGGCTGAATACTTTTTTGGACAAACCTCATAGAATAACAGGAGATTCTCAGGATTCTTAGTCACTGAAGGAAACCTAGTCACGAGAAGAAATCCTGTAAGAGTGAAATGCTTACTATTCTAAACAGGTACAATAAAGTCATTTAAATAGTTCTTAACCCCAAATAATCTCATATTGTTGATAACTGACCTTGTATAACGTTGAAATCACCGTGACCACGTGATTGTTGAAGAATAACAGGAACCACAGGTGGTAAAAAGTTTTCGTTTTCAACATTTGCAAAGGCGTCATATCTTGGCGTCTGGATTCGAAATAAAAAGCAAAAATGTCTTAGCGGGGTGATAATTTGAGTTTTTGATGACAAAAATATAGTATTAAAACTGTCCGTGTTGCCGGCAATCCATTTTGTTTCAGCTAGATTAACAGTATATATCCAAAGCTAACAGAATTACCGAATCATATGATTCTATAAGAATTGTCATTAACACAATTTATCGCTACGATTTGAAAGTTATGAAATGAGAGGAAGGAAAGATACCTGTTATTAATATCACTCTTTCGACTTCAGAATGGGTATATAATTATACATATATATATATTTATTCACTTCGGACTTTCTTTCAAATATATATATATATATATATATATATATATATATATATATATATATATATATATATATATATTTTTTTTTTTTTCAACAGATTGAATTCAGAAATAGATGTAACTTGTTTGTGCCTGGAAGAAAAATTAAAATAATTAAATATAAAAAAACTAGCCAGCTACTGTGACCAAATGAATGGGATAATATTTAAATGTCGCCATAAAACAGATTTAAGTTATCATATAAATAGACTTTTATATCTTATTTTCTTTCTGTTTTTATTTGCAGCCGTACATTAAATTGCAATATTTACGAAATATGACTTAATTTATGTTTTCATATTTATGTATTTGGGTATGCAGGTATATATATATATATATATATATATATATATATATATATATATATATTTATATACATATGTGTGTGTGTGTGTGTGTGTGTGTGAAAGAGAGAGAGTGTGTATATGTGTATATGGATGTATATGGATGCGTGTATGTATATATATATATATATATAAATGTATGTGTATGTGGGTATCTGTATATATATGAGTATGTTGTATATGTGTATGTGTGTACGTGTGTATATCTATATGTTTATATGTATGTCCGTTTTTGTGTGTGTATATATATATGTACGTAGTTTATTCTGTTTTATATGCTTATAAAGAGGCGTGTATGGATATGTATGTTGTGCATGTGTGGTGATATATATATATATATATATATATTATATATATTATATGTGTATGTATATATATATATATATACGTGTATGCATGTATGTGCTTTTATGTATGTGTGTATGTATGTATGTATGTGTGTATATATGTGTATATATATGTATGTATGTGTATACATGTATGTTATGTATATGTGGCTATATATTGTGCATGAATATGTATGTGTTTTTCTATATGTTGTGTGGACATTTTATTTTTTATATATATTTTTATTTATATTCATATGTATGGGAGTTTTTATGTAAGCTTTTTTATATATATTTATATGTTTATATATATATATATATATATATATATATATATATATATATATATATATATATATATGTATATATATACGTATGTGTGTGTGTGTATGTGGGGTGTATGTATGTATATGTATATATCCTGCATACATATATTTACTTATGTGTTTGTATGAATGTGTGTATTACCATGTATATGTGTGTGTATGTGTTGGATTCTATAATTATGATGATGAATTAGATATTGAATTTAAGATTTTGTTTTTTATATGTATTATTTTAACTTCCCCTTTTATATATGTGAGTGTGTGTGTATGATATTATATATTCAATTATTTTATTTCATTATTTTCAATTAGTTATTTTAATTTCATTATTGTTGTAGAGTTATTTCCTCAGTGGAAACTGTATTTGGACTAAATTCGTCCTAAATAGGTTCCACGTACAAAAACGTTAGGAACTTGTAATAATCAGTATTACGCAGAGTAATCGAGTTGTGGTCGCTGACTACTTTTTTGTATTCGACTCCTACTGACTCCTACTTATAATAGATGGGAGAGTCTATTATCTATACACTAGGTGTCTTTCACCATAACACCTCCTCCTAAAACTTTACTCCGTAGGAGTAAAACAGTTTTCTTAATTTTTTTATTTTATTTTATTTTTTTACAGAAAGAAAAAAAAAACTTCATTTTTTTAGCAACATCGTAGCGTATCTCCTACGTTTTTGATCCATTTTTAAATGATCAGTTGCCTTTCTTTTTCTCTTGGATCGGCGTACCTCAGGTAACATCGTTGCTGGTGTTGGTAGATCAAATGTATCAAAAATCACCTCCATAGGTGTTTCTTCCACTGGACCGCTGTCAACCATGTCTGAAGAGTGTCGTCTGATCTGGGTAATGTGCCGTCTGCACGTGAATTTTTCACCTTTCACGAAGTACATCATGTTGCCAATCCGCTTTTCTATTTTTCCACTCTCCCAGAATGATTTATTCTGTTTATATACCTTAAAGTATACTTTTTCACCAGGATTGTATTTCTTTACTTGAATAAATTTTTCTGTACCTGGCTTTGTCTTTTTTGGTAATAATTTGTCAAAAACAGATCTTACCCGACGTGCAAACATCAACTCGGCTGGCGATTGTGAGGCTGGTGTTGCGCTATTTGGGGTAAGTCTGTATACCTGTAGAAACTTCTGTAGGGCTTCATCTGCAGGTATTTCCCTAGCTTTCTTTAAAGCTCTTTTAAGGGTGTCCACAAATTTTTCAGCTAACCCGTTTGATCTTGGGTGATATGGAGCTGTGGTAACATGTTCGACGTTGTATTCCTTGCAGAAATCTTTGAATTGTTTCGACGTAAATTGACTTCCGTTGTCCGTCACAATTGTGTCTACTACACCAAACCTTGCGAACAATCCCAGCAGGAAGTTTTTCGTACTTAGCGTCGTCGGTTTTCTTATCCTTTGTATCTCAGGCCATTTTGAGAAACTATCCACTACTATGATGTAATGATATCCATTCAGTGGACCTGCAAAATCCACATGCAACCTAGACCATGGTAGGTCTGTTTTTGGCCAGGGATTAAATTTTACTGGGGGTGCCTTTGCAGCCAAAGCACAGCCTTTATATTTTGCCACTGCATTCTCAATGTCCCTGTCCATATTCGGCCAATAAACAAAACTTCGCATTAGGCTCTTCATCCTAGTGCTGCCTGGATGACCAGTATGGAAATCCTTTAATATTTGTTTTTGAAGTGTGTATGGAATTACCACACGTTCTCTATATAACAATACTGAATCGCAAAGCGAAAACACATTTGTTGTGTACTGGTCCCTCTTGGCTATTTTTTCTTTTACTTTCAAGATATACTCGTCCCTGGTGGCTTCTTTTATTTTTTCTAGAGTTGCTGGAAGTTCCCGAACTGCATTACACAGTAAATTTCAGTTCTTCTGATTTCAGTGAAGCAATTACCGTGTCTTCTAATGGTTCGCTCCTTTTAGGAATTAACCTGGACAGCCAATCAGCATAGCCAAATTTATTCGATGGTATGTACTCCATGCTGAAGTTATAATTTAGTTCGGTTTGCTGTATGCTTCGGCAAACCATTTTTCGATCCAAAAATCGAAATTCGAGGCTTATGATCGGTTTGTAGCTTAAAATGTCGACCGTGGAGAAAACGGTGAAATTTCGCTACTGCAAATATTATTCCTAGCGCCTCTTTCTCTATCTGAGAGTAATTCTTCTAAGCCGGAAGTAGTGCTCTAGAAGCATGAGCAATTGGTTTTACTTGACCATCTGTCATTTTGTGTAAAATACATGCTCCTATTCCATACGCACTTGCGTCGCAAGCTACTATGATTTCTAAATCCGGATTGTAATGGGTTAAAAATAATTCCGAGGTTAACACTTCCTTTATCTTTTCAAATGCTTTCTGGCATTCATTAGTCCACTTCCAGGGTTTTCCTTTCTTTAATAGTTCATTTAATGGTTCCCGCAGATCATACATTTTAGGGATGTATATTTGGTAAGAATTAGCTAATCCCAAAAAACTTTGTAATGTGGTAATATCATTCGGAGCCGGCATGTCTTTTATAGCCACTTCTCGCTCTGGGTCTGGCCTTCTACCATTCTTATCGATGATCTGTCCCAGATATTTCACTTTCTCCATAAAAAACTCGCATTTACTTTCCTTGAGTTTAAATCCAAAATCCTGTATTCTGGAAACTACTGCATTTATATGTTTCAAGTGGTCTGCTATACTTGTACTTCTCATGAGGATGTCGTCCAGATACGCTACAGCAAAATCCAGGCCACCCAACATCGAATCCATTACTAGTTGGAAAATGGCGGGGGCGACCTTAATCCCAAAAGGTAGTCTGTCAAATTTATACAGACCCCGATGTGTGTTAATACACAAAAGTTTAGACGTTTCTTTTTCTACTGGTATTTGCAGATATGCATCGCTGAGGTCTATCTTCGAAAATATTGTGCCTCCATTAAGCTTCGCAAATATTTCTTCCGCTGTTGGTAGAGGATAATTATAGTCTTTGAGTGCCGCGTTTAACCCCGTCGAAAAATCCGCACAAACACGAATGTCTTTAGACTTTTTTTTCACGTATACCGTCGGAGCTGCCCAATCACTATAGTCAACTTTTTTCTAATCTGTCCAATTCTTTATCAATCTGTTCCATTGAGGCAAACGGAACATTCCTTTTCTTTTTGAATACTGCCTGGGCGTTTTCTTTTAGAAAGAATTTTGCCTCCATCTTGGTACACGTTTTCAACCCTGGAAAAAAAACAGTAGGAAATGTTTCCTTAAGTTTCTTTATTAATTTTTTGGCTTCTGAGTTTAAACTTTCTATCTTGTAACAGAAAGAATTTATCGGTAGATCCCATAATTGAAATTCTGTTATCCAATTCGTACCAAGTAAGTTCGTGGTATTTTCCATGACAAATAGTTTAACTTTTCGCGTTTTTTTATTTAACGTGACGTTTGTAATAAGTTCTCCAATAAATTGTATTTTTTCTCCCGTCATTGACTTCGCGATTTTCTTTGTCTTCATTAAAGTTGGTTTCCCCAACTTCTTCAACGTATGCGAATTTATGATAGAGAGATTCGAACCAGTGTCAAGTTGGCATTTTCACGGTAACAAATTTTCTAGTTATTCCATCGTTTACCTCGTTGGACTTTAGTTTTCTTATTTTATTGCCTTTATTTTTGACCGGCAATGTGTGCTTCTATGCCCAACTCTTCCACAGTTGAAACATTTTTTATTCCTAAAATTGCAATATGTACCAGTGAAGTTCAGCGCAAGCAAAACATGGCTTCGGGCGTTTTTGTTTGTCTTTCTCTGGTATTTTACTTATTGCTTGACTGGACTGTACGTGAATATTTCAATTGAATTTCATATTGTATTCTCTGGGAAAGAATCATTTTGTAGACTTTTCTCTTTCCTGTTCTCAGTTATTTCCAGAATTTTGCTTTGAAACTCCTCATGCATCTGTTCCATTTTTTGTTGGAATTGGATTTGTTTATTGAAAGTTTCCTCCCGTAACTGCATCTGGAATGTTTTTTGTTGTTCTAATATTTTCGTTTGTTGTTCGAACTGGAACTTTAAAAAATCCTGGAATAGACTTTTGCTTTCCTCCATTTTTTTTTTTCAAAAAGTTTGCACAATGCCTAAACACTTCGTGCCCTATTTTATCAAACTGTCTTATCAAGAAAAATATTTCTTTTTCTCAGTTGAGAATACGACAGATTTTTTCGTCACTAAATTGACGTCTTGGCTTGCGAAAACCTTTTTTTTTAAAGTGTAAATCCGAGACTTTGTCGCCCACGTTATTTGTGGGGAACAAAATTTTTCTTCCTCCCTATGAGTGCGAATGTCGTCGCCAAAACCACTGTGGCGAACGAACCTTTTCTTCCTCCATATGAATGCAAATCCTCGCCGCCAAAAGTTATATTGGCGAACGAATTTTTTTCCTTCCTCCGTATGAGTGCAAATCCTCGTCGCCAAAAGTTGTTGTAGAGTTATTTCCTCAGTGGAAACTGTATTTGGACTAAATTCGTCCTAAATAGGTTCCACGTACAAAAACGTTAGGAACTTGTAATAATCAGTATTACGCAGAGTAATCGAGTTGTGGTCGCTGACTACTTTTTTGTATTCGACTCCTACTGACTCCTACTTATAATAGATGGGAGAGTCTATTATCTATAGACTAGGTGTCTTTCACCATAACAATTATTTTCTCTTCTCTCTTTGAATATATATATATATATATATATATATATTCAGTTGCATGGATATGAGTTTGTGACTCTGTGTTTCACGCTTTTGCGATCATCAGACAAACTCTGTATATATATATATATATATATATATATATATATGTATGTATATGTGTGTGTTTGTGTGTGTGTGTGTGTGCGTGTGTGCGTGTGTGTGCGTGTGTGTATAGGTGTGTATATGTATATCTTTATTCTAATGTATTTCTGTAGCTGTTACTCGTATTCTCCCAAGAACCACACTTGAACATGGGGTTGACAGCTGCCGCCACTCCCTCACCCATGTGTTCAATAATATAAATCCCCAAACGTCTAGACTTCCTGTTATCTGGTTTTTAAATATATTGTCTGGATAAATTGAAACTAATTTGTAAAATTATACCATTTGTAATTTTGGTCTGATGAGACAAGTATTAAAAACTTACATGTCGAAATAAATTATAATTTATAATCGTTTCATTTTCGATGATGAGTTCAGTTTTCCCTTGCTCTAGCTTTAGGCATTTCTCTGGACTCATGTGTTATAAGATTCTTTTTAACTGTTTGCCAAGTTAGATGAAGGCAGGTCTCTACCTCAAAACAAAACTCAATTTCCACTGATGAATAGCAAATGCATATGTCATTTTTCGACATGACTAACCGCCCTGCACAGCGATGTATTCTAGTATCGTTCAACGAGTTTCTTTATCCCTTCTGAAAAGAAGTTTTTCGATTGCCCGCAAAGCTACGTTCGCTCCACTTGCTTGTTTGGGCATCCAAAGCGTACAAACTTGATGTACCCCAAGTCCTCATGCACTATGGTGTGTGCTAATCCATAGCTGATGCCCACAATTGCCACCACTTGTGCTAACGCCATTCGTTGGTCTTCCCTGTTCAAGGCATCCACCCTCTGGATTTGTTCTTCCGCACGCGATGTTGATGAGCGGCACTTGTTCTCACTTTAAAGCGTTCTACCCACTCATAAAACTAGTATTGATTCATGGATCGTGCTCCATACTGCGCCAACCTCCGACGAAGGATTTCCGCAGGTTTGACTCTCTGTCCACAGAAGGCGCACTACAGCGCGTTGTTCTTCGATGGTACAATCGCTGAGTGGAGCGGCTATACGTCTAACCTCGTTGCTCCCTGTCACTCTACTGAGCAATGGAATGCCACGCGCGGTTAGCTATCCGTCCTCCCATGCGCACGTGTTGTGTCGCGCGTTAGCAACTCCCTGTTGTTTTTACCACGTAATATCAAAATTACTTTTACTTTTTGATTTCAAATAGTATATGTACTTCATCTGTTATCCTTGCCTCAATCCCCCCTTATACCCAGTCTTTTCTCTCACTTTCACTCTCTGTAATCCCCTGCGTACTAGTATCACTACCGCCTTGCTTAGGACGAATTGCACACACACACACACACACACACACACACACACACACACACACACACACACACACACACACACACACACATATATATATATCTATATATACATATATATATACATATATATATATATATATACATTAGACTTGCTTTACTGTAGAAAGCTAAAGAACTGTATATAGTGTGGACATAGGAATCCACTGCACACTGTAGGTTTCATGTTTCAATGCCATCTTCAGACTAATATATATGATTCATGGATCTCATAGATTATAAGAGTAAAGTATAAAGAATATCAACAAAGACTTGGTGCAAACTGTGTTAAAGTCGCACGCAAAAGTCTAAATATACATACACTTCTTTTTCTGTGACTTTTTTATCTGAAGTGAGTCCTCCATCTCTGGTTTTCTCATTTTGGGCTGCTTCTTCGATAGTCTTATCGATTGTTGACAACTCCAAGTTTTCCTCAACAACTTTCTGAAAAGAATCGATCATCAAAAAGAAATTACTTTATTATTAAAATTTATTAATAATTAATCAATAATTTAAAAAAATATGTGGACCAACCAATCAGTCACGAAAATGTTAACCAGAATTCACAGAATTGTTTTGTTAACACTTGCACAACATGGGGCGTTTTCATTTTCTGGACCAGATTTAGCGCAAGTTCTTATTCAATAAACGAACACTGAGAGAAAACACACGACAAATGACTTGCGAAATTATCGCTTTGCTTATTAAAAGAAACCAGTCAATTTCATACACACATAAGCACATGAATAAGCGCAAATATCCAAAAATGAATGCGTGAGTGTGTGAGTACAAACACGTATGAATACATTTGTAGAGCGATAGTTGCTCGGCTATAGATCCATGGATTAGTTTCGATGAGTAAATATCTACATACATATAACCATACATACACACATATAGTTACTACACACCCACACACCCACACATACATATATATATATTGCTTAAAATTTTTCTACATTTAGAAGAGAAGTGCTCATTATTGGAGATAGTGTTTATTTCAAAGACCACACCCTAGATCTATAAACAATCTTTGTGTTGCCTGACAGTTTCATTAAGGTCCGAAGATCGTATTTGAGGAGTGAAATTGGCAGTCACCATGCAGTGTTGACTTCTATGTCCACATTGTCTCTATCTCTCTGTATAAATGTATATTTATGAAGAGGATAAATTTTCTTCTGTCTGATCAAGAAGGAATGTATTGTCATTCGGTTAGATTTTCAAAACCAAGAATTAGTTGACACCTACCTCGTATGTATATAGAAAAAGAGGAGGGGAAAGAGCAGGAGAAGGAAACTGTTATATTGCTACATTCATCACAAATCTCAGGTAAGTTCGAGTTTCAGAAAGTTCCGTGTATGTGTGTGTATGTATAGGCACGCATAAGAACGTATATATGCAGAAACAAAATAAATGACAGTTTATTGCGCAGCGTTAGTGCAATCATTTTTGCGGGGTATGGTTCCATTTAGTTTGGGCATACATCTATATATAATCTTAAAGCAATGCTCGCTTTCTCTTTTGACATGTTTATGATTATTTTTTCAAAAAGAATATCGGAGCAAAATTCATAATTACGATTTTATTCGTCATCTCGTCTTCAGTTTCACTTGTTGGTTTTTAAAAGGAGTCAAACTCACCCAGAAATAAAATCACTTTGTATTGGGAACAAAGCTGGTATATCCTATATATCAGTAAGAATACGTCTCGTGCGAATAAGCAAAATAAGCAAACAAAAAACGGGTACCTTATAATTTGATTGATGATCTTATGTTGCAATTTGATCGTTTCAAAGATGATTCTTTTCTTCATCGTTTGGTTACTTGAAACGTGATTTCTTTATGATAATAGCAAACATTGTTTGTTTTTTTTTCGTGTGGGAAAACTTGTCCTCTCTTTAGCATTCCAAATCAAATCCTCAGCCCCCAAAGTCTCCTGGTCAATTGATGGGATTATAATCGAGTAATTCATTACAACCACTTACAACTTGGTCATACCATCATGGGAAAATCATACTGAAAATGATGTATCGAAGATTGCAAACATTTTGACCATCAGTGGTGAATAGAAAAGGGATTATCCTGCTACTGGATAATGCAAATTTAAAATCCAACCGATAAAAACTGTTAGGTATCGAAATACGGCTCCATCCTCTTTCTTCATCGGTCATCTAACTTACCGATTACCACTTTTCCCCATGCATTAGACGCATATATACAACAGCAGGTGTAACCAATGCGATGCAGGTCAAAATATCTTTCGGCAGTTTGTAGACTCTCGTTACCTTTCTTGTTTTTATTGTGATGGAACAAATCAACTGTTGGATCGTAGTTTTTAATGCCACATTCGCCCGGGACGTATTCCATACTTTAATATTATCTGAGAATTTCCACAACTTATTCGGAAATATAGTAGTGTGGTTTCTGGTTGCCTTTTCCATGGTTTTCAATTTAGAGAAGTCTGTCTATTAGATAGACTGTCACCCAAGACTAGAGATCAGTTTAACTCGCTGTTTAGCCAATAGCTAGGGGAAGGAAAATGGATTCATGTCTTTCCTAAGGTTATTAGTGCGAATGCAATAGAGTAGGTTATAAATCAAACTCAGCTCGTCAATTCCAATTTCCACACTAATAACATTTATGTTACCTGTACAAATGGTGTTTGCCTTTGACCTTTGACTAATGAAATTGTGTTTGGACCAAGTTATGACGTTTTAAATTTGTGGTTCGAAGCAGGCATTTATTCTATTCCAACTTATATAACACCAAGCGGCGACAGTGTTTGTCTGTTTCATGCTTGAACGCATCAGACCATCTGATTATGTTCGAGGATGAAACAGACTGTCACCACTGGGTGTTGACCTCAGTGTCCACTTTTATATTTAAATATGTTCTTTCGCTGATATTGAGCACTATTACCCATAAATACTTGCATCATATATATATATATATATATATATATATATATATATATATATATATATATATATATATATATATATATGGCCTGACGATTGCGCTTAAGCAAGAAAGACTGTCGCCACTGAATGATGACATCAATGTTAAC
This sequence comes from Acanthosepion esculentum, assembly GCA_964036315.1. Lineage (NCBI taxonomy): Eukaryota > Metazoa > Mollusca > Cephalopoda > Sepiida > Sepiidae > Acanthosepion > Acanthosepion esculentum. The sequence goes on along the minus strand of OZ038483.1, from coordinate 25,344,743 downwards.
ATTTATATTTACATATGCTCTATCACTGATTTTGAGCACTTTAACCCATAAATATAGCATACCGTAAAATCATATTTTTATCACACACACAAACATATTCTTTAAATAATTTTATAATATTTTAAACTTAATACAGATTAAATTTAAAATTTAAAATTGGTAATTTTTAATTTTCAATTTTATAGTAAAATTTAATATTAATTAGTTAGAAAGATTTTTTATTTTAGTCTAACCCTAACATTAAGGCATTAATTATTATAACCAAGGTTCGTTGTTAAGTTTTTTGAATTCTCATAAACTTGTATTTTGATTGGTTACTGCAGCTTATGTAACAGCGTTTCCCCTAGCGAGGGGTGTTTGGTCGATTTAAACCTATTAAAATCCATTATTCTACATTCAACACCATCACCTGATTAGACACTAGAAGTGTTGAAACAAAATGGCTATTTTTGTAGTAATTTTATAACATATAACATTTATCTTATAATTTTCGAATAAATTATATATATATATATATATATATATATATATATATATGTCATTCACAGACAGTACTGTTTCGCTGTATCACAGCTCCTCAGTGCGACTAGACTTCCGAATGCCTCAAGCCAGGATTGTAAGAACTAATTTTATGTCAGCTATCTTCACTCGGTAGAGTTACACAACTAAATCTAGCGTATTGTTTTTACAAATGTAAACAAATGCCAATCAGCCAAAGTGCTCCATTCATTTTACTGAAGAGCTTTGCTTTAGTGCAAGTGGCTATTGTTTATAGAATTAGCTTATCACTCAACAGTGCTCAATTGAAATGTATTTTCAAGAGCTAAATTATGTCATTCACAGACAGTACTGTTTCGCTGTATCACAGCTCCTCAGTGCGACTAGACTTCCGAATGACTCAAGCCAGGATTGAAACACAACTATGTATGCATATAGATGCGTGGCCGAATGGTTAGAATGTTTGTTTTCGATGGTCGATTTGATGTTATCGGTTTGAGGCAGCGATCCCGGCTATGGCACCTTTAGGACGTGTCTTCAAACCAAACAACGTACTGAGCTAAATATTGCGTGTGAAACTGTGTAGACGGAACTATTCAGTGGCCGTTAATTCATGGTGATTGAAGATATTAGTGCACTCGCCTTGTTCTAACTGCTGATCATGCTTTAAAATGCGCTCTTTTACAGAAATTGTGACTAAGGTCTGATCGGCGGCACAGTCATAGTATAAACAATATGTTGGCTCTGTGGGCGTTGAACCAACAAAAATGATCAGGCGTCTGCAAAAGGAACAGGATAGCCGCCTTAGCAGATAGAAAATGAGTAACCAGCCAGTATGTATATATGTTTGTACAGTGACGGGAAACAAATATTTGTACACATAAAATTTTTAATTTATTGTATTTCTACTAATGAATAAACATACTTTTCATATAATTAACTGTACACAGATGCATAATAACTAAATGTGCATAGAAATCAGAAACAGTTTTGATTTAAATCAATCCCATTTATGAATGTTAATATGTGAAAAAAGTATTCGTACAATGTAAATTTCAGATTTTAAAAGTTAATTGCTTTAATACTCTACATTATTCAAGTGGAATATTCGAGAATGTTCCAATAATGTTAACAGTAGTTATTTTTTAGTCTAAAAAATACGAACAGAACATTTTGTAATTGATATTCGTGCAAGAAGGTTTTCATCATGGCAAGAGGTAAAGAATTGACAAATTCGCAAAAAGAACTGATTGTTAAGCTCTAGAAAGAAGGTAAAGGTTACAGGAAAATCTCAGACAACCCGAATATTCCATTTATTTCCATTAGTTCATTCACTGCAAGGTATAAAATACTCAAAAACTGTTTAAAAACCAAGGAAAACAGGTGTTCCACGGAAGATTTCTGCAAGATCTTCGAGGGAATTAATACGTCAAATTAAACAAAATCCAATGGTTACTGGTCAAGTGTTTCAGGATGATTTGCTTTCATCGGGAATCTGTGTCACTAAACGGACAATAAGCAGTGAATTTCAGAGGAACAATCTAAAGTCATGCTCCCCTCGGAAAACTCAACTGCTATTGAAAAAACACAGAGATGCCAGGTTAAAATTCGTTCGTGAACATAAGAATAAGGAAAATCATATTGGGAAAGAGTATTATGGACATACGAAACCAAAATTGAGTTGTTTGGACGTAATTCTAGAAATCATGTATGGAGGAAAGATGGCGATGCCTTCGAACAAAAGAACACAGTTCCAACATTGAAATTTGGTGGGGATGTTTTTCTCCAAACTGTACTGGCAACATAACAGTAATAGATGGTTGAACGAATGCCGCAGCATATCAAAATATTTTGGAAACAGATTTAATGATTTCGGTTGAAAATCTTGAACTTCCTCCTGATCAGATCTTCCGACAGGGTAATGGCTCTAAGCACACTGCAATCTACCAAGAAATGGCTCGCTAAAATAATGTAAATATCCTGAAATAGTCAAGTCAGTCCCAAGATTTAAACCCAATCAAGAAACTGTGGCGGTATTTGTAAATTCGAACCCAATCGAGAACTCCAACAAACATCCCGGAAAAATGTGCAAGTCAGCTGGTGCGTTGAAAAAACATGCAAACAAAAACAAAAATAAACCTAATGAAAACAAAATGTGTGTGTCGTAATGCAAATAGCATTTTAGGAACATCCGTTATCATTACACTTTTCTTTTTCATTGAAAAACAAAGTAATTACACTTGCATACATTCGTGAAGGTTCTGAGTTGTTAAAGAAAAATCAGAAATAATAGATTTTTTTTCTTTTTACCAATGTCATTATTTCTGGTGGGTTATAGATGAGCAGACAACCGATGATTTGCATCGTAATATAAATTCCGGCGAGCAGCAGCAGACATTTCGGTACGTTGTTGAGCACTTCCGGTTGCGAGAAGAAGCTGGAACATAAGGCATATTTTTTAGAATTTTTGATTTAACTTTATTTTTTTTAAGAAAGGATTTTATTTCTCTTCATTCGTAGTTGTTACGTGAATAATTTCTATTTTTGTCATACTTTAAATCTATATTTTATAATTGTAAGATAAATCTATAATAATAAAAATCTATATAAGTTAATGATTTGTTTCATCGAGACTTGTTCTTTATATTATGTAAATTTAAACCAAAATTAACGAAACTTTCCTGTATAGAGCGTCTAGCCACTTCCTGTTGTAGATACCCGCTCAAGGTCATTTGTGTTTCTTCAGCACAGAAGCGAACCTGTGATTTATACTGCAACTATACTAAACAGACCTTAGTTACAGTTTCTAAGCGAGTGCGCATAATTTAGCGTGATCAACAATTTGAACAATGCCAGTGCACTCTAAACGTGGGTCACGATGACTTGAGGCTTCGTGCTAGCACAAGCATCGATGGCTTCCGAACACTTTCGATTACCCAATTTTACTCATATGTCAACACGTGGTATAATTTTCGGGCACTTTTCAAAGGTGCTGCACGCTAGGATATTCTCATCAGCTACCGAGAACGATAAAATCAATATATTTGGCACCTTCATGAGAAATTGTCCATGGAGAGATTCGAAATTTCAGTTTCTCTTATTAATAATGTTTCTTTTTCTTTTCTTCAGATTCTTTCACACTCAGTAACTTCATATGTCTTAGTGGGTTTTTCCGCCTTGCTTGGGGTGAAATAAAAAAAAAGAAACAATTTTTTCTCGGTTCCTTCTTGTGTATTTTGTGTGATTGTAAGTGGAGGTTTCGATCTCTGTGCATTAACAGAAATTGGCCTGAGCGACAACTTTCCCTCAGTGCTTCTCAAATAACAGAAATTTGGTGATATTAAAATGTAAAGGGTCATTTTCTTACAAATTGTGATCGATTTCCAGATCTGGTGCCAGGTTGTGTGGGTTGACAAAAGCCGTGATGACTTGATTAAAGATGAAGGCTCCACCACCAAAGCCGCTGACCACAAATCCAGCAATAAAACTTTTGCGCTTCGGAAACCACTAAAATTGGAAACGAAAATGAATACAACGAAATGTAAATTAATAACATTGAATCAAAAATCAGTTAGCTGCATAAATTACTTTTCTACAAAAGTAGACAAACGAACAGAAAGACAAAAACAAAACGCCCCAAAATATCGTTAAATCTAAACTTATAAAACAAATGAAATATTTTAAATCTTCTATGTACGAGACGCAAGCCTTCTTACCCCAAATTGTGTCCAATAGTCTGCTGCATCTTATACTTAATTTTAGAAATCAATCCCATTTTTTCTTGGACACAAAAAGGACAAAATCGTGTCAAATTGGATTTATTTGTTTACCAGAAAGCTAATATCTACCTAATGTCGTGTCGCAACAAAGGGAAATAAATCATATCTACACATCTAGAGGTAGAATGAGAAAAGCAGAGTTTGAAGGCCTGAGAAGAGTTGGACGCCGCTATCATAATCAAAGCCTTCAGGAAATGCATCTCGACCAAGCTCGATGGCACCGAAGATTACATCCTATACGAGGAATTCATACAGAAACAGGAGTCTTTTGACTCCTGTTTCTGTATGAATTCATCGTATAAGAGGTACTACAAGGAACCAACTATGACCATGACGATCTCACCGACAAGAAAGCGGTAGACCAGTTGAAATTCATAACAAGATATTTTTTGAGATTAATCAACATTATATGACGCGAGAAATTATAATCATACACAAACGTTGATAATCATTTGAAGTAAATTGGTTGTCAGTTGCTTTGATATGTGGCTTTCATATTTTAAGTGAAAATGAACCACCTATGAACGTATGCAAAATTGGTTTTCATCCATAAATTCGATGTTATTTATATGATTGAAATTGAAAGAAAGACTTATGAGCTTTTTCCAGAGAAGCAAACGATTGATTCAAACAAGTACTGCTTTCAATTATGTCAAGTAAAGGTAGCAGCCGAGGAGGAGCACTCAGAATTAGTCATGAGAAACGGCGCAATGTTGCATCAGCATAACGCTAGTCTATCTGTTTCTTTGGTGACCTGGAAAATTGTTACGGTTTTTATTCATCGCCGTTTTCGGCACATATCGCGAATTCGGATTCCTCTTTATTTGGTTGTTTTCTTTAATGAAATTCTATTCAATTCCATGGAAGACAACAAAATGCATTTCGAGCAGTTCTTTGCTGAGAAAGTTAAAACCTCCTGGGAGGATGGAATTATGAAGTTGCCTGAAATATGGCTTAGTGGAATTAATTGATAAAATATGTTAATAAATAAAGTTCACGTCAAAAAGTTACTTTTACTGTCAGTAAGAATTTCTTTAATTTCTGACCACTGAAAATGTGTGTTCTTCCTGCTTTTCAACGTATTTCTATAGTAAAACTGCTAAATAATAGGAGCTACTCTATTATTTCTGAGAGGCTCACTGTGAAGTCATGGTTAGCGTAGCTAGTCTGGTTGACCATTCATAAGGAATTCGGCCCTCACTGGGCGCTCCATACAATATTTGACAGTAAATAACCCATCAATCATTGATATGTTACAAAAATCAGCCAACTAAAGTATTATTAGTAATATTTGATTTGATTGTCAACCCTTTTCTTCCTGATTTTTACACAACGCGCAAATTGAACCCGAAATTGTAAAATTTGGTGCTTAATAATAGAAACTTCATTCATTTATACAGGAAATGACTAAAGATAAGTGAAAGAGTAATAGAGTAATAAAACTAGTGCGCATCATTTAAAAATAGTCGAAATCTTATATTTTTGGCAAAGTAGTAGAAGCTATAATTATCTCCGATTTGTTTACGCATCTCACTTTATTTGGTTTTCTTTTGGGCAAACAATATAGCTTTGAGATGTGACTTTAGATATTTCAAAATCATTTGACAGGGTTTGGCATGCTGGTCTTTTTCACAATATAAAGGAGCTATGGTGTCTCCGGTCATTTTTTTTTCATTTGAACCAATCTTTCTTAACAAACCGTCTAATGAAAGTGTGTTCTGTAGTAGTAGTAAAAAACAAGTCAACTTGAAGTAGCAAGAAACGTCTGCAATAGATTTGTCTCTCGTCCGCAACACTTGTAGTCAAATCACAGTTCAAACGATAGCACGTCGTAACAGTCCACCAAACAACGTAGAAACGACAAAATTGGGGTCACACGTCCAATCTTCACTTCTCACCAGCAAAAACGCGTGTTCGTCCCACGTTTCAGTAGACACTGGTAAATACACAGCTCACTCTATCGGTAGGTTGAAGCTAGCGTCCAGCGTCCAGCTTCCAGACAAAAATAAACGGAGTCGTAACTTAATATGAAACTCTATAATTGTGCACGTCACCACGGTCCTGACTGTACTGCCGGCCAATGTCCCAGACCGTTTTTTTTTATTGACCGAAAATACGGCCAACGCACCAATCATTGCCGTTGGCCTCGCTCTCAATCAGAGTCCCCCAGCCCGTCCAATCAGCATGCAGACCGCCACTAGACAAATCGTGCCAAGCAGCATAAAATGACAAATGTCGGAGAATGTACTTTTTTTCTTTTACAAAACAGCAGCCCGACAAGCAAAACATCTTGGGCGCTTTGACTCCGGTAAGTGCGAATATTTATCGTCACATGTTCAACGGTTACTCTTCTCTGGTCCCTTTCACATTAATACATGGGTTCCCCCCCACAAGTGCTCTATCTTTGGACCTACTTTGTTTCTTATCTTCATCAATGACCTTCCTGGTGTCATCAGTTCCCCAATGTATTTCTGCTGATGACACAACTATTTACACTTGTCATAATAGTAAGTCTGATATGTCCGATAAAGTAAAACTGGCAGCTGATCACGACAGTGACTTCCAATTAGTTGTTAACTAGAACAAGAAAGGACTTGTAAAATTTTAACGCCTCCAAAACAAAAATATCTTTTAGTATCATAGAGAACTTTTTTGCTTTTGCTCAGCATGGCTGATGGTAACCTCCTGGGGAGCAATTCATTGTCCCTTCTTGGTTTCACGTTTTCCACTAACATGAAGTAGAACGATTATATTGAATCAGTTGCTAAGTCTGTTGCTAGGAATGTTGATTCATTGTGTCGTTCCAAACAATTTTACTCGTTAGAATCCACCTTGCAGGTTTATAAATCTACCATGCACCCGTGCATTGAATATTGCCCCCATATCTGGTTTGGGGCTCCTGCTATATATCTCTAGATTCTTGATAAAATCCAAAGAAGGGTTTGCAAAGTTATCGGTTCTAACCGGGCATTTCCGTGACTTAGCTTCATTGTGTCTTTTCTATAAATATTTTAATGAGAATTGTTCTAATTAGCTTTCCTCTCCGTTATCTCAACCTCATGGATTTAAACGTATTACTAGACTGGCGACGATATCCCATCGTTTTACTATTGAATTGGCTAGACGTAACTGTAAATTCTATTCTAACAGTTTCTTTTTTTTTTTGCGCTTCTCGACTGTGGAAACCAATTTCGGTTTCTTGTTTCCCTGTCACCTACGATTTTCTAAAATTTAAATGCCACATCAATCACCATCTTTTATCTTCCTGAACCTTATCTTTTATTGTCCGTTCTCCTCACTAATGTCTTTTCATTTTCTTTCACTCTCAGTAACCCCTTACGTCTTAGTGGAACTATCATCTTGCTTCGGAGGAAATGATTAAAAAAATATATAAACTTAAAATTAAATGCAACGCCAATCGCCATCTGTCTTCCTGAATACTGCTCTTTTATTGCCCCTTTTTCCTCACTAAATTCTTCTCATTCTCTTTCTCTCTCAATAGCCCCTTACGTCTTAGTGGCATCACCACCTTGTGTTTGGAGTGAAACTATTAGTATATATATATATATATATATATATATATATATATATATATATATATATATATATATATATCATATATATATCATCCATTGGTATAAAATCGAAGTGAATCCTATTAATAAAAATATCAAAACTGATTCACATAGAGAGCTCAATGTTTTATTCAAACAGAGCATATAAATTACATACAATAGGAATTAAGATTACTTCAAGGTAAATTAAAAATAATTTGCAGGATTTTCAAACCCATCAGAATTAGGGAAACAACAAGAGAGGAAGTAAGGGGAAGAAAGAAGATATTGAGAAATTAGTAATGTCTGGAAATGGGGAATAGTAAGTGGATATACATAAATTATACTGACCTAATTTATATAGAATACAAGTAGAAAATTAGGGAAATATTTTTAATGAAAAATATACTATAAATCAAATATTAAGGAATATAATGGATTTATATTAGAGAGAAAAACCCGAATTATTAATATATTAATATGTTAATATATATATATATATATATATATATATATATATATATATATATATATATATATATATATATATATATATATATGTTGTGGTAGGATCCACCTAATTTGCATAGTGGAGTACCGACTATATAAATATGGTTGGTACCGGGAAGACAGGGGAGGCGAATCAAGAGATTCGCCTCTCCGATACAGGCCGGTCGCGGGGATTCGTCCCTGCGCTGGTAGTATCGCGGCTACGTCTGACTAGCTATGACCAGCTCTGACCAGCTTGGACAAGCTATGACCAGCTAAGACCAGCCATGACCAGCTATGACTAGCTATGACCAGCTAAAGACCAGCTTGAACAAGCTAAGACCAGCTAAAGCCAAAGCACTGCGGCCCGGGTGAAAACTCGGGTCCATTCCCCCTCCCTTCCCACGTTAAACACCGACCTTGTGTCACAACCTGGCCCTGTGGGAGGTCAAGTAAATCCAGAGGCGAATCAAGAGATTCGACTAGAGACTCTGCCCGACTGCGACTTAGTCAACACATTCTCCAGGAACGGTCTTCTCAGGAATATACAAAAGACTATATGTAAATATTGTGTACACTTTCTTGTTTCAATACATTTTGTTCTAACTACATTTTGTGTTGCATTATTATTCCATGCATTAGTCAAGTTTCAACAATATATATATATATATATATATATATATATATATATATAGAGAGAGAGAGAGAGATTTAATTTCTATTTAGGAAAGGCATCATTTAAATTAAATAAAAGAACATATATTAACATATCAAACTATTACTATCTACACGGAAATGAAAAATCAGAGGAGATTTTATATTTTAAAAACTAATAATCAATAATAGAAGAAGAGAAAATGAAAAGTAAATGAAAAATCTACACTTAAAATTATGTGTATAAATTAGATTATATAAATAGACTGAGAAAATATAGGTTAAATAATAAAAGAAAATTATCATTAAAAAGTAATAGGAATTAAATAAAGGGAAGCAATAAACGTAAAAGATATAACAATTAAATAAAATAATATATAATTATTATAACATATGAAATATTATACTATCACAAATTAACAATACCTTTATATTATTAAATAATATCAATATAATTAAATATTACTAAATATTAATATTAAATAATGAAAAATATAAAACCATTAAAATTATTAAATACTGCTATACAATATAATACTACATAAATTACAAAACTCCTCAAATAATATTAGTATGAATTATTAATTGATATGTCATTACATCAAATAATACAATATATATCAATATGTCACACAACACATTAAAATTATGTCAAAATATAAAATCAATACCCACACATCATTAAAATAAATAATACTACTACGCTATCAATTATATCAGCATATCATAAATAATATCATTTAATTAAAATTATATTAAATAGTACCTTTAATAAATATTATTAAGTATTAAAAACAAACTACAGTGTAACCCGGATATAAGAGAGTTGATGGGATCGGAGAAGAAGTATTTTATATCAGGGTTTCTCTTATAAACCGGGTTTGGTCTATTATATATACATTAACACAGGCTCTAATTTGGGACCAGAGATAATCTCTTATATCCGGGTTTCTCTTATACCTGGGTCTCTTATATCCGGGTTACACTGTATAACTAATGCCATTATAATTATATTTTTAGCATATCATTGTAATAACATAATATTATTATAATATTATACAAATTTCTCTATTATCATTAAATATTACATATATAATCATTATACTATAACATTATATAATAGAGAAACAAATATGAAAGTAAAAATTGGAAGTAAAGATAGAGCAGCGATAGACTTGTGACTTAGCGTTCTCTGGGAAAGGGTTCGTAGAGTGCATTAATAAGCTTGTGTTAATAAGTTTGCCATTTCCGCCATGTTTTCGGGTCAGATAATGCTTCCGTATCTCCATTGTAGGTCGATATTGTTTTTTATTAACGATTCTTAACAAGATATCATCAGCAACTAATTTTTTTTATCAGCATAACCCTATGCTAGGCAATAAAGGCACTAAGACATAAGGGTGAAAGGGTGTGGAATAATTAGGAACAAAAACATTAATAATGAGCGAAAAGAGTAATCAGGAGGACAGTAGATAGTGATTGACATTGCATTTAAATTTTTGCAGATTAAAGTTGGCTAGAAAGCATGAAGCCAGAAGGGAATTCCACAAGCGAGAAGTGTGAGAAAAGAAACTGTTAGCATAGAACTGTTGTCTTATTTTTATGACTAAGCAGCAGATAAATATTTCTAGCTAAATACATACTTTTACCCTCGTATCCAGTTTAATTGAGTGAGCGACAAACAGCAATAGTTGATTGTAATAGAATAAAAACATTGTTTTACTTAGTCAACTACTGATGAATATATTTTCAGTTTCATGTTTTGAACTTGTAAAAAGTAGCTTTCCGAATTGCCTACTTTAATTTTTTATCGTTTTGTTATAGAAATGAGTGTTCGATTTGATCATATGAGAAGTTAAGAAAACAAAGGCAAAAATTATCATAACAAAAAGTACTGGGTAAAATGTTTAATTTCCCTACACGAGGTCCATGCATTAATTATGTAAAGAATGGGAAAAAAATATTTACTCTCATGGCACATCCGATGGGGATGTAATAGGCGATACCAATTCCACTGCCGAACATTCCACCGTAGGTAATCAGCAAATAAAAGAAGCCATGTCTTATTGAAATGTTGGTCAGAGCAACGCCACCGCTGAAATAGAAAAGATAATTTCGAGATTGTTTTTGAAAGACATACTCACTGAGTGCCTTACCAAAAAAATTACAAGAGTTTACAATGAGTATTATTATGCTTCGCACGGTTTTTGTTTCCAACTAAAGATTTTACATTTTGCATTAAGTCCTATAACCTTTTACAGATTATTTACGGTGCCAAATAACGCAGGCTTCTGAAGCGATATGATATTAGATCGGGACAAGAGTTATTTGTTGTTATAAGAGAGGATAGAGAGGGAATAATTAGTTTTCAAACGGTCTCGTTTTCCAAGTTTTCAATGAACAAAGTCGAAGTGTTAAAGTAATCGGTCGAAACAAACATTTCTTCTTTTCCATTCCTTTATTTTTGTTTATGGTCTTTCTGTATAATTTACTATATGTACTTTCGAATTTTTTCACCATTTCAGCAAACCCTTTATTTCAATTCTATTCTATATTTGTTTTTTTATTATTATTTATTTGTACACAAATCGGTATTAAATGTAATTTTCATCCCCGACAGTTTGAGGATGGTGTGAAAATCAAATTTCTTGTTTGTTAATAAAATATTGATTCACAACAAGCATGTTATTAGAGATACAGTAACCCTATGTGTATATGTACCTAGCAGGGTGATAACCCTCTTACGCAGCATGGATGTTACGATACTACACACCGATAAGAACTCCGTCGTAAAAAGTTGGTCTAAACATTTCCACACAGTACCAACCTTAGAGTCCTTTAGTGTCAACCTTGTAATCCAAGAAGCTGCAATCGGTCGCACCCCTCAATTAGTAGCAAAGCTACAACTGGCCGTGGTATCAACGCCACAACAATCGAGAAACTAAAATGTGATATCCTCCAGATGTCTGGAGGGACAGTGGCCCATCATTATATGCAAGACGAACTCCGTCTCCGCTATTGCGAACAAAACAAAACTACTCCAAGACTTCAAAGACTCAGTCATCATAACCATCGAAAAAAATAAGGGAGAAAAGTAAGGCTGCTGGAACGACCAAAGTATTACGCTGTACTTGTTTACTAGCAAAATCCTGGCAAGGGAATACTGCTGGATACTAATCAGTAGCAAAGTAGCAAAGGTTGCCGCTCGTCACCTCACGCTGCTGAGAACCAATGGGATGCTAGAAAAACCGTGTTACAACGGTGATTATCTTTGTTTTAATTTAATTGATTGATTCCTTTTCTGCGGCTTATCGATCCTTTGCAGGTTATTTAAAGTCAGAAAATATTTTTGTAATAATTTTTTTGAGATAATGATTTAGAGATACAAGACTTACAAAATTAACCCGTAGCTGGGGACAGAAGAGGTGGTGTGGCAGACATAGTGAACCAGAACCGGAGTTGAATGGCGGAAATGGTGAACAGGACTTACGTTATTCTCGACGAAAGAGTGTTCGTCTTTGGCATGCGGGGCTCCGATTTGAGAGAAAGTGAGTACACGCTGGAACTAGGGTATTTAGGTATATAGATCACGTGCATGCAGCGTGCGTTACGATCTATAAAGGCAAGATCACTAGAAATCAGATTTTGTTCATTGAAAACTTGGAAAACGAGACCGTTTGAAAACTAATTATTTATTCTCCCCCTCTCTCTCCCTCTCTTATAACAACAAATAACTCTTGTCCCGATCTAATATCATATCGCTTCAGAAGCCTGCGTTATTTGGCCCGATGATTGTATCTAGCATGAAACAGACTGTCGCCTCTAAGTGTTGACTTCTATGTTCACTTTTATATATATATATATATATATATATATATATATATATATATATATATATATATATATATATATATATATATATATAAGGTGGAACTCAAGAACTATGGCCATGAAAGAATTACTTACTGAAACAGCAAATTTGCATCGTCTCCTTTTGGTATGCATACAGCAATCACACAAAGAATACTGATGCTCATATAGAATAGTGACAAATGTCTATACCAGGTATGAGCAACATTTTTGAACAGTGGGCCGCCTGAGGTGCAGTACACCATAAGACTGGCCGCACAACTAAATAAAATAAAGGTAATTTTTAAACAAACATATGAGCATGCGCATTGTTATCTGCCTTTGAAATAGGGAAAAGACGATTTTGTTTTTCTTTGGAGAAAAGATTCTTTCTATATTAAAAAAAACCCGCACTCTTGGTGTGCAATTATCACTGATGATAGCGTGATTAAGACACGCTGCTGTGTGTGACTTGTTTCTAATATAATCATTTGACTATACAAAAATATTTGTAAAAGAGGAATTATATTTATTCTCTAGAGAAAAATAATTATCATTGGCGGTTCCTGTTCTTGAAGGAAAAGATGTTTCACAACGATGATATTCCTTAGTGAAAACGTCCTGGGTATGACGATAAACTACATCTTGCAGCAAGGCTTCTGATTGGGAGTTCTTAATTGCTATTGTTTACAGTTCAATCCTGACCCGGGGTGGTAACATCTGTTAGGGTCCCAGCTATGGGAAAATAGTTAACTCCCAAACTGGGATTAAAAAAACTATGAATATATAAACATAGATTTTTATAGTAAAAATACTAGCAATACATTTCTTGCAAAAATACCAACAATACAGTTTTGCAAAAAAAAAAACTATTATCAGTAATACATTTTTGGAAAACAAATTATTACCAGCAATAGGTTTGATTCTCGAAAAAAACCCTCTTTACAAAAATACGTCAATGAAACCAGATCTACAAACTTATTTCTAACAAAGAATACATATTCTATTCATACGACCTATCCTAAAAATCTTGTCGGCATTAAATAACCTATTGAGGTTGATATACTGTAAAACGAAATAAACCAACCATCCTTAGTGAAAATCGCCAATGGTTTAAAATGTTGACAACGTTACCTTCAAGGAAAATTTCTAAAATTCATGAAACATTGTACTTAATCATTGTTTATGTACGTGGTTATGCATGAGTGTGTGTGTGTGTGTGTGTGTGTGTGTGTGTGTGTGTGTGTGTGTGTGTGTGTGTGTGTGTGAACAAGTGAGAACAAAAGGAAGCAAACAACAATTTAATAAATGTTATTTTCCTCATGAAATTAGGCGTGCTATTCAGAAAGCCGATCGGCCCGCGTGTGGCCCGCGTGTGGCCCGCGTGTGGCCCGCGTGTGGCCCGCGTGTGGCCCGCAGACCGCAGTTTGCCCATACCATGTCTAGCTCAGGCGCGCTGTTCAAATTCACTGGACACTTCGTTACAATGTGGTGTACACATACTCATTTACACATACCTTATATATATATATATATATATATATATATATATGTGTGTGTGTTTGTGCGTCTCTCTCTCTCTCTCTCTCTCTCTCTTTCTCTGTGTTTGTTTGAAAGAGTAGGATATAGAATCCGAACAAAATTTTTGATGAAGTGGAAAACTGTTTTATTAAACAGGAATAAACTAACAGACAAATAGATAGATAGATAGATAGATAGATAGATAGATAGATAGAAATAGTCCGACGGGCAAACAGATAGACATAGACTCATGGACTTACCTGACTAAAGAACAACCAATGAGAATCGTCAGTCGCGGTCCGAGTTTCTTGTCTAAAATCCCGCCAATTCCTCCGAATAATCCTTGACCAGCTGCAGTTGCAGCAAATATCCACGCGGCTTCCTTGTATGTAAGATCAGGGGAAGCTCCGACGGCTCTCATATACGATACAAAATAGGGAGCTAGGTTCCCTTAAAAAGAAATTTCGCAAAATTATTTTAATTCATCTACTTAGATGTTGATGTTATATAATAACAATAATAATAGGTAATTTCAACAATTCGCTAAAAAAGGAGCATACCCTGATGAAAAATAGCCCTCAAACTTGCTGAAAACTATTTTTATCGTTTAAATTTTTGTTATTACGAGGAAAGACCAAAGTATCTTTGATTATTTTTTTTACATTTTTAATCCTTCCTAGCATGTCCGAAATTTTAGCCAAAAATCTTGCTTTTTAGTCAGCAAAATTGCCAAAAATCGATGATAATCACCATTTTTTAGAAATTCAATTCTCCGTTTACAAATCTTGTAAAAATCAATTACACCTTTTTCAAAAGTTGTTTGAGGAAAATTAGAAAATTTAAAGTTTACTTAATGTAACTGGAAACAAACATTACATAATTTTTTAGCAGAAAAAAATTTAGTTGAAAATAAGAGAAGAATGTCTAAGCATGGTGTGAATTGACATCTTACCTGGGGGGAGTTATCGGACGGAAAGACAGAAGTGACAATATTTTCGAATTTTAAGTGAACTAGCTTATTTAACTATACAGTAATTTTTAAAAATTAAATACTTTCAAAAGTCTAATATTTTATTGTTTTTAAGTACTTTTTAACGAAGATATATTCAAAGCTTGCACTGTCTCAGTCGCTAAAATTGAAACTAAAAAAGAAAATAATTAATAATTGCACTATGTCTCTCACTGAAAAACAATAAGTTAATTATATTTTTTTTTTAAATTGGTAAATTTGCAGATAATGTCCTAGTGACAAATGTTTAAAAAGTATCATTCCTGGTGTAAAAAAGCCAGATTATTCCAAAAATAGCATTAAAAATTGGGAGAAATCTACCGTTTAGGAGATACTGACAATCTTAGTTGGGCTCCGATTATCCTCGATTACTGCACGAAAGTTTACTGGACTCGATTACAGGTAATGACCCAGTGACAAATAAAAAAACGTATCATTCCTGGTGTAAAAATTCCCGATTAAACTAAGACTGTCAATATCTCGTAAACGGTAGATTTTCCCCAATTTTTAATTCTATTTTTGGAATAGTCAGACATTTTTACACCAGGAATGATACTTTTTTACAAAAATTTTCATTGCAAATTTACTAAAAAATTAAAATATTTAGTAATATAGTAACAAAAAATTAAAATTTTGAAAATGTGACGATGATGGTCAGTCAAAGAATTTAACTCGTCCTAGCCAGAAGGAAAACAAAAAAACTTCTGAGGCCTGGTTCGCTGTTAGGGGGAAAAACTCTTAAAACACGTGACTATTATGCCTGAACCGTACATCCATACTTTGTGAAAAAAACGTTTTTAATACTTTTTGTACACCTTCAAAAATATTTTTAAAATACCTATATGTCGCAGATTGTAATAAACTTTCAAATTTATGATCTGTAAAAATAGATCTACTTAATAACTGCATTTCCTAAAGGGTGCGGATTCAAACTTAATTTTAAAATATTTAACAACTTTATCACATTTTTTTTTTAAATTGAAAAAAAAAGAAAATTCCTGTAAAAATTAATTTTTCATAGGAAAAATATTTGTGCTTCAGACAATAGTGTCCTTAACATATATTATTCATAAAAGCCATTAAAAGTTTTTCTAATTAAATATTGTCTTAGTTTTATTGGGTTTTGTATTTTATAATTCAGAGATGAATTTTGGGTAGCTATGTATTTCGATTTTACAAAAAAATAAAATCGAATATTTATATTTTTCAAAGTTTTCTGCTTTTAACTAATGTAATCACTAAAAGGCACAACGTCGAATTTCTCGAGTTTTCATAAAATTAGGTAAAGGGTGTGGGGTAACAGATGTAAAAATATTTTTACAATGACTTTCTAAAAACATGTCTAAATAATTTCATTTATTTGTGAATAAACTCTGAAAAGTTCATTAAAATACGACAATTATTTGATTTTTGCAAGAATTTCCAAATGAATGTGTTTTTCACGTAAAAGAAGCGCTAAAAACTAATGGTAAATATCATGTGACTTGATGACGGAAAAAAATAAGATTTTTAACCAAAATTTCGAACGTGCTAGAAAGGATGAAAAAATTTAATAAAATCATCAGAAAACACTTTGGTCTTTCCTCTTAATAATAACATGAACATTTTGACAATAAAACTTTTTTTTATTTAGTCTGGAACCTTTTTTCATCATGCTATGCTGTTTTTTCGGCGAATTATTGGAGTTCCCTAAATAATATAATGTCAGGTTTTATTATGCAAGTCAATGTTTCCACAGTGAAATTGGTATTAAGCAATTTTCAGGACGTACTTAAATTTATATGAGTAATACATGCAAGTTTCAGTTTAGTAATATCTATCCTTATTTTTTAAAAATATTGGTAATAAATTTGTGGGTGTTAGATTTTATTATGTAAATTTTTATTTATAAAAAATCCTAAACGATGTAGGCCATATATACCTATTTGATTAACGTAATATCTCATATACTCAAATGAATTATTATTTTATTTTTATTTTACATGTTAATATAAGCAGCTTGATATTCTATAAACTTCGTCAGTTTTCAATCATTGATTTTGTTAATATTGCTACAATTTTAGTTTTAATATTACTTTCAGTAGGTTTTATTGTTTCCAGAGATCGTTTTTGATTGAATATTGTTTTCTCTTCACATATACGTCTTCATTATTGATGGACCACACGTTTTGCATTGGAGTAATATCTGCAAAGTTTGGGTGCTTCATAAGCCCCGTCAAGAAGAGAAAGCTTAAATGGTATAGACATGTCATAGGGGTCCACAATCTTCTCACTGTCATCATTACTTTACTGTTCTTACAATCCTGATTGTAACAAAACTGAAATTTTTTCGAGAAGCATCAGATTGCGAACAGTTTGTAGTAAAAACAGAACCAGTGAATAAACTTATACCAAAGCTTTATTGCACTTTACTCTAATTACTCGTCTACTCATCGGATTTATTTAACCTATACAACGAGATGAACCTAAGATAACTTGACGATCGACAAGGATTTATTATTGGCGAATATAATCTTGACTACATAATATACGCAGATGACACTGCGTTGATGTTAAACTCAGAAGGAAAACTGAAAGTATTCCGAGACCAAGTAGTAAAGGGAAGCAAGATTAAAAAACTAATTATTAACTGTAAGACGACATAGTGTATGGTCGTGAGCAAAAGAAGAGGCCCAACGTATGAACTACACATTGGTGACATCAAAGAAGAAAGGACTAAATGTAACCAGACAGAACGTATGGTCGTCATCAAGATGGACAGTCTAATGTGTGAAATACGAATTGATCACGTCAGAATCAAGCAATACAGAAATTGAACTATCTTGGTAATTGATGAAAAAAATGCCTCACAGAAATCAGAATACATGTAAAAAATACGAAAGATGCATTCCATAAACTAGGCAAAATATTAAGAGATAGAAACATTTTGCTGCAAACAAAGAAAAGACGTCCTGGGTACGACATTAAACTGCATCCAACAGCAAGGCCTCTGATAAGGAGGTTTTGAGGAAGCGTGGAACCACCTCTTAATTGCTGGTGTTCCCAGGTCCACCCTGACCCGGGGTGGTAGCACCTGTTGGTGTCCCAGCTATGGGCAAATAGTGAACTTACGGGTCTTTTCCAAATTTCCAGGTCTTTTCCAGCACATTTCCACGTCCTGGGTATGACGACAGACTATATCCGCGTCCTGGGTATGACGACAAACTACATCCGCGTCCTGGGTATGACGACAAACTACATCCGCGTCCTCGGTATGACGATGAACTACATCCGCGTCCTGGGTGTGGCGGTAAACTGCATCCGCATATTTGAAGCGGTGGTGTTGCCAACTGTGCATTTTTGAAACAATAATGTTGCTAGCTACACGTTTCTGAAACAATAATGTTGCCAGCTATACGTTTTTGAAACAATGATGTTGCCAATCATACGTTTTTGAAACAATGATGTTGCTAACTATGCGTTTTTGAAACAATGATGTTGCCAGCTGTATGTTTTTGAAACAATGATGTTGCCAGCTGTATGTTTTTGAAACAATGATGTTGCCAGCTGTATGTTTTTGAAACAATGATGTTGCCAACTACACGTTTTTGAAACAATGATGTTTCCAGCTATACGTCTTTGAAACAATGATGTTGCCAACTATACGTTTTTGAAACAATGATGTTGACAACTATATGTTTTTTGAAACAATGGTGTTGCCAGATATATGTTTTTGAAACAATGATGTTGCCAGATATACGTTTTGGCAACAATGATGTTGCCAGCTATACGTTTTTGAAACAATGATGTTGCCAACCATACGTTTTTGAAACAATGATGTTGCCAGGTATACTTTTTGAAACAATGATGTTGACAACGTTATCCTTAAATTACGTTTACAAAGTATATATATTTAATAAATATGTGGAAACTGGATCTGGCATTAAATAACCCAGTGGTTGATATGCCATAAAACCCCAACCATCAACCTACCAACCAACCAACCAACCAACCAACCAACCAAAGAAAAGAGTAATGAACTTGTATTTTATATCTATTCCCCTTATGGTAGTGAATGCTGGACAAATTCCTTACACATGAGTAAGAGTTTCGAAGCGACAGATATATGGTTCTAAAGACGAATGCTAAGAATGTCAGACTGAACAGGTGGGCAATAAAGAAGTTTAAAGGAAAGTGAAAACAAGATACTTAGAAAGGGGCAGTTGAAAAGTCTGCGACGGATAATAAAGAAAGAGGGCTTGGAGAATTTGACGCTCACAGGACATTGAGAGTAGAAAGAGCAGAGGTAGCGGGTAAGCTACTTAATGAGTTTGCGAGTGGCAGAATGGGACAAAAAAGGATGGTAAGGAGTTAGAGCTACAAGAGACAGGAAGGGACACGGTGCGTAAGGGGAGTGGTATTAGTTTAAACCCTATTGTGAATGGTTGCTGATTAATTTTTGCTCTCTGTTTTTGAAATGTAATTTTATAATTTTGTATAAAAATATTTGTTGAAATATTTGTTCCAAGAAAGTGTTTTAAAAGAGGACGGAATAAGCGACACCGAAATCCGAAGGCGCATTAGGATAGAGGAAGATGCCTTCCGATAGCTAAGCAAAGTGTTAAGAAACAGAAGAAAAACTCGTTAGAATCAAAGAAAACAGTATTGAACTGTTATGCAATATCGGACCTCCTAAATGGCAGTGAATGCTGGACAGTCATATCACAGATGAAGAAGAGACATGAGGCAGCAGAAATATGGTTCTACAGAGAGATGTTGAGAATACCATGACCTGGACATGTGAGCAATGATAAAGCTTTAGAGAAAATGGAAACAAAAGGACACATACTTAACATCGGAAAGAGACAGTTATAATAAGGAGAGAAGGCTTAAATTAAATTGATACTCACAGGACATTTTGAAGGCAAGGGGGACAAGAAGGCAAGAGGAAAGCAGCGCATAACCCCTGCCTAACGAGCTTATGGAAATGGTTGGCAGAACAGGGATTAGGAGAGATAGCATAAAGACAAAATTTACTAAGAAGTACAAAGGACAGGAAATTGTAGAGGACCAGCTGTCATGAAGGGGGACATGACACATAAAAGTAGAAGAGGGGGAAGAAGAATGAAACCAATATTTTGCGTGAGTTGGAAGTAAATACTTACAATACATGAAAGTAAAACAATAACTTAATTTTTATAACGTATATTGAATACTTATTTAATCGACTATATATGTATAGTAGATCGCACTGAAACGTGAAACTGACGGTAACCAAGCGGTGTTGATTCTAATGTCCACATTGTCTATATCTATAAACGTTCTAACTCTGATATTGAACATTCTTTCCCTATAAATTTTAAATAATAATAATAATAAATGTGCATATAAAGAGAGACATATGTATATGTGCGTATATATATATATATATATATATATATATATATATATATATATATATATATATATATATATATATATATATATAGTGTATTGGAGCAGCAGATCATTATTCTAACATATATTCTTAAATATAACAGACAACGAATGTCTGTTATGTTTATCGTGAGCCGTTCTAAGCTTCGTATAGTTTAAGTTTTACTTTAATTTCGGGAGAAAATAAAGACAGAAATTGTCCAACAATTTGGATATTTTTTTTATTATGCTGTTCCTTGATCTAAGCTTTCGATTCACATGACCCAACTTCGGAGTAGTTATATGAACATTTAAACAAAGATATTCACCATCGAAGATGATATTCTGCTATGCTGGCATAGAAAATTGCTATGCGAAGATAACGGTCGCAGAATAGCAGACGCTGCTCGTAAAGTCATGATGTGGTTCTATAACGTCGTATCACGTGAGAGAACGAAAAATTAACAATAGAACCATATGTCTAGATACAATGTAATGTGTTGTGACTAGTTTGAAATGTCATTTTGTTGAGTGTGGGTTGCTTTGTTGGACAATTTTTGTCTTTATTTTCTCCACAAATTAAAAGCAACTATACGAAGTTTAGAACGGCTCATGATCAAGCATAAGACATTCTTTTTCTGTTATATTGAACAATATATATATATATATATATATATATATATATATATATATATATATATATATATATATATATATATATAGGGAGAACGAAAAAGGAGAAGAAGAAAAGGATGTCAGACAGCACCCTTAAGTAGATGGGCTTATTGAGAAGAACCTGCTTTTCAAATATTGTACCGCTCTACCATTGGCAAGCAAGTGTCTGCCCACAAAGTGTTTTAGCTTCTCCTACAGCAGTATATTAAAACTGAATGGTTTAATTGCACTCGTTAATATGTTGTAAGCACGTAATTATTTTTATCGCTATGTTCAGAAACGTTTTCATATAACACGAATTACTGTTATCTTTTTTGCTTTTTATTGTTTTGCTTATCGAGCACTTCATTTCGTGTTTTTTATTTTTTTAACAGAGACCAACTCTTTTTTTTTAGTATCATGTGACATCTTCGATCGCGGGGTAGTAGATCTGTAAAGACGTCCCTCAGTATTATGTAAGTAATTTATACAAGTAAACCCCCCAACCAGAATTGCTACAAACACCATACGTTAATGAAATCGCTTGCTACAATTTACCAAGCAGTCACTAGAAATAAAACACAAGAAAAACTTAATTTTAAAATCTTATAAATAAATATACATGTTATCCTTCACCGGTAGCACGACTTTCATGTACAACGCAATCTTCAGGTGCTGAGTATAGATTTGATATATATATATATATATATATATATATATATATATATATATATATATATATATATTTATCCACAATTTCGATCCCAATATACAAAATCTTATTCGAAAAATACAATGAAAAAATTAAATAAACTTTGTTGATTGTATTTAATCAAACTTTTTGGGATGAATACTTCCTGTATAAATATAACACACACGCACGCGCGCGCGCACACACACACACACACACACACACACACACACACACATATATATATATATATATATATATATATATATATATATATATATAACGAGCAGATTTCAAATTTCTATGTAAAAAAGATAGAGGGAGATCAGTGTGTATTCCGAATATATTTGGTCGTGTACTCATTAACGGGCAAGTGTGTTTATGCGAATATGCAACAGTATATACGTCAATATAGTAGTTCTGGTTTCAAGGGTGCGTATGTGTACTTGCGCCTATATAGATAAGAGGACTGCTCTACAAGAAAACACAATAAAACACGATAAAAAAACGGGGAAAATGAGACGAACCAGAGATCAATACAATAACGGTTCCTTACCGTAAGAATAAAGTGTTCCCAATGTTAGGTGGACTAAAATTCCTCCAAAAACCACAGAAATACGGCGGAAGTTATTCCATTTGTTTTGAGTAACAATGACGGATTCTTCAGATTCAGATGCCATTTTTCCAGATAGTTTCAGTTGGAAAAAAAATAGTTTCCTTCTTGCTATTATCTGCTAAAGTCCAACATTGACAATAGAATTATCCGTAAGGTAGAGCCACCAACTCAGTTTCTTTTTATTATAAAAGTCAGAAGATTTTTTCACTCGATATGTAGTTAACGCAACTGTATGTAAGTTTGATTTAGGATACAACGAACTTTGGTCTATGGTAAGGTGCGGGTCGGTTGTTCCCCATTTGCCTATTTTCTTTTTGTGATTTTTTATTATCTGTAGTCCTTGTTTTTAGTGTAGCTTTTCGTCAAATTCAATGAGAAAGTTAGAGAGGCTTCTCGAGTTAAGATAAGCTAAGAACTTGCTGATTATAAAAACCTAAATACATCTTTTTAAACATGAAAGATTTTTACGTAAAAAATCAAGAAAAAAATGTACGAAAACTTCCGAATATGTAATATGAACTAAACTTGGTGATTAGACGATAGAATTGCAAAATTAATGATCCTAATTTCTATTTCAGAAGTTGCTGGAAGATGTTAAATATTTTCAATGTAATATTCCGCATCAAAACAGCTAAATTTTAATGAGGGAAAAGCTTGATCCTTTTAAAATAATCGATTAAAAAAAGGTATACATTTAAAATATAAACCTTTAAAATCAATCACACTGGATGCTTGTCATTTGTTGCGCTTATTTTTAATATATACTACAGAAAATCCCTACTATATTTCATCAATATTACTTTAAGATAAGGACTTTAATTTTATTTGTCTATAAGTTTCCGTTATAAACGATTTCTTTCTATAAAGAAATCTGGAATTTTGCTATTTAGTCCTTTTTTAAGAGAAACGATGGTGCCTTCGTTATGAAATTTGAAATTGTTTTATAAATAGTCTGAAAGAAGACAAACAAACCAGAACTATTGATCAACTAGACTGCTAAATTATTATCCTCTAAATAAGTTCTTCTATATAACAGAGGGAATTTGATTAAAATATTATCAAAAAGCCAACAGATGTTGCTGTTCTTTCGATGTACTTTTCTACTTATAAATATATAATGAAGAAATAAAAAAATGCAAACTTAACAATTTGTTGATTGTCTGTATAGTCCTTTCAAAGTTTGAACGTTTTAAAAGTTGTCGAGATTTATATCCTCCAGTATTTTATCAGACTCCATAAGAAGCTTGTGTTTTTAATAATAAAAAGGTTTGCTTAATGAAGAAGTGGCACTTCGCAACAAAAAAGGATGATTTTCAAAATCAGTGTTGAAAAAATCGTTGTTAAATGGTTGGATTTCATCGAGAAAGCATCATTAAGTAAATTTGGTAATTTTAAAGTTGTGTCTGAAGAAGAAGAAGAATGCTTCTTTCTGGATACTACGACAGGACTTGCAGTCTCACGGCGATAGGCGTGAGAAAGTAGTCTCTTTAATAATATGTTTTAAAACAGAACATGCCATTTAAATGTTGCAATTAAAAGTTTAATGTATCAATCAAATTATACCCTACTGTCAACATTGGCGAAGGTTTATCTCTTCAGTCGTAAAACATTACATTAACGAATCTAGACAAGCCAATGCTATCATTAAGAATTTTTTTTATTTGTACTAACGATGGTGTATATATACATGTATGGAGTCAGTGAATACACATATGCAAACACAGACATATTTACAAGCGTACACATATACTTAGTTTTAAACTAGGCTGAAGACAGAGTTTAGAAAAATACTTCACGTCAACAATAAGAAAGTATTCTTGAAAAAACTAATCAAGTTAATGTATATACAACTATCAAAATCATGAGAGATGAGATCTATGGATCTATCAATTTTTGTTTCAAGTTATATATACTTTTTAAACACATATACACAAATATAATGATATGCGTGGATGTTCCTTTCTCCATATCTCTATCATATATATATATATATATATATATATATATATATATATATATAGTTGACTTAATGAATTTCTTTGACCCCTTCTCCGACAATTATTTTTGTAAAGACGTTTCATTTTCAGACGATTTTTAAAATTTGTTTTCAGTATAGTAACTAAAAAACTAACGCACCTTGAAGTAACCAAGCGGTGGTTAACACCTCTACCAGACGTAGGAGTTGATTGTTTCATTCATTTCAAGCACAGAAGAGCATAAAAAGAATCATCATTGACGTATAAGCACATCTGCAGCTGGTTTTTGAATGTTGTATTTTGAACGTGTTTATTCGTCTATGTCTGAAAAATACACTTTTGGTATAAACGTATATACACCGGGGGAGGGGTAAATAAGGTTTCTCGAACATTCAGACAGGGATAATTTTCCTTTAATAAGATTTCTCGAATTTCTCAAAAAGTTATGCTTCAAGTTATAAAAGTTATAAAATATTCTAAATATCACTTTAAATGTTATTTTATATAGGTACCCGTATTTGAAACTAGACACTCCATTTATTTTTGTGTTATTTTATTTGTTTAATTTAAAGTTTTGTCTAGAGTATGTTACATTATCTGCATTGTATATAGTGCATATATCTGCAGTTTTCATAGTGATAATAGGTTTTAGTTTTTGATTTTTAAGCAACGTAGTAAAAATCTTTTTTCGTGTCTGCATTTTGCGATAAGTTGTGATCGTTTATTTAGAAATGTGTTGGTGGTCTGGGAAGGTGATTATAGCTATTTTCTCCTCCAGCTAGAGTTTACAGTATTGGAATTTATTGTTGTAGGCTGTTTTCCTTATTTCACATATTTTTTGTGTATTTTGTTTTTAATTTCCCCTATATGCCTAGAAAGGTCTGTGCTGTTCGCGTATTTACTATTTGTAAAGGATGTTTTGTGTGCGTAGTTTCTTTTTATCAAGAGTACTTCAGTTACTCCTATGTATATTTTTTCTTCGTTATCTGCTGATTTCACAGTGGCATGGCATATTATATTATTTTGCAAACAATCGCCATTTAAGGTAAATTCGTGCTTTACTCTGCAGTTACAGGTGGGTTTGTTTTGTATAGGTGGTTTTTGGCTATTTTTCTGTTGTGCTTTTTTATTGTAATGTTCTCGGAGTATCTGTAGCTGATTTTTACTGTATTTTTGTTGAATAGCTTGGGGAGAGTGCTTGATTTGGGGAAGTGCTTGTGTATCAGTTTAATGAATATTTTTCCTACGATTGTTTTTATGTTTTTTTGTATGGTAAGTTAAACCATAAGAAGTTTATTTTTTTGGTGTTTCTTCTTTTTTATTATGTGGCGAGTGAGTGAGTGTCGTCGACAATCAACCGTCTTTTAGATCAGTTTCATAATCATGTTTGAATTCGTTGAAGATGGTTTCATTAGAATAAATTCTAGATAACCTGCGGTAAACTAAATATGGAATCTGCTTGATTATCGTTAGCGAGTGGTTGGAAGATTCTACAATAATCTACTTCTTTTAGGTTTTCTTTTATGCCTGTGTCAAATCCTATATGTTTTTTTTAAGTTTTTGCGATTATTTTTCTGGTTTTGTTAGGATTATGAGATCACTGTCCCCGTGGAGGCCTATATCATTTTATCGATTATTTTGCTTAGTTCATGTAGTAAATGTATGCCTATAGGCTGGCAAGTTTCTGCACCATCAAAAGCTCCCAATGTAACGTTGAACGAGCCCTCTTTCTTTAGCCACACGTCTTCGTTGTTAAATAATAGTGAGATTCGGCAGTGCTTGATGATTTTTAATTCCTTTGTACTTATTTTTATTTGTTTTTGAGATAAGGAGATGGCTTTATCTAGCATGAGTCACACTCAACCTAGGAAAAGGTACATATTGTGACGAGGTGTCGTAGAAGGTAAGAGGGAGAAACACCCCTACCTTCCCTTTTGCAACCCCTTTGACCAGTAAAGTAGAGGTCAGTGGTGTAGCAGCCGTTGAGAGAGGGAAAGGAATCGGTAAGAGTCATCGTGTCCCCTCCATACAAATCCTAGGCGAACGAAGAGAGAGAAAAATGCCCACTCTCTCTGAGCGAGTAGTGTGCCAGCAGTCGGGTCAGTGTGGGTACGTTGGTCAATCGAGAAGAGGAAGAATGTTGGCGCCAAAAAGCGACCCACGTGGGGAAAATCGTGGAAGCCAAAAGTTAGTTATGAGCTGATGTTCGCCGAGGCAGGGTCGAAGATATCATAACTCCGAGGCACATCCAGCCCCGTAAGAAGAAGAATTCTACCACAAAGAAGACACCCCCCCCCCTTCAGAAAAGGGAGTAAGATAAGTACCGCCATTTTCCGACATATATCCTATGCAAAGGTTAACGGGCCTTAGAAAAGAAAAAAAAAGAAAAGGGAAAGTAGAGCAAACGAGACCCTCGTGACTCGATCTATTTTCCAAAGAAAAGAAAAAAAGAAAAGATCTGTAAACGCACGTGGGTTAAAAAAGAAAGGATCAGATATATATATAAAAAAAGAAGAAAAGGAATAAGAGACGTTTGGCCAGGCTCTATAAACTTTGTGACAGAAAGAGAAAGACATTTTTGTTATATAGTCACGAACGTGTGGCTCTCTCATTCATATTGTATGTTGTGTTGATAAGTGTTTGTCATTGTGTAAATATATGTATGAATATGTACATGCATTGTTCTTTTTTTTGTTTTACTTTGATTATTTGATGTCCATCAGTGTTGTTGCTTTGTCACCACCCCCGAGCCAACGAGGATCGATAAAACCCCGTCATCCAGCTTTGGATAATTATCAGCCTAATCGAGAAAATCCCGTCATCCAACTTTGGATAATTTAACCCATAAGTTCACCTCCGGACAGACAAAAAACGGGAGACGGAGAAGAATTTGGTGGTATATAAAGCAACGGCGTGGCCCTCCCTGCCACTTCACTGATTTGCCAGAAGCACTCCCCGCTTAGTAAACTCAGTGCAACGTCACAATATTAACCATATAGAAAACCTAACAACCCACTTTACATATACACATATCTTCTACAAAACACCAGATCTTGGAAAGAAGCTGTCCGCGTGTAACTTACTTATTACTAATGGAATATAAAGGGAATGAGGATAAGTCCTCCTTGTGTACGTTGCATAGCGGATTCCAGCTGCAAAGGTAGGAGCAAAGGAATGATGCTCGTCAGAACACTTATCAAGAAAATAGTCATAAAGTAGCGAGAGGCTTGCAACATTTCGTCTGTGGGAAAGGGATTGCGGGGTGGAAAATAATTCATCATCCACAAAGCTGCGTAGACGCTTTTGCACACTATCAAGACAGGCAAATGAGGAATAGGCAGCTCCACCCCAGATATGGCAGTAATACTCCGTTTTGGGTCTGATCTGGTTTAGTAAAGATAGATTATAGCAGGGGGTCTCAGGTGTTTACTAGAATGGTACAACGAACCGGTCATTTTCCCAGAATCTTTAACAATGGATCGTATATGTGAGTTCCACCGGAGGTCTGGGGTGAGCTTGAGTCCCAGTAGAGGTTTAATGCCTCTTGAGTCTTGAGGGAACACCCATCCATCATGACAGCTGAAAGTTCAGGGTCTGCTTCTACCTACAAAATTACCGCTGACTCGAGGATTTTGTTTTTATGATCTTTCTCTGTAAACCCTATAGACAGTAATACTTAAAAATCCTCGGATTATCTGCTTTTTAAAAAAATATTTTGACCCAACTATCTGGCACGAACGACTATTCCGTGTTTAAAGTCATTTAAGCTATCTTTCTTTCCCATATGAATGCATGAAATTAAATTCATCAGCTCGCTATGATAATGTTTAAATGCCTATGCGCATGAAATTTCTGCCACGTCATTGGCTGGTTAGAAAGTTGCATAAAAGAACATTTGTCCACGTGTACAAGTGAATGGAGAATTCATAACTAAGGAACGTGGGGAAATTGTCGGCTCACTATATAGCTTCAGAAAATATCTGACTCCTTCCGCTTTATCTTTACAAAAGTCAGATTAAGTCAGAAATGGAGTATTGGGCTACAACTGTCCAATCCTCATTTTCCAGCCTTGATAGAGTTCCAATAATTTTTACGCGGTCTTGTAGAGTAAAACCTATTCTCCACTTTTCAGCCTCTTTCACACATACGCAATGTCACGAACTTATTGCTACTCGATCGCTATTTCTATGCCAAATGTTCAGACGAGCTCTATTTTTTTAGTGTTACTAGAATGTTAATTCCACAAACGCGAATCACATTATTTCATCCGTGTTCCAAATGTAAGAAGGGTCATCTACTCAAACAGTCTTTGTTTTCCTAATAACTGTCACTTTGATGAACGGACACTTGTGTGGGTGCTTCCCTGGACACTATAATCTTGATCTCTTCAAGCCAAGGGTCAATCTTTATCTATCCTTCTCATCCCTATAATCTCCACTTCCTATCACTTTCTCTTCCATTTATATTAGATACCTCATTCATCTTTACCATTTCAACTGTAATATTGGATTAAATTTAGTATAAGAATCAGCAGACAAACGTGTCCGTGTAGGAAGCACACTTGCTATGGAACAACGGTCAATAATGTCGTATCACAGACTATTGCTTAGCGACTTCGATCTTTACTTAGTACCCTTTGCGTTCTTGTACCCGACTTAGTTAACCTAGAGAAATATGACTTTATTTTTTCCTATATGTACGTAATATATATGTAATATATATATATATATATATATATATATATATATATATATATATATATATATATATATATATATATATGTGTGTGTGTGTTACAAAGGCAAACAGGATACAGCTTGTTACTCAAAAATCATTAAAAACTCATAAAAACGGGCAAACAGCGAACAAGTTAGATCAACAAGTGGTTGAACAATTAATATAGCCTATAAGAAAGATCAGTTGTGCTAAGATTATATTATTATATCGATGATTATTTCAGCCATAAATTTACTCAGAATAGAACGAGTATATGTATACCATAATTCATTCAGTTGAAAAATCATTCATTTTAAATTACAGGGTGTTCCAAAAGCCACATTACCATTGATAACCTTGTAAATTTTATATTTTCCGGCTTCTAGCTTCCCAGTCAACTTTGATCTTCAAAAATTTAAATGTCTTCTTAATTCTTGTTTTTTTTTTTATTCTCTCTCCTTAATAATATTTTTCTTTTCTTTTTTCACATACTCTCTAACAATCAGTAACCTCTTGCGTCTTAGTGGCTTTACTGTCTTACTTGAAGTGAAAAGATTTAACAAAATGTATGCGCCACGACTAGAAATCACTAGAGTTCTCAATCTATTTTAATGTACATCAGGAACCTTTGACCTAATTAGAGTTGATCACTAGTAACCTCAGTATGTACTCGATTTACCTTAAGGGATACCACTATAAACTTTGTACTTGGTGTTACATCAGAACGTCAAAAGAACTGGGTACCTCAAAAATTGGCCTAGAAAGAACCATTATAAACACCAACTGCAGAATCGTGCCGACATAAACAGGATGACAACCGGATGACAGGAAGTTATATAATTGCCAGACTCACGAGGAAGAAGGCAAAATCTCTTGCATTCTCGTGAGAAGACGATCGAACGTTCGAAGAATGTCCACGGAAACCACATAGCCTCGATTCAGCCGACATTAATTTGACGGAGTCCAAAAAATGAATAAAAAGTTATTTCACGTATGAAAAATTAAATCTCGTATTGGCTTACGGCCACATTACGTTGAAACACTGCTTCCCACACGATCACCGAAGCTAAGCAAAGTTGAGCCTGGTCAGTAACTAGATAGCAGACCGCTTGGGAATACCAGGTGCTGTAAGCTTGGATGTGTGGGTGGTGTAATGGATAATAGGTCGGAATTGTTAATTGGAGAACGGAGTTCCAATTCCTGTTGGATTCGTTATATTCACTTACGTGCAAATACGCTTATTTATTAAGACTTGAATCACTAAGCCATTATTATACCCTTCCCCCAAATCTTACAATCTAAAAATATTTTCTGGCTTTAAATAACCTGCAAAGGCGTTGATAAGCCGTAAAAACAAATCAACAAATCATAAATCTTGTATTCTTCTCAGGCGATAATAACATTTTTTTAAATTATTTATTCTTATTTTCGTTTCTCACCAGAATCCACCTATTGGTCTTAGGTAAGAGAATTCATGTTTGTTCCTGTAAAAGAAAGGGAAAGGAAGTGTTAGTGGGTGGTATATATATATATATATATATATATATATATATATATATATATATATATATATATATATATATATATATATATATATATATATGTATATATAAAAGACGTAACGTTAAGGCAAGGATTAACAACCTTACTCGTTACTTATCTTTTGATTCCTCTCTACGGAAATAGGTATAAATTTTGCATGATTTTAAATAATTTCCAGCTCTACCTTTCAAGGTTTAAAATCACATCCCCTTTCACTTAGGAATAAGGGCTTCAGACTTAAACTAAAAACTTTGCAGGAACAATCATTTGGTTAAAAGCGTGTTCCTACTGTCGTTATTGGATATCGCCCGTATTCGCCTTTCGGTAACCCCCTATTGCTACAGTCCTACAGTAACTTCATATGAAATGGGAGTAGGGGATGTTAGCTCATTCCTGAGACGACTTTGTAATCCTCCCTTCTCCTAGTGGATCCTTTATTCCTCCTAATCGAGCGAACTTGTCTTGATGTCTGCCCACCTTCACTTAGGCATGAGGTTTATGACTCTAAGTTCTGCTGCCCGATTCCTCGGTAAAAGTCATGCTTTCACTTCAAGTGGTATGCCTGTAAATTTTCTCTGTCCTGAATTGTTTGTTTCTTCATCAAGGGTATTGGATTTTAAACGCTTTACTGAGCTGGCGTTCATTATTTACATTATTCGGACTATTGTCCTCATCTTTGCCGCCATATTTATTACAATAAATAAATATGGCGACAAAGATGAGGACAATAGTCCTAATAATGTAAATAATGTACATAATACCTCATCTCAGAAATATAGACTGAGCTGGCGTTATCCACGCGAACCCAAAGGAGGCTTTTCCATCAGCAAGTGCATAATATCGGGAATACTGTACTGCCATTTTTTGAATGGGATCTGGACCATGCAGTAGTTTGCCGGTGGGGCCTCTCGATGCCATGATGAAGTGTACAGTTACGGCTATTTTTTTCGGCAGTTTATCCAGATATATTTTTACATATACAACTTAGGATGTTACCTCGGTCCCTCACCTTCCATGCCAAAATATAACCATAGCCAACACACACACACACACACACACACACACACACACACACACACACACACACACACACACACACACACACAGGAGTGTAAAACCTAAATCACCCATACAATAACTAGACCACAATCTCCTACACTAATATAAGTAGTCTACGCTTCAACTATCCAGAAGTTGAACTACATCTTCAAGACGTCAAACCTGACCTCATGTTCCTATCCGAAACTGAACTCGTCTATTCTAGTTAAAGAATTTACAATCGCGGGATAGTCGCCTCTACTCACAAAAAAACTTTAAATCGTTATGTCATGGACTTGGGACCAATATCAAGGCAGTGAATCTAAAAACGAGGGCTCTGACTTCCCGTTCATGTGCCTGTGCATGGCCCCCGTTCATAGTATATAATCACTGTTTATTGTCCTCAGTATGATGGAATTGTTCGACAGAATAACTGAGAAGATTGATACTGTCCTGTCTGATCACCCCTCAGCTAGTATTCATATTTGTGGCGATTTCAATATTCGCCATATAGTATAGTTAATAATTACTGATGAAGAATGTAAATACTGGCATGAATGTAAATACTGGCATGAATTCTCCACCGTTCAAGGTGACTCAGATCGTGGATAAGCCTATTCGTGTTCCAGATATAGATGGACATCATACTAACCTTCTAGACATCTTCCACGCCTCCTATTCGGACCAATGTTCCACTGAAATGTTACCTCCCTTGGGTACTTCAGACTATTCAGTAATCTATGTCAAAACTGATGCCAAACCAAAGATATCCTACGATGTCCCATTTCATAGGACAATCTATGGTTGAGTGGTTTAGCTTACAGATCTTACATTGCGGAAGATCCTCTCTCAGTATTCTTAAAAAATAGAGCTTTGAGAACAGCCTTCATCATTTCGGAATGGATTCTCTCTGGTATTAAACTTTTATCCTACACAAGAGGTATAACAAAAGCCGAATAGCCATTCTTAGTTCACGCTTGGATGTGCTGCGGCCATAGATCGTCGTAACCATAACCGGTACCACTTCTATCTCTCTAAGAGAGAACGGCGTAGCAAAACTCTTGCCGCATTCAGAGCTGCCCGCAACCGAAAAGTTCTGAAAAAATGCAAAGAGCAGCTATGCACAATCAGTCTAAACTAAAGTTTAAAACAAAAAACTTTGCTCTTTCAAGTTCTGTATCATTTAATCCTTCCCAAAGCAAGCTAGTAACATTTGATCATCACTAAGCAAAACCTAAATTTCATCCAGTCATAATGAACGATTGTACTCCCAAAGCTGTCTTGAACGACTATTTGGACACGAGCTAACTCCAGACCTTAAATGGAATTCGTATACACAAACTATTGCTAAATATTCTGGAGAAATGGTCGGTGCTTGTACCATTCCAGAAAGTATCCAACTCCTCCGGTCATGCGCTATCTTTACATGAGTCAGATAAGACCAAAACTTAAAGTATTTCTTCCGTATCTGGACCGGAGATGGCCAGTCCTCACTATCCAGCCTTGATAGAGATCAAAAGCATTTATACGGACTTGCGGGTGATGAATATTTTCTACCTTACAACCACTTTCCCACATATGAAAAGTTGCTTCACTCTCGCTATTTCTATGTCAAATATTCAGAGACCTACATTGCTTAGTTTCAGTAGTTCCGACCTTCACAGCTAGGACCTACCATGAGACATATACAAGCTCAACTCACTCATCCTCATTCCATTCGTATTTCGTTGGTGTGGAGAGAGTTCAACTCAGAAAGCTTCTTCCCAAGAACTGTACTTTGTGGAACAGACTCCCGAGATGATATTTCCCCGATCACTCCGATCTTAACGCTTCTCTTCAAGTCTAGAGCCAACCGTTTTCTGTCGTACATATCTTCATAATATGCACTTCTTTATTACTTTATGTTCATTCAGTAATACAACCTTGAGTGAGTCTTCAGCCTTGTATTGGGTGAACAACAGCATAAAAAATAAAATTACAATATCAAAATTCTGCTTAGATTAATATCGGAAGGTATAAATCCAAATTTAATATACCTTAAACATTATAAAACCCTATCATTTTAAGCAAATTAACCTCGCCATATTATCATTTTAAGCAAATTAACCTCGCCATATTATCATTTTAAGCAAATTAACCTCGCCATATTATCATTTTAAGCAAATTAGCCTCGCCATATTATTTTCTGTTCATTAAAACTTCGCCATATTATTTTCCATTCAGTAAAACCTCGCAATCTTATTTTCCGTTCCTTAAAAGCCCGCCATATTATTTTCCGTTCATTAAAACCTCGCCATATCATTTTCCGTTCATTAAAACCTCACCATATCATTTTCCGTTCATTATAACCCTGCTATATTATTTTCCGTTCATTAAAACCTCGCCATATCATTTCCCGTTCATTAAAACCTCGCCATATTATTTTCCGTTCATTATAACCACGCCATATTATTTTCCGCTCATTTAAACCTCATCATATTATTTTCTGTTAATTATAACCCGGTCATAATTTCCGTTCATTAAAGCTCGATGTATTATTTTCAGTTAAATGAACTGTGAACAATATGGTGGAGTTGTAATGAGTTCAATACTATTTGTAATATTCATCAAATTCTGACGATTAAGTGTCAATCTAAACCAATATTTGTATATCAGACCTGGAAATTAACTGCTTACGGTTTGGTACGTGTTTGTTGGGGAGGCAAATAAAGATCAGTGGCCATTTTGAATAGAAGTTTACAACAGATAATAATTACTCCCAATGGATTTTGCATAACGTGAATCCTCAACCACACAATGTCTATTTCAGGCCAAGTAACTTTTCTGCCAAACACATTTGTAATATGCTGCAGTTTCTTTTCTATTTGTCCTGGTATGGCCAATAGACAGAACATTTATTATACATATGCCATTGTGACTTACATGAAGTTCTTTTAACTTGTCTTTAAATATCCGTTCTTGAATTGATGTAGAATCACAAGCTTATAATCTGAATTATCCGCTGATACAATTATTTAAAAGTTCTTTTGTAACACTATGTATCACTGGTAGAATTAAAGGGCTTAATGTAAAGATGTAAGCTAGGGATATGAGAGGGGAGGAAGAGAGAATATCAAGAGACCAGAATGCAGGAGGAAATTGCTAAGGTATTTCCGGGTTATTCGTTAACCGTGGGAATTAAAAACAGAATTGAGAAAAGTTGAGTTATGGCCGTCAACAAAAATTGAAGTTGCGATTGTCAGACCAGACCAAAGAGCCATCTAAAATATAATTGTGTAAATATAAACAACTCTCACTAAATATAAATAACATAATCTGTCACCCGAAAAGGAAATTGAAATGAGAAACAATCCTGTAAGGTTTGCATGATAACCCGAGGGTTGTGGGATCGGGATGACTAGTTGGAGTGCACTAGAACAAACCAGATCAAAGACTAAGAAATAATATTTGTTATGGAAAATCAAGGTTTAAAATAAAACCGCCCCTTCGCCCGCTTGGTTTAAAAAACAGAATTGTCAAAAAGACGTAAAGATGGTCTGAGATGGAATAACAAGAGAGGGGGAGAAAAGGGGAAAATTTACCTCTGCCCATTTGGAAGTAATGGTGTGAGGGATAAATAAGAGAAAGTATGAGTTATAAACGCGGGACGATATTTATAGCTAAATCCGAAAGTTGGGTAATTACCGAAACCCCGGAACAGTCGAACTCATGCCAGTCTTGGACCGGACTCGATATAAGTAGATCGCGTTGGCAACTCAGGTAAATTTATGAGAGAGGCGAGGTGAGCGGCTAAGATTGGACAAGCTACTACCAAAAGCCCGCGTGACCTGTTGCCGGAAGAATTCCTAATTTTAAACCCAGTTCGAAAATTTAGAAAAGCAAAATGTTACTACAGAAATTTAATAGAGAAGGGTTGGTTTTATATATATGGAACTATATAAACCAATTTAAAACTTACCCGACGAATCTTCCGTTTTTATTTCGTCTTTCATAATACAGCACTCCAAATTACCAACGACATTCGATCTTCACTGCTCTGAGATCAAAGAACACAGCATGGGCAGATTGGTGTGGATCGAAACGGTTAGCGATCAACAATCAGTTGACTGAGGATGGTACTGGCCAGCGTAGGTTTGACCCTGTGATTGACTCGTCATCCTACAAGCCTGGGGACCGGACCGCGAATGTGGTTACAACTTCTGGTATAGGCGGCGTGTGAAAGCGGCTATACTGTCTGACTGCTGCAAACCAGGTTTGACCCAGGATTGACGTGCGTGTTATACTTTAAGAAAATTTATGGAGTTCACAACACACTTTCGTGGTATAATGGTTAGCTAGCTTGTCTCGCTAGATCACTTACGACTGAGTAGTGAGTTCGATCCTCACTTGGTACTCTTATTTTCGGTCTTGTACCACATCTAAGCTATGCTTAGTAAATAAGTAATAAAAAACATATATACCACAAACGCTAAAACAACTCATTTTCTTCATTTAATGCTAACCCTAATATCTCATATTTACAAAACATGTGAAGGGAGAGGTAAAATTAAATATAATATTTAATTTTACCTCTAGTTGTTTTGGTGATTGTTGTATATACGTTTTGTTTTTATTTATTTAAATGTGGTATTATGGTGTGAGATTATGAACAGTGTGTTTGGGTCAGTGGGTGTGACTAGTTTAGTTAAAAGTTAGGAATAGTGATGATCAATATTTTCCATTCCCTTTTTGGCCTTGTGCCACATTTTATGTAATTTTTACATGAAAAAATATTGAGTGCACAGAGATCTTGCATCTTAGCACAAACTGTTTACAATAAATTTTCAGCATCAGAAGAGCTTTTACTCTATAGTATTTTTAAGTGTTAGTATGTCTTGTGTGGCCCTTATTTAGATTTACTGTTTGTCAAGCCTGGTCAGTACCTAAATGAGGGACAGCTTGGGAACACCGGAGACTGTAACTCCTACAACCCCCAAAATGTTTCGGCTTTACCCACATAATCTGTAACAAAAAACAAAAGAAAAGAACAAATCATTCAATTATTTTGTTTCCAAAATTTCATCCTGATATTGAATAATCGCCATGAAAACCTTTCATAAGTTACTAAATCCAAACATAAATATCGCTTCAGGATGAAACTTGTGTTCTGATTTACTTCTGTCGTAACAGCACACTAGAAAATATTATATCCATAAACACAGCCGTTGTATATTTATACTAAAAGACAATTTAGAATAAAAAAAATTAGTTATCTTCCCTTGATTTACGTACATATCAATTGATATGAATTGTGTCACGTGACAGTTTAGCGAGAAGCGCGAAGTATTAAATCGCTTCACCAGTGGGCGCCAATTTTTCGAAACGACTACACGCCTATTCTAGACCTTTTCTCTCACTTATTAGACCCGAAACCAGATCACAGACACCGTACGACTTATATTTGTTAATGCCACGACCAGAGCGAAATCTACACTGAGATTCAGGGTAGATGGCATCGACGATGTGTTTTATAATTCTGTTGAGGATGACCCTAGTCAAACTTTTTCTGCTGATAGACAAAAGTGAGATGGCCCTATAGTTATCGTATACTGTTTTAAGACCTTTTTTTCTTGTAAAGGTGTTGCACGGAGGCATTTTTGAAGTCCTGGGGAACATGGCCTTATCTCCAAATTTGAATGAACAGAACGTGATTTTCCTGACGAAATCTGCTTGATAGAATCTTGCACTTCCAGAAAAGTGGGTTCCAGAGATAACTCAGGAATTTCAGGATGTTATGTTACAGCGGACAGAGCGTCATCATCTGTGATTGAGGTGCTGTTGAGCACTCTTTCAAAATGATCTTTCCAGCACTGAAGAATGGCATTTTTTATCAGTCAGGAGAGTATCTCCGTCATTGGCTAGATTTGGAGAGACACCGTGATTTTGACCATCATACTCTGCTTTTAAACCATCATAAACCAGTCCTTTTTGTCAGCAGCCATTTGGAGTCGAGCAGCCTTGGCTGACCACCAACTCTTTCATTTGTCTGAGGGCACGTTGTACTCTTGCTTTCCGCCCTTTGTAGCTGGCTTGTTTTGACTGACAGTTTTTGTCATTTATCCAGATCTTATGATACTTATGCATTTCATCAATTAGTTATTGAACTTCTGTATCATTTTCATCAAACCAATCTTGATGTTTGTGCAGTGGAAGTACGAGAATTTCCAGAGAGGCTGAATGAATTGCTTCGCGTAATGCCTTCCATAATGATTCAATGTCAGCAGTGATAACTGCCTGAAGAGCAGTGTCCAGTTTATCAAAAAGGTGGGCTTGCACTTGATGGTTTTTCAGCAATGAAACATTAAAGCGGGTGACTTTTGTAACTATTTATGTTTAGGATGAAACTTGACTTTGCTGCGAATCAGGGTGTTGTCAGAGAGGTAACAGGTGGCATGAAAAGAGCGTATGACGAGAAAGTCTCAAACCTCTCTCTGCTTGGTGATGACAAAATCAATAAGATGCCAATCTTTCGATCTGGGATGCACCCATGAGGACTTAAGCCAGCTGGGCTGCTGAAACAGAGTGTTTGTGATACTGAGATCAGATTCTCTACGCACAGAGAATAATCGAAGAGCATTAGAATTCATTTTCCCAAGACTGTGACAACCAATGACGCCATTCCATGTCTGATGGTCAGAACCAGCACGGGCGTTGAAGTCCCCCAAAAGAACTAATTTATCCATATGGTCACAGGTAGATATCACATTCCGAAGTTGATTGTAGAAGTGATCGTTTACGTGCTCAATATTGTTCATGGTCGGAGTATAACAACTGACCAATAAGGCAGTAGTTTTGTGATCAAGGTTGATTTTGAGTCATTATTCTATCAGAAACAGCTTTAGGCAGAGAAGGTAATGATCCTGCAATCTATGATTTAATAGCAAAACCTACACCCGATTGTCGCAACTCGTTTTCATCATTCCCAAACCAGAAAACGATGTACCCTCCTTTTCTCTCTAGCAGTTGGGATACACCAGGAAGACGAGTTTTACTCAGTGCAGCTATATCAATGTTGTACTTCTTTAGCTCCAATGCGACCAAAGCTGTCTTTCTTTCCGGTGCTGAGTGGAGAGTTCGTACATTCCAAGAGCCAAGATGAAGTTGATGTTTTGTAGAGTTTTTCGCAGTAGCTGGATTACGACCGGACACACGCTGCGGTGCCGTGGGACACCTGCCTGGCCAGATCCCTTCATTTAATGTTCCAGAGCCCTTATTAACATTAGTCTGTGCTATATCAGTTATTTTCATTGAGTTTTGTTTGCCTTTTAGGGCTTCGGTCAGCCATTGTTATTGTTGAATTGTGTGGAACTAATTAGATGTAATTGTCAGAAAACCAACACAATGATTTGTTTAAAGTGGTGAAGGCTTGTGTAGAAACATCCACACTTTTTAGATCTGTCGATAAAAAAGTAACGGTTCAAAAGACTTGCCACGGAAACTCCGAACGCTAGCCCTCATGTGTTATTATCGCGGAGTTTAACCTCTCCGGATCACGGTCAATATCAGCCAGTACATGCCTCTCGACAGACACATGCAATATAATGACCGGGTTAAGCTTTCATGATTTTTCTTTACATCTGAAGTCTTTTTATCGTGAAACCAACACTAAAAGAATTGCTAACCAAAGTTCAGAGAGA
The DNA here is from genome assembly GCA_964036315.1 of Acanthosepion esculentum. Classification (NCBI taxonomy): domain Eukaryota; kingdom Metazoa; phylum Mollusca; class Cephalopoda; order Sepiida; family Sepiidae; genus Acanthosepion; species Acanthosepion esculentum. The sequence goes on along the minus strand of OZ038483.1, from coordinate 25,305,087 downwards.
CTCCTTTCATCCTCATCAAGGGCAGCTAGCCTGCGCCAGATCTGAACCTGGTACTTTACATAGCCCATGTATATATATATATATATATACATACATATACATACATATATATATATATATATATATATATATATATATATATATATGAAGGTTTAAACAAGGATTCCTTTAATCAACATTCTTTATTTATTCTTCGTTTCGTTAAAGTATTTTTCTTCGTGATTCAATTTGGCCAAAAAGTTAATCTGTAATAAATATCATCAATCTTATTACCAATATTGTCATTGTTTGCTGGCTTTATTCCTCAAATTTAATTAACAGGCTTATTAAATCTACATACACACACAAATACATACATATATATATATATATATATATATATATATATATATAGTGAGATAGATAGATAGATAGATATAATAAAATCACAAATTTGAAATATCCATACAAAGTATATAAGATGGATTATATGAAAACTATTTGAATGTTTATTCAATATAATAATTTATCATGTTTGAACATTTAATTCTGTTTTCAAAGAACATCATTAGAATTGAAAAAATAAGAAAAAATCGTTACCTTGGTAACCAACCTTACTTCTGAGAAACGCTGAGGTTTATTTGAAAATTTAACAGTAAAATTAAAAATAAATATTTGTGAATACAATAAATATTTGAACAATTTTTTTACATAAGAAAATAGCAAAAAAAATAGTAACTGGTTGACAATTGTGGAATTCGAAAAATATATAAGTAATTAAATAATAAAAAATATCCACAGAAATAGCCTATGGCATTACCATAGACAGTGTTTTCTATTGTGGGGCGCTAATGGTGTTGGTAAGAAATTATCAGATGTTTTTTGTCGAAGGTTGTGTTTTTGAACTTAACACTCCACATTCAATTTGCAAAGAAAACACAGAAAAGAACAAGAGATGATTGAATGATCAACAAGTAAAATGTATATTGAAACAAATATATATACAATGACAATAAAGATTAAGTCGTAAAAAGTGATTTCCCTTGTACCGTGTGGAAATACAAGTGTATGTTATAAGAACTTTCTTTGTTGAAATTTGTTTGGTGTTTAAGAATGTTTGATGTTTGAATTTGAAAGTCAGATGTTTGTGCAGAAGAATGTTAAAGTTCTGAATAGTTCACTTGGCTTTGATAACAGACAGTTCACTGTGTTGTGTGAATGTAGTTAATGTCTGTGTGTGTGTTTGAGCAGAAGATGGAGAATACACGCACGTGATTATGGTTGTGAAATTTTATAATCTACTAAAGTTTCTTCTTTAAATTTCTGCTATATATACAAGTAAGGTAGGCTGCTTGTTGTTGTTGTTGAAGAGCAGAAGGTGGTGTGTGTTAATAAAATGGGGGAGGGGATAAAATTGGGCCGGTTGACATTCACAGTGCTAAGTTGCGTAATAACAGTTCAATTGACAATTATTTTTCATTTGCAAAACTCTTAGTACCAATTTTAAAACCCCACTTAACGTTAGCCCCTCGAATGCTACATAAACGCACAACACATTTTGCTGAATTCCATAGTTGACAATGTTTTTCTTTCACTTAACTTTAAACTGATGTTTAACATAAATCATTCATTAATCAGACGAGAAAGATAAACCCTCATGTAAGTCCTTCTTTACATCGTCCCTATATAAGGTCTCGTCACGGCGAAATAAAATACATATCATATCCAACAGCACTATTACATTATTTCTGATGGGTGTGACATCCATGGCACATAAGTCTATGAATCCTTAATCGTCAACAACGGACTTCTGATGTTGGAGGGACACACGGTGTAATCGGTTTAAATTAGGTATCAATGTAAGAAACATATTTTTTGCAAACCCCAAAGCGCATTCCGTATCACCAATAAGGTGAACGATGCCTCGTTGTTGTTTAGGCATTTCAACCCGAGCTTCCTGGGCTACAAAAAGTAGAATTCCCCTATCCTCAAACCAAACTGTTGATTCAAGTCATCTCAGATGACCACGTCTCCCTTCACTAAAATCTGACGTAATTCCCTTTTCTTTTTTTTCTTTTTTTTGTTTTTGACAACGCCCAGATATCTGTTACCTTAGCGAAAACTTTTAAAACAATTTGACACTCGCTAGAAAAACTATTTCAAAGATTTTGAAGGGACTCGCCGTCAGAAGAGTTCATACATCTTAAGGTTGGAAAGGCTTTCTTGGCGTTCACTTTTCAGAAATTATCATTGTCTCACACCAGCATCCGATCTATTTCTATTTTTCACGCAGCCGTAGAGTAATGCGGCGGGTTTCTCAGAAAGCCTTCGACAGAATAGCGACAACAAATCACTTGGCGTTTTCACATTGATGAAACAAATTTTATGTTAATTTATCAGTTCTTTGCTGTCTCTTTTTTAAGTTACAGACGGACTTTATTAATAGTAATAGTATCGACGCACATAGTTATAGTAATCTGTTTCAGTAAAATGTCTTTGAAAAGTCATAAAGAGAAAAATATCGAATATCATTTTAATTAAGAAGGCCTTTAAGCATATGACCCTGTCACAATGACATTAAAGCATTTCAACTTAGACGCCTCCAACATATGTAATCTACATTAAGCTCAGCAGCAGTGTCTCGTAACCAATGTCTGTAAGTCTCTTGCGGGACTGAAGATTCGACATAAACATCAGTCAACTAACCTATAAGCTGAAACAGACGGGAGAATCCATTAGGCGCAACTATTCAAATGGTTAACAGTAGGAAATCGAGCAGTATTTAACTTCTGGTCAGATGACAATGCGGCAACGTTTCACATGACCAAAAATGGTAACTGATAGTTTTGATTAGTCTTAAACAACACTGCTACCTGAGGTTTGATTTCTCATAAAATTTCGCTTTATGTTTGAAAAAGTTAATATAAAAAGTGACAGTAAATATTCTTTATTGTTCAGTTGGCATTTTTTCTCTAGCTCTTTAACATGTCAGAATCATGTTATTACGTGAATTTAACGATTTATTCAGCACAAGGAGAAATCGGGCGAAATCGTGGGCAGAAATTTTTACTATTCTCAGTTGCGGAGAAATGCTGACTTTTATCGAGGTTCGAACACTGATCAATTGACATCGGTCTGATGCACGAAATCTATTAATCAGACCAACATCTGAGCCGCCTTACATAATCAAGTGCTGATACAAATATTCACAGCACCAACTGTATAGATTTAGAAATATCTAAGTTTATGCAGCTGTTTTTTGGGAGTTTTTTTTTTTGCCTGTCTTTTTTTAATAAGTCGACGCTGGTATGATATTTACAATCGTCAGAAAAATAATGATGGAAGATGAAACATGGATTTATTATTAACTAGCTTAAAAGCCGCCGTATCGGGCGACATTTAAGCTAGCTACTGCGGAGGGCACTTGATTGGGCCTTCGTCCCAACAATGATACTTCATGCGTTGAGTACATATTAAATTTTATTAAACTTCATGCATTGAGTACATATTAAATTTTATTAAACTTCATGCATTGAGTACATATTAAATTTTATTAAACTTCATGCATTGAGTACATATTAAATTTTATTAAACTTCATGCATTGAGTACATATTAAATTTTATTAAACTTCATGCATTGAGTACATATTAAATTTTATTAAACTTCATGCATTGAGTACATATTAAATTTTATTAAACTTCATGCATTGAGTACATATTAAATTTTATTAAACTTCATGCATTGAGTACATATTAAATTTTATTAAACTTGAACATTGAATATTTTTTATTAAACTTGAATATTGAATATTTGTACTAACCCCATTCGGGGTTAGTACAAATATTTTGTTTCCATTCCCAACCCTTGAACACCTAACATAGAGCTGGCCGTGAGAAAAGGAGTCTTCCATCAGATGAAGTCCAATTACTTTCACTGATTGTCCTTGAGACTCATTGATTGACATTGCATAGCTCACTCTCACTGAAAACTGAAGTCTTTTGAACTCAAAAGAAAGATCTGAATGAATTTTTGGAGTATTAAACCTCATTCCTTCTTTCCTGGATCTCTGCTTCGAGGAAATGAGGAAGCATCTTCTTGACAATAAACCATGTTCCATTACAAAGCTTTGGAGGATCCAGATTTCTCAATAGTATAACTGGCACATTTTCTTTTAGTTCCAGCGAGTGTGATGACATTCCAAGAGGATTCAATGAGTTCAGGAACTCTATTGGATAACTCACTACCCGCTCTTGTTCAACCAGTGTCAATAGAAAAGTAATTCATGTTTTCTTTTGGAATTTCTTGGAGAAGTTTCCAGTTGATGATATCCACAGTTTGATTCTTGGGAGCTAATATGGCGATCTCACAAAGCCAGTTTGAATCCATGAAATAGTGTTTAATGTTTGGATAAATATGATTAATTAAGTCTTGGATACTTGAGACTGAAACTGGGATTGAAACCATTTGGGGGTGAAACATCTTCATTTTGGTCCATTTAGATGATTCTATTGCCAAGCTAAAACAGCAAAGTAGAAAATCTTCCTGCTTCAAGATCACCTATGATTCTAACTCTCATGTTTGTTTTCAGGCTGAGTCTTTGAACATGGCTGCAGATGTAAGGCAAACATTGATTTCATCAACTGGAGTTTCTCTTGCAGTGACTGGTAATGTTTGTCTAAAATAATCAGAAAGTAACACAGTGATACCACTCATGATTGTGAATTTTGTCTAATGTCTTTGAATGTTTTGTCCAGAGTCTCAAATTCTCGCTTGTGTGCCATGGTACATTCATCCCAGACAATGAAGCTTGTCTCCTCCAGTAACTTAGCCAAGTTTGTTCCTCTTTTGATGTTGTAAATAGGGGTTTCATTGTAGTTCAAATCCAATGGAAGCTTGAAGGTGCTGTTTGCTGTGTGCCCTCCAGGCAAGAGGGTAGCAGTAATTGCAGATGACGCTACCGCTAGACCTACTTTTCTTTGGAGTCTCACTGCAGATAAAAGAAGGTTAGTTGCAAAAGTTTTACCGGAACTTCCAGGTGCATCCAGGAAGAAGAGCCTTCTATTGTTGTTGCTGATGTCATCAAGGAGCTTCTGATACACTTGCTGTTGGTCTTGGTTCAACAGTAGCTCATTGTTTTGAACACATTGCCGCAGTTCTTCGATGTTGTATCCTGCTTCTCTCAAAATTTCTTTGGCGATTTGTCCAGTTTCTCTGTTTGGATAGTGCAAACCGAAATTGCTGAAATCTCTTTGATCCAAGTTCATCACTTTCTCTTCAATATCACAGAGAGCTAAATTTGCAATCTGAGGATTCAATTCCAATTCTGGATGAGCAAGTTTCCTTTGAATGAGATATTGGAAGTTAGAGATTTGTCTCTTTAATTGAAAATGTGTGACATTTTCGCATTTATTATATAGAAGGAGATATGGCCCAGTGGATAAAAGTGTTGGTTGGATCCAGTGACTTGACCCAAAGTAATGTTAAACACCTGGCTATGGCAGTGGTGAAAAAAAAATTGGTGAGTTGGGAGATAACAGAGACATCCGTAAGTACCATGGCACGTGGAACTAGTACAATCTACCACGGTGGAGAAAATAACGGGTTCAGTTCGAAATTTCAATCACCCGAAGAAGGCCGGGGTGTACAACGGCCGAAACGTCGTGAACATGGCAATAAAGACGAGGACAACATACTGAACAATGTAAATAATTACAATATTTATCTCAGAAATATAGACAGATATTGAAGGTTATTTTTTTTTTCTTAAAAAGATACAATAACTAAGAAAATGTCCAGGTCAGTCAAAATTTTATAATTAATAAATTAATTATAGTTCCTATCAAGTTCATTAATGGTTGCAGAACTATCTTTGGAAAAGGGCTGCTCATCTTAGGGACTTTTTTGTTATATACTGAAAATGTCCAGTATCTAAGATATTAGACGACACCAATTATATCAGGTTACATTTTTAACCGCACCCCAAGAAATGAGCAGATTTTGGAAGACGCTAACCACCAAGTGTTGTTGAAAAGTTCTCGGACCGACCAAAAAACTGCAGAAGAAATTCATTTACCTTCAAAATGGCTGAAGGCGTGTACCTGCTGTTGCCACTGGCTCAATGATACAAAGAAAGAGCGTAGGACTTCCATTCCGTCATTTATAACAACAAACGGCTGATGGAATAGCCCCAATGTGTTGCTTACATGTTTGATATAATAGCCCGGAAGATAAGCGTGCCTACCTTCGAACGCATATAAAGTCTGTCGCAATGAACAAGTGGTGATGGGGCGAAAGTGGATTTGTGGCTAATTTGAATGTGTGGCAGTCAGATTTACCTTTTACTACAAGAAACCTAATATATATATATATATATATAGTAATTTCGTTATATTTTGGGAAGTGAGTCTGACCAAGAACTTTCAGCGCCCGCTTGAATTGCTCTATGTTTAGTGCTCTATACTTATTTAAGTAAAATCTTTTCGTAATGGTCTTGTAAAACGTTGACTGAGATTTATTATTTCATTTTGTAGAGCAGGTCGATTCGGTTTTCTATGCTGAATATAAAAAACGCTGTATTATCCAATAAACAAGACAAGTTCTATTTCTAGAAGGTCAAACTTTATTGTACAAGTCAATGTTTTCACAATAAAATCGCTATTAACCAACAGATGTTGGTAAAACTTTTATAATATTTATGATGGTCATATTCAAATTCCAGTTCATATATTAGGAATATTTTCAAATAATTTATTTAGTGATGTTAGATGTTATTAGGCAACTCCATGGATGTTCAGTTCATCATATAATTCAATTCATAATAGTATAGCTGTTAACATTTATTTTTTTAGTTTCATATTAGAGTTGAACAAAGATCAGAATACAATAAGAAAATTGTTATACATAAATGCCGACACTTGAATTTGAACATAGATCGCCAGTAAGCAAACACAGGCGATCACATTATTGAATTAAGTGGATCACGTGACATGAAAACAACCAATCATAACGAGAAATCGGTATTTTTTGCAAAGTTACATGAAAACCAATTTCTCCATTGCAATTTTAAAATGTGAAGCTACATTTGATGGACCTAATGGCTGGACTAGAAATTGGATCCTTCATGGAAATAGTCAAACAATACTACTGAAAAGACGACAGCAGAGTAATTTTTTAAGATAGTATTATAGGTTGTAAAATTATAGGCCTGTTCAAAGATAATGATATCAAGATAAAAGCAGACAATTATTGTAAATTCTACGACAAACCATTTTTAATTGTACTCTTCAAAACGAATAAGTTTTAAGCTAAGGAGTATATTCACTTTTATGATCCGTGAAGATAAATATTGTCCACCTTGCTTAAAACTGTTTTAAAGGTATCAAGTTAATAGAATGGCCCACAACCTCTCCAGATATTAATCTATTAGTAATAGAAATGTCGATCAGAATGAAAAACAATATTCACGCAAAGTAGATCTCTGATAAACAATAAAACTACTGTAAGTAATGTTAAAGTAAAAACAAAATCAATGGCTGAAATACTGATTATGGTTATAGAATATATATTAAAATATCAATGATTAATACAAGTATATCAGATTATAGGAAATTAATCCTATATCCAACACAATTACATACCCGCATTCATACCATATTAAAAGACGCCCAAACTTTATTTTCTACCCAATAACAGATAATATTACAAACATGCCAAAAAAGATTTCACAGTACAACTCTCGCCGTTTAAATCAAAGTGTCTATTGGTTAGAAATTAACATCCGTGTGTAAAATATTGACCAATCGGAGAAAAATAAAACCCTATTTTTCTCGAGCCTAATTTGTGACGGAGAGAGAGTTTGGGGAACACACACACACACACACACACACACACACACACACACACACACACACACACACACACACGTATATTTTTTATTGAAATTGGAGTAGATTTGAATAGCGAAATTAAATCAGAGCATTTTGTTTACTGATGGGGAAATCTGATCTAGGGCAGAAGTTGTACCCATTGAATCTGGGTCATCAGAAGACAATGCAAATGGTCGAAATAATTTTTATCGATTAAAAATTGAAATAGAGCTGAGTAAGCTAGAAGGAACTTTGGAATTCACATGATTTTGGTTGAAGCAGCCAGAACCCCGTGATAATTGCGTGCGAAGTAGTAGGGCCGAGGGTCAGTTATAATCAGCCAAGTTTATCTATATAAACGCGTAGTTATGCTGAAAAAGGCAGACTGGAGAAAATTCTTGAAGAGAGAATTGGCCCAGGCAAGCGTAGGGAGGAGGAACTTTAAGCCCCGCATAGAAATCTTTATCCCTCCATCACAAGAGTCATATATCCTTCTGAGACGATTTAACAACAAGTTAATCACATATACTCTCTCTGTCTAGAATCCAGTGTATGAGTTTTACGTTAAATACTTTTCTTTTCTGTAACCCGTTCCTTTTCTCTACTATTCTTTTCTGCTATATAAAAGACATTAACAATTCAACCATTGAATAGTTGTTTGTCCAGATTTCTGCAGATATTAATTTTTGTTTGCTGCATTCTAAATTTCTTAGCGCAGACTCCCCAGCCTTGTCTACATCTTCAGTCCATCGTGAATGGACGGATATCACTTCTGCTTTCTGGATCAAACAAATCACAACGTGGGCAGGAAGCAGGATTAAACCAGCGGACCGGTCGAATAATCTACGGATGCTCAGGAGACCTATGGCCACTCCCTTAAGTTCGGTTAGGACCGAGTAGACGCCTCAACCCAGAGAGTAAGACGCCGGAGGTTGAGGGGCTGGGACGAAAGTGTTAGAAATTTCGATAAATATTTCTTATAAAATATCACAAATTTCGACTTCCATCAACCAGAGATGCGGCTGTATCAAAACCCACACTTGGATATATATATATGTATATATATATATATATATATATATATATATATATATATATATATATATATAGATAGATAGATAGATAGATAGATAGATATGTAGAGAGAGAGAGAGAGAGAGTTAATACAAGTAAAAAGTGTGTCACTTAGCTGATTGATGTTACCCACAGCATCCCGGCTCCAGAGTACCGTAGACAGACTCTCCGGAATTACTCCGTCCACTCGTCAGGAGGTATCAGCAATTGACTGCTTATGCTTCTTGATTTTTCTTTTCATGTGCACTTTTCTCTTTCGGGGCATCTGAGTTGAATTTCTTAGGTCATCATATCGACGTAAATGGGATCACACCGTTACCCGAGAAAATCGACGCAATAAGAAATTTCCCTACGCCTACATCCACAAAACAAATCAGGAGATTTATCGGTATGATAAATTTTTACCGCAGGTTCATCCCCAACTGCTCGACAATTCTTTCCCCGTTGATAAACCTCATAGAGCGAAAGAATAAGCAAATTACACTAGAAGGAGAATCCTTGTGGGCTTTCGAAACGGCAAAGACAGCGCTGATAAACTTCACAAAACTCTCATTCATCGAAAACGACCGGAAAACCAGGATCTTCCTCACGACAGACGCTTCCGACGTTGGAATAGGAGCAGTAGTGGAACAGCAAGTGAACATGGAAAGAAAGTCGATAGCTTTTTTCTCAGCTAAACTCTCCGCAGCCCAGAGAAGATATATCACCTTCTCACGAGAACTCCTGGCTATCTACCTGTCCATCTGTCATTTACGACATCTCCTGGAGGGCAGACATTTCACAATTTTCACGGATCACAAACCGCTGACCAACGCGATGAATGTCAGCGCAGACATGTACACATCCCGTGAAACATGTCACCTCGACTACATCTCACAGTTTACGACGAACATCAGACACGTCAAAGGAAAGAACAACACCGTCGCAGACACATTGTCCAGAACAGACGTCAATACTCTGGATAACGATATCTTGAGCCAGGACCTGATAGCCGACAAACAAAAACTCATACGACGATACCTGACCTCACCAATGAGACTTCGTTGAAACTGCAGGAATTCCCGTGTCCATTCAGCGATAAAACTCTTTTCTGCGATACCACGCTGGATACTCCGAGACCATACATTTCTCCATCTCTCATAAAAAAGTATTTCTCCATCTCCACAATCTATCCCATCCGAGCAAGCGAGCAACCGTCAAGCTTATCGCCGATCGATTCGAGTGGCCTAACATGAATCCAGACATCAGGAATTGGGTCTCTACCTGCATACAATGTCAAAAATGCAAAATTCAGAGGCACACAAAATCACCAGTTAGAACATTCGCCACACACGAGGCACGTTTCTGTCACATCCACGTTGACCTTGTCGGACCTCTACCATTGTGCCAGGGGTATCAATATCTTCTAACGGTCATTGACCGTTTTTCGAGATGGCCAGTCGCTGTGCCAATTAAGGACATTTCCGCTATCATAGTTTCTAAAGCTATCCTCGCCAACTGGATTACGAACTTTGGCGTACCCCAAGTTCTCACTACAGATCGGGGATCACAATTCCAGTCCTCGCTTTTCCGAGAATCCTCTCAACTTCTGGGCGTCAGGCACATTAAAACGACTGCTTACCACCCTTGCGCAAATAGCCTCGTCGAAAGATTTCATCGATCCTTAAAGGCGTCCTTGTCAACCAAACTTGACATACACAACTGGGTCGACAACTTCCCCATGACCATGCTCTCTTTGCGGAATACCCTTAAAACCGATTTAGGGTGTTCGATAGCGGAGCTCGTGTTCGGCATGCCTCTCTCCTTACCAGGACAATATTTCCACACTCCGCAGAACTAATGCACATCCTCACCAAGTTCTTTCGTGCAGGATCTGCGCCACAGAATGGCCAAACTCACATATACTCCCTCTCGACAACAAACCACTAGCTCATACTTACCACAGAAACTGGATATCTGCGATTTTGTCTTTGTCAGGAACGACGCCGTAAAAAAAAACCTTTCACGCCCAGCTACCAAGGTCCTTTTAAAGTTCTGAAGCGTTCCGAAAATTTGTCACGATTATGTGCGGCAAAGACAAAGATACAGTCTCCATCGACCGACTCAAACAAGCTGGGTTAGAGGAAACCCCTCCCGACGCAAACTTATCAACAACGACGGAAGATGAAACAACCACGCCAGTCGTACGAACAAAATCAGGCAGAAGAGTCCATTTTCCGGCCAAATTAAAGACATACATTTTTGGGGGGGATTGATCATGATCAATCCTCTAGGAAGGGGGCCTTATCGCACCTGGCCGGAAGTTACTGCCGGCTACTCAAACGTCTGAAAGCGTCACATCGGAAAGCAGAACGAATGCCGTTAATTTTCGGTGACTCAGCGTCTTTAGAGATCGAAACACAAAAAAACAAAAACAAAACGAAAACGAAACATAACATACACAACTAGAAATAATTAATTTATATACACATGGTGCCCAAATGAAACACATGTGTACATTCAAAAGTGGAAGGTAATTTTTAGTCGACAACCAAAAGACATTGTTAACTAGGCAACGATGCTAACCGCGGCCGACATAAACACAGCCGATATCTTCCACCAAATAACTTGGCCCCGGGGTAGAGCGACGCGCTCCCCCTCTCACCTTCACCTGACCGACCCTCGTTGCTGACCACAAGAAGCAGCCAAACCTAGCAGCACCACCAGCAGCAGCAGCAGCAGCCACAACTGAATCCAGCCGCTCCCAGTCTTGTTGCCGAACTCAGCAGCAGCAGCAGCTGACCAAGCCAAACCCAGCAGCAGCAGCCACCAGAGAAGCTAGCCGCTCCAGTCCGCTTGCCGAACTTAGCAGCAGCAGCTGAACAAGCCAAACCCAGCAGCAGCTGCAGCCCAGGCCGATTCTTATGCGATAGCTCTTCTAAGGACTACCAAACCAAACCACATTCGTATGCGATCTCCTTCTAAGGACTACCATACCACATTCTTATGCGATAGTCCTTCTAAGGACTACCAGACCACATTCTTATGCGATAGTCCTTCTAAGGACTACCATGTTGCATCCCTTGTGACCGTCACCCTAAGGACGAACAGGCTACCTCAGCACTGCCTTGCCCGCTTATGGTCTGCCGCCCTGAAACAAGACGATCTTTCGATTGGCACTCCCCGACCTCATATCGGATAACTCAAAACGATACCTGTACATACTTTTGGCAGATTGATGAATCAAATTTGGCTTAGATTTTAAAACCCTCGCCTTTGTTATCCTTGCTTCGATCGTATTATCCTACTTAATTTTTCTGTTTGCGGGGTTAACAGCACCTACTTGACGTCCCACAACAAACACTCGCACGATTTATTGCTCACTTAAATATAATAATTTTGTAATTGTCTTGCCAACGTCGGCTGTTCTATCATTATTTTATTGTAACAATGTTATATTGCATAATAAAATGTTATCTAGTTTATTTAATAAACTTATTTCAGTCTGGTACAAGTAGTGGAGTATTTAGTAAGGATCAAACTCTATGAAAGTCTTGTAAAACCAGTTCACAAACGACAGCATTGTTACCCAGGATTTTCATACACATCTTTAACAAACGATAGTTTTTTCGCCTATTACATCAATAAACAACAAATTTATATTGCAATGTACTAGCTTAAAAGTTGCAGACATTAAGCTCAATAACAAGTCACTTTGTAATTATAATATTTTTATAATTATTTGAAAATAAATAAGAACCATATTTGTAAGGGGAACACAAGATTAGTAAGATGGCGACAAATATTCGGTTAACCTTAAATCCGCTAACAGAAGTTTACAACAATACCAAGGATGAATCAGAAAACGAATTTGTATAGGCAGTAAATACAACGGTAAACTTTTGTGCATCAATAATAAAACAAAAACATAGACAATACAACGAGTATTTACAAACCATGTATAAAATGCACTTGATAAATGTTTAGTGTCCACAATTTTAAGTTTGCTTTCAGGTCGATTAAATTTGTATAAAGAAAGAAATATATATTTATAGAGCCGTTGATGATTGCACTATCACGAAGTCATCGTGGCCGAAGGAGGTTTGAGCGTAGTGGCGTTGTTCAAACTATTGATCATGAGAGATTGTGTGTCATCTCCCAGAAACTGTAATTTTGTATATTTGCAATATAAACCACTGGTGGTCACTGTGGGTGTTGAAAAACACAAATGTGCCTGAGCAGGCGTTTGCAACACCCTAGTAACCCTAGCAGAGGGAAGTGCTCGGAAAACAAGAGTAGCCGGCCATTATACCGTTAAAAATAAGAATAGAAAGACACTCAATTAGCGGGCAATGATGTGGTTCCCAACGTGGGACACACTTTGATTTTTAAGAGGAGCGATTTGAGAATGAGTTATTAACAGTGATTTTTTCTAGTGAGTCTGTCTGTGTTAATAGATACGGTGCATATACAGTACGCATACATAAAAAATATTTGTATGTACTCTCTCTCTCTTTATCTATCTATCTATCTATCTATCTATCTATCTATCTATATATATATATATATATATATATATATATATATATATATATTTAGTAAGTTCTTCCTCAGCACTTCAACTGTCCTTTCATTTTTTATTGGTCTTTGGAAGCTTGTTCAGACAAATTTAATGGCCTTTTAGGCTCCCTCCATTTGAACAGGAGTTCACTTTTTGAAGAATTATATGTCACGGGGGGATCATTGATATTTTAGAGATGCTTAGGTGGGGCATAGCCAAAATAAGATTGAGAACTACTGGGCTAATGTCTCTGTGTCTGTAACCGGCAGTTTTGTGAGTAGCAGCAGTCAGCTGGGTCCCTTTGAAGTCATAGTAGTACTAAGCGGTCCCTTTGTTGCAAATTTTCTAACTTTCGCTTATTTGTTTTCGGATTAATTACCGGTTTCGAAGCTTAGACTTTTTTAGGAAATTAAATAGAACAATTTGATTGGCCAATTATTTTATCTGAACAAACACATATGTTATCTATTATGTCCAGGAATACTAAGGGGAATGCTAAGACACTGAGAAGGAGATAATCAGCGAGAACAGTAAGGAGAGTGCTAAAGTAAGGAGAGTGCTAAGGCAATGAAAAGGAGGGAAACGACGAGAATACTAAGGAGAGTGTTTTGTCAATATATTTTCCGATGAACTTGGTGGTTTTGTGAGTAGCATGTGTTCTAATCATCAGGTGGTATCATGTTTGTACCACAAGCTAGAGAATAATAAATTTGTAACTAACCTGATCAAATTGAGATAAATCTTATTCTGAAATTATGATTTTATGGTGGCTTCCATAACTTATGTACAGAATATTATAGACGATTTATTACCTATTGGAACATTTCTTTAATAAAAAAATTGTATTTGCGTTGACCTATTACTGAATAATATATGTTGAATGATCCTTCAAAATTTTAAATTGTATATCTTCGTTTTATGTGCATATTTTTTTTCAATACAGGCCCACACTTTCCTTCCACTTTCCACTTTCATGTTTAGGAATTAAACATGCGGAAATCAGAACAGGCAAACACAGTCACACACACAGAGAACTCAAATGTACCGTAACATTTTCTTCCACAATTCATTTTCCACAAATTAAGATGAAAGCGAAACATGTTACATCTATAAACGTTTCCTATTTGTTCCTTATTCTATCACTTTCTTGTATTTTAATTCATATTTTATTCTAATATATATATATATGTGTGTGTGTGTGTGTGTGTGTCCATGAACTAAATCAAGCCATAGATTATTTCTTTTTCAGTAAAAGATGTTAACAAAATAACATTTAAACATTACAATACACATATAGCGTAATCGTTATCGACAAAGAAAGTAAATTGGCGTGCCTAGTTCAAATCCCGCTATTTGTGAATTTCGCACAAATAGCCTTAGGAAAGGCACGAATCCATTTCTTCTTTCAGATTGATATGGCCTTTGTTGGCAACTAGTCAAAGAGAAGGAAAACTGAATTCCAAACCGCAGAAAAGCATTCCATTAAATTTCCCAAGAATGCATGGCAATCCGCAATGGAGAGCCATAATTGCCTACACTGTGATGGAATATGGCAATTACGTAAAATCTAATAACGCAACAACCATTGTATTACAAGGTTGCTCCTTAAAAATGAGTATGTTGTGGGACAAGGCGATGGTACCGCTACGGACTTAATTTAAAAAACAAAACACGGGAAACGCATTTTAAATAATTTAAATATCTTCTTTCAAATTAAATTTTAGTTTTATTTGAAAAATAACATCCTAAAGCTAATCCGAATGAGATGAAAAATTAATTTCTGTATGTTAATGAAGTGTTTAGGCATTTTTAAAACATTGGCAAGTTCACTCGTCAGTCACCGATTCACCTAAATGCCATTATAGACGAAAAATGTAAACAACAAATTTTTAAAAATCTCTTAAAAATCCAATGTTCTGGAAATGTTTAAAAGTCATTAGATTTAACGATTAACTAGATTTTGAAAAATAATGCTTATTTCTTGGTTAAAAAATATTGAAAATAAGATTCATTTCCGCACGGTAGCCTGTGATGTCATAGGTCAAAAACAGTAGTACTGTTATCCATGATTTCAAAGGGCGGGAAAATTTGTAAAAAATAAAAAAAATACGGAATACCAATAGTGCAATAATGAAGAAATTGGTTTTTTTTTTAAATGAACTATCTTTAGTCTTATATAACCAATAGTTTGAGAATATAATTTTTATTCTATACGCTTTGTGAAATTTCAAAGGAATAATTTTATTTGTTATATTAGAAATATAAAAAAGAAATTAATTAAAACTAACGAGATGATACTTTAATTCATTGCTTTTATTCTTTTTTATTATTTTCTTACCTCTTTGATGTTATAGAATATTTATTTTGCATCTAATGAGTTTTTTTAATTATTCTGAATTTTTAAGAGTTATGATATGGAAGAGTAATCAAAGGAGGTAATTCAGAAATATTTCCTTTTCGAACTTCCGCATTAAGAAATATCTATCGGTTTCAAAATGGAAACAAAAATTTATTTTTTTAAAAAGGCTTCCATGTGAAAATGCTCTTATATTTTACAGTTTTTGATTCTTCAAACATATCTTTATCTAATAAAAGAAATACTTGTTACAAACAGCAATGGTGTGAATTTCAAAATAGTACTGAAAAATTAAAGTAATTAAAAATATATATTAAGTGTAGATTTTTCCCAATCTGAAAAAAATGTTTTATTAAATTATTATTGGGCTGACAGAAGCGAATTTTAACATTGTTTGCTATATTTCTACAGAAACAAACATTCACCCGATAAGGGGAACAAGCTATTTCACCGCTAAAACACCTTTTACTACAAGATAACGTTGTTAAGTTCCATCCTACTTATTGAATTAATTTAAATTTCTAAGAACGAACAATTCTGGAAGGAGAATTTTTCACACTTTGAAAATTAATCTTCCAGGACATCAAGCCTTTTGTAGATTCTTTTATTTCTGATTATAATTATTATACTCTTGTTCTCAACAATATTTGAAATGTTGATTCAGATTCATTCAATACACTAGAATATTTCTTGGAGAATATGTCTATATAAAACGGTTATATTTAAAACATTTTTTTCACAAACTTATAATTGAAATTGATATACTTTAAAACTAAATGCTTTCAATTTGAAAATAGGAGACAAAAGTGGAAGTGACTATATTTTTATAATTATAAATACTGGTAGATAAAATTTGTACCCGGACTTCGCATAGTGAAGACATCTAAAAAGATTAGATTATAAAAAACGAGTGACAGAGTTCATGAACAAGCAAGCTTTGTTTATTTATTTATTATCATAACAACTACTGGTATTATTATTTATTATTTACTCACTGGGTGTGCGACACCATTAGAAACTGGTACCTTTCATTGGAGACGAAGTAAAAGCAAGTATTCTCAAGGCCTTAGCATTCTCCTTATATTCTCGCCGATCCTCTTTTCAGTGCCAAAGCAATCTCATTAGTATTCTAGCTGATTCTTCGTTATTTATTGTATCTTAAAATACAGTTAGGGTACAAGGCCAAAAAAAGGTGAGGGTTGAGGCTGGTCGACACTAACTATCTTATACCTAGCTAATCCGATCACGACCCATTCACTCATTACAATTTTCACATTCACCATAAAAACTCGTCCGTCACCAGTCAATCCTCCACACACCACAATACCGCATCCTCTCAAGGTGGACCTATAAAACGCGCCCCATGCCATAAAAATCTAATGATTATAAAATTTATACTTAAAATTTATGGATGAATAAAAATGAGCAGGGTGGGAATGAACCCCAAAACAACTAAATATGAACACAAAGTAAACTAAATATAAATGATGTTAGTAGGGCCCGTCCAAACCTCAAAAAGGAGAGGCCGCTGTATTCTGCCCGTGGGACAAAATCAAGAGGCGCTCTCGCTAAGGGAGTTGGAAAAGGAGAAAATATATACGGATATGAGTAACAAGAAGCTGACCCAGTCGAAATAAAAAGAGACCAAAACAAACTGGGGAGGTTGGGAATCTCGACTTGGATCATAACCAAAGATGCAGCCGGGAACAGGCCAGGAACAAAACACTTACTCACATTAACTAGGTACACAAAGGCTTGTCTAGCCTAACCAAGGGGAGGGCTCCACATGAAACCACCCCGATGTGACGTAGGTTGACGTAAAAGAGAAAATCAAGGCTATCCCCGTTCAAACAAACCAAGCTCGCCGCAGTCACCCACCTTTCGCTGAAGACTGTCGAATGCAAGCGTTTTCTATCAGTTCTAATCTTCATCTTGAGCTGATGTTCAAAGAATCGGATTAGATCCTGATGAGAAAGACGAGTGCCTCGTACGACTTCCTCCATTCGCGTCGTCCAAATCACCATTCAGGCCGTGGCCAGCAGCGTCAGAAACACCATTCGTTTCACCCTAGAATACGGGGGCGACACCTTGTCACACGCGTATGCGCGATCCATGAGCACGAGCTTTTCGGTAGCGAGACGAGCCATCAACGCGCCGACATGGTCCCATAAGGGGCGGACCCGGGGACAATGATAGAAGGCATGCGAAGCCGTTTCTTCTAAACCAAGGTTACACCGTTCACAGTCAAACAAATCCGCCAAGTCCCAGGTAAGCGAAAACTCAGGGTTACTGAGATAATCCGCCGCTGGCGCCCAAGACCAGAAAGAGCGAAACTCATCCTCCGACAAATCGAGCCGTTCACGTAGAGGAACCTTCGCGACCCCTCCACTAAATAACGATAGAAGACCCTCCTAGGCCGTGAAAGGTCACTGGATCGAGGAATGATCGTCAAGGCGTACCAACACTCGCGACGGCGCTCAGCCCGCGAGATGGGGGGATTATTAGTAAGGAAAGGGAACGCATAATCGCATCTCCTGTCAATGCGCGGCGTAGGAAAGCCAGCCTCGAGGCGAGTTTGTGGCTCATCAAGTGCGGCATTCCCAGCCATGACACGGACGTTGTGCACAGACTGCTCTGTCGACATGATGCTTGCGTCCCCTCCATAAAACGGAGGATAGCCAGCACTCGAACGGCTTCCCATGATCATTACAGAGCGGAGGTACGGTCAATCGATAAAAGACAATCGGGAAAACGCATGTAGCACACGCCTCCGCCCTGCCCTTCACGACCAACCTCCGTCGACGCCAAGTCTGACCGGCCGCGTCGACCTTTGCTCTTACTTCAGACCAATTTTTCTCCAGCTGGAGGTCGGGTCAAAACCACACTCCAAGAATGCGGACAGGACCGTCTGTCCAACCAAAGGGCCCTCGGAAGATCGACCCCCTTCCAGGCACCTAACCGCAAGCCGGACGACTTGTCGCGGTTAATATTGGCCCTTGTCACCATTTCGTACCGATCAAGCGCCTTCAGCACCGCCTCAATGTCGCTGCGGGACGACACGAAAGCAGATACGTCATCGACGTACGCGGAAACCGTGGCTCGAGACCCTCCAGGAACGGCGATCCCACGTAGGGCTGGACTGCACGGCATATCCCTCAGCCGGCGAAAGAGAGGCTCCAACGCCAAAGCATAAAATAGGGGAGACAGTAGACAACCCTGACGGACCGACCTAGACTGCGCAAAAGCGCCCGACAGCTTCCCGTTCACCTGTACCACAGCACTGGGGGAGCGATACATGAGGCTAATCCAGCGGCAGAAGTCGGATTCGAATCCGGCGGCCTGCAGGACAGCAGCAAGGTAGCGATGGTCAACCGTATCAAATGCCTTGGACTGATCCAAATTGATCAGCGTGGCCTCATCGTCGTCTTTTACACCCTCTATGATCGTGCGGATCAGATGGAGGTTGCTCTGAATTGTTCGGCCTTTCACAGTACAAGTCTGCACAGGACCCAACAGAGACTCGGCAACTGACTGCAAACGCTCCTGCAGGATCTTGGCCCAAATCATTGGCCTATAATCATCTAAATCCAGCCCAATACCCTTGCCCTTTTTCAACAGCTTGATCACTCCCCTGGTGAGCTGATTCCCTTCTTTTCTGTACATTAGCACACTCCATAGAATTCTCGCTGATTCTCTCCATTTCATTGCGTTAGTATAATGGTATTGGTTAAGCTTATAGGTGATTAGCATAAAGAGAGCTATAACTATAGCTTACGGGCAACTTTGAGTTAGGATACTGGGCACCAAAACGTAGTTTAATGGTTAACAAGCTTGTCTCGTTAGATCAATTACAATTGAGTAGTGAGTTCGATCCTCACTGGGTGCTCCACACTTTCTGCCTTGTGCCACATCTAAGCTACTCTTAGAAAATCATTTAAGACTTGTCTGTGTTCGGGTGGCGTTAGATCGTAGGCCTAGAATGGCTGGATACTGGAAGTTCAATCTGTCTTTACTAGACAGGCGGGACATTAGGATTACCTTAGTGAAGCGGGAACTATTGGGGGGTTATGGAAATAGGTGGTAGGAGAGACTTAAGATTAGGTCCTTCACCACCGAATTTAGCCAGCGGCTTGCGCTAGATAAGTCTAACAAGGGGAAGGATCTTAAGGATAGTTTTCCCCGGGCGGAGGCCCTGCAGCTTTTGGCTAGCAAGCGCTACCAGGGTCAGGTAATTAGGCATGAGTTAAGTAAGATGCCTTCTGAAGCTGTGAACATGGGCGCAGAATTGCGCAAAGAAGAGATCCGTCACTACATTCGAGAGGTCAAGACGACGGGGGGCGTTCTCTGAGGTTGACTGACGATATGAGTGAGGCGTTTCAGCGGCATTTCGAGAGCCGATTTACCGATCTTATCTCAGTGGCAAGGAGTTTCACAGGTCGATCTTCCTAGGCCTTTTGGAAGAAGGTGGTTGTCTTTGGAGGGCACGGTTGAGACGTGTACCGCTTACGTCTTTTCTCTTATTCTTTACCCTCTTGTCTGTACTTCCTCTCTGTAAGCAAAGTAAGAATGCGATCGAGCGCTTTCTCTGCTCCCTCTTGGAGGACGCAAGCATCATGTTGACAGAGAAGTCTCTACCCAACGTCGGTGTCTTTTGGACCTTGTGCCACAATTTCTGTATTATATACGCAATAAATATCGGGTACGTAAGATATCTACGGCTACTAAGTTTGATCATCATAACAAAATGGCGTCGCCTGACGAAGCTCTGTTGAACACAGAAGAACCTGAAAACGTAAAGATTTGGATAAAATGCTTTGAGGCATGTGCCAGAATAAAGACGATAATTACGAGATGACCAAACACCTGGAGGACAGAAAGGAATCACGGATTTATTTTTGGCCACTAAGGGATGCGAAGCCATTAGGCAGATTTTGGTAATGACTTATTCGGCTGAAATTGAAAACTTGACATCTAAGGAAGTCAAAGGAATAATATTGAGAAATATTCAACCCAAGAAAAGATTAGTCATAGCCGAACAAACCAAATTCTTAGCATTGAGACAAGAATTTGGGGAGCCTATAAGGAAATATCTAAGAATGTTAAGAGATACCAGCAGATATTGTGAATTTCATGAACTAGGACAACAAGGAATAAGCACAGAGTAAGAATTAATTCATCTCCGATTGGTAGAAAGACTGTACAACACTTCTCATAGAGTAAAAATTTAGAGCAGTTACAGACAAACCAAATGACTTTAGAAGCTTGTATTGACTTCATACAACAAGAGGAGTTAATTCAAAAATTTAATACAAACGAAAACCAACCTGAGTTTATGGACACATGTGCGACAAAAAGAACAATGATAAAATGCAGATATTTCAACTATAAACATGAATCAAAGAGAAATATCCAGCATGGGGACAGACATGTAATAAGTGCAAAAAGAAAAATCACTTTCAAGTCATATGTAGATGGCGAGATACCAATGTAAAAACTGTCAAAATAATACACGACAATGTAAAAAGTCAAACTTTTTTCAATAGAAAATAGAAACAAAAAGAACTTCACGAATATTAAACAGTGTAAACTTAAAAATGCAAGTTGACACTGGAAGCAAAGTAACTATTATTCCGTTGAGTTTTTGGGAACAATTATCGAAACCAGAATTAAAGAAAAGCTTAGTAAGATTAAGTTTCTTTTTTACTTTTGTCTTTTCCATTTTATTCTTTCTACTTTCTTCTTTTTGATTTTTCCTTTTCCTATTTATTCTTTAACTTTTCTTATTTTACTTTTTTCTTTTACTTTTTATTCTTTCTGCATTCTTCATTTTACTATTTTCATTTCCTTTTTATTCTATCTGTATTCTTTTTTTTCCTATCACTTTTCCTTTTTTCTTTCTGCTTTCTTCTTTTTACTTTCTTCTTTTCTATTTTATTCTTCCTGCTTTCTTCTTTTTATTTTTCTCTTTTCCTTTTTATACTTTCTGCTTTCTTCTATTTACCATTCTCTTTTCGTTTTTTTTTCTGTTTTCTTCTCTTTATTTTATTTTTTCCTTTATATTCTTTCCGTTTTCTTCTTTTTGTTATATTCTTTTGCCTTTTATTCTTTCTGTTTCCTTCTTTTTACTTTTTCTTTTCTTTTTTATTCTTTCGTTTTTTTTCTTTTTACTTTTTTCTTCTCCTTTTTATTCTTTCATTTTTCTTCTTTTTATATTTCTCTTTACCTTTTTATTCCATCTCTTTTCTTATTTTTACTTTTTCGTTTCCTTTTCGTTCTTTCTGCTTTCATCTTTTTACTATTTTCTTTTCAATTTTAATCTTTTTGTTTTCTTTTTACATTTTACCATTTTTCATCTTTCTCTTTTCGTTTCTATTATTTGTTTTCTTCTTAATTTTTCTTGTCCTTTTTATTCTTTCTATTTCCTTCTTTTACTTTTTTCTTTTTGTTTTCTATTTATTTGTTCTTTTCCTTTTTATTAATTCTGCTTTTTTTTATTAATTTTTCTTTTTTTATTCTTTTTGTTTTCTTTTTACATTTTCTTTTCTTTTTTGTTCTTTGTTTTCTTCTTTCTAATTTTTCTTTTCTTTTTATTCCTTCTGTTTTCTTTTCTCCTTTATTTTTTATTCTTTCCGTTTTCTTTTTCTTTTTCTTTTCTCGTTTCCTTTTTATTATATTTGTTTTCTTCTTTTTACTTTTTCTTTTACTTTTCCTTTTTATTCATTCTGTTTTCTTTTTACTTTTACTTTTTTTCTTTCTGTTTTCTTGTTTTTCTTTTTTTCTTTTCCTTTTTATTCTTGCTGTCTTCTCTTTACTTTTTGCTTTTCTTCTTTATTCTGTCAGTTTTCTTTTTCTTTTCTGGTTTCCTTTTTATTCTTTCTGTTTTCTTTTTACTTTTTTTCTTTTCCTTTTTATTCTTTCTGATTTATTCTTTTTACTTTTTTCATTTTTATTCTTTCTGTTTTCTTTTTCTTTTTATGTTTCCTTTTTATTATTTCTGTTTTATTCTTTTTACTTTTTTCTTTTCCTTTTTATCCTTTCTGCTTTCTTTTTTTTATCGTTCTCTTTACCTTTTTATTATTTCTGTTTTCTTCCTATTACTTTTTTCTTTCAGTTTTCATTCTTGATGTTG
Source organism: Acanthosepion esculentum (assembly GCA_964036315.1). Lineage (NCBI taxonomy): Eukaryota > Metazoa > Mollusca > Cephalopoda > Sepiida > Sepiidae > Acanthosepion > Acanthosepion esculentum. The sequence goes on along the minus strand of OZ038483.1, from coordinate 25,282,143 downwards.
TCTTCTTTTTACTTTTTCAATTTCCTTTTTATTCTTTCTGCTTTCTTCTTTTTATCTTTCTCTTTTCTTTTTTATTCTTTCTGTTTTCTTCTTTTTACTTTTTTCTTTTCCTGTTTATTCTTTCCTTTTTCTTCTATTTACTTTTCTCTTTTATTTTCTCAGTTATTTTTATATTTGTACACTGTTTCAATTACAACTGTTAGTATATTAAGATTGATTGCATCTAGAAATGGGTTCAGACTCATACCAGATCATTAGAAAAGTTGCTTTTCCATGTTGAACGACAAAATCCAAAAAACAATGTCGAAGTTATGAATAAACGATCTAAGTTCTTAGATAGAATTGAAATTTTCGGTTCCTATCCTTCATGTGCAACTTGAGATATCACTGTATAAGGTAAATCCGCACATTTAGCATCAGGTTACCACTTTTTAGTAACTGCTTTTCTTGTTTCGAACGTTTTCTTTCGATCTTGAATTTCATATAAAATATTTTTCTATTTTAAGTTATCTCCCTTGACTTAGTTTTTATAACAATAGACCCAACTACAGTTTTAGTATTTTTTTTATACATAGCAAACAGAATTTTTAATATGCTGAATTTTCTACCATAGTGATTATTTTTAGTTTTCATTAGTATATGTGATATTATTGTACAAACATTAAATGAACATTTCCGATTTGTTCGCTAGTGATGATTAAAAACACACAAAAACAGCTATATCCGGAAAGTATCAAGCCATGATTTGATTATCCCAAAAAACAGTTAATGTAACTTGACACCTAATTCTAGAAGACGTTACTGCGTATATGTGAACAGGCACTCTTGTGTGTTACTCGGTCGCCAAGCAGTGAGTTGCCACTTCTACTTTTTCTCAAAGCTAAAACAGCTATTGAAACGAGGGATTTCAAAAGGTGAACAAGATTAAGGAGAACAAGGCATTGTGCTGAAGGTGATCCCGAAACCCAACTTTGAAGAGTATTTTTAAAAGTGGAAGAGCTGCTGAAATAAGTATGTGAGGTCCTAAGCGGTGTACTCTGAAGAGGGCCGAAGCGCTGTATCCTTTTATTAATTGTTTCTAATTGAATCTAGACATAATTAGCAAAAGGAAATAGCACTACAGCCCCTTGATGATTTATGTGCTTTTCATCGCTTGTCAATCATTTATAAGATATTGACAAGTCTATGGAGACTTTATCTGTTAATGAAACATAATTTTAGAAAATAACGGGTGAGCGAATTTTTTATATAATTTTTAAGTAATCTTAAAAATGTTGGAAAATATTCCCCGTAATATAATTTTAGGAACGCTGACTTTAAATTTTATATAGACATCGCTCTCATATTCTGATAATGTCACGTATGGTCGGCCATACTTTCAAACAGAAGCACGTTACGTAATATTTTATATATATATATAAAAAATTAATTTTAAAATCTTGGTGAAAAATACATTTTATTAAGTTTTTCAACTTTTGATTGGTAAATATAGTTTTCATTTAATAACAATATCATCTAAAAGACGGAAATAATACAGAATGTTAAAAGTTACAACTTTAATATTATATTAATCTTAACATTATATTATAATTAAAATGTAAAAAGATGTAAACAATTTTTGTAAAAATTCATTATTATTACCAGGATTTTCTAAGAAAAAGAATTCAAAAATAATTTCATTCATTTGTGAATAAGTCCTGAAAGTTTTATTAAAATCCAACAATTATTTGATTTTTGCAAGAATTTCCAAATCAATCTGTTTTTTTTAGAAAAAAAAAGCGCAAAGACACTGACTAAATCGTAAATATTACGTCGACCGATGAGGCAAAAGAAACAAGATTTTTAACCAAAATTTTGAACGTGATAGAAATGATTACCAAATTTAATAATTAAGCTTAATAATTAAAATATTTAAAAATACTTTGGTCATACCTCTTAATTATAACATAAATATTTTGACGATAAAACTTTGTTTTTATTAAGTTTTGGACCTTTTTTCATAATGCTATACTGTTTTTTTTGGGGGGGGGGTCGGCGGAAAAGTGTAGGTACCTAGCTAGATGCTTTCCAAAGAAACCTCGTATAACACATTTTTTACCTATTCATCAGATTTTCATTAACTAGAATTATATCAATGTTCGTAATTACAGATTCTTACTTTGTTATTGATAATCTTTCTAAGACTGGACTTGTTCGGTCGATTAGATGAGCAAGTTGAAAGTGCTTCCTGACATCATAAAGGATGAATGAAAGGAGTTTTCCAAGACTGTACTGTTTAGGTTGAGTCAACAGTAGGAGTGCGGATACTTCCTCATACAAACAAACATCAATAAAAAAAAATTAAAAAAATGGAGAGCTCAAGACTTCTTGTTCAATCTAATCTTGGATAAGGCTCTTACTGAAATCAACAAAGCGAAGGAATGAAAAAACAGCATTGTAGATTGCTCAACCGAAGACCTAATGAAATCTAAAGTATTCACTCTACCAAAAAGGAAAAAGTCGATCAAGAAAGTGGACCAACAGATAAAGTGTTTGTTTATTTTTGTGAATTAACCACCCGGAAAAGGTTGTCAAACTTTAAAAGCCGCCCCACAGAAAATGAAGAAACAATAATCATATATCTAACTACATCTTCATAATATATAGAAAATGCACATTTTCCTTATTGAGATTTCTCTAATGTACAGGCTAATAGTCGTAATAGACACTTTAAAGTAAAAGAGGGTGTCTATTTCAAATACGAGTATTCACTAAATACCGTATGAAGTCATAAAAAATGTCGGATTAAAAAAACAAATTCATTAATTATTTAGAAATACATATAACGGAACAGTACGGATGTAAAACATTGCGTTATTCAATATATATATATATATATATATATATGTGTGTGTGTGTGTGTGTGTGTGTGTGTGTGTGTGTGTGTGTCTATATTTCTGAGATGAGGTACTGTAATTATTTTACATTTTTATTGCCATATTCTCGACATTTCGGCCGTTGTATACTCCGGGCTTCTTCAGGTGATTGGAATTTCGAACTGAACGCTTTATTTCGTCCATTGGGGTAGATTATTCTAGTTCCACGTGCCATGCCTTTTCCGGATGTCTCAGTTATCTTCTTTAATTCAACTCCCAAGTTTTTGTTCGCCACTGCCGTAGCCAGGTATTGAACTCACAACTCTTTGGGTCAAGTCACTGGATCCGACCTACGCTTTTATCCACTGGGCTATCAGTATATAAATTTTGGGGATTTATAAACTTATTGTCTCAGTATTATTTTTTACCAGAGATAATATTGCAATTTTGTTTGTCTATATTTCTGAGATGAGGTATTATGTACATTATTTACATTATTCAGACTATTGTCCTCATCTTTGTCGTCATATTTATTACAACGTTTCGGCCGTTGTACGCTCCGGCCTTCTTCAGGTGCTTGGAATGTCGAACTGAACCCTTTATTTTGCTCACTGGGGAACTAGAACAGTCCACCCCAATGAGCGAAATAAAAGGTTCAGTTCGACATTCCAACCACCTGAAGAAGGCCGGAGCGTACAACGGCCGAAACGTTGTAATAAATATGACGACAAAGATGAAGACAATAGTCCGAAAAATGTAAATAATGTGTAATTTTGTTGTTATTAATGCTTTTCTCTAGCATTCCGTATTATGGGTTCTCATATTCATTTCTATGCTTGACCGGCTTAGGAGATTTTTGTGGCCTAGCATATGTGCTGATTCTTTAAGTTTTCGTATTTTCTAGTGGTGTTCTCTGTCTATTATTTCAACCTCACCCCACAGGGGTCGGTGATCTCTTTTTCTCCTCCATAAGTGGTCAGCTACGCCTTATTTTTCTATTTTCACGCGTGTTAGGGCTTTACGATCAGCCTCATTGGGTTATTTAATGTCGACAAGATTTTTATTGCTGGTAATATTTTTTTTCAATAATGTATTGTTGGTAATATTTTTTCCTTCAAACATGTATTGTTGGTAATATTTATTTTCTTCAAAGATATATTGCTGGTAATAATTTTTTCCTCCAAAATTTTTACACTTTCATCGTGTTTCGTCTCCAGTTTGGGGGTTAACTATTTGTCCATAGTTGGGACCGTAACAGGTGCTACCACCCCGGGTCAGGGTGGACCTGGGAATATCAGCAATTAAGAGATGGTTCCACGCTCCTCAAAACATCCTGATCAGAGGCTTTGCTGTTGATTACGTTTGCTGGTGTGTGCGTGTGCGTGTGCGTGTATGTGTAAGCGGACAAACGCTTCTTTGTATAAATTGGTTTGTTTGCTATATCTAGTAGCAAGGCACTGCCAAGACAGACCTTCTAAAGAGGATTAGAATTGGTCGACCCGAATTGTTATTGTACTACTAAATGTGATTGTCGTTTTGTCAATTTCCAATGTACGAAGAGTAAACAGAAATAACGTCTTAAATTTCAAAGAAACTATTCTTTTGGTTTTCCTCTCAACAAAAATGCAAGCAAAACAAATTCAGAATGTTGTAGTGAATAAGAGAATCATTTAAAGAACGACTGGCAGTTTGTCAATGTGGGAATATATAAAGATAGGTAGCTCCATGAGATCGCTAAAAAAGAGCATAGCATGATGAAAAAGATGCCAAACTTGACGAAAACAAAAATTTATCGTCTAAATGTTCATGTTATTATTAAAGAGGAAAGATCAAAGTATTTTGGGGGTATTTTTTTACATTTTTTAATCGTTCCTAGCATGCCCGAAATTTTCGTTAAAAATTTTTTTTTTTTGTCATCAAAACTGGCAGATAATGATTTTCAATCTCAGTTTGAATTTTTAAAAAAAATCAATTATCATTTTTTCAAAACTTATTTTAATAAAATCAAAAATTATAATGTTATTTAAAATATTTTGAACCAAGTTTAACTTAGCTTCTGCGCCGAAAAGATGTAATTTGAAAATAAAACAAAGCAGGTCATAACCTTTCGCGTCACTTGACAGGTGACGAAAGACATTTTCATGACGTTTAGATAGATTACACGAGGATAATTCTTTCTAGGGTGGAGAGAAGTGAAGTTATTTAGATTTAAGTAAACAAATTATTTACCTCGTTATTTTTAAGGAAAACTTTCAGCGTTCTAATTTGTTTTTTTTTTTTACTTAACTTTCACCTTTACGTTTCCGATACTTTATGGAAAATATAAAGAAATGAAAAAAATAAGACTGTTAAGAGTGAGATTAAATTTCATAAGAAAGGTATCTAATTAATTTATAGGTACCTTTCTTATAAATACTATAATTTTATGTACATTTATTATATTTTACTGTGTTATTTGTATTTCCATTCATTTTATTATTAATTTTGATATTTCATTTATGGAAAAATGTCATAACTGAGATTAATATAAAAATAAGATCATATAAATTTCATAAGATGATACCGATACTTGTAGGTACCCTTCTCAGTTGAAATTGAAAAATCGAATTAACTTCTCCACACGTGTTTCGCAAAAGTAAAGGCCTTAACAACAGAGAACAATGCTTAAGTCTAATAACGCAACTTGATTGTATTCTGGTTGGTCTTCCGTACCAGAATACAGCCCGATTATAAAAACAAAATTATATTTCTTAATTACTGCTGATCTTCTGATTAGTCAAAACGATACAGTTTACAACGCGCTAAAAAAAGATCTATCTCATAAGGACACTTACGAAACCTGATGCGGCTTTTAACTAATTTTATAATATTTTAAAAACTAAAATGTAAAAATCCATTATAATTAAAGAAATAACAAATAATTGTATTAAAAATTCATTTTTCATCGAAAAAGTTTTTTTGCTTTCAGAAAATATTGTTCATATTCATAAAAACAACTAAAAGCAAATAAAAGCATTTGAAATTAAATAATATCTTTGTTTTATTGAGTTTTGTATGTTACAATTCAGAGCTGATTTTCAGGTAGGGGGGGTCCAATTAAAAAAATGATTTGCATTCTTCAAAGCCTTGTGCTTTTAACTATTGTAATCACTAAACCCGATGCGATCGAATTTCTAGAGTTTTCATAAAATTAATTGGGGGGGGGGGTAATAAGTATAAAAAATATTTCTGCCATGACTTTAATAAAAGAAAACATATTTATAATAGTTTCCATCATCTATGAATAGTTTCTGAAAGTTTCATTAACTTTCGACAATTATTTTTATTTTTGCAAGATTTTCCAAATTAATGTGTGTCATACAAAAAAAAGTACTAAAAATTGTATATGTTATTTTAGTAGTTCCGGTGATACAAAGAGAAACAAGGTTTTTTTTTTAAATCAAAATTTACAATGTTCTAAAAAGAAGTAAAAATTATAAAAACAATTTTAAAAAAACTTTGGTCTTTCGTCTTCATAATAACATAAACATTTAAACGATAAAATTTTGTTTTCGTCAAGTTTGGCGTCTTTTACATCAAGCTGTGCTCTTTTTTTAGCGATTTCATGGAGGTACCTATATAAAAACATTATTTACACTATTTACATTCAAACTATTGTCCTCGTATTTGTTGTTGCTATCAGAACGTTTCGCCCGTTGTGCCCTTCGGCCTTCATCAGGTGTATATCGATTAGGGTAACCTAAAGGGAATTCCGAACAGAACCCTTTATTTAATCTACGAGGGTAGACTGTTCTCGTTTAACTGACATATGCCTCGTCTATTTCTTATCGGGCCTGGTTGATCATGTATGTAGGGAAAAAAGGTAGTCATCAGCCCCTGTAAACTGAAGTAATAATAATGGACAAGGAGAACACTAGAGAGCTAGAAATCTGAAAGAATCAGAGCATTTACTAGTGAATAAACAAAGAAAAACACATTCTTGTGCTAAACCAAGCAAATAATTATAGCCAAACATCCATGTTGCTAAATGTTCTTTATTTTAATGATTCTTGGTTTATTTTATATAAAGAAATTAAGCGGTTGATCCTGATGTCAACAAAGAGTATATTTAATTACTAAACTGTATCGAATCGCATTCTCAGTTTTTAATTGGGGATATCAAAAATCAAGCCCGTTCAGAAATTTAACTGTTTGGGTTGTTGTAACAGACGACGAAAAGTATGACACAGAAACCCGTAGTAACTGAGAAAGAGGCCTTTCAGAAAATAAATAAAGTATGAAGAAATAGGAAAATATCCGTAGTAACAAAAATATAGTGTTGAACTGCTATGTCATATCTAATCTCCTATATGGCATATGCTGGACAATTTCACAATTGAAGAAACGTGAAGCGACATATATGTGATTCTACAGGAGAATGTTGAAAATACTATGAGTAGAATACAGGGTGCCGTGGATAAATTGACGTCTAGATTACGAAAACATGAAAATAACACTGACATCTTAGTTTAACATATATACTGTATTTACCAAAATGACACAAAAATATCTTGAAATACTAAAGAGTAAATTTATTCACCATTAGCTTCAACCACGACCTCCAGACGGCTTCGGAATCTCCTGGACAGTCTCCTTGTTTAAGCTAGGGAATGGTGCCATAATCCTTGCCTTCAATTCATCTTTGGTGTTACAAGGAGTTTTCTTGGTCTCTCGTTCAACTCCGTCCCACACATAATAATCAAGGGGTTGTAGTCTGGGGAGTTAGGTGACCAGATATAAGGGGTGATTTGGTCGCAGAAATTGTCTGACAGCCATGACGGTTCTCCTGCATGTGCAGAGTCCAGTTGCCAGACATAGAATCTTCCAGCATCCACCCTCTTGACCCAGGGCATATCTAACTCCTTAAGGCAGTTGATTTAGACCTTCGTGCTGAGTCTGAGTCTCTGTGGGAAGATGAGTGGAGTGATCACCCCAAGCACCTTTCCGAATCCTCTGCACTGTCCTCAGATTGACACCCCAAAACTCTGAAATGTTCGTACTGGAGCTTCGGACGCGAATGCCAAGCAGTACAGCATGCCGTTTCCAAATTTCTGGTGGAGTGAATTGCGTCATGGTGCTCTTTTTTCTCACAGACGGTACCTAACTGACCCTACTATACTGTTCAGTAGACGAAATCAAAAACAAAGAACGCGCATGCGCGAAACTAAAAATATAAAATAGCGACCATCGCACCCTGTAAATGAGCAACAACGAAGTTATGAAAAGAATAGCAACTAAAAAATCACTGATATTTACAATAAGAAAAAGATAGCTGAAATTATTGTGACATACATGGCGGAAAGTGGGTCTGGAAAAATTAACACCCACAGTATATATTGAAGGTAACAGAAGCGTGGAAAATTAGCGAGTAGCCTACGTAAGTTTGAGTGAACAGATAGCAAAACAAGATGATGGTAATTTTGAGTAACAAACCACAGTAAGTTGTGGAGAGACATGAACGTGTCCGTTTTGAAGGAATATGGTGTATAAAATCATGTTGCTAATAATTTTAAAGCCAAAGATTT
>OZ038483.1:25263724-25271224 GCA_964036315.1 Acanthosepion esculentum | reverse complement strand
GTGTATATATGGCCTTACAAAATACATGAGGATGGGGTACCTTTAAGACCCATACTTTCTATGATAGGATCTTCTCAACATAAGGTCGCCAAATGGCTCGCTATAGTTTTGCAACCTGTTTTACAACACTATAGGTCTTTCTGTATAAAGGATTCTATTTCCTTTACAGATCGTATCCAGAAATATTCTTCTGGTAAGTTCATTTGATGTATGCTCTTTATTTACTTCTGCTTCTCTCTTTGAGACAATTAATATTTGTTGTGTATTGTTTCCTCCAGATATTCCTGAAAAAGTGTTCTTTGAACTTATAACATTTGCCACCTCTTTTGTTGACTTTAGCTTTGATAACATTATGTATCGACAGATTAATGGTGTTGCTATGGGTTCCCCTTTGAGTCCTGCACTGGCAAATGTATTTGTCGTTTTTCACAAGGAGAGATTGCTTCATTTCGTCCACAATTATATTGCCGGTATGTTGACGATACTTTTTTTGTCTATTTAATGTAGTTGAGGCAGATTAATTTCTCTCCTCTCTCAATAGTCTTCATTCAGCACTGAGGCTTACGGTTAAGAGTCCAACTCTCAATTTGCTTTTTAAGATGTATTGGTGTACCGTACTCTAACATCATTCTTGACTTCAGTGTATAGGAAGTCGACTTTTGCTGGGCTGTACACACGTTTGATTCATTTTGTCCAAAAAGCGGAAAATAAATCTCATCAAAAACTTTTTCTCATAGGGGGTTAATGACATGTTCTGGGGCTTTCCTGGACAGTGAAATCGATTTTGTGACAAGGGCTCTATGTAACAATGGGCATCTACCTAATGTTAAGACAAATTTGATGCAAAATGACCACGTAGTACTTTCTTTATTTCCCGTTTTCCTATTCTTTACATAAATTTCTTTCCACAGTCATAACAAAAAAGAAAAAATGTACTGGATTGTAAACTGTGTGATTTTCTAGATAACACCCCCATCCCGCCCACTTATAAAAATCCTCAGTTAGATGACAGATGTATTAATTACGTAATAGCTATAAATGGTCGCGTAGCTGTTGCAGCAATGTATTGTATAAAGGATTTAACACCATTCAACTGCCAAACATTTGTTGGAACCAGAATGTTGGGTTACAATAGCTGATGTTACAACGTTCCCGGGTTGTTTGCTTTTAGTTGTTTTTGTTTTTTTTTGCTTTTCGTTTGCTTTTTGTTTTGTTTTTGTTTTTTGTTATTTTTTGGGATTTTTTTTACAATAGTCGCAAGATTACAAGTTTATACCTGGAAAATGCAAATTCTGTATAGATATCATTAACACATGAAAACTACGGAAACCCACAAGTGATGCAAGAATGAAACCGCCACTGACTGAAATTGATAACCAATGATTGACAATGATGATAACTTACCAATAATAACATTGCATTAAATCAGATCCAAATTCAACGCTAGTGCTACTCATCCAATCTGTCAACCGCATTCTATGTGTGTGTTTTTGTTTTTTTCGTAGTCGAAACAGTGGCACCAATATTGACACAAAGGAATCACTTGTTGTCTCTCATTGGATCAAAGAAAGCCGCTGCTGAACTACGTGAGACCAGTACCCTGTCAGCTCGTCAGATAAATTATTTTTGAACAGATAGTCGAATTTGTGTGTGGAGGAGACAGCGTGAAGTTATGGATCCAGCCTGTCGGCAGCGTGTTGTACAGGCTGATGGTGGCTTTGTAACGATGTCTGGTGTCTTGACAGATGTAAGATACAGAGATCTTGTTGCAGATCGTTTGCACCAGTTTATTCTCGACATGTTTCCTGATGGTGGAGATTTGTCCCAGCAAGAAGGCGCTCCCACTCATCATGAGTCTGCTGCACAAATCTATTTACAGCGATATTCAGCTAATTTCCAGGTGCACCATATCTCGCCCTACGTTCACCGGATTTAAACCTCACTTAGCATGTATGTGACATTTTCTTATGATTAGTCCCGTAACTGCATGTGATCGTAGGGGTACTCTGCATCCACACGCCTGACCATATATCTGAGTTGAAAGCTGAAGATTTATTCATTAATTGCACAGTGTGTCTTGGTAAATGTTATGGTCCAATATCGTCGCACCACGGTTATGGTCCAAGGTAGAACCAAGGAAGAACAACAAGAACACAAGAGTAGTAAATAACAAAGATATATTACAACAGAAATATAATACAATAAGTTGAAGGGTTAGTATTAACTGCCAGTTTGGTTTAGAGTGAATTAATATGTCTTGACTCGTTAGGTCTCAACTCATTCCTCTCCTCTCTCTCTCAGATAGGCGCAGTATTTGTCGAGCCAGGAAGAGTCCATTCTCGTTATAGGTAAGTTCCCATAGCAGTAAAAAAAAAATTTGTTAACAACATTAAATTTCCTGCAACCAAATTCAACAAACATGGATCATTTGGACTAATGTCCCCATCTTTGTTATCACGACGTTTCGGAGTTGTGGCCTCCGGCATTTTTCAGGTTTCTGTCGATCTGGGTAACCTTTAAGGAATTTTTGGTTCATGAATTTGCAGACATAGTAATTCCCTGGGCCGGGGCGTACAGACTTTGATTCGGTAGAAACAAAGCGAATAATAACTGAACAGTACTATATAAGAACAAGGCGAAATCTTCCTAGACATGGACAACCGAACGAGAACAATCTACCCCCGTAGATTTAATAAAATGTTTAGTTCGAAATTCCCCGAAGATTACCGGGACTGACAGAAACCTGAATATGGGTAGATGGCACAGCGGTCGAAACGTTGTGATAACAAAGATGAGGATACTAGTCTGAATGTACATAAACTCAACTCTGTTTTGGACTAGGTTACATACTACGTTGCAAAGCCGCCTTTATTTAGGCATGGAGACGAGCTAAATGTTATCAGTCTATAATGTCTATAATTATTTGGCATTTCAGTTTAAATTCTTTAAAATTTTAACTGGTGCGCTCTTCCCCAGATCACCTTTTCTGTATTTGTTATGTTTTTTTGTTTTTAGCCTCTTGCTAACAAGGTTTACTGATCCAAAATAATTATTTTTGCCATTAGCTGAGCCAGTCTAACGTCTCCATCGATGCCTGACTGACATCTTTTATGTTTTTTATAGTCATGATAATATGATAGAGCCTTGTCGCCTGCTTTGAAGAATGTAGTGAATAAAGTGTCCCTTTATCTTCCAGCGACCAGTTAGTCAAGCGTTCTTTGTAGTTCAGTTTGCTTTAAGCACGAACCAAAGATTACCGGTGAGTAGCCATGGAGAAAATTTCACATTTGCTCAGTTAGTGGTATTTGGTAGCAACACGCACAAGGAAATAATTTTACACGAAAGTGAAAGTTAGTCAGTCATGTAAATGCAAACAGCTAAATGGTGATTTGCTTGTTTTTCACACGAATATACATACACACTTTACAAGTATATGAAAATAAGCCGGCATCGTGTGTACGTTCTGATAAATACAATTCCTTTTCTGTTATGGGACCTTACCTATAACGACAGAGTGAACTCTTCCTGACACTATGAATACTGCGCCTTTCAAGAGAGAGGGAGGAGAGGGAATCGAGTCGAGCCAATAGTAGTTCACTCCAAACCAGACTGACAGTCATACTAACACCTTCCACATCTTGTATTATTATTCCGTGTAATATATCTTCGTTATTTCTACTCTTGTGTTCGTATTGTTCTTCCTTGGTCCTAACCTTGGACCATAACATTTTCTTAAGTGAGACCGCCAGTGATTTTCTTAAACTATTTAAAATATTCAGTCATATGATGAGAAAAAATGGGCTATTAATTTTTATGAATTAACATTTCCGGTGCTCTTTTTCTCATCATAACTTATTTTATTTTTTACTATAATTTTAAAAAATTGGTACGTGAAGGAATCCTTTATTAGTGTTTTAACAGTCTTCAGAATTATATCAAACAAAAGACAAATGTATATACCGGGTGTAACAGCAAAATTGTCCAAATCGTGTAACAACATGGGATAATTGTCCACCCCCCAAAATGTTTAATATTAAAAAAAAACACTAAACTAATTGAGCTACTTTTTTCCAGGTTTTCATGAGACGTTTAGCCATTTTGACACCATCTTTCGTAAGAATCACTGAAAACCCTTTGAGTTATTCAGCTAGAAAGAGAACATGTTAAAATCGTTTTGTATCAGCCACACTCTGTCTTCCCAAATGAGCATTGGTGAGAGGAAAAAAGATCATTCAGGCTTTTAGTAATGTTATCAAAATTCATACTCTGGCTTCCATCTTCAAAGTCCATTCAAGAACCATCAAGAGAATGGTGAATAAGTTTAAAAAAGAGGGAACAGTAGAGAGGAAAACCGGATCAAGAGGTCACAACAGCAAGAGGGATCATCATTTTAACTTAGAGATAAATACATTTTTATTGTTCAAAGCAGAATCCACTAGTGTTAGAAAAACCTCGGAGAATTCCAGTAAGACCTCTCTAATAATTTTTAAGATACAACTGTTCAAATCTTAATCTAACAACTGGACAATTTTGTTGTTACACCCGATATAAGTATTGCTACAAAAATGCATGAATATATAATACGAACATACACACGTGTGTGTGTGTATGTATATATAAATGGGGATCCACACTGTATGGTGACTGTCAGTGTCATGTCACAACGCTGCGATCTTCAGGCCAAGTAAAGCAAATTTTAAACAATATATAATGAAAATTGACAACAGTGAATGCGGCATAAATAATGATTTCAGTTATGCAAAGAACAAAAAACTGGTTTCCATTAACTGGTTTCCGAGATATTAACAAACAAATAAAAAAGAAGTAATTCTGTGAATAACGTCAAATCAAAAGATGTTCCAATCAAGGGCCATTTTTTAAAACTTCTATACTTGGGGGATTGTTCAAATACAACTGTTCAATTTAAAATTAATTATTTGGTCCCATAATTCTGTAAGGATGTTGATTTGTTGAAGATTGTTTTCACAAATCAGGAAATTGGTTCTTCGTTTTCAAATAAAAATAAAATACCGATATACCCACACATTATAGGCCAAAAGTTTTGTCTCGCACTCTGAATTTCGAAGAATTGTCTAAAAGTTGAACGTTGTATACCTTTTTTCAAAACTAATTTATTAGGTCACTTTGGGCCAGAGGGACTTCCTCTTATATCCAAAAATAGTAATAACGAAATAAATCCATAACTGTATGAAATTTCCATAAACTTTTTTTAGCTCTTGCTGGCTAATGGTAATCTGATTGGCGGTTATAAAATTTTTTCTGAAAGAAATTGATGACATGCACTAATAGGTTAAATCGTTTCAGCATTCTTGCTTAGAAAGAGCTAATTAATCCAAAGAAGCTATGAAACTTACTAATTATTAAATCCAATTTAGACTATAGTGGGTATATGCTTAATTTGAAATAACCTCCCTTGTTTATTATTATTTTTATTTATTTATTTTTGTTGTTGTTTCACACACTCTAATCAAGAATCCTTTTAAAAATCTTATGTTTGGTTATGTCCAAATCCATTTTTAAAATTCCCATCTTAGTCGGGCCAAGATATTTAGGAATGAATCAAAGTAAACGCTCACTTATCTTTTTCTCTATTATGAGATTCGCGGAGATTACATTCCCTTGTCAGGAGACTCGATTGTATAATTTTTTATTTCATATGAAATTTATAATATTTAAAATTTTAATATTTTACAGTCAATCTTCTGATGAGTGAATGTAATATCTGCCAGACCCAAAGTAGATAAATGGATTTTTTTATTTGTTATTATTAATGCTTTATTTCTTAATATTGAGCACTTTAATCACAAAGACCGCTTGCCTTAAAATGTGTTATCTTCCAGAAATATATTCCTGTCGACAGTTTCTGTTTTTTTGTCGAAACATAATCTCTGTTAGTGTCTATATATGGTATATCAAAACTATTGGGATACATTTTTCCTTTGTTGATGCCTGTCCGATCTCTGTATCTATCAGTTTTTAAGATATTTTTTATGCTTAAGTTTCACCTTTATCTCCGCTATTATGGGGATGATTCTAAATTCACAAGAGAGATTCATAGTTTCAGCTTGACAAAAGCTTCATCTATCATCTATTGAAGCGAAGCGAAAATTTAGAGCAACAAATGGATGCCATTATTCTCATTCCAAACCAGAAGATAATTTTCAGCGTTCATACTAAATTTATAGAGTCTGGTTTTTGATGGATGGAAATCAGACCGTCCCACCAAGTAAAAATGATGTATACTAACTTTTGAGACAAGCTAAACAAGATAGTAGGAAGTAGGATGATATCCTAACAAAAGTGGAGATATTGTAGAAAAGAAAACTTATCTTTCACATAAGTGTATATATATATATATATATATATATATATATATATATATATATATATATATATATATATATTTAATTAAAATTAAAAAGAAAAAAAAACAGACAACCTTAAGGGTCCATTGATTATATTTTATTTCCCCAGTTTTATATATATATATATATATATATATATATATATATATATATATATATATATATATATATATATTTGTGTATTTAGGCAGCAATCCTTCTTTCAAGCACATTTCATTAAAAAAGACTGACAAGGTGCTTTTATTTAGTTTTATATATATATATATATATATATATACACACAGTACGAGGGGTAAATTGTCTCCATTTTATATTTTTAATTTCGTGCATGCGCGTTGTTTGTTTTTGATTACGTCGACCGCACAATATAGTAGCGTCAGTTGGAGCACCGTGATGAAATTCACTGCACCAGAAACTTGCTTGGCAATCGTGTCGGAAGGTTCAATACGAACATTTCAGCGTGTTTGGGTGTCAAGTGCAGAGGATTCGGAAAGAGTTGCAGGTATTTATTGTATAAAAAATACAATTGTGGCACAAGGCCGAAAAAAGGGGAGGGGTTGAGGCTGAGGCTGGTCTTCACTAACTATTTTATACCTAGCTAATCTGATTCACGACCCATTCACTCATTACAATTTGCCCATTCACCACAAAACTCTACCATCGCCAATCAATTCTTCATACACCATAATACCGCATCCTCTCAAGGGGGATCTACAAAACGCGCCCCATGCCAAAAGAAAAAAAAGTTTAATGATGATAAATATTTAAAAATCTGTGATGAAATATGAGAGGGGAGGGAATGAACCCCAAAACAAACTAAACTGGTGAGGTTGGGAATCTCAACTTGGATCATAACCAAAGATGTAGACGTGAACAGGCCAGGAACAACATTTACTCATATTAACTAGGTACACAAAAGCTTGTCTAACCTAAGGGGAGGCCTCCACAGGAAACCACCCCGATGTGACATAGGTTGACCTAGAAGAGAAAATTAAGGCTAGCTCCGTTCAAACAAACCAAGCTCGCCTCAGTCACCCACCTTTCGCTGAAGACTGTCGAATGCAATCGTTTTCTATCAGTTCTAATCTTCATCTTGAGCTGATGCTCAAAGAAT
>OZ038483.1:25213724-25258724 GCA_964036315.1 Acanthosepion esculentum | reverse complement strand
CGCGTGGGCGGCGCTGCGAAAACCTGCTCCCAGGAAAGAGATTTTATCCTAAGTGGAAAGTGGGGGAACCTATTTAAAACTATAGCTTATCGCTACGTACAGTGATATTACTATATCTCCTTCGGATAAAGGTGGATGGGTCGTGGTCATGGACACCGCTGCGTACAACCAGAAAATGTTGGACTTGCTCAATGACAGAGACACGTATGAACAGATCTCTCCTCTACAGGTTTCTAAAAATCTTAAAGAATTTAATAAGTCCTATAAGAGTCTGATTCGTAATGAAGATAAGATTTGGCTTTCCCTTATTAATTACCACCCCACCATCCCTAAAATCTATGGGCTCCCCAAAACCCATAAACCTGACATTCCTCTAAGGCCCATCATCTCGGGCATAGGCTCAGCCTCTCATAATATTGCTAGGTTTTTAACTAAATTTCTCACCCCAATTCTGGGCACCATAAGTGACGCGCATGTAAAGAATTCAGGCTCTCTTCTCAATAAGTTAAGTAATATTGATATAAGAAACAAATCCCTAGCCATCTTAGACGTTAAATCACTATTTACTAATGTACCTGTGAATAAATGCATTAAACGGTTAGAGAACCACCTTAAGAAAACTGATTTTAAGCTACCTATCCCCATCTCAAAATGCATCAAATTATGCACCCTATGCACATCTCATTGTTACTTCCAGTATAACGATATCTATTACAAACAAAAATTTGGCTTACCAATGGGTAGTCCTCTCTCTGGATTCCTAGCATGCATATTTCTAAAATTTCTTGAGTCTGGACCTTTCAAATATATAATCCCTGATGATACACATTACTTCCGTTACATCGATGACATTTTATTCATTTACCCACAGAAACATGATTTAAACAAAATCACTGATAGATTAAATAGAGTAGAATCTACTATAAAATTTACCTACGAACTTGAATCTAATAATTCACTACCTTTTCTAGACATACTACTTACTAGAAATAATAACAAATTAGAATTCAAAGTATATCGCAAACCCACATGCAAAAACGACTATTTACACTTTTACTCTCACAATGATACTAGGACTAAGAGAGGTGTTATTATTGGATTTTACTTGAGAGCTCTTCGAATCTGTTCAGGAAAATATTTAGATGACGAATTTAGTTATATCGAGGATACCTTCTCAAGCCTTTCGTATCCGAGACAATTAGTACTCGGCGCTAAGCATAAAGCTTTGAAAATTCACAAAGTTCGTTCATCAGTGCAAAATGACACCCCGACTACTACTACTACATCTACGCCAGGGAGAGGCACACTTTCAGTTGCCCCTGATAATCCTATTTGCCGCATCTTTCTACCGAATAACCCTCTGACCGAACACATCTCCAACAATCTAAACGTGCTAAAAATTAAAACTACTACATTACCCACTAAAACTATTCGCAGTATATTAAATAATACCAGCAGACAGCATATTACACCCGATGCTTACGTCTATCAGGTACCGTGCAGAGACTGCAACTTGAGTTATGTAGGCGAGACAGGGAGGTCCATAAAATCTCGTATTTCCGAAAATAAACGAGATATTTGCCTCGGTAATTTAAGTAGTGCTTTGTTTGTACACATAGCCAAATCTGATCACAATTTTGATTTCGACTCTGTGAAGATTTTAAAATATATCCACAATAAAAACCTTAGGCAGATTTACGAGGCTGGCATGATATCCACTTCACGTACAGTAAACACTAGACCGGGTTTCTTTAATATATCAACATTCCTAGCAAGATTAATGCTTGACAAACGTACCGATAAGCTTTAGTTTTAAATAGGTCCCCCCCTTTCCACTTAGGATAAAATCTCTTCCCTGGGAGCAGGTTTTCGCAGCGCCGCCCACGCGGCGCCAGCGTATCCGAATCCAAGAAAGAATACTCTGACTTTAGAATTTCAGTTTTTCTGTTTCTGACTAGTCCTGTATATATCATCTCTTCATTTAACTTAAATTTAATATAAATATGTTTCCATTAACCATGTCCTGAAGATGGTCTATTAGACCGAAACGTCTGACGTTGACAGAAAAACAAAAAACAAAATAAGAAACAGTAAACTCACATATTCGCATTTTGCTTTGTCTTTTCCACATTTTCATCATACCGTCGGATCTACATCCACATATTTGCTTACACACACACACACACACACACACACACACACACATATATATATATATATATATATATATATATATATATATATATATATATATATATATATTATGAAATGGAGTAAGTAAATATTCCGGATTAAAATCAAGGGATATTGCTATTTTATTTAGAGAGTGGGAAAAGGCAGAGAGTATTGACCTATTTTGATATACTGACCTCAGTATGTCATGGTGGGAGGGCTTGAGTATGGTGGAAGGGCTTAAAGTATAGTTAGTTCAGTGTTAACAATCCCGTCTGTTTCTGTAAACAGCCAAATTTCAATGCTGATATTATTTCATTCAACAAATTATTTGTAAATAATATTAAAAGAGGACAATTTTAAAGATTTCGAAAGTAGCGAAAACATTTTCATAAGCTTATTATATAAATAACCAGGAAATTTAAATTAAAATACCTAAGAAATTGAGTTAAATGATTACTAATTATATTCAGAGAAACATATTAATAAAGGTTATATACCTAGAGTCTTGAACTTTTATATCTTAGATGTATTTATTAATATTTAGCAGGATATAAATGTACCTTAAACTAAGGAAAAGTTAGATCGGGATTAATTCCCTGTATTTCATTCAACAAATCTGTAAATGATATTAAAATGCGTCTGGTTCAGAACATTTTTTAAAAAGTTTTTCGAAATTACCGAAAACATTTTATAAAAAATGAAATATATATTAGTAAAAGCTTTTTGTATAATTAACCAAGAAATTTAAGTTAAAAAAACCCCAAGAGATTTGAATTAATTATTAATTTTGTAGTGAAAAGGCCATTCAGATTTTTCCACATATTGTTTCTGGTATAGTGTGCATTCTAGGAGGTAAATTATGTTATGACTTCTACAGTTAGAGTCGTGGTAGATTTTGAAAGTAGATTTAGTGACTTATCTAGTGAACGAATTGGTGTGTCTAATGTGGTTACAGCATAAGCTCCTTTTGTTGTTACATGGTTGGGAAAATCCTGTTGTTTTTATTTTTGGTTTATTACAGATTGCCTTATCCTCTGAAATGTGGCTACTACCTATAATTTCCTTTAGGTTCTTAGGTCTACGATATGCTAGAAGGCCAGGTTCTTTAAACAATTTTTAAGTTTGGTTTGGGATGTAGTATTTCCCAGCGACTTTTGATTATCTGGGATAATAGAGGGAGAGTGGGGTTGACAGTGGTTACTAGAGGGATGCGTCTGGATTTATTTTTATTCTTGTACATTAGGGTGTCTTCTCTAGGTGTGGAAATTGCTTTATTTATTTGTTCCCTGATTAGGTGTTGTTTATAGCCATGTGTTGCGAATTGATGCTCGAGATTTTGAGTGTGTTTATTTAGTTCTTCATTGTCGGAACATATCCTTCTGAGTCTAAGTGCTTGTGAATAGGGAAGGTTCTCCTTGAGGTGTTTAGGGTGGGAAGACTTAAAGTGTAGATAGTTGTGGGTGTCGGTGATTTTAGTGTGCAGTGCCGTTTATAGCTTTCTGTTTTTATCTATGTAAATGTTACCGATCTTGTGGAATTTTCGTAATCAAACTTAATTGAGTCGTATATATATATATATATATATATATATATATATATATATATATATATATATATGTGTGTGTGTGTGTACGCACGAGCGCGCATGTGTGTACTTTGAGGGACACAAAAAAAATTTAATTTATTGTATTTCCAACCAATTAATAAACATACTTTTCATATAATTAACTGTACACCGATGCATAACAACTAAATATGCATAGAAAACAAAAAAGATTGATGTAATAGAAATAAATCCTATTTATCCATTTTAATGGGGGGGGGGGAATTATCCATACAATACAAAAAAGAATACATAATCTTCATTTAATACTTTGTAGAATCGCCATTATTCACTTCTACAGCAACCAACTTCTTGTAGTTCTCAATTAATGATTTGCAAATTTCCGTTGGTATTTTGTTCCATTCTTCTTCGTATATGGTCTTCAGGTCCAGAATGTTTGCTGAAGCTCTCGATTGTATTTAAATTTTCAAATAACGCCACAGATTCTCGATTGGATTTAAATTTGGGAACTGACTTGGCCATTTCAGGATATTTACATTGTTTTCAACTGAAAAAATTAAATTTGTTTCCAAAACATTTTGATATGCTGCGAAATTCATTCTACCATCTATTACTGATATGTTTCCAGTACCTTTTGCAGAAAAACATCCCCAATCAATGATGCTGCCACCACCAAATTTCACTATTGGAACAGTGTTCTTTTGTTTGAAGGCATCGCCATCGTTCCTCCATACATGATTTCTAGAATTACGTCCAAACAATTCAATTCTGGTTTCGTATATCCATAATACTTTTTCCCAATACGATTTTTCCTTATCCTTATGTTCACGAACGACATTCAACCTGGCATCTCTGTGTCTTTTCAATAGCAGTAGAGTTTTCCGAGGGGAGCATGACTTTAGATTGTTCCTATGAATTTAATTGCTTATTGTCTGTTTAGTGACGCAGATACCTGATGAAAGAAAATCCTCCTGCAACACTTGACATGTAACCATTGGATTTTGTTTCATTTGACGCATTCATTTCCTCGAATATCTTGAAGGAATCTTCCGTGGAACGCCTGTTCTTTGGTTTTCAACAGTTTTGAATTTTTTTATGCCTTGCAATGAATGAACTTATGGTAGTAAATGGAATATTCGGGTTGTCTGAGATTTTCCTGTAACTTTTACCGTCTTTCCAGACTTAACAATCAGTTCTTTTTGCGAATTTGTCAATTCTTTACATCTTGCCATGATGATAATCTTCTTGCACGAATATCAATCACAAAATGGTCTGTTTGTATTTTTAGGTTTATTATTGGAACATTCTAGAATATTGCACTTAAATAATCTAGAGTATTAAAGCAATTTAAACATTTTTAAATCTGATATTTGCATTGTACGAATACTTATTTCACCCATTAAAATGGATAAATGGGATATATTTCTCTTAAATCAATTTTTTTCTGTTTTCTATGCATATTTTGTTATGCATCTATGTACAGTTTATTATATGAAACATGTTTATTCATTAATTGGAAATACAATAAATTAAAAATTTGTACGTGCATGAATAGTTGTTTCCCCCCATGGTACACACACACACACACATATATATATATATATATATACATATATATATATATATATATATACATATATATATATATATATACATATATATATATATATATACATATATATATATATATACATATATATATATATATACATATATATATACATATATATATATATATACATATATATATATATATATACATATATATATATATATATATACATATATATATACATATATATATATATATATATCAA
This sequence comes from Acanthosepion esculentum, assembly GCA_964036315.1. Taxonomy (NCBI): domain Eukaryota; kingdom Metazoa; phylum Mollusca; class Cephalopoda; order Sepiida; family Sepiidae; genus Acanthosepion; species Acanthosepion esculentum. Next base: position 25,253,168 of record OZ038483.1, on the reverse strand, counting down.
TTACACACACACATATATCAATTACACACACACACACATATGTGTGTGTGTGTGTGTGTGTGTGTATGTGTATAATTGATATATGTAGGAAGATTAATATTACGTAGCAATTTTGCACTCTTTTCTTTATTTGTAACATTTTTCTCTCTCTTAGTACTAACTTGCTAAGTGTGTTTGTTTAGTTAACGGTGACGGTCGTTTATTAACTGACGGCATAGACAAAGCATACACAAAGCCTGTAAATATAAACTTATTTTTTATTACAATTCCCCCTTATTAAAATACATTTTAAATAAAATTGCTCTAAGTATAATAGTATCATTATGTAACAAGTCCCATAACCTATTAGGATCGTCAGTGCACCACGTGTACTGTATACGTATCTGTAGTGGTGTGTCTTGGGCAAGATAATATGACGAAGACTATCCCTCTTCAGGCTTGTTTTGAATTAATTTTCCTTTTCCTTGAATGGTTGTCAATTCAAGAAAAGATAGCGCAATTCGTCCTGCTATTTAATTCATTGTTAGATGAAAATGGATTCATACCATTTTCAAGTGAATTAACGCAAACTGAATCATAAAGAATCGAGTGTGAATTGAACTCTGCACACAGCGCTGATAACCACGCTTCCAATAATAGGGAATTTCTTTGAAATTACTTTAGCTGATTTATCTGTCAAAGAACTAAAAACATAACTTTATTTTAAATACGTATATTAAAAAATAAACCAATCGTCAGGGTTATACATTTTATAGCAGTTAATACTATTTAGAAATATTCTGTATTTTTTTCTCAGTGTATGAATATCGTATATACTTAAGTCAACCTCAATAACTTTTTGGTATAAATTTTAACCCCCTCCAGAAAAAAATACCTATGTGCAACCGGTCACCGATAAGGCATGATTCTTTAATCTCTTCAAAAAATTTACCTGTTTATAGTGCGACCCCCAATATTTTTTGTGGTAGAGGGGATTTTTTTCGCAATAAACTGATCGTAAAATCTCGCATTATATTCTAGTACATACGTGATATACAGATATGTGTGGTCTGTGTAACGAAAGAAAGTGGTTAACAGACAAGATGATGTAGAGGGCCGTGGGTGTGAATGTGAAGAGATATCAGAAGGTTAAACTTTCCTGCTAGTCGGTCCAGCTACATAGGAATGTTGGACTTTAATGGAGTCCAAAGAAGATAAAGAAACAAACAAGACCGATACATATATGCAAACAAATATATATTAATAACAAATTACAACGACATGAAGGGTTACAGAGTGTTTGTATGGAGAAGTTATGTGTGTGTTTTGTGTTGAGTGTCGTACGTACGTGTATTGTCCTTAGCGTGTTCCCAGAATATGGGAAACGCTGTAACGGTGAGAGGTCACATATTGGTGTAAGTGGAAAAAGAACGATTTTACCTCGTCTTCGTGCGAGGTAGCGGCCCAAGGCCTGGGTCGAAAAAAAGAGACAGAGAGAAGGGTCAGCCAGTATTTATAGTCAGGGGAGAGAGACCCCTGTTGAAAGATTAAGGAAACTGAGGAGGAGCTAACTGCGACAATGACTTCAACGTCCAAGTGATTGTTTATATCAAAGTTTTATTTAGACTGACTACTGCTATGTCACGCCAACATTTATTTAGACGCCGAAACAATAAACTAAGAGCAAAAGACATGCATGAAAGTTTTATGTGTCAAGTGTGGAGTTTGATGAGATCACCTTCTTTGATGCATAGGAAAGTAAAAATATTTTGTCCGCGTAGGATTTTTGTTTATGCAATCATCACAGTTTGTTTACTGGAAGTGTTTAGGGCTTTTTCAGATATTCATTTCTGACCTGCAGCTGAAAAAAAAAGACTTTTATTGTTTTTCCTTTTCGGCTAGGCTATATATCTTTTAAAACCAATAATTATAATTCTTTTACAGGATATATTATATAGAACTCTTTGTATCAGATTCATAGTAGATAATTAAATGACAAAATAAAAAAACGAAATGTTATGCGTTTCGACCTTCGAAAGGAATTCTTCGGATAATGTTTTCTATCGATTTATATGTATGAGTGAGGAACGAAATACAACAATTGTTGGATATAATTCGACGTGAAAACGCAGGGACAATTAACTTTAAATTAATCTTCTGAAGGACAAGAAGCGTAACACAGGTTTTTTTTTATTTCTTTATTCAGTTGCATTGCTTTTTTTTTTTTTATTCAAACTAAAAAAGGACCTATACTTAATCGTACTATCAAAAGAATCAATTTTTTACTCCACAAAACATATCATTAAACCAGAAAATTAAAATATTTTTAGTTATTTTTCATTATTAGCACCTGTTCATACATACGTAACTTTGATTAGAAATGAATATTAAAACAGTCTGGAAATAATAAGATGAATTACGTGTATTAACAATTATTATTTTGTCTTATTTTTATACAAGGATTACGTCCACATCACGTTGAAAAACCAATTCACGCACGATCACCAAAGTTAAGCAACGTTGAGGTTGGTCAGTACATAGATAGGTGACAGCTTGGGAATAACAGATGCTTGGATGTGCGGATGGTGTAATGGAATTGTTCATCGGAGAATTGAGTTCCAATTCCCGTTGAGTTCGTTATATTCACTTACGTTCAAATGCCCCTAGAAAAGGTATGAATCCATCCTCTCCCCAGCTGTGGGTTAATTAGTTAGACTTTTATCACTATATCATTATCTTAAAAATAAATTAAAAAATGTGTTATTTAGATTTCGGTATTAAATAACCCATAGATGTTGATATACCGTTAAACAAAAACATATATATTTTCATATATTTACCCTACAAAATATAAGTCTAAGTGTTATTTCGCCACTTAAACTATACAATCTTTCTATTCAGCTTGAATCATAACTGGCAATAAATCCAAACAATAGAAATAATTTTTTTACAAAAATGAATAGAATTTTCTCCTGTTTCCAGTTTTTACATTCAGTTACTAACATTATTTTTGGTTAATATTCAATCTCTGCCATTAGGCATTGAGTACTTTGTGTTATCATGGGTTAGGAGTCATTTTATTTTGTAAATTATATATGTAACACACGTACGCAAAACAGAACGTCGGCATGGGCATAAAACCTTTCAGCTCCCGCCTAAATTCAATAAACGTTTCCTTTCTTAAAGAATACAGATTGAAGAAACAGTTTGAAAAATAATACGTTAAATTAAATTATTAAAATTTATTGTTTTACTTGTGTGAGGGTGGTGGTTATTTAGTTGTCTAATACAGTACCAGTGGTTGATGTTCAAGCCCAGTTAAAAGCTAAAATTTCGAAAGATGAGTTTCAGGCAGGCGCCTACTACTTGGAAGATTAACAGAAAACAAGGTTTCAATTCCCATAACCAGTGACAATGAGAATCTAAATTTGTTTAAAGATTTTTTTATTTTTTTACTTACATTATTTACATTATTCGAACTGTTATTCTCATCTTCATTGTCATATTCACAACGTTGTACAATCCGGCCTTTTTCAGGTGATTGGAATTTCGAACTGAACCCTTTATTTCGTCCACCGGGGGTAGATTATTCTAGTTCCACGTGCCATGCCTCTTCTGGATGTCTCATTTCCTTCCGTTTAACTCAACTCTTTAACTTTGGTTCACCGCTGCTGTGGCCTGGTATTATTAGTAACATTTTGTTTAGATTTTCATCAATTTTTATTGTACATTCCCTTAGAATAATATTAAAATGTGACTTACACTTACATAAGATAGCAAGCAGTGTATGCGTATAAGAATTTAACAAAAATGTGTTTTATTTTAATTTTTCAAAGTATTTTATTTGAAAGATCTTTTTTAAAAGAGATCATTTAAAAAATCTTTTTGTTCTATATTCTGTTAAAAATGGATCACCGCCAAGTATTAGTGGCGCAAACTAACCGAAAACCGTTTGTGTTCACGATTTGCTTTTGGGCAAAATTTGTAAAAAATTAAAAAAAAGGATAAAAAACCAAGGTGAAATCAGACAATCTTAAACAACTGAAATTTTGTAAAACACAATCTGACTAGTTGAGATATTTTAGGCAAGTGAATTATTCACCTACTTTCGGAGAAATTCGCGCATAAGCTTCTGGAGTCTATTTTTCCTCTTAAATGTGAATCAGTGAATACTTTCATTAATTGTGTAAAAATATCGGTTAGTGATGACCCTTTCAGTAACAAGAGAGTCATCTTAAGGAGTGTTTTTTTTTCAATACCACTACTACTTTTTACAAAAAGTCGCTAACACGACCACAATTATTCGCCTGTATCTCCACTGTTCAGCATTGTCGACATCTGTGATGTTAAGAAGAACAGTTCAAAAAAGTCATGTTCCTCATCAAACCATGCACACAGAATAATTTGTACAAAATTTGTAATTTAAAAAATATCTCTACAATCACTAAAGCAAGCGATGAGTTTGTTCCGATTTTTTTTCTTTAATGCTTAATATGAGAATAAATGTTTCAGCTTTATTCATTGAGAACATGATTTTTCATTTCCTTCTTTATGTTATTTTCCTATTGGTTTCTTTTTGTGGTGTGTGTGTGAGTGTTGCGGAAAATTCACTTTTTTGGTGTTACCCCAAGATCTTTTAGGGCTATTTCATAATCTTTCTTGGCTTCTTTGAAAATGATTTCAATGGAAGAATTGTCAAATAATCTGCGGTTAATTGATTGTGAAATCTGCTTGATTATTGATGGTGGGAAGATGCGTGAATATACAGTGGTTGGTCATTAGGTTTTCTGTATGGCTGATATGTACCTTTTGTTAGGTTGAATGTGGCATCTAGGAAATCTACTTCCTTCATGTTAGTTTTTATGTCTATGTCGAATTGCATATTTTTTAAAAAAATTTTATGATTTCTTTCCTGGTTTTGTGTTTTCTGTCTGTTACAATTTCTTAAGATTATGAGACCGTCGTCTTTGTGGCGACCTATATCATTTTTATCGATTGTTTTACTTAGTTCGTGTACCAAATGTATACCTATAAGCTTCCCATTGTAATGTCAAAGATCCCTTCTTTCTTCATTAACTCGTCTTTGTTGTCGTTAATAGTGATTTTCAGGAGTGTTTAATGATTTTTATTTCGTTTGTGTTTATTTTTATTTGTTCTTGACATAAGGAGATAGCCTTATCCAGCATGGGATCTGTTATAAGGGAAAAGGTTTTTTTTTATGTCTAGTTGTATAAATTCGCAATTATGTTTGTTTTTATTTAGGTTGTGGAACCAATATATAGTTGTTTTTCTTCTGTTTATATACTCCTAACTTCTTCCTTAGTTCTGAATTAATTATTTCTGGTATTATTTTACTTATTTTAGTTGTTCAGTTTTGGTTGGGTTAATGAGTTTGCATTTTGGTCTTCTAGTGTGATAAATACTTGTGATTTAGCGATGCAATTTATTCGGTCGTCTGGGTCTAATGTTTGGGTGATTGTTTTAGCTTCCATATTGATATTGTATTCTGTTGTTTTTGCTGCTTTCTGTATGTTTTAGTTATGTTGTCTTTGAGTAGTTTTCTGTGATTTGAGGGTTTTAGTTTGTATAAATTTCAAGTTTTTTCCCCGCTGCGATAAATACGTTAGTTGAATTGTTTATTTTAGTTATATCTCCTTTTATTTATTTTTTTCTGGAAAGCGTTTGTAAAATTATGTTTCTTACGAAGTTAGTCAAGTCTTTATCGAAGTTGTCTAGTTCCTTGTGTAGCGGGAGACTTGTTTTTTTGTTTTTTTTTAGTTTAAAACCGTATTTTCCTTGAGTGTGGTATTTGTATTAACTTCTTCCTTTTTCAAAAATGCACTTTCTATCATTCTTTTTATGAAGCTTTCTATTTTAGTTTGTAAGTGGAAGGTGATGGGATGGTTACATTTTTAGAGAGTAGTCAAGGCTAGACTTTTTTATGCAGAAAGGTCTCAGCATTTCACTGTTGAAATGGCTAGTTGTAACCGTAGGTTCTATGCTAATAGTTTCTTCTTCCGTACTTTTCATTTGTGTATCTCTCTTCTAGTTTCCTCTCAACTACGACCTTCAAACATTTAAGTGCAATGTCATCTTGCTTTCTCTCCTAAGTAGTTTTGTTTAAATCAAAATGATTGTCAGACTCATTACGGTGAGAATTAAGAAAAATCAATTTACTAAGACAAAGGTATATAGAAAGTGCTTTAATCACTAGATCATCCACAGTAAATTTGCAGCGTAATATTTTACCTTTCTTGGCAGATCTACTATTATCAAACTCTGGGATGCTTAATAGCACAAGTGATGAAAATGTAAAAGAAACTAAGTCAAATTAACTAGACTATATACCAGAATATATATTTTAAAAAAATATAATTGAGAAGTCTAAAATTTCAGCGGTTCCTCTCCATTCATTTGCATGTGTAGTCTCATTATGATGCTGTTATCTCACAATCCTCAGGCGATAAAATGACAAGATACTCAGAAGGAACTGAGTCTCTCGTCACTTTTACCGTCTGAGGATTGTGAGACAACTGCATCAACATTTAAGTATCCACATGAAACATTTAGTTGTGGAAAGAAGTAACATGTGAGTATTGTTTTACTTATATTTTACATTGAGCACTGTCTTTATAGCGTCCCTGTTTTGCCTTTTACCACACCAACATTTTGTATATATACTCTTCGGCAGAATTGAGTCACTGTCAGTCACTGTGTGTTTATCTAAATCTAAAAATAAACACGCTAAAATTCACCTTCATCCCTGCCGTGCGCCGACGGCTTAGTGGTAGAAGTTCCGACTGACGCCAATTCAGTCGGGTTACGATCCTAGCTAGAGGCAAGCGGACGTCTAGCCACACTGATGAGTTGTGAAACAGCGAAACAGTCTGTCTGTGGATGACAAATATATATATATATATATATATATATATATATATATATATATATATATATATATATATATATATATATATATATATATAACAATACGTAAGATAAATGAAGAATAAAAAATCGCGGCAACTCAAGTTTCACCACCAAAAGTCCGGATGTAAGTGTCATCCGGGTATTATAGGCTCTACCCTGTACTGACCATTGTTAATTGCCCAAATTTGTCTTAGTTGGTATTCACCAACTACGATTGTGTTTCGTTATACATATTGTATTTATCGACCCACACATTGGAGGCACCCACATTTTGGCATGGAATATTTAAGAAAAAACTGCACACATCACAACCAAAAAATCAAAATTATAACCTTACCTTTATGCGACATCCTCACTAACCATGATGAAACACTTATGGTGTTAGCACAAATTATACTACTGGTATTTTTTTTTAATATAAGTGAGTTAAGATTTAATTACCAGAACATTTTTTGGAAAAGAAAAAGTTTAGTACACCTCATCATACATTTATAGAAAATTGTTTTAGTTGTTTTTCAGAGAGCAACATACAGTAAATTCATAAGAGCTAAAAAGAAATCTACTGGTATCAGTGAAAACTGGTACATATGTTAGTAGGCACCCCCTCCCCCTGAAATATGGTACCTGTTAGTAAATTAAGTCAAATTCCAGTACCTGTATATCAATAAAAATACACACAAAGCAAGGAGCAATGTACCAGTCAAAGCCAATATATGTGCAAACTCTGGTATTTCTACAAAACAAGCAGCAAAATATTGTGCAATTCTATAAATGTCTTCATTTCCTGGTTGAATTTTTCAGCGATATTTTTATTGATATCGTGTTTGTTTACGTCCGGGAGCCCTAGTTTCAGAGCTATGCGTGTACTGATTCCTGGTGAACCCCAAGTTTTTCGTTGTTTTTCGTGACCCACACATAAATGATACTGTTGTATTGGATGCACTGTAATTTTTTTGTACATTTTTAAAAAAATCTGTCCAATATATATATATATATATATATATATATATACACCTCGTATATGTATATGCTCGTGTAACGCGCGATCCCCAAATTTTCACTTATAAAAAATGATTTTATAATGTATCGCGTGTATCATGCGAGTTCCTTTTTTGAAAGACCAAATTAATAGATTAACGTCTTTTTCTCTATCTCTTTATCCCATCTTCTCGTTAAATAAGTTAAAAAAAGTAAAAAAGAATGATAAAAGTATTGTCAGTAACGCTATACTCGTTGCGTAAACGCGTACAGAAATAAACAACCGAACGAGAAACACCTAAACATCTTAGAAACGTAAACAATGGAAAAGATGCATATTTGCTGTTTGTATTTTATAATACGATACTAATATGTGAATATTACTTGCATTATTATTGGATACATTTAAGTAAAACATCAGTTTTATCAAAATCCGGTTTCTTTTAAATACAGCTGTAATTTTTTACTACAGCAAATGGATATAGAGTTTGGTCAACATCATAGCCAGCACCAGCAGTACATACACTAATTTTATATCCCGTGTATGTTGCTCCAAAAGTCACATGATACATGAGTATGTATATATATATATATATATATATATATATATATATATATATATATATATATATATATATATATATTAGGATATTATACTGAAAACATATCAAAATCGCTACACAATTGCAGTCGTGTTTCGACGCGTATCAATGCATCTCATTAAACGATTGTACATTACAGGCGAGTGAGCGATTTAGATTTAAAAGCAAAATACAACCTCTTTTTAGGAAAAAAAGAAAAAAAAGCGGGGGAGTTATAAGGCTTGTGGGCTTTACTCTGATCAACGATCAAATATGAGCTACGTTAAAATTAAACTAAGCGAAGAAGCAAAAATCATTTTTTTTATTTTTTATAAATGGTTCATGACCTGTAGATTGGCAGCTAACGGTAGAACAGACATTAAACAGGAGCGGGTGTTAATGGATACATAAATTATACACACTAGACAATGCCATTTCCTAAGAAATAATAATGGGGTGGAGAGGTAATTTAACAAAATGCTAAACAAGTTATATGCTTTGTGAGTTTCCTACATAAAAAATTTTCATACTTGATAAATAAATACTTTTTTAAGGAACCAGTAGATAATTTGGTAAATTAATATGCACCCGTTGAATAAAGATTCTTCATATAAGATGTTAATAACAATAACCAATCAATGTAAAATGTCAGAAATACCAACCAAATACCAATACATCCGTACAAGATGTTACTAATACTACCAGGAGATTAATACAAAATTATATTAAATCCAAATTAATCTTACAAATAGAAAGATAAGCCATATATGGGGCAACACAGTTCAACTAAAATCTAAGAAAAATCATTGTCAATTTCCAAGTCTAAATGAATTGTTATGTTAAAAGGCAGACTGTATTTACAATTTACCGTTAACTAGGATCTTTGATCTAATAAAGCATTCTTATCAAAGAACCTGATAATTTGCAATTTTTCATGTAATCACAGAACACAGGGTTCATATAAGGATCAACATGTCCTTGCCATTTAAAGATTTTTCCATTTCATCTTAGGAGTTTTACTATCATCTTTCAAACTCCCAAAATATTTAGAAAGTGATGTATTATTTTTATAAGTATAATTAGCGAAGGACAATACATGTTGATACCACCTAGTCTTGAAAGAATTCTTAGTACTACCAATAGAGAACTTTTCAACCGTCGGATTCTCAATTGTAGAGATAGTATAAAGATAAACTAAAGATTTAGTTAAACCTTTGTTTGTCAATGGGCATTGGTCAGAATTCCTACAATTACACTGGCCAGTATCATTAACAATATTTTCCTTGAAACTTGTATTATGATCCAGATTATTAAATTGGTTCAAAATTTTATTATTGTATAACTTCATTATATTCTCAAGATTATTGGTGCAGCTATAACTTAGTTTTAATGTGTTTCTGTTAAATATTTCCCTAAGAGGGTTACTTTTAGGAAAATGTTTATCAATCAATTGGAAGAAATTATGGCCTTAGTACTAATTGATTAAATGATATTCCTGTTTATATTTCTTTTCTTTGGACTACTATCATCATATTTTCTAAACTTGATTTCAGCGCATTTATAACGACTATTCTTTAGAACTTTATTATACACACCGCTATATTTATCAAACACACCTTTGTCCGATGAGTGGTTGCTAATCCTACGTTCTACAGACGAAGGTATATGTTGGATTACAGATGCAAGGTGGTTAGAATTGTGGTAAATATAAATTGGTTGGCATTATTTTTCATGTAAGGTTGAAATATATCGTTTAATGGTATTAAAGTTTCCACTAAATTAAGGTAGATAAATTAAGAAAAATGATTCATAGAGAACTAAAAAGTAGTTTTTCTTGATGTTAACGATATTTTCCTGTTTAATGTCTTTGTTGCCGTTAGCTGCCAAGCTACGGGTCATGGCCCATTTATAAAAAACATTTTTTTAATTTTTGCTTCTTTGCTTAGTTTAAATTTAACGCAGGTCATATTTGATTGTTTGATCAGAGTAAAGCCCACAAAACTTATAACCCCCCTTTTTTTCCATTTTTTTCTAACAAGAAGTTGTATTTTGCTTTTAAATGTAAAAAAATCGTTAACTCGCGCGTAATTTACAATCGGCTTATGAAACACGACTGCAATTGTGTGGTGATTTTGACACGTTTCGGTGTAATATCCTAAAATAATAATATTGCTCTACATTGTATTGAGCCCTCTTTTAAATTAATCGTTACGAACGTTGGAATTGTACTCTATTCATTCTCATCTTACCTATATATATATATATATATATATATATATATATATATATATATATATATATATATATATATATATGTGTGTGTGTGTGTGTGTGGCTGACGATTTGTATCCGAGGATGCCCGTCTACTAGGGCGGTTAGCTAATCCCTGCTGCAAACGTCTGCTCAGGCACATTTTGTTCAACATCCACAGATCCCACCTCTGGTTTATACTGCAACTATGCTGTGCGGACATTAGTTACAGCTTCTGGGAGAGGGCATGTTATCTAGCGTTATCAACAGTCTGAAGGAGGACAGCACGCTCAAACCCTCGGTCACGATGTCTTGTGACTTTCGTGCTAGCACAAACATCGACGACTCCCAAAGTATTCCGTTTATCCAATTTCACTCACAAGGCTTGGGTTACACACACACACACACACACACACACACATATATATATATATATATATATATATATATGAGGAAGTGCAGAAAAAATCTTGACGCGATAAAGAAACACTTAAAAATCTTATGTTTGGTCATTTTGTCAAATTTTAGGAAGTAGATCAGCCAGCCCGAGAACTTTAACATTTCCTTGTATCTATAAATTCATAAATGTATCATTTGGTAATAGTCTAACAGTTGCATTTCAGTGAAAATAAAAACAATAAAGAACTAACGTTTGTGTCTAGTGTCGTTAAGTCCATTTGCATCTGCTCGTTTTTTTTGTTTTTTGTTTTTTTGTGACGAGGGAATTAACCGATATTCTTTTGTTAACAAAGGTGTAAAAACTACAGAGCACTATAAAATAACATGTAGGTGTTGTTCTGACCCTTGGTGACCTCGATGTCCACGCGGGTTTCAATTTGGGAATGTTCTATTTGCATTGTTTCTTTCCGTTTCACTTTGCCTTTCAAATTGATTGTGTGTGTGTGTGTGTGTGTGTGTGTGTGTGTGTGTGTGTGTGTGCGCGCGCACTTCTCGTTACTCACCCTTTGTTCACTGATTCAATAACTTTTCTTACAGTTACATCTTTCTTCTTATTAGAACAACGCCCTGAATAATCAACTTTTCCAATGTTTATTATTCGGTTACACTGAGATTTTGTAATTCAGCAATGAACAAAAATTGTCTGTAAGATAAATTAGACACGCCCAATTTTATCTGCGGCTCACCTTAGCATGAAACGTTATAATTATGTCTACTTTTGATTTCACATTCCGTTTTCTTTTTTACTTTCACGAATACATGAGAAATTTGACGGTGACTAAATTTACGAAAAATACTTTGTTTATAATGGTGCCACTGAAGTCATTTTTCACTATTGAATACGTGATTTAAAACAACTTCAGTCTTGTCTTTATCTGCCGTTCAAAGTTGTATTTATATGTGCGCTCAACTTGTACAAAATTTGACACCAAGTCGAGTTAATAGTGGGAGCCTACGCTTACATTGGCCAAAGATAGTTTCCGATGCTATAAGGATGTGTACAGTTACAGCTCTGCTATCTGACAACTTTTCCAGTTTTGAAACGTACTACTTTCTAGTATCTCCACCTTTCCAATATTCCATAAAACCAATACGTTTATGGAACAGACTCCCGAAAAGAGGCTTCCCCGAACACTACAATCTTAACCTTTTCAAGTCTAGGGTCAACCGTTACCTATCCTGTATATCTCCATAATATGCATAAACTTCCCCGTCCTACGTCCTAACTGAATGAAATTACTTAGCAAGTGAGATATAAATACAAGCAAATCAACGTGAGAAAACTATTTGAAAATACTGAAATCGTCAACATAATTCCCTACCCTAAAGAAATAGGTTCATCCTAAAACATATAACACCTACAATATCTATATATCTATAAAACTATATATCTATAAAACATACGTTTACTCTGAAAGTATAAAATTATGTACAAAATAGCTGTAGCTGAACGCATAAAATTGCGTTCAAAATTTTTAATTTTCGGCATTAAATAACACATAGAGATTGATCTGCCGCTAAACCAAAACAGCCGAAACCTCCTACGCCCATAAAACAACCTCATTTAGTAACCATCTACCTTGAGTGGTTCTTGAATCTTGTATTGGGTGAACATTTAGTTATAAAAATGGCCCCCAACAACACAAACACATATGTTATATACGTGAGGGGTGTCAAGAAGTTCTCGATTTGATCAATAAACCCTTAAAAAACTGATGTTTGGGTCAGATATTCGGAAGCGGATCGAGTTAAGAATTTTCCGACATCCTCAACTGTTTCTTTCAAAGTAAAAGTGACATTTTCTTTAAAACTTCCTCATTGTTCCCATGCTTCATTTACGGTATTCTCATCATCCTTCTGTAGAACCACATCTCTGTTGCCTAAAGTCAACTCTTCATTTGTAAGGAAATTCTCCAGCATTCACTGACATAAAGGATCTTTGATATTACATATCAGTTCATCCCTTTTTTTTTCGTTTCAAACGAAGTTTTCCAAAGTTTTTTTTTTGTTTTGCGTTTTTTTACATAATTTTACGAAATCAAACAGATAAATGTAAAATTTTGATAAGACCTTTGCCATGTAATTTTTACAGTTAATTGTCTTTGTCTTGCTAAATTACTGTCTTTAATTTTATGTTCGATCTTAATCAAATTGCCGGGCGACTCTCTGGTGCAGTTTTAATTTAGCAAGAATAAAAAAATCTGCATTGATTTATTCGGTGAGTCGCTTGGAGCCGCCGACATTGACATTTTCAACTAGTTTTACTTCATTCTTTTAACTGTGCATAAATTGATAGTGAATTGCTACTAAATATTTTATTAAAAACGCCCAGGACTACTAACAAACATTCATAAAAAAAGTTTCATGTTTTGGCCGGAAATGAATATTACAACCATAGCAAATTAAATAAATGAAAATAAGATAAAGCCCAGGAACTGAGGAATTTGAGGTAAATAGATTCTAATGTAAAATTCAGCAACATGAATTTGGAGATTGAGGAATGCAATGACATTAAAATATTTTGCTAGGCTATGAGGGTTTCCTCAGTAGGTCTAGCATAGAAATACATACCACAAAGGTGTCACTAATAAATAAAAAAAAGAGAAATTACTGCAAGGAAGCTTCAGTATTAAGAAAAGCGGCGGCGAATGCAGTCAAGTGTAACAGTAACAGCATTATCAGGAGCAGTGTTTAAGCATAAAAGTGTACAGTGGGCATAAAAATCTATACATTCAGTTAAAAGTAAAAAATAAAATCATTCTTGATAATGGCTAAAACTACAAGAATAGCCGAAAGCGCTCGGGCCTTTGGAAAATTTCTGCGTACTTTATGTCCGAAAAATAAAAAATTTATACGAACACAAGAAAAATTAAATAAAAAATTTGACCGCAATACTTCTAAGTCGTTTGTTATTTTTAGTGTATCATGTAGTAAAATGTCATTAAAATGTGAAGCTAACAGTTACCATGCAATACTGATGATCCCGATGTCCACACTGTCTATATCTATGATTAGTCTGTATTCGATCTGGAATTGATAAAGAACATGAAATATCAAATACAGATTCATATAAAACTTAAATATATATAAAAGAGAGAGCGAGAAAACTATTTTGTATCAGTAATATTTAACGCATTCTACTAAATATTCAATGCTCTTACCTTTTATTTAAAAAATAGTACCTTAGCTTTTGAAAAGAATAAAACAGGAAGCCATCCACGGAAACAGAGAAAAGACATTTTCATTCTCATATCATAATAGTTGCTTAGCTTAGTAGACCAAATCGAAATAAGAAAATTATTTTACGTCCAGTCGGTTCGATCTGATCAAATCAAATATTACAAATCGAAAAGTAGTGCTAAAAAACTTGTCTGAAAACGCTTACCAGATTGACGCATATAATATTCAACAGCTTGAAAATCCATCAAGAACCTCTACTTTGTGGAATAGACTCCCGTGTGGATTCTTCCCAGATACTAGCATCTTAAATTTCTTCAAATCTAGAGTCAATCGCGTTCTCTGTCATATCCTCGTAATGTTCACTTTCTACTTCCTCCTCTTATGTTGATATTACAAACCTCATTCAGTAACTCTTAACCTCTCATGGGCCATGTATTGGGTAAACTTTCAAAGAAAATACGCAAAAAATATTTTCCATTTTTTTTTCTTTTGCTTTTTTATTTTAAGGTTGACTTCCATAAAATGATTTGGACATTCTGTTCGGGCAGCAATAGCTATCCGCTAGGGCTGTGAAGCCCGACCAACGGTCGGCTTCATAGTGTATCTCTTTGGACTTTAGGATCCCGAATGAGATAATCTCCTCTGCTTCAGTTTTTGCTTTCCATATTTCGAGCAGTTCCTGTTGTTGACTTGGCCGGCAGCTGTTCTGCTCAAAGACGTTTGCCATGTTCTTGTCGATGCTTTTAAATTTGAAAGCGCTCCTCTTGGCTCTATTTAGCAAGATGATCGCTTCCGCCTTAAAAATCAGCGACGTGAGTCGCTCGGCTAGTTTTCGAAGTGCGGAACTGACTTTCTCACGCGGACCTACCGTCTTAGCCTCAAGGATCGGATGTAACATGGCCGGTTTGACATTGCTCCAGTGAATTTGATATTCGGCTTTTTTCAGGTTCTTAAGTGTGTGCCAAAAGGCGTGCTTCCTCCGCATTAGATTGACAGTCATTGAGGTGTCGAGCAGTGACAACAAAGTTTGTGTACACACAGGGTTGTAAGTAGCCGAACTGTTTTTATTATCAGGAATGGGGAATCCTTCAAATCCATTAGCACTCTCGGATTTTTCGTCACCACATTCTACCGATTTTCCAACGTTACGAAGCGAAAATGATAATTCTTCAATCTTGTTCCAGTTTTCGGCACGGGCTATTTTTTTCTGACAATCCAGAGGCAAAATTAAGGCTGAATTATCGTTTCTGCCGCAAAGACTTCCGCCGTACAAAGATATTTTCAACTCTGAGAGCAGCTCCCAAAGTTTTGCGCCATTATTCCATTTGTGGTCGGCAGTTATCGTCTGGTCAGTGAATATATCGTGAGTGACGTCCAGCTGCAGATGGCTAATAGCCGCATCCAGTTTATGGCTGATAATTTGCATAAAATCGAACATTCCAGAGTATTCACCGTTTTCCCAACAAAACAAGGCGTCGAGAATAAACTTCATATTTTCTGCCATGGAAAAAGAATATGGCGACTGGCGGGTATAAAAAATTTCGGGGGAAAAAACGAGAATCCGTGTGATATGTTTGTAATAATCAGCAGAAGGTAACAAAATATGCGGCTTTGTGACGTCATTTAATACAAGCAACGCGAAGAACCAATTCATTTCTGATTTAATTGGGGCAGTTTTTAATTTTTGCCATTTTCAAAGAGATTCTTTCAACTTATTCAAACGTCATTTAATTCATAAAAAAACAGTTTTAAACGGGTATCATTTCGTATACCTTAAAAGTTTCAAAGGGAATCTAATTTAAAACTGATTTATATAAGGTAGAATAATATATATTACTTATTTTAGCTGGACCCACGGAATTTATATGGACATTGACTGCTAGAATTATGCATCGTCTCATGTCTCTATTTTTCTGTTACGCTTTGCCTGTATCTTCTCATTCTCTTCCTTATCCCTTTCAATCTTCGTTGCACTTACATGTTTTTATCTATACAAACATGTATTAGTTTCATATGCAGAAAACTAATATGGAACACACAAATACTAATTCCTTTCATTTTATTCTGCTCTATCTCTCCATTAAGAAATTTAATGTATCGCAATTTTCATGCCTTTCAAGACCTACTTACTGTTAAATCTTTCCACACTTTTTCCCCTAAAATATTTGTAATTCTCAAAATCTCTAATATCTATTAGATATTCAAAATAGACAAAAATTTAGGTTATGATATTCTTTGATTTGTCGTTTATATCTATTTAAATTTTGGATTAAATCAAGAATCACAATTTTATATTATATAATTTTTAATACACCTGACACTATGTGCTTACAACATTTGATCGAGATTGTATTATTTACTCATTGTTTTCCCACCTGGAGATAAAGTAAAAACAAGTGACTTCTGTACTCCAGAACACCTAATCTGTTTTTCGTAATACCGACGTCTGGATGGTATTCAGTTTTTCCCTGGTTCTCAGTCCCTTTGGCTTTTTTCTGAGGCTCATCTGAACCTGCACTGGTACGACAGTCAAATTCATTTTTCAAAACTTGCAGATACTTATCTAGCCATTTTATTTCAGATCGACGGAACAGCGAAATAAATTATCATTTTCCGTTTTTTTGTTTGACTGCATGATTTCGAAATTATTCGTATTATTTTATTCAGCTTCAGCTGATTAATTAATAGAACTATCAGATACGTTAAGTAAAAATACGGATTCTTTTGAACCTGTGATTTCATTTTTACGTACTAGATAGAAGTGCAGACACGATTAAATTTTTTTTCTTCAATTTTTACACCGGCTCTCTTTCACTCAATAATAATAGCACTTAATGATGATTTTACTTTTTTTTTTTCTTTTCAAATTGTTAACAAGATAGATAAATAGAGATCAAGTGTTGATGACAATGGTGTAAGAGGAATATGGACCTCATCAGCGTCATTATAGACTGATTTGTTGAACAAAGATCGCGACGTTTTGCTCTCGGTTGAAACTTATGAAGACAGACATTTTCCCTTGGGATAGGTGTGGTGACACATGAGAATAAATCTTTAATCAATCAAGATTTTTAGAAAATTAAGGTTTAGAAGTTTCAGGTTTCTGCACGCACATTGTCTTAACATTAAGGCCTCTAAGTTACATTTACAAGGCACAGTGAACAAAAATAGTAAAAGTACAAATAAGTTTTCTTGGTTTACCTTAATATATAATTACATTTTTGTTTTAATTTAATACTTGCTTTTTTATTTATATTTGCATTCACAGCATCAGAACACGATGAGTTTCACACTCTCGCCACCTCTAATACTTCTTTCTCGGATTGAGAGGGAAACAGAAGACTAAAGTTATTCTCTTGACCTCCGTCTATGAGAATGCTCTTTCGCTGTGCAGTATCCTTTGTCTAAATTCATTTTTGCCATTAATTTTGAAAATAAATAAGGCAAACTTCAATTTCGGCTTTTTTCCAAAACATTTTAACTTTTAAAATTCTTATATAAATCTTAAATGAGTGAAAACGTCTATGAGTTTCTTTCCAGAAAATAAGTCCAAGCTAAAAGCAAAATTAAATAAAAATTGTGTATTTAGAATAATAGACAAATAAGTTTACAGTAGGTTAACAGAACTAAAAAAAAATAATATCTGTTTTCAGAGAGAATCAGATTAAAAAAACAGACAATGAGGAATCTTTAAAATTTAATATCTGATTTAGTTCCCATTCCATGTTGATTTGTAGAAACGAATCCTGATATTTAGCAAAAAGCTGAAGTCTTTTCGCATTCACTTCTAACTATTATCTCTTGTACCACACTTGAAAGTGCAGAAATTTGTGTTGTTCAAGTATACAACAGATCGCAATCAACTAAATTGATCCGATAACAATTAGATATTAGCTCTTTGTTCATAGCTCCATTTAGAAGTGGATGTTTAACGGCGATTCTTTCATAAATACGGAGAGTATAAATGAAAGGACAGTCTACATCTAGACAAGTTTTTTTTCTGATACCGAAAAACAAAACACTCATCCCGCTGAAAAGAAAAGCGTTTCAACATATCTCAGATCACAATGTGGCTGTGGAAGTCACGTGTTATTTCCCCGGCGTCGTACGATGATGCAACTATTTACTAGTTACCACGTGATGTATAGCGATAACCATAGTCAAGGAGTGGGAGCGAACACACAATCAGATTACATCACATTTTACACTCGTGAAAAAGTAATGCAAATAAAATATAAAACATGGTATTGTATACAGGATTATCTTTTATTTTAAGAAAGAGAGAAACCTGAAATAACATTTGTGTAGTCGTTGTTTTTCCTTTTCGTATTTAATATCGACTGAGATCATTTTCCTGAAACTGATTCAAACCAGCGAATGCTACACAGAGATAACATGTATTCTTCTTTATTACATTATTTGCAGCAAAATATTTACAAAGGTCTTGTGCGTTATAAGTTTTTCTCATTATGTGATCGATCATATTCTTATCACTACGAGACGAAAGTATTTTTAAAGATTTCAGTGGATATTTTAATTTACTTTGCAAAAAAAACTTTCGCAATTTTATTAATGAAAAAAAAAAAAAACATGTTCTCAATATTTGTTTGTTAAACTACTTGCCACTGTCTTGGACACTGACTAGAAACGTTTCGTCAATAACTGCTTTGCAGGAGATCATGTGTATCTGTGTGTGTATCTTTTGCACCTTTGGTTGTTTAAAGTTTTGTACCCAGAATTGCACTAATCTTTCTGCTATTAAAATCCATTTCTTTTTTCTTTGTTAGTTTTGTCATTAAAATATTTTTTACACGTTTTTAATTACTAAAAATTTAAAATTCCAAAAGTACATTCAACTAAGAAAGGAATCAATCTCGAGAGTCAAATCAGTTTTAAAATTCTTCAATGTTTGCAGAAAGTACACGGCTTATAACTTAGTAGAACTGATAAAGCAAAGATACCCAGTTACTTTAAACATTAAAGTAAACTTTGTAAAAACAAAACAAAAAAATAAAAATTATGTCGGCATTTACAGAAGGTTCATTGACAAGCATGAGTTAAATTTGGTTATTAAAACCTTGCCATTATAATTCTACTTTTGACACAAGCTACAAGTTAACAGAATTTGTTTTGTTACTTGTTTCCTATAATGTATTAAAATTAAAATACAGAGTGATCTGAAAAAAAGAATAATATTTTGTTAAACAATAATCAATGTTCGTTTGGGTGAATTTTGAAAAACATTCGATTTTAAAACAATATTATAAGATAAAACTAATACAAAAATATGGGCAAAAAATCGAAGATGAAGATACCTGTATTAAACATCTTGATTATAAAAAAAATAAATCAAAATTTCTTTTGAACCGTTGAAATTAACGCAAAAGACTTTTCAGTGAGTTACGCAAGCACGCATTTATACACATGGTTTATAAATAGAAGAAAGAAAAATCAACATCTTCGATCAGTGAGTTTTATGTAGTTATTTACCCTCTTAAAAGCTGGAACCTATTAAATTTAAAATCAACTTCATGACTAGTATCAAGCTTAAAAGAGAGAGATGTTGAGCTATAAACAAAAAAAAAGTTTTATAAGTCAATTTTACACAATATTTTATATAAATACTTAAGGAGACTGCGGACACAAAGAACAGACATGTGTTTATGATGCGAAGAGTGTTTATACATTCTATCTTCCAAAATATCAGGATTACAAGATTTAATGGATTCCTAGATATTAAATTAGAGTAACTCAAGATTTTTCAATTTATCCCAAAATAAAGCATGGATGGATATTTTTATAATTGTTTTGACACTGACTAACCTATGTAAAGCTTTTGATATATTTATAAGTTTTCGACCGCCATTGTTATCTACTGCTATTAAATAAAACTTCATCATTGTGATATCTTGAGGTAATACCAGATTGTTGTTCATTAGCTGTTTTCTTTCGCATTGCTGCAAGATTAAAGAGAAAAGCGAGTTGATGCAAGGAGGCATCATTGATTCACTCATGTTATATCAATAGGAAAATCATGCAGATCAATATTTGAATAAGTTATATAACTAAATAAATATGCTTACATTCATAAACCTTTGGAGTCATTATTTTAGACCGTCGAATCTCAAAAAGGGTTAATATATAGAAAGTTGAAACTAGATCCAATATAAGACAGAAGGAATAAATCATTTGTATAACATGAGGCAGTATAAAATATCTGTTCATTTTAGCTCGGGCGTCTAAGTAAATGATTAAAGTCCTTTAATCTTTTACTTATGAGCGCAAGTGGTTTAATGAATGTATGCGTGAGTAGAGTTAGGATTATCAGCGCGGAAAATAGAATCAGTGAGCAGAGTTCAAATACAGACTTCGAAACGAATGAACTTGGGGAAAGGCACAAAATAATATTGGCATCAACATTGGCTTAAAATTGCATTTAACTCACTTTCTATTCACCCACAAGCTTTTTATAGATGAAACAAACATTTAAAAATAGATTAACGATAAATTAAAAAGAACATCTCAACATTAAATTTCACTGTCAATGCTTATTAATTCCCAATACTAATGAGTTCCTGGGTCATGTAAACTTGCTTTGATTCTGTTACATAATTCCAGCCTAAGATGAAGCATTATGTATATTTTCTGGAATTCTGAAAGGAGTGGTTGCCATTATTCAGAATAACGCCTTAAATTAAAAAAAAATAGCTTCGGCAGATTAATAGTGGCAATATTAATTTTTTATTAGAGTAAGCATTGTCACCAATTATTAAGTTTTGACTAGTATTTCTTTTTCATCTTAATTCTGATTGTTTTACGGAATCCCGAAAATAAAAAGGATGCGAGTTGGAATCTTGCTGAGAGCTTGTCATTTCTAATTTGCGATTTTTACTAAGAGCTAGTCTAAATAGTTGCAATAAAAAACAATTAAAAATAAGAGATAAGAAATATACAAGTTTATGGAAATTAATGGCTGACAATGTTTCATCTAATGAAAATTAAAGATAATATGATGACTACTACTAATGTGCGTAAGATCAATGACAAATATAGCACCAATCCATCCAGAAAAAATGAAATAAAAGGAAAGTTTAGAATTTAGATTTGATTTTCAGTCAACCGTAAAAGCTCCTATAGCATAAGTGGTAGAGAGGCTGTTACGAAATTGTAATGGTCTGCTAAACTACGCGTTAACCGTTACCCCATCTTTGTGTATGTACAGATAAGTAAAACTTAAATATAACCAGATGTGCTCAAATTACAAACGAGACGGAGGAGCTATAAAATATGTGATCTACAGATACATGCAACCCATAGATAGTAATAAACATCTACAATTTATCAATTATAAAATGTTTAAAACCCTTACTTATACGCCTAGAGCAGTAGACTAAAGGCTGTAAACTCCAGTATTGCATACTCGCTGCCTTCTTATTAATAGTGATTCTTTGGTGGTAGAAATAACTCTTTCGATTCAAAACTAGACTATAAAGTAATTTCCCCTAAGATGCTAATCTTTTTTTCTGTGAAATCCTATTACACATTAAAATTTATTAAATAAAAGAAAGGATTTTGTTTTTAGTATGCTTTATACTGAATATTAATGCCTACTGTCCCAAAAGTGGGAGACGAGGGACACATGGGTTAATAATTTTATAAAAACACATTAATGTCAATAAAATGACTGGCGTACAATCAAGGACTCTTAGATATGACAATAAATAAACTCGAGGGGAAAATGAACTGGATTCGCATTTTTTCTAAAATGCAAGAGGTTTAATTAATATTTAGTAACAAGGTTTCTGCAAACTGAATTTAACTAAAGAAATCTTTTCATCAGATAACATTTTTAAACTATTTTATAATTAAAAATGTCAACATTCGGTTTATGTGTGTTATTTTAAGATTTTTGAACATTTGCAGTTAATTGTTTAGCAATTATTACTTTGATAAAATAGGTATTTCTGATAATCTTGAAAAATCACTTCCTCTGGTCTGATAAACTGTCATAAATACTATCTTATTTTTGTCAACCGTACGTTATCTAAGGTATATTTGGGCAGCCATAATTAATCTAAACAAATTGTTAAATTTTTATTTTCAGTCTAATAAAGAATTCCTTTCCATAAAAGTTCTTTTTGACTATTTCGTCAGGTTTTGGGAAGTAATTTGGACCGAGAACTTTTTAGCAACCTTTGTGTCTCTATGTATGTTTATATATTATTTATCGTTAAAATTGGAGCACTTGTTGCAGTGAAGGTTTTTATCGTGCAAAGAATTTAGAGTTCATTCTCCCCGGAAGCTTCATAAATATTGTGTGAAAGACGTCGGCGTCCGCCAAACAAATATCGAACATATACGACATTTTTTAAAGAAGTTAAAGAATCCTGATTATACCGAATAAAATAAGACAAAGATTGAGGGTCTTATCTAAACTGAATAAGTGAAATGACAGACCTTCTTTGGCGAAATTGCTCCACTACCAACTTGCTGCACAGATGCTCCTCGAGTCGAGAAAAGCCCGGGAAAACTTTAAAATTAATGGCACCATTTGAAAACCAGTTATAACACAAGGCCACACTCCTCTCATTTGGCGCCGAGTGCGCGTCTCCTATAAACACCAATTGCTGATTTGTAGATATTCATGACACAGGTCTTTAAAAAACGAGTCATTTTGAGAAAGAACTTATTGTTAATTAATATTTGGTTATTGAATCATGTCAGAAGTTTTTTGTTTCTTTACATTGCAATCAGGATAGCTAAGATGTTCTTATATTTATTTAAAGTGATTGTCTCACGATAAAATATTCTTATTTGATAATGGTATTCTGATGTTCTCTGAAATTTTCTTTTTATCGATGGGTATCGTGAATTTTACAAGTACGTAATTAGCTAAGGCATACTATTAGGAAATTCTGTTATATATGTATATGTCTTCTTCTTGGTTCCTAAGCCAAAGATGATTTGGGTAAAAGACATCCTCACTTAATGGGCAACATTCGGTACTATATTACTGCAGAGACATATTACAAATTAAAAATAACTTATTTTTGGCAAAATATAAAAAAATACAGAACTTGAAATTAATATTCTTACAAAACGGAGCAACGAACAAAGAAAATGAACCCTCCGATCACAGAATAAACATTGTGCTGTCCAAGATTGCAAATATCACAAGGCTTCGGCGGAAGAGAAGTCACCTTGTTTCAAGGATACTTCCGTTTATCTGCCCTAATATTGTGCTCAAATGAATTCCTGTAAATCAGAATTAAATAGACTCGATACTCATTCATACTAAAAATATTGCACTCTATCTCTTGTTTTGTCGCTTTCTACTATTCGTTTTCATTCTCTTTTTAGTTGGGTTTTGATTTTTGCCCCTCTTTAAACCAACGGTGACATAAAACATTGGTAAAATCAAACATCGTTGACATCAGAACGAAGCCGTATTTTAAATATATTTTCTAAATTGGTCTCTTAAACTAAGGTTGTTGCAAAGAAACTGTTAGCTTTTTTCTTAATAACGGGACTAATCCCCTATTTGGTTGTATTCTGTCGATCTAAGATAACATTTTCATGCGCGTGCCAGGCATTGCAGAAGAATAATGTACAACGTGTCCCCATTTCCTCTGTGATATCTATATTTAAACATACTCTTCTCTGAAAATTCGCTCTTTCAAGGTTTTGATTAAGACGTCCAAATGTCGTTTTCTTGATTCCGTTAGTTGTCAAGGTTACCGAAATCTTCATCAGCATTGCGTTCATACATTCACACCGTTTGCAGGCGACGATGTAGAGGCATGTTGTTAATTTTTCAAACTCTCTCTCCTGCCGGTGTCTTCGCATCGAAAGTATAAGCGATTAAGATCACTGTCAAAAGAAAAATAAGAAAAATTAAAATAAAATTAAAACGTTCTATGAAAGTATTTACATATACGGAATATGGCACAAGACCGTGTTTAAAGGGGGAGGTCAACGCGTATATTGGACCAAGGCCAAAAATAGTTCAGTGCTTCTGTATTCCCCTCTTCCAGACGCCAGGGATTAATCCTCCCCATCTCACGAAGGAGAGATATTATCTGGGGAGACGACCCACACCGGGACTAGACTTTCATATTTTTGTGCCGTAAAGCGTTCTTTAAGGTGGCGAAGCGCTCCCTAAGTTAAATTTTAAATTGTTCCAGATGTCTATATTGTATTTTTACGTAAAACTTTGGCACAAGGCAGAACAGGAAGTGGGGTGAGGTTGGTCTGCGCTGACTATCCTAAACCTAGCTAATCTGATTCGCGACCCATTCATTCATTACAATTGACTCATTCACCACACGAACGCAATCCTACATTTACCAAAATACCACATACTCACAGGGGTACCTACTAAAACCCCATTATGTAAAAATTTATGGATATTTACAATTTTTATTATATATATATATATATATATATATATATATATATATATAACGTAAATCATTCATACGAAAAACAGATAATGAAGTTAATTATATGGCAAGAATCACTCTCGCAAACAATATTTAATAATAAATACAATCAACATCGAATCCATTAATGAATGGTATGATCCTTGTTTATAAATTCCGATTTTATCAGGTCTTATTTTTAAGACCTGATAAAACCGGAATTTATGCTAGATGCAATCGTCAGGCCACCTGACGATTGCATCTAGCATGAAACAGACTGTCGCCTCTAAGCGTTGACTTCTATGTTCACTTTTATATTTACACACGCTCTATCTCTGATATTGAGCACTTTATCCCATAAATATAATACACTTTAAGACTATATTTCTTTATATATATATATATATATATATATATATATATATATATTAGGTTGGTGTAAAAATAATGTCGTTTTCTCACATGAAGTTGAACGTCAAAAACGACATTATTTTTGCACCAACCTTATATATATATATATATATATATATATATATATATATATATATATATATATATATATATATATAATATGTGGTGCAGTTTAATTTATAATACAATGAATCATTCATACAAAAAGTAAATTAGTAGAGTTAATGATATAAAATGACGAAATATCTTCGCTAAGTTTTAAAGATGCATTAACCCACTAATCACTCGATGAATGTTATGATCCTTGTTTTTTAAAATTATAAAAAACTGTATTAGGTCTTCCTTAAATATTCAAGTACTTTCGATGGGTCCTCCAGTCATCCTCCGGCATGGAAACTATTTTGGTTTTGGTAAAATTCAGGTTGCCTCGGAGACGAAAAAAATAAGTGCGGTATTAATAACAGATACAAATTTGTGGAGCGTGCAGTCGCAACGCCAAGGTTCAAAATTTAAGTGAGAGCATTTTTTTTACTAATATGCCACGTTTACTGTGAACATGGGCGTAGAATTGCGCAAGGAAGAGGTCCGATCGTTACATTACAGAGGGGCATACTCTTCAGCCCACTGACGACATGTGCAAGGCGTTTCGGCTGCATTTCCAGTGCCGGTTTACCAAGGAGTCTGGTCTCCGGGACGATGAGTTTCCTAGCTATTTGGCTGACTTTCCTCGGCTTTCGCCGAATGAAGCGGCTAGCTACGAGGGAGAGATCACGGAGGGCGAAGTCTACGCGGTATTGAAGAAGGTCTGCAGAGGCAAATCTCCCGGTCTGGATGGTTTGCCCTATGAATTGTACTTGACGCTGTCGCACATCTTTGTCCCGATTTTGACTGTTGTGTTCAACAACTGGTTCCGGCAGGAGTCTGTCCCCAACCGGTTCACCAGGGGTGTGATCACGCTGTTGAAAAAGGGCAAGGGTGTTGAGCGGGATTTAAATAACTATAGGCCCATAACTCTGCTAAACACAGAGTTAAAGATTTGGGCCAAGATCCGCAGGAGCGTTTGCACTCAGTTGCTGAGTCTCTGTTGGTTCCTGAGCAGACTTGCGCTGTGAGGGGCCGAACAAGTCAGAGCAACCTGCATCTGATCCGCACGATCATAGAGGGTGTAAAAGACGATGAGCAAGCCGTGCTGATCAATTTAGATCAGCCCAAGGCATTTGATAGGGTTGAACATCACTACCTTGCTGCTGCCCTGCAGGCCTCCGGATTAGAACCTGACTTCTGCCGCTGAATTAGCTGTCGGGCGCTTTTGCGCTGTCTCGGTCCGTTCGTCAGGGTTGTCCACTATTGCCCCTACTTTACGCTTTAGCGTTGGATCCTCTCCTTCGCCAGCTAAGGGACAGGGCGTGCAGTCCGGCCCTACGTGGAATCGCTGTCCCTGGAGGGGCTCGTGCCGAGGTTTCCACCTACGCCGATGACGTATCTACTTTTGTGCTGTGTCGCAGCGAAATTGGGGTGGTACTGAAGGCGCTTGATCGGTACGAAAAGTGACAGGGGCTAGGATTAAACGCGACAGGTCTTCCGGCTTGCAGTTAGGTGCTTGGAAAGGGGTCGATCTTCCGGGACCCTTTGGTTGAACGGATGGTCCTGTCCGAATTCTTGGAGTGTGGTTTGGACCCCACCTCCTGCTGGAGAAAAACTGGTCAGAAGTACGGACAAAGGTCGACGCGGCCGGTCAGACTTGGCGTCGACGGAGGTTGTCCGTGAAGGGCAGGGCGGAGGCGTGTACCACATACGTTTTCCCGATTGTCCTTTAGCGATTGTCCGTACTTCCTCTCTGTAAAGATCATAAGAAGCTGCTCGAGCGCTCGCTAACCTCCATTTTGTGGAGGGCACGCAAGCATCAGGTCGACAGAGAAGTCTGTGCACAACGTCCGTGTCATGGGGAAATGGGAATGCCACACTTGGCTAGCCACAAGCTCACCTCGAGGTTGGCTTTCCTACGCCGCGCATTGACAGGAAATTCGATTATGGCGGGGATTGTAAGGGGTGCCTCATCCCCCCTCTTATTGTCAAATATTAGATTTTTATCTACGAAATATTTATTATCATTAAATTTTTAAATCTTGGGGTGCATTTTGTAGGTCCCCCTGAGAGGATGTAGTATTATGGTATATGGGTGATTGATTGGTGACGGACGAGTGTTTGTGGTGAATGCGCAAATTGTAAGTAGTGAATGGGTCGTGAATTGGATTAGCTAGGTATAAAATAGTTAGTGAAGACCAGCCTCAACCCCTTTCCCCCTTTTCGGCCTTGTGCCATAATTGTATTTTTAATACAATAAATATCAATATGCCACGTTGACTGATAAACTCCTACAACAACAACAAAAATCTTAAATTGCCATATTAGTAAAAAACGCTCTCACTTAAATTTTCAAAAATTCAATATTTCGCCATTTTAAATCATTAACTTTACTAATTTACTTTTGTATGAATGATTCATTGTTATATATATATATATATATATATATATATATATTGGTTGGTTAGTTTGGAATTTTCTCTTTGATTACACAATTCTTTTTAAAAATTTCTGGAAACGTTTTATTGACTTTTTTTTGAGAAAAATGCCTGTAAATGCCTCCAATCACATATAAAGATTTTACCATCGGGAAAATTAATGTTAGATTTGTGAAAAAGGCAGGAATTATTGGATCGGAGCATTGATAGTTTTAACATTGATGTATTTTGTCCCCAAGAAACCAAAACCAAAGAAGGAATTGAACGGAGTTAGATAGTACAATAGCTTTGGAAACAGACAATAAATACGATAGAAACGGTTTTATCATCAATATCAAACTGAAGAATAACATTCATAGGCATTGAAAACTCTCAGAAAGAATTTTGCATTTCAAGACAAATAGGAAGAAATATGAATACATTTAGACTAAAGGTATAAATCTTAATATACCTGGAAGAAATTGAAATGAATACTGCGAACAACTATCGTATAAAAATTGTACGACGGCATCCACAGAACTCTCAGTAAAATCCCATGATTCTCTGTAAAACTTTAATAAAGAGATGAGAAGACCTGAAGTTCTTTTGTAGGTTAGCACAGTAGAGAAAGGTTTGGAAAGGACTGATGAGAGATATTTAAAAAGTCGCTGAAGATGAGAAATCACAGTGTGCCTTCAAGTCGAAACATCTATTACGATGATTGCACAACCGTCAGTCTTAAGAAATCGACTTTCAACGAATATATTCAAAAATTGATTATCAGATATTATATTCATAATAGATCAATAAGTTCGTAGCCTAATGATGAAAATTTTTATGAATATAAATACTTATTTTTCTACATAATCCCCTTTATTGTCAGTGCACTTAATTCAGTGGTAAAATTTAATTAGATATATTGAAAATTTCAGATAATGAAATAAAAAGACAGCGCTTAGCGTAACGGAAAAAGTAGAATCATTGAACCTTAGTCTATTGGGTTCATTTTCGCACTAATTCTTTTTGAAAAGACATGATTCCATCTTTTCCGTCCAAAGCTATGAGTTAAAAAGTAGGGGAGACTGAGTTCTCTAATCTTGAACGACAGTTAGCCCATGAACATGGCAATGAATTCAAAACTGTGGAGAAAGTAAGAGGAAACTATTCCACTAGATTTCCCAAGAATCCATGGCAATTCAGAGATATTGAAGAAACGTTGTGGAGAGCTATGATCGCCTACACCCTGTTGAAAGATTGCATTAAAAAATTAACTATGTCTATTTAATAGCATTTAAAAAGTTTGTTTAATGTCTACAATCTACTATGAATATTTCTATAAATATTTCTATGGTATTTTTTCTAATGAGCTTTCCTCTTTGGTACCTCCACTTTACGGATTTAAGCGCATTACTAGATTGGCGGCGAGGTCCTGTCATTTTATAGATGAAATGGCTAGATGTAACCGTAAGTTCTATGCTAACAGTTCTATGCTAGTAATTTCTTCTCTCTTTCTTCTCGCATGCAGTAGTCTCTTCTAGCTTCTTGCTTTGATCTTCAAAGTTTAAATTTAATTTCAATCGTTACCTTCTGCCTTAATTTATGACAACCATTTACTCTCGTTTTAATAGTATGCCTAATCGGTTCGATATGGTCAAATTGACAGTTGATCTAAAAAAATGACCTTCAATATGTTGTTAAATGGAGCAAGGAGAGGATTATAAATTTTAACGCCTCCAAAATGAACTGCACTTTTTAATCGACTGAGAACCATTTTTACCTTCCATCAGTATGGCTGATGTTAACCTCCAGGAAAGTGACTCACTGTACCTTCTCAGACTAACGTTTTCCGCTGACATGAAGTGGAAAGAGTCTATTGAATCAATTGCTATGTCTGTAACTAGTTGGTTCACTATGTCGAGCTAGACAATTTTTCTCGCCAGAATCTATCTTACATATTTATAAGTCTACAATTCATCCTTGCTTTGAATATTGCTGCCAAATCTGTTCTGGCGCTCCTTCTATATATTTAGATATTCTTGGTAAAAATCCAACGAAGAATCTGCAATGTTATTAGTCCTGGTCTGGCATCTTAGCTTCAGTCACTTTCCTAACACCGTAACGTAGCTTCTCTGTGCCTTTTTTTATAAATACTCTCAAGGTAATTGTTCTGATGAACTTTCCTCAATGATATTTTGACTTTACATGAATTTACGTGCAGTACTAGATTGGCGGCATGGTCTCATCATTTAGATGCAACCGTAAGTTTTATGCTAAAAGTTTCTCCTATTGTACTTCTCGCTTGTGGAACTCTTTTCCGGCTTCTTGCTTCCCAGTCAACAATGCATTTAAATTTTTGAAAATCAATGTCAATCGTTATCCTCTGTCTTCTAGTTCGATTTACTGTCCTTTCTCTTTAGTAGTATATTTTCTCATATTCTTTAACACTCCGTATCCCCTTGTGTCTTAGTGGCTTTATTACCTTTCTTTGCTTGGGTTGAAAGGATAAAAAACAACTCTCATTCTGTTCCAGTATGCATTCATTTGTGTGTTCATATGTATGCATGTCTGTATGTGTGTTTGTATTTTTATAATAAAGCATTGAAAGTTAGCATAACGGTTATTGATGAGGTAAGTGGAATCGCCGAGCCAAGTTCAAATCCCGGCCTTGCCTTTTACGTTCATTTACGCACTAGGAAAGGGATGAATTCATCTGTTCTCCTCCTCCCTGCTATGGGCTAAATAGCAGTGTAGACTGGGCTTTCTAGCCGTGGATGACAGCCAGTCTACGAGGGACCAACTCTGAATTCCAAACATTGGAAACAACACCATTATCGTTCCCAAGATTCATGGCATTCACATATAATAAAGCAAAGAAATCTGTGTAAAACCGTGATCGCCTACGTCCTGAAAGAACATTAAAAAACGCCTTTGATGAGATTATTACAAATTTTGTATGTCGATATATAAGTTGGGAAGGAGAATAGATTGTATCTAGTGAGGACTTTGATCAGTATTAGAATCAGTATTCGAAATTTGGATTTCTACCTGGGTTCGAACACCGATCCTTTACCACATTGCAGACCTAATACACATATATTTATGAAATACGCCTTCTTATCGAACAAAACTGTTACATGTATATACGCAGATGTAAACATATTTGTAGGTTGATAATATAAATTTTACAATAAAATTTAAACAAAATTTTTAAAAATGTTTAAAATTTACAAAAGGTGAGGTATTTTACATTCGTAGGTTGAAAATGGCAGCAATGGAGGATGAGACACTGACATATAAAGCAAATCACTGTACATACCGACAATTGACATTCCTCCCGTAAGAAAAAACATGCCATGCCATCCTATCGTATCCTTCAACTCTACCGTTAGAATTGCCCCAATCGTTCCTGACACCGTCTGCAAAGACAAAAATATAGGGTAATTAAAGATGAATATATTAAAAATAAAGATTCAATGAAGTGTTTGGTCATATGCTAATCTATTTTGAATTTAAACCGCTATAAAAATCGTAAGAGGTTTATTAGAATCAAAACAATAGGGAAAGAATTTGGCGGTCTATTATTTCGATAAATTTTGCCTATAGGAAGTTGAGTTGTTTTTCAATAATCGGCTATTGGAATCATATGTCAATATAATTCGCAGATATTAAATTCAAATATCCAAGCTAGCGGTAAAAGTATTACGTAAATCTTTGGTTGGTTGGTTGATTTTGTTTAGCGGCATATCAACATCCATGGGTTAATTCCGAAATCTAAATATTTTGAACGCAGTTGTATGTTTTCAAGTACAGATAAAATGTATAGTTGGTCATTTTTCTATAAAAGCGAATTGTCAGATAAATTTACTATAAAAGTGTATTGTTGGTAATTTTATTATAAATATCTATTGTTGGTATTTTTTTCATATAAAAACGTATTTTTATAGTTAGTGTTTTTGTTTGTTTTGTTTTTTGCTATTTGCCCATAGCCGGGACCCTAAAAGGTGCTCCCACTCCGGGTCAGTGTGGACCTGGAAACAACAGCAATTAAGAGGTGGTTTCACGCTCCTCAAAACCTCCAATCTCCCAATCAGAGGCCTTTCTGCCGGATGTAGTTTATCGTCATACCCACGACAACAAGTAAATCGTATTCCGTAAGAAGAAATTTGCTAATGAAGCACTCGGAATGAACAAAGACATTTTTTTAAACTTTCGTTATAATAGTAACGAGTTATTTATTCTTTATATTTTTAGAATGTGTAGGTGGATAGCGGCTTGTAATGAGTAACCGGCGAGCCTATTTCGAATTCCTCTCGAGTTCGGTAGATTCACTT
This sequence comes from Acanthosepion esculentum, assembly GCA_964036315.1. Taxonomy (NCBI): domain Eukaryota; kingdom Metazoa; phylum Mollusca; class Cephalopoda; order Sepiida; family Sepiidae; genus Acanthosepion; species Acanthosepion esculentum. Next base: position 25,221,150 of record OZ038483.1, on the reverse strand, counting down.
TTGCGCAAATAATATTGGAAAAGGTATCAATCCATCTCTCTTCTTCACTAACTATGAGTTGAACATCAGGGAAATCTGGGGTCTTTGTCTATGGTTTGCAACCAATCTAGGAGGGGGACAATTTTAAAGTCAAAAGAGGCTGAGCATACGGCTAGAAACTCCACCCAGTAAAAACTTACTACGAAAACCACAGCAGCAACGCTTAACGTGTTTAGAGCTGTGGCCCCAAAATGCCGAGGGAATTTACGAGATTTGAGGAAGTAAGTGAGAATTGAAACAATAAATTATGCATACAATAACCCTATTCTATCTGTCAGTAAAAGTTAACCTTTAGCCACCGATTATCCCCTTTTAATCCTTATTTTCAATGCGTAAACCACAGAGAGAGATGAAATTTGCTTTCAAATTTTAGGTCAAAACATTAAAAAATCGTCGTCTTCTACGTGCCGTGTCACAGGATAAGCACAAAAGTTATTTAAAAAAAACGCAACCACAGAGAATTTCAAAGGCATGAATAAAGTTTGCTCTGATGTATTTCACTCTGATGTATTTTTGATATGACATAATAGGACACAGGGAGAGAAGTCATTTTTTTTATCTAAATATACATGCAAAAATACCGCCAGATCGAATTAAAGTTGTGCTTTCAAAACTGTGACAGCTGTAAAAACTCCTCTCTGGTACAGAGGTTGGTCTCTCTCTCTCTCTCTCTCACACACACACACACACACACACACACACACACACACACACACACACACACACACACACACACACACACTTCATTCGGTGGTACTTAATCTTTGAACTTACCATCGCAGAAAAGACTGTCCCTGGAGCCCCCACACATATATGGGCCACGGCTCTCGAACTGGCAAACGGCAACAAAGCAAAATTTCCAGCGAAGCCCAAATTAATTAAACACATCCAGATGAAAAATAGGGGTTTGCTAACCAGTTCTGTTACGTTTAATGTTATAGCAAACACTGCAAAAACTGAAGACAGGCACATCATGGACACCTGCAAAGAAAACATGAAAATGGACGAATAACCGTAAAAGTGACTGTAAACAAGTGGCCTCAGAACAGATCATTCGCGTTTTTTAACACTTTGCCCTTTTTTTTAAATCCAATTCACTCCAAGCATTTAAATAATTAGTAAATAAAATTTCAGAGTTCAGGGAGAGACGTTAGAAGTATAGTTGAAATAGAATTTAGAATGAAAGGGAAAACAAATCCGAAACAAGGGACAAACCTCTACACCTGTTAAAAATCCCGGGGAGGAGTGTGAACAGGGCGATAAAATAATAATAAATAGTCAGGCAGAGATGTTGCATATAAGAAAATATGAATAAGAAATAGAAGGAAAAATAAATCTGTCAGCTCATTAATAAGTATTAAGTATTTATGCGGAGATGGGTACATATTTCCTGACAAAATTTTATTTTTCCAGTTATTGCTATTTTCTAGGATATCATCTTATAGTCGATACTAGGGTCGATACAAAAGGAAAATTCAGTTAATTCTTACGAATATGATTATGCTGGAAAAAAAAACAGCATTCGTACAAACAACTTTTTACAAAAATTTTATAAGTGTATCTCTAAGCCGGATACTATTTAGGGGAAAAGTAAGCATTGTCTAAATATGGTGAATTTAAAATGTTATGTTTGTCCAGCAAGCTGAGAATATTTGTGATTCCATTTTGAGACAATGAAGAACGGAGCAGCAGTGGCGAAATCGAAAATATGGACTCTAGCCTTTGTTAATATTTTGGTGAGATTTATTTAACAACGTCTTTCCTTTGTGTATATTGCATTTGGCCCTGTAATATGCAACCAAGTTACAAAATACTAAATAGAAATAAAAAAAATAAGATGACGATGAAGAAAAATAAGGTATTGAGTCTACATAATATGTATATTTAATATCTTATTTTTCTTTAATTATAATGATGTAATTACTATAAATTAGCTCGATCTCTTTCATATGTGAACTATTTAAAATAGAATGCAACTGAAGACTTCTTACTCTGAATGAAAATTTGTCGGCCACAATTCCCCATGTGATTCGTCCAATGGCATTAAAGAGAGATGAACATGCGCCGACAAGAGATAAGAAATAGTCGTCATTAATAAAACTCTGACCGTAAGCCTGCAAAAGTAAAAACAGATCTAATGAGTTAAAGGAGAAAAAAAAAGCAAATGCAATTAAAAGCCAAAAGTTCAAAAACATTTCATATAAGAAAAAAACACGTGTATTTCGAATATTGGAGTTGCTTGGATTAAAAGAATTTGCACCGTAATTATTACTTTCTTAAATACGGAATCAAAACCAGATCAAATAAACAGATTCCATTCACCCATCTATCTACGTGCGTATGTAAGATATATAGACATTAATATCCAATATACATAGATTATGGGGAAAATTACGTTTTAAATGTATAGAGGATACACATACACAAACACACATACATACACACACACTTATATAGACACACGTACACCCACTTATATATCTCTCTATATATATACACACACACGCCCTTATATATATATATATATATATATATATATATATATATATATATATATATATATATCCATTTATACACACACACATACACACATATATATACCGATATATATATATATATATATATATATATATATATATATATATATATATATATATATATATATATATATACTCACATACACACACTAACAAACATACATACATCTATATATATATATATGTAAAATTGTGTACGTATTTTGGTGTTTAGTGTCTTGTATGTCTTTTATCCGTAAAGTGTATATATATATATACAGCACACACACATTATGAATCTCAATTTTTACGGATATTAATCGCCATCAGTTTTACTGGACGTCGCGAAATTTATGGCGAACCAGGTGTACTTAACATGTGGCATTTCAGCTACTTATAAAACCCTATCGACTTTTTGTCTCCTCTGACGCGTCTAAAGGCCAGTAATTATTATATTGTAATCTATATCGACGCCAGTTATCTCCTTTTCAAAAGGTAAGAAAGTAAATTAAAGTCTACATATAAATTGTTTTTTTTAAGTCACTTTCCCACTAGACTGCAATGATAGTTTTCTCTAAGATTATGTGACTATGTGCTTCACCTTAGATAAAACTTCCAATCTCTATGTTGTTTTGCCTTTATAATGTAACAATAGAAAATGTATCTTACCTTCCAAAGTGTCAACATAAAAGAAATACCGGTGCCATTGAGAACAAAAATGAACCAGAGTTTGTAAAATGTTTTCGTTTTGAACAACTTCAAAGGTCTCAACATTCGTTCACGTCTACTTTCCGACCTGCAATTTATCAACAATAAATATTTTAATGATAAGTTACTCTTACGCCATTGTCCGTTTAAATTATACAGACCAATTCTTTTTTCTAGTTATAGAATAGAGTATTTCTTATTGCCCGAGATGAATCATTGTCAATATTTGGTAAATTACTTGTATTCTAATTTTTGTCGTTCGTAACACGTTTCGGGTGATGTGTTCTCAGGCTCTCTTCAGATTTATATTTTATCTGATAACCTTCGATTTGCTTTTTCTTTTGTATTTCTTTGCACAAGATTGCGTTTTATATTTGAATGAGACTAAAGAAACTACATACCGTATTTCGTACGATATAAAATGCAATTCTTCTTCCCCCACCCCATGCTCACTCAAAAAATGTCTGAAAAATATCTCCATGCGTTTTATACTCCGATGGTTGGGAAACAGTTACTCGATTTAAAAAATCTAAACAAGCGTGATTAACGCACTCAACCCATGATTACCCCTGACAAGCTACAAACAATATGCGGGTGCGTATTATACGATTGGAAGTACGATATTCTTAAGTCTCTGCTTTGGGGTTGCAGCCCGAGAAAATATTCACAAAGTTAAGAACCAAGACAAAAGAGTGTACAGGAAGTATTTGTAGCAGTTTTTTTAATGGGAGAACCTGTCTTGCAAATTGGCGTTCAAAATACTGACATTTTGAATCAATGATATCACTAGAAAAAAAATCAGCAGAGTAGAAATTCAGAAGGCTTTGGCTTTTGTTAATCTTTTTCAGGGTTTTATTAAAGATTTTTTCCTTTTCCTCAAATTGTATGAAAAATATCCTGAGAAAATATAAATTTAAACTCAATACTTTAGTCACTAAGCAAGTCGTGTGAGCGTGATCTTAGTATATACATTTTTTAATATATTTTTGCTTTTTTTACGTTCACTGTTACGTGTAGTTTTATGTTATTTTTATTATTGATTACAATTGTTTTAATTTGTTTGGGTGAAATGGCAAATTTACACCAGAAAAGGTCAAATCTGATAAGATTCCCATTGTTTATCTTAAAATTTTAAGATAAAATAAATGTCAAATTGACTTTGCCATCTGATTTATTTACTAAAGTAAAAACTGTTTGCAGAGAGATCCATGCAGAACCTGGCGTTTATAAATTGGAATATTCACTGAATACTCGCATACAGACACGTGAGACTTAATTTCTTATTGCTACATTTTTAGTGGATACATGTGTTTGCGTTGGCACCCTGTTATTTTTTAAACAGTGAAGTTGATATCAACCGGCCTAGAAATCAAGAAGTCCTTACTGAAGGAAAATGTGCCTCTCGGTATGGATAGAACATGCATTCTCTTTTCTATCAGGAAAAACACTGCTTTTACTGAAGTGTGCTCTTACCAATTAGCTTTCAATCTGCTAAACGCAGGGGTCAATGGAATACCCGAAAATCAGTCAAATGTACCTGAAATCAATTTCACGTCACCCATGCACAATGAAGGATTTGCATTATTTTTGTAAAAACCATAACGATCCGAAAACATTGGCAAGCATAAACCAGATGCAAATGCTACTCAAGAAGTTCAGTGTATGTCACGCTTGTCAAGACTTACTTCAGTTTCACTGGTATTTATATGAACTTCAAAAGAATAAACCCTCATGACATGACAGAGCAATTACCAGCTTGTACAAGACTCTACAGACATCCACTCAATCACCTTCACACATGAATCCAACTGTCGACCCAGAGCTAACCAAAGTGATTTGACAACAAGATACGGTCCCATTCTCTGTCTAATAACGAGGTTCTCTGACTCACGTGATGTGCAGTAAATGATACTGTATTTGTATTTGTTGGGTCAATAATATATGAAGCCCCATGGATTGAAGTACAGTGCGTTGACTGAGTGACATGTGTTGAATTGGTATGGCTTTTGGTTAACTGGTTACGATTCGTGTACTGAGTATTTTCTACAAGTGATGGAGGGTGAACCACTAAGTCTTTAATATATAGTACTGCATTTTAATTTGTAACTTATTTTAACTCACCTTTTAAATATATTCCTGAAAACGAATTCTGGAACGCTCAACCTCCGACTAAGACGTCGGAACTCGAGCACCAGTCTTTCAGCTGTTGAGGGTCGTCGACGCTGATTGGATGTTTCATCGAAATGAACCCTTGCGTGCATTCTGCGCATGCCTGGTTCAATATGCTCTTTTTCTAGCGATCCTTTGAAATTATATTTGTGCTTTTTGTCATTCTGGTATTCATTTTTGTCTTCGGTTTTCTCGTCGATTTCGCTTATGATTGACACTGTTTTCTTCTTTTTTGGTTCGTCATGAGGTAATATTTCTTTGGAATTATCAACAGGGGATAGCTTAGATGTTGTTGGCAGTTTTTCATTCGAATCGCTGACAAAAGACGGATTGTCATAATACCGATTTATTGCGTCTCCTGCGTCGTCCGAATCATCTGTCAAAACAGTTGTTGTGGACACGTTCGAGGTGACCGTGTTGTATACACCTTCGTTGTCCGTATCCGAATCGGAGTCTACCGAATTTCTCCGGGATGACGCCTGGCTCTCCTTCCCACGAAGCTCGTTTATGTTCACTGTGGTAGCCGGAAGTTCCTCATACGAGCCATCTGATGTTGCTGTGCTGATTTCCGACACTCTTCTGACCCAGTCTGCATTTGCATTGGTCACCTCTAATCGATCAGCACTTTTCTTTTTTTGTTCCAAATATCCACGTCGTTCCGCCAAAGAAACTTTCATGCTAACAGTAACGATTTGCTCCTAGCAATAAACAAAGAAAAAGAAATATAGAAATAAAAAAACACATAGGCATTGACTTGGGGCATTAATCAGTCTAGATATTAACTGCAGTGTACCTGATATCATATAGGTATTTCCGCAATAAAATCATTTGCTATCCCAAAAGAGAATTCAACATTCCAGAAATGGTTTAATTTTTCCAAATTGAATCTGATTTCTGATCAGGTATTTTTATGATGCAAGTGCTCATCGAGCAAACACAAATAATTAAAAATAGAAAGCTAAAAGAATCTATCTCCATGCAATTATTTTTAAAATGCCACGTTTCTTGGGGGCGTAGGCGATCATGACTCGCCCTCAGATTCCTTTCCTTTATTATCTGTGAATTACCATGTGTTCTTGGGAAAGATAGTGGAGTGATTTCACGAAGCTTTCTCCACGGTTTCGGAATTCAGATTTTATCTTCCCTTCGACTTGGTTGCCATCCAAGCCTAGAGTATATTCTGCTATTTAACCCATAGCTGGGAGGAGAAGAGAATTCATACCTTTCCCAAGAGTATTTGTGCGAAAGTGAACGCAACAGCATTGGTCGGAATTTGAATTCGGTTCGCCGATCCCACTTTCCGCTACGATGACTGCTACATGCACATCCCTCTATGCAATATAAAGTATAAATACAATATTTAAATATATATATATATATTCAATGAAAAGAAAAGAAAATAGTCGCGATGTTTAGCCAACAAATATTTATAGTAACCTCATCATCTATTTCTTAATGATACTTTTTTAGACTCTAAAGGGAGGCACAATGGAAACGAGTTTATGTAACAAAAATGTCTCACGCATATTTTGAAGATTATCTATTTTAAAATAAAATGAAGAACTTTCATTGGTGAAATATACCAGAAAGGAGGGAATAAATATACTATTGTGAAACGTCTATTCAGTACAAATACACGAGAATTCGAATTTAGATAAAGGGTTTCGAACTGTCGTCTTGATCGTAACTTCCTAAATTACGGATGTTTTGTTTTAAAGAAAGATTAACAGCCGATTCTAAAAGTGTGCTACCTTTTTCTTCTTTTTTGGTCTTTTTAACAGTAGAACTCCAATCAGTTGAATGACAGCGTAAATAGAGCTCAGAATCCAAAATATGGACGGAACACGGTCCAAAATCGCTTTCTCTTTGAAGTATCTGGAATAAGGAAAATCGTACAAAAACGTAAGAGTCACAAAGAGAAATATGCGTAACTATTATTTCTCTCCCAAACGCATATTTTTTCGCATAGTCACGTATAATCTATGCTAGAGTAA